>CM057382.1:797500-1397500 GCA_030015415.1 Cynopterus sphinx | reverse complement strand
CGTCACCTTCTCCTCCCAGAAGCTCCCGTCGACTTACCTCGCAGTCACCAGCAGCTGAGCCCGCGCCCAGCCGGCCACCTCTCTCTACGCTCCCGGCCGCCGGCCCCCGAGCGCCACCCCCCAATACCTGTTCCCGCGAACGCTTGGCACAGAAATGTTTGTCTGAATGGATCTTATCGAAGTCGTGTTTGTAGTCGGGATTACCCAGTGCTTGGTTAAAGATTTGGATAATCAGCTTATTTTAAGATTAGTTCATGGGGGGACAGGAAGCCTCTGTAAATTCCTGTTATCTCTTCATTTGTATAAAGATATTTGCTGTATTTTAACGGAGCCATTAAGACTGATACGGGCTCTGAAACCGTAAGGTCAAGTAAACACGAGTCGGACGACAGGCCGAACGCTCGTCTCTGACGTGCCAGGATGCGGCCCGGACCGCGAGGGCTCGCAGAGTGGCCCAAAGGTCAGAAGCGCGGCGGAATGGCCATGTCGGGCTGTCCCCGTGCAAGCGGGCGCCCCGGCTGGTTCGCCCCTCTGGGGCTGAGACCTGACAGAGGGACCACGGGCTGGGGAAGATGGACGGAACCCTACAGGGGACCCTCCATCGGGCGGACATCGAAACCCAGGCCCTTCCTAGCCCGGCTCTTCTGGCCCGTACCTGCTGGTGACCTTGGCAGTAGGACTTGACCTCCCCCAGCCCCAGCGAGACTCCCCGGGCTGCCTTCAGCCACACCCTCTGTGCTCGCTCTTTCTGGACCGGTAACACCTGGCCCGGGCTTTCCCAGTGTCTTCATGGAACCAAACGGTGTCTTAATTCTCACCCAAACTGGATAGACACCCCCGTAGTGGGCTGAAAGGTGTCCCCAAACACACGTCTGTGTCCAAACCCCTGGCACCTGGGCGTGTGGCCTGAGTTGAAAAAGGGTCTTCGCAGAGGGAACTGAGTCAAGGATCTCGAGCCGAGGTTACCCTGGATGACCCTGGCGGGCCCTGGATCCGATGACAAGTGTCCTAACGAGAGTCAGGAGCGGAGAGTCCACGCGAAGACAGAGGCGAAGACTAGAGTGACGTGGCCACAAGCCAAAGGGCCCCCGGAGCCAGCAGGAGCTGGAAGGGGCGGGAAGGAGCCGCCCCGGGGGCCCTGGGAGGACGAGCGACCCCGGTCACGCCTGGACGCCACACCTCTGCCGGGACAAACGTCGCGCTGGCGTCTGGGAAGGAGACACGTCCTCTGCCCCGGGCTGTGCTGCAAACAGACTCTCTCCGTTGACGGAGCGTCCTCGACCGGGGCCGTCAGGGCCCGTGCTCACCCCAGCCCTCTGCACGGGTGGCTGTTGCTGGGACATTCGGGGTCACACAGCTGACGCCGCTGACGGGAAAGGAGGAGGCCGTGTTCGGAACCCATCCACGCGAGCCTCGGGGCGTGAGCCAGGACGTTGAAGGAGCATCTTTCCCCGAGGGGCCCTGTGAGCTCCTTCAGGTTATGAGAATGGGCGCTACCAAGCTCGAGTTCGGTGCCCCTCTCTGTGGTTTCCAGCCAGCGGTGCCCGCCCGCGTGCCCTGCGCGTGTGCGACGCCCACCTTCTCCGTGCTCGCCCCAGGAGCAGGGCCAGGCCCACAGCCACCTGAGGGGACGCGGAGCTGGCTCTGAGGCCCGCCGCAGCCTGGCACGCGTCTAACAGAGAGCCTGGGTCCGCACTTCACGCTTCTCCGTGAGGAACGTGGTGCCAGGCGGGCGAGCCTGAAAGGCCACGGTGGGCGGGAGGTTCGGGGAAGCGGGCGGGAGAGGCCGACAGCGGCCCCAACCCGCGTCCGGCGGGGCCCGCGGGGAGCAAACCGCGACACAGCCCACGGCGGCTCCGGCCGTGTTCTCTATAATGAAATCGGAGGGAATGGAAAATCCCGATTCTCAAGTAATTCCCACGCGCTGCTCTCAGTCACAGGAGGGTCGACTCAATTTAGAAACGACACACGGACTCTCAGGGTCAGCAGCGCGCGTGACTTTCCACTTTGCCACTCAGCTCCCGGCGCTTGGCTTGCCCGGGGAGCACGAGATCTCGGGGCCCACGGGCCGCTGCGGGCGTCTCGGTGCGGGGAGCGGTGTGGGGCCTGCTCCTGTGGAGGTCGGTGAGAATCCGGATCGTCCCATGAGCGAGACGGTGGAGCCAAGTGTATGCGCGGACGGAAATGGCCTTGGCGACTGCCTTAGATGATTCACAAAAGTTAACCTGAACGAGAGAATAGATGCACAAGTAACAGCTCACGTGGTGAAGGTGAAACGGTCAGGCCTTTAGAAGGCAACAGAGAGAGCATGTCCGAGATCTCAGGTCGGCCGCGCGAGGAGGACGTGGGCGCTCCAGCCGCAGGCCACGCCCCCCCTCCGGGATGCGCCGGGATCCTCACCCCAGCTCCTCGCCGCGCCCGAGTTTGGAAACAGGGTCTTAGAAGGGTTCGGGCTTTCTCATCGCAAGTTCCGAGAACATAGTAAAGGAGCTTGAACGAGACAGACGGGACTTTGATGCCCAGCCCAGAGACGCCCTTGCCTTTGCGCCCTCCCGGCGTCCGGGGACCGGGCCTGCTGCAGCGCTGGCCCCCGAGGCCGCACGTCCTTGAGCCCCCCGAGGCGGACGTTATGCGTCTCCCCCTGAACAGCAGTGCCCGGCCACCTCCGGGGCTCCGCCCTGTGCACGTCCCCGAGGCCCCTGAGCCGCCGCGACTTGGTGTCCTCCACCGCCGGGGCCCTCGGGGCTGAGCCACTTCACAGACGAGGACGCGGAGGCTCCACCGGTCCCGCCGCCGGACGAGGGCCTCGGCCCCAGCTCTCCCTCTCCGTCCCCTTTCCTCCGGGGCGTGTGTGACGGGCCCAGCGAAGGCGAAGCTGCCGCGGACGTGGCCGTCTGCCCTCGTGGGGGCGGCTGCCGTCACCCATGCTGGCGACCCCGACCCACGGCTGTGTTCACAAGACAAAAGAGTTTAAATGACAGTCACTTCCAGACAGACCGTCCTCCGTCTCCGCTTTCTTGCCGGCGATGGCACGCCGTGGGGTGACGTAAAGGGCGACTGCATCATGGTGCGGGGGCTGGCCTGGGGCTGGCGGGGCACGGGCGGTTCGGGTCACCCCCCCTCGTACCGTCCCACGTCCTGGGGTGACGTCGACCTCCTACGGCCATGCAAGGGGAAGGGGTCTCCGGTCGTCCCCCAGGACCACGCGCGTTTGATCCGTGTGGCGCGCGTCGGACACGTGGGAATCAGTCGGCAACTGACTGTTCTCCAGGCCGGCGTTCTAGAAAACTCAAGCCGCTTAATGAACTCTTTTACATGAAAATGCCGGAATGGTTTCGTACGGCTTTTTCCCTCTCCGCATTAGATGACACGATTTTGATGTTTTCCTCTCTGTTTTGTATTATTACAATTTAAAATGAGGAAAGCTGTGTCGCCGTTTCAGGTTAATTTGTTGTTCTATTTGCCAGCTTATTTCTCTGCATTATTAAAGCGTTTAGTACCGCGTGGCATTAGTATTCCAAGATGTAATTAGCATATTTAATCACAAACAATTAAGAGCAAACACTGCTTTCCTTTTTAAGTAATAAAATATTTACTACTGCAAGATCAAACGCAAACCAAAACGCACTTAGGGGTGCTGATTTTTGAGGAGAGGAAGGAAGGAGGGAAGGAAGGAAGGAGAGAGGGAAGGAAGGAGGGAAGGAAGGAGGGAAGGAAGGGAGGGAGGGACGGAGGGAGGGAGGAAGGAAGGAGGGAAGGAAGGAGGGAAGGGAGGGAGGGAGGAAGGAAGGAAGGAAGGAAGGAAGGAAGGAAGGAAGGAAGGAGAGAGGGAAGGAGGAGGGAAGAAGGAAGTTCTAAGAAAATCTGCAGCTATCAGCTCCCCCTGGTAAATTCTTTACCTCTTTCCCCCCCTCTCGGGAATTTTGATTTCTGTGAGTCAAATGCAAAAAAAAATAAAATGTCATTACTGCTCCTCGAGACAATAATAGAGGACAGCACCTGACCTGTAGTGATGGCGTTCCCCGCCGAGGAATTCGATTTCCCAGCTGAAAATTTTCCTGGAAACGCGTTTGCGTGCTAAACACTGAGCGAGGCTTGAGCTGTCAGCAGCAACAACCACACACCGAGGCGTTTGGAAACCTGTGACTCTGCGTTCGGAAGGGCCTGCGAGGGGGAGCCTCAGCGGCTCCCCGGCAGCCAGCCAGCCTGTCCGGTTTCCCGCTGGTTTTTTGCTTGTTTGTTTGTTTGTTTTTTGTTTGTTTTGAGATCCGGCTGAGCTCTGCACACACCTGCAGCCTCCACCTGCTCCTACCTGTGCCTGCACACGCACCTGTTCTGCTTCGTCCTCCTTCTCTGCGACCATCAGACCCTGGACTCTCTGCTTCCGGACCCTCCTTCTCGTCTTCGACGTCTTCTCTCCCTGGCTGAGCCCTCCGGGCCTGCTCCTCCACTCGTTCCTTCTCCAGGGACCCCAGATACCACCCACCATCGCCCTATCACGCTTTCGGGGCAAAGATCCCGACCTCAGTCACCCCAGCTCCGATGTTCTCAGCATCTGCATCTGGGCGGCTGAGGGTCCCCGGAGGAAAAGGCACCGACGTGTACCTGTGTCACCACAAAGACCGTCACCGATTTGGGCATTAACGGCCTTGTACGACCTTCTGTGTTTCTGGAGCCAGCGCTGGGTCCGCGTTAGGGATTTAAAACGTGACTCTCTTCTCAAGCTTCATGTCCTCTGCTCCGTCATCGTCTTAACTGAGGTTCCCCCCGTAGCTCACGTTCAAATAGCTCCTCGGGGAATTTGACCTTAAGAAATAGGGATGCGGAATGTGGTGCAGGAGACAGAGGAGGAGGAGGAAGTCAGTGCCAGGAGGGGCTATCCCCTTAAATGGCTCTGAACTTACACAAGCGCGTGCTGCAAAGCAGCAACGACAGAAACGGTTATTGGGGCTCATAAACAGGATCGTACCAAAACGCAACATAATAGCCACATGGATGTTGTTGGGAGGGAGGCGAGTTTGAAAGTCGTGCGTTTTCCCAGAAAAACTCAGAGACACTGATAAGCTTTCGATGCAACGCCGTAATTACGTACACTAAAAAAGTTGACCGTAAAAGTAATAGCAAATAAAAGGTCTTTAGAGATTCCGGGAGTCTGTAAAGAAGAAAGGAAAGCAGTAAAATTATAAACCCAAAGCATGATAATAAAAGAGGGAAAATCATAGGGAAACATAAAAAATATATTCATAATAGAAAATGTGGTAAAAATTATCCAAATATGTAATTGATCACAATAAACGCTGTTGGGGCCTTTGAGGGGGCCCAGTAAACAGGCCTTTTCTGCAGGATTCCAGGGAAGTGGAGAGAGGTATTTCCCTCCCGTGCATTTAAAGGGGGGGAGGTCACTGCTGCAAGACAGAACTTAGGAACCGACTAACCGTCGTTTTTAAGAGACGCTCCTACAGCGTCATGAAATGACAAAGTTAAAAATAAAAAGTTGGGAAAGGATGGACGAAGATAAAACCAACTGAAAGGAGGCTGGTGCGGTGGTATTGAGGAGAGTAAATTTTAATGCGACGTCATTACTAACGACGAAGAAGGTTGTTGTTGATGCAGCAGGGAAAAGTGACCGGGACGAAATAGCGATAGCCTGAAGCCCACGTGGGTGCGGCCGCTGTGGCTCACGTGGCAGCCACAGCCTGGTGCCGGAGAAGCCCGGCGGTGCGAGCAGTCAACGATACTGAACACAAATGCTCCCGAACCCTACCCGCAGGTGTCCACAGACAAACTTGGCGGGATTACGTGGAGAAGCTGACAAACTCACACGCCTATTAGATTTCTCTTAGAAATTGGTAAATAAAGCAGTTGAAATGTTTTTGAGAGTTTAGAAGCCTTAACTATCACAGCGACTGTTCCCTAAAAGAGAGAGGGGCGGTGAGCAGGTGAACCACGGAGGATTCGGGGTGGTGGGCACTCTGTATGACACCGTAACGACGGACGCGTGTCGTCTACCTACCTACACCCGTGGCATGTAAAACGCCAAGAGTGAGCCGTGATGTAAACGACGGACTTAGGTTAATACCCATGCGCCCAGGTCGGCCCATCCACCGTAACGAACGTGCCCTCCGGTCGGGGTGGTGATTATAGGGATGATTTTACGTGTGAGGAGGCAGGAGTGGATGCGAAATCTCCTCTCAGTTTTGCTGTGAACTTAAAACTGCTCCCAAAAACCAACGTCTTAATTAAAATGAAAAAGAACCATAAAGAAAACGAAATAATGGAGGTAAGGTATGGCCACGCGACCAAACGTTCCAGGATCTGCGATGCGTGAAGAATCCTACTAATCAGGAAGGAAGGAGCCGACAACCCGACCCCAGCAGGGGCGAAAGCGTTGCGCAAATATCTCCCAAAAGAGAACACGCGTCCGAAGGGCCAGCGAGGCAGGGAACGGTGACGAATAGTCTTCGTCATTTCGGAAATGCAAACGGAAGTCATAACTGGGTCTCCAGCCAGCAGAACAGACGGACGGGAGTGGAGAGTCTGCAGTTCCAGCTACCCGAAGCGACGACACCCGCCCCGGCCGTCTCTGCGCTTGCAGACGGCGCCGCCGCCCCGAAGGACATGCTCCACGCCGCCGGATGCGGCGGCAGAAACGCCCCTCCCGACGGCCGCTCTGGGTGCGGGGACGTTTGCGGGACGGATCGCAGCGACACGATGGGCCATCGGCAGACACCGGGCGTGATCCACGTCTTCATCGGCAGTAAAACGAGGAAACGAATGGCGATCGGTGCGTATGACAGAGTGTCACGCCTCGGAAGATGGACCCGGCGCAGCCACGCCCAGGAGCCGAGGTGAAGGTTTCCAAAAGGAAGTGAGACACAACGGAACACAGAAAGCACAATTCTGCTTATTTAGTAACGTCCGAAAACACGCCCATATCCACTCCGCATCCTTTATGGATATGTTTGCAAGTTATAAAGCAACAAAGAAAAGCAAGGAAATCGTCTTCACAGAAGTCAGAACGGTCGCTGCCTCTGGAGGAAAGGGTTCGTGGCTGCGAAGGAGCGAGTGGGAGCTCGGGGAGCTGGAAATGGCCCATTTTCCTAAGCCCTGGGAGAGTCACATAGGTTTCCCATTAACTCCATTCTCACGCTGTGGCGTCGCGGCACTTTCTGTCTTTCTGTCCTGCATGTCAGTCAAAGAACACGTAGTGACCACTCGGAGACTTTGTGCCAGCACGTCAGAAAGCTTAGACAACACGGACACTTGGGCAGGAAAATCAAAATTCTCAACGTTGACACAAGGATAAATAGAATCTCTAAGTGAATCTATAATCACTGAGTAAATTAAATGAATTTTAAAAAGCTCCCCCATCAGGCCCAGAGGGTTTTGCAGGTGAATTTGAATTTCACCCAAAACCTGGAGGAAAGTCTCACCCGCGGCCTCGGTAGGTGAATGCCGAATCTCATTCAGGCTGTCGCAGACAACTGACCCCCGGGAGGGAAATCCTCCTCTCTCACTTCGTGACACTCGCGTTAGACTCGTGCCAAAAACAGGACACGAACTGCCGACAGAGGACGAGGTCAGGCCTCAGCACCTCGTCGACGCAGATGTGAAAACACTGAAAACCACGTCAGCAAAGGGGAAAAAAGGGAATACTCCGAATTGTTTGTCGAAAGCTCCTCATGACCTAGCAAGGTTTCGATCCCGCATGCGTAAAGGTGATTGAATAACAGAAAAATGCATTCGGGCGCGTTCCAAACCAGCAGAGCAGAGGAGAAAACTCTAGAACACACACCCCACATTCAGGGGAAAGAAAAACAACCAACAGACCTTTTTCTTCTTTAAATCTTAGGAATCTGTGAAAAGAAGATGCATTTCTGAACCTGACCCCCAGCAACTTCTACGGCCGACGTCACACGTGAGACATGCGGGAAGAGAGTCGGGAGCGAGAAGCGGGTGCCCCCACTGCCACTTCCATGAAACGCTGCCGTGAAGACCCTATAGGGCCAGTGCGACTGCAGGGGAGGCAGGGGAGGGGGAGTGGTGAGGATTCAAAAGGGAGAAAGGAATCCCTCCACAGTCCCAGGGGATGCAATTATTAGCATAAACATTAAAGGGATCTGCGACTGATAGAAGGTTCTGGAAGTTTACGGGAATCCATTTTTACTCTCCCAAATGAACAACCCCATAGTCCTGCAAATGAGACATAATAAAATGCCTTTCACAACGGCCACGCTTAACCTGAGGCGCGTCAGACGTTCACGGAGAAAAGGGAAAACTCGAAGGATTCAGGCCTAAAAAACGAACAGGTAGAAAGTTCACAGAAGGAAACACTCAGCGCCAGGAAGACGACGGTTTCTCAGTTAACCGAAACACGGAGTAAACCGAGAAAGGACTCAATGCTAAGAACAGTCCCGAGTGGTTTTCTCTGGACCCTTGCCCTTCACAGGAGTGTGTGACGAGTGCGCCAAGGGCCGAGGACCCGGACCATTTTGGAAAAGAATCGGGGGGAGGTAGCCAGAGTCCAGGGCTTATCACTCGGGGACGTCGAACGACACGTAGCGGCAGGAGGTGGCTTCTGAGGGAATCTGTGTGTCGACAGCTATCAGGCAATCACGAGCTTTGGGTCGGATCTGCAAGACGTCGGAGAGAAGTCAGCCTCGGGTCCCCACGTCGCCGCAGAGCGCAAGGCTGAGGCGCGGCTCCGCGGCCGTCTTAGAGGTGCAGCCGGTCAACGGGCAAGATTCGGGGCGTTTCTACTGAAGTTAGGAGCTGGCTAAGGCTGCCCGTTTCCTCCGCTTAAACCTGAATCTTTCAGAACATTCCAGTCGTTGACAGAGATCACGATCTGAGAGGTGTAACCCCGTGAGAGGAGGACACGGGGCGACCGTGATGCGCACGTACCCCAACGGTGTGCTAATAGCCCACCCCACAAAGAGAATGGTCCACCCTAATAGTCCACCCCCCAAAGAGAAATTGGGACGAATAAAGGTGCTCGACAGCGTGATCGATCAGAAAATAAGCATCTAGAAGCAATGGCTCCAGGTTGTAAAACCAAATGGCAAGGTTTTCTCCTAAAGCCGAGCGGCGCGATGGCAAGGAGAACGTTGACGCCGCGAGAATGTTTTCAAAGCACTTGGCCGCGCAGCTGCGGTGACCAGGGAACGTGGGGCAACGGGAACCACCTGTGATTAACAATAACGCCGAGCGCGGCCTGAAGGTGCTGCGGGCGGGGCCCTGCCCGTGCACGTGAGCCCCGAGCAGGCGAGCCGCGATGGCGGTCCCCCGGGGTGGCAAACGCTACCGCTTCCCCTCGTTGGAATGTCTCAGGTCCGCCCGGTCTTTGAAGAGTTTGGGTGACGTCTCACGGGTACACAGAGCTGCGCGCAGTCACAGCGTGCGAGGCGCGAGTTTCCACGCGCGGGCGCGTCGTGGCGTGCGTCTGCACGACCCCCCTCGCCCCGGAGTCCCTCTGTCCTCTGTCTCTGCCCCGCCCCACCCTGTCCCCGACAGGCACCGGTCTGCTTCCCGTCACCGCGCATGAGTGTGCGTCTCCTGGACTTTCTACAGATGGAACCGGAGAGCACGCACCACATTTACTTATTTATTTGTCAGCCAGTCTGCTCCATGTCACTGAATAACTATTTTCGCAGTTTATCCACGTCGCAGTGCACGTCGGTATTTTACTTCTTCTTCTCATCGAGTAATGTCGTCTTCTGGGAAAGTGCGTGCACGTGTGCGCTGCGAGCGTGCGTGCATGTGCTGGGTGCGCGTGTGCGGGTGTGTGCATGCACACGTGTGTCTGTGCATGTGAGTGTATGTGAGAGCCTGTGTGTGCGTGTGCACATGTGTGTGTGCGTGTGTATGTGTGTGCGTGCGTGTGTGTGCGTGTGTGGGTGTGTGCATGCACGTGTGTGTCTGTGTGCACGTGTATGCGTGCGTGTGTGTGTATGCGTGTGCGGGTGTGCACGTGCGTGCGTGGAGTTCTATGCCGGCGAGGGAGGAGCAAGGACGCTGCACCACGGCACCCGGGCCAGGGTGCGCCGTTCCGCGCCACCAGCGTGCGGAGAGCGACCGGGACGCCGGTCCACATGTGACCTCGACAGTGCAGCGTCATCCCCACGTTTCGCAAAACCACGAGAGCCGAGCCCTCCCCTGCTCCTTCTCCGCGTCTCCCTCCCCCAACCTCGCCCTCTGCCTCCTTGGCCCCTCCTGGCGGCCCCGTCCCACGCTCGCCCCCCTCCTCGGTAAACAGCAAACGCGCACACGCTGAGTAAGCGCCACCGGGAGGAACCCAGCGTTTGCTCTTCGGACGGCATCCGGAGCTGGCAGTGGCTGCAGGTGTCACCAGCCCGCGGCCGGTGTGCGCTTCGCCCGTAAGTCTAAGCAAAGACCCGTAGCGGATGCGGGGGCGAGTGCGCCCCAAGGGTAAGCCCCTGGAATGGGGGGCCAGGCAGTCCTCCCCACGCATCGCAGCGGCGCTGACCTGGCACCGGACACGCCGCACGGCCACCAGGCCGATGTCCCTGCTCGTCCGGAACGGTCCTCAGCGGGTCCCGCCTTCTCTGACGGCAGATTCGTTCCAAACTGGATCAAAAAATCTCCCCAAAGGCCGCGCGAGTGAAACGAGGACGGAGCTCGTCTCCGGAGACCAAACTCGGACCACAGAGTCCACTCGTGCGTGACTTCGGTGACCTGCCCGGCCGGCGAGGACTCTCGGCGTGAAACCGGAGGTCGGTGCCGGTTGTACCTACAAGCTCCCTGCGGGCGTGTCGTGCACACGCAGGGGCTGAGAACGCGAGGGGCCTCCTCTCCTCCGCGGCCAGCCAAGGTCACCGAGAGCGAGGGCCTGTCCTCAAGGCCGTAACCGGAGGGGGCGGGCGGAACACTCGGGGTCCCCGTCCTCCTTGGGAGACCCCACTCCCCGTCTGGCATGGGGAACGTTCTTCACGCTCTTGGGGCGGGAGGTGAGGGCCGTGACCGATCAGGCCTGGCGCGTGGCCAGGCCGCACCTCGCTGGGCCACCTGCCTCGCGGGGGGGCCCTGCCAGGCCACCGCCCTGCACACGCCCGCAGGTGACGACTCCCCCAGCTCAGCGCTTCGCCACCGCAATTCGGTTACGACTTTCGGTTCGTGTTCACCTTCGAAGACTTTGTTTCCCGGCCCCCCAGCTCCCCTGTTGGCCAGCGTGCGGGAACCCCACGGGGACCGGCGCGGCAGACCTCACAACGAAGGGGACGCCGGCGACGGGACGCACGCGGCTGCTTGGTGTCCCTCTCCGTGTGCCCGTGCCCTGAGGTCCCTGTTCCACGTGCACCCAGAGGCCCCTTCTCGGCCTCACCGGTGGCCCAGGAAGGGCGGAGGAAGGACACCTGGTGCCCGTCCGGGCTGGCACGGAGGGGCAGAGGCTCCTGCCTCAGGGGCCGGCCCACGAACTCAAGCCTCCCCCTACCCCTCTCTCTCCCTCCCTCTCCCTCTCCCTCTGTCTCATCTCTCCCTCACCAAGGCGGGATTGGACACGAGCCCGAGCGTTCCTTCCGCACGGCCACCGCCCCGCGCTGGGACGGCCCGGTCCCCTCCAGCGCAGAGGTGGGTTTCCTGTCCTCGTGCACGGAGAAGCCTGGCCGCCTGCCCACCGGGCCGAGGGCTGGGCCAAGGGTCCGACGACATCCTCCCACCGTGGGGGCAGCACGTACGCGTATCCGCCTCGCTGGACCGTCACCGTGCTGCACCAGGGACTCCTAAATCCCAGAGGGGCCTCGTGGGACCCTGCTGGGCCCTTGTCAACGTGAGGGGCCCCATTCCCGGGCAGGGTCCCCAGGAGAAGAACCTGCCTGAGGAACAGGGTCAGCGAGGCCCGAATGTGGTCTCACCACGGCCAAGACCCAGTCCTTCGCAGGAGGGACGTGCGGGTAACACAGGGCGCGGAGCAGCGTCCGCCCGCTCTGTCTCCCTCCTCGGAGACGCTCGGCCGGACGTCCAGCTTGTCCCTATCTCCTTGCACCCCCTGGACGTGCCACTCACCTCTCTGAGTGTCGCTCAGAAACGCGGAGCGTGGCCCGTCGTCTTAGGCTCGAACGCATGAGTAGCAAACGCGCGGGACTTGCACGCTGAAAGCCCACGCGGGGGAAGGTGTCGCCGTCACCGTCTGCTCCGGGAGCTGAAGCCAGCTTCGGCGGGAAGCAAGCCGAGGAGAAGCGGGATTCCGCTTCGGTCCTGGTTCACGAGCCTCGCCAGGGTCTTCCCAAAGGGCAGGGGGCTCAGGTGTCCGCTGTGGTGACAAGCGGCGTCGGGGCGACGGGTCCCCACACGCCGGTGAGGAACACAGGCCCCGATCTGCGCTCGGGCCGGGGCCCCGTCCCCGCGTGGGGCTGAGTCTTCATTTTCTCCATAAATGTTGGGGGAGACGAGGCTCTGGGCCCAGCGGGGCCGGGCGGAATCCCTGCCTTGTTGTGAGTCTTAAGCCTCCGTTTCTCCATCAGGAAAGCGGGCTCAGAGGCGATCGCAGTGAAGCAGCGACACGCGCGTTTGGGGTCGAACGTGCCCCCGTAGGGGCGGGTCTCTCCCCGAAGAGCAGAGCAGCGTGCGTCGCCCGTCACCTCCGGCGCTGCGGGCCGTGTCCTTTGAGACGTCTCTGCTCATCAGGAGCCAGCAGACGAGCAGAGCCTTTCCCGTGACCAAACCGCCGCTGGGGCGGACGCTGCCCGCGTGAAGATGCTTATCCTACAGCCCCGCCTCTGGCGCTGTCCCGGACATTTCTAACTCGGAGACGGTTTTCCTGCTTCTGGCATGAGACCTTCCTGTCTCCGCGGCTCCTGACCCAGGCGCCGCCCGACGGAGGACGCTCCTCATTAACGAAGCGTCTGTGTCGCCGATCGGAGCCCGGGTTGTTTATTTTCCAGCGCTGGCATGGTTCGAGCTAAAAAATCAGGGAAAGTAAATATTTGGGAATGAAACGGAGGCGTGAGTATCGGGCCCCGTCTCGGAGAGGCGGGGGGATGGAGAAATGAGGATGAAAATAGCTGAGGGCGAAGCGCGGTGAATTCTAGACACCGGGGGGGCCTGGCCTTCGTGCCTGCGTCGTCGCCCGATTACCGTTTCCCGTCGGGCAGCCTGGACGTTTTGCGCGGCCGGGGTCCGCTGCCCGAGCAGGCGGGGGCCCGTGCGCGTCCTGATCGAGTGAACTGACTTGTTTCCGGGGGCACAGGGCGGCGGCTCATAAATCGGGGGCCGAGTTAACGCTCTGTCCCCGCGTTGTCACCGTTTTTCTTTCCGTTCGCCCTCGTTTTGGGTGGAGTGATACTCGCCTCCGTGGGAGACACCGCGCGGACGGCGAAGCGGGTTCCCCCATCGCCGTCTCGAGACCCGTGAACTCAGCCAGTCCCAGCGGCGATTCCGCGAGCCCCGACGGGCTGGGCTCCCAGGCGCGGCGCCCCATCTCCCGAGCACCCCCCGCTGCCCGGCCGGCCCGTCGCCCACGGCCGGACGCACGCAGCCTGCACCAGCCGCCCTTGACCTCGCCCTGGGAGACCTGCTGACCTTGAACCTTGATGGCTGAAGGGCGCTGCAGAGGGCTGGATGCGCACAAGCCACAAGCGCCTCGTGGGGCGGTTCCTCCGTCGTGTCGGTGCCTTCCCGCCCTCCTCCTCCCCCGCAGCCGTGCGCCTGAGCTCCGACGAGAGACAGGTGAACCCGCTTTAAATGAAAAACAAACGAAACGAAATGAAACCAAACCCCAGAGCAGCGGCGGATCGAGTCACCACTCACCTGGCCGGCCTCCCGGGCTCCCACGGAGAGAGGGGGGGCCCTGGACGCTGACACGGCCGCCCCGGCAGGCGTCCCAGCCCTGCTGGGAGGCAGCCCCGGCGACAGGTCTGGGCGGGGGCGGGACAGGGCGCCGCCAGCCCTCGCTGCCGTTCAGATGGCGCGGTCCTCCCGAGCTCGTTCCCATCCGTGGGCGCGGACCCTCCTCCGCCTGGTCATTAATTCATGTCCCGACTCGCGAGCCGCAGCGCACGTGCAGGGCTGGCACGGCCGAGGCACCTGTTCCCAGGGCGAGGGCTCGAGGCCGGCCTGCTCGGCCCCGGCCTTGAACTCCTGAGGACGGTTCACGCCGTCCACGCGTTTCGCTCAACGCCCGAAGGTTAGTAAATGAAGGACACCGGAACGTTTATTTTCAGTGTTTTCCTTAAAAGCCACAGTGAATCCGAGTCGTGCGGAGACCTGGCGACGGCAGCCGGGGCTGATGGCGTGCGGAGAAACGCCCCTGCTTGTCCCGTTCGCCCCGATCCTGCTCGGGAGCGGCCCCTGCCTTGGCCTCGCAGACTGAGTCAGGACGCACGCGGCTGCTTGGTGTCCCTCTCCGTGCGCCCGTGCCCTGAGGTCCCCGTTCCACGTGCGCCCAGAGGCCCCTTCTTGGCCTCACCGGTGGCCACCTTGGTCCGGGGCCCTGAATGCTGGGCTGGTCGGGGCCTTGACCTTCGGTTGATCGTTTACATTCACATGTGACCTTGGCTACACCTTCGTACTTAGTCTCCTCTTCGCGATGGGCTTCGGGTTAAGTGCCTTCCAGGTGGAGGCGGCTAAGCAAGAGCTCCCAACCGGGGGCCCAGCTGCGACCAGGACCTCGTCCACGGGGAGGCCTGGCCGCAGGTGTGAGGCTACGTGTCCCAACAGGTGGCGCGGGTCCCGCCGGCCTGGCTGGTGGAGGGGCAGCGAGCCCGAGGCCGGGCAGGTCTGCCCCGGGAAGATGGCAGGGTGACGACGGGCGAACTTGGGGTTCGGGCCAGGCCCCAGGGAGGCGGGAGGTGGCTTTAGCAGGCGGCGAGGTCAGCGGGTGAGAAGTCCGTTTCCTCTCAGAGCTGCCTCGCGCGGCCTTTGATCACAGCATCGACCCGTCTGCCAGTCGTCACTTTAAAATGCTGGCCTCAGTCGCCCCGTTGGGAGGACACCCCAGGGGGCCAGCCGCGTCCCCCGCCCCCACCCCGGCTGCAGCTGCTGTGGGGTGAGCCCCACATCGTTCATGGAGGCCGACGTGGGGAGGGACGCGCCCCGAACGTCCCCCGTGTGGCGTCCTCGCCTACGGCCCGGCGGTCCTTGGGGACCTGGGCTGGCCACCTGTTGAGACGGCAGAACAGAGCGACGTCCCCTGGGCCGTGGAGTGACCACCCCTCCGAGCGGCTCTGAGCAGCAAGGCCTGTGCTCGCCGCTCGCCAGCCCCTGCGCTCCACGCAGCACAGTGTCGCCCGCCGGGTGTGACCCTCGCCCCCCACGGTGGCAGCCAGGCAGGGACACGAACGCCTCTGCTGTCCCCGACTCCCAATTAAAACCGACGCCGACGCGCAGACGACACCCCCACCCGCGCCCCCACCCCGAGCACATTCTCAGAGGAAAACGACGGCCCGCAGAGTTCCTCCGGGCAGCGGGTGCCCGCCACGCAGGCGGCGTGGGGGAGAAGCAGCCGCCACGAATGGCTTGGATCCATCACGACGCCAACGCCGGGCTTGGGTTGTGATTCCCGCGCACCATTCTCTGTCGTCGTTGATTTATCTGGAAGTCTTAACCTGCTGGGGTCCGACACTGCCGCGTTTTATGACGAGAACCGTGGAAACACATCGCCCCTCAGGAGGGCCCCGAGACAGCGCCCGGCGGGCTCGCGGGACGCAGGTGCCCGAGCCGGGGCGGAGGGACGCAGCGCGGGGCGCTCGCCCGGCCCGGGCCCCCGAATGCTGGGGGAATAACTGGGGCTCCGGCAGGCAGCTCCGGAGGACCACCCTCCCTCTTCGCCTGGGGGAGCACAGACTACCAAGGCGCGGGAAGGCTCCATCCCAGGCTGTGAGCAGACGCCCGCTCCGCACAGACGCGACGTCTCTGGACCTGAACTCGGAGCCTGCGCCCCGGGGGACCGGCCCCTGGTTCAAGCCCCTGATCAGAGGCGGAGGCAGGCGGACGGCCTGGAGAGGGACGCTGCGGAGGGCGGCGTGGGGGATCCCAGAGGCCAGAAGCCAGAGCCAGGGGCCTGGCCACGGGCGTGCGGGTGGGGCCGGGGCTCCCGCCGGCCGCTCGGCGGCTCTCGGGGCCATCCAGGCGGCCCTGAAACCTTGCGGAGTGAGCCCGCGCGGAGCCGCTCGCATTCGCTGCCTCCCGCCTCATAAATATTAACCAATGGCGTGGCGGCCTCATTTAATTCACTGATTTCACATGCGGATCACTTTCCCTTTTACAGCTATTTTTACCCGGCTTCATTAATCTTTGTTGAATACAATGGCATACATCTTTAATGCGGCCGCTGTCAAGCGGTATTTCAGCGGGAGCTGCAAACTGAATGACAGCAAGCAATATTAATAAATTTAACATAGGCCGTATCAATTTTTAACGGAACGAGCGGGAAAGCTAAATGTATGATTTTTCGTTTAAATCACAGGGTTTATCACCGGTTAAGGAGCCGCGGTTTCGGGGGGGCGGGGGGCCTCGTGACGTGCCACACAAATAGATTTACATCTCATTAATAAGGAAATTAGGCAAATGCCTTTCAAGTTCAGACAAGTACATAAGTGTAATCTCCATATTAAAGAAGTCGTCTTTGATAACCCGCCGAGGAATTGTGGCAGGCAGGGCTGCGACACGGCGCCCGGGCCCCCCCTAATGAGGCCGCTTCATTGCTGCGGAGACGCGTGTCTCTCCAGTTCCGAGGCCGTCGAAGCGCGGCACCTCGGCACCTCCCCGATAATTTCTGCGGGACCGGGAACAGGCGCCAACAGTTCCCGACAAAAGGGGATCAGCACCCGGTCCCTCTCCTTTCCTGCCCCTGGTAGCCTCACGTGTCCAGACAAACGCCCCTTCAGCCTCTAGGAGGGACGATCCATTAAGGATGATATTTTGTTTAAGAAAGAAAAGAGGAGGGAGAATAGGACAGAAAGAAAGAAGAAAACCAGCTCGAATTCTTAAAAAGGGTCTCCTCTTGGATGCCCGCGGAGACCAGGCGCTGTAACGGGTGAACCCAGGGAGGACGGGTCGGTCTGGGTTAGATGAAAAGTGCGGCTGGCGGGAGGCACGTTTGCGCAGACGCTTCGCGATCAGAGGAAATTACATGCAAAGCCAGAGCCCTGATCCGAAGTTGATTTATAATTGGAAAAAACTTATTAATTAGCTGTGTCACTCTAATTAAGAATTAGACGCGTGTGTGCGAGAGTCAGTCAGTGGCCACCTGACAGGGGTTTCTGAAAGCCCAGAGGACGCGGCTGCTCAGCCGGGCCCGGGTCCGCTCGCTCCTCCGGGAGTCGCCCCGGCACACGCGGGACCCAGTGTCCTGGGCGGGCCTCCACGCGGGAAGGCCTTGGCCCAGGCCCGGCCCGTCAGCCTCGGGCGCCCTGCCCGGCTTCCACGTGGGGCCAGAGGCCTCCGGCCACACCCACCCCAGGCCCCCGGCCTGTCCCCCTGTCGTCACCTGGTTCTACTTTTGTTCCCAAACCGGCTTTTCTTCCTCTGCGTGTTTTTGCTTTAAACACCCTTCTTATTGTTTCCTGTCTCTCCACTGGCAGACACGGAAAAGGATGAAATAGTCAAGTATTTGTAACGGTTTCTAAAAACACATGTTTAATTAAAGGCAAAATTTTAGAACCTTTCATCCCAGGGCCTCCTGGGTGGCTGGGTGGCTGCTTCTTCCTGTGGATTTTGCGTCTTCAGTTGCAAACCCGGACTGTGAAGTGACTCTTTTATTCTGATCAGTTATTAAGACAGAACTGAAATAAAAGCACAAACAACAAGATAAAAGCTTCTGTCTGAGATCATTGTTCACGGCGGAAAAAAAAAAAATTCATGATTAAATTTTTTTAACCCAACCCAAGCCTTTTCTGTCTGGAAGGGTCATTTTCCATGCGCAGGTTGGCTTTCAATTAGGGCAGAACAAAAGCTCAAGTGGGCATTGGAGGGAAGTCAGTTTCCTTATTTGAATACCAAAAAAGGTGTCCCCCAGATAATGATGCTTAAAAAAAGGGAGGAAAAATCTCCGCATTAGCACATTTCCACCATTCCATTGCGTTTGCTGGCGCACTCAAGATTCCTGATGCACTTATCTTATGAGGTTAATGATCGTTTGTTGTCTGCTCTAAGCCTATTATTCATTTTAAATTAGAAGCAAAGTGGTGTGTTTAAAAGTAATTCAAACGGGAAGGCATCTCTTTTTCTTTTCCCTAAATCAGGGCCTTTAATCCCCTTTCACAATCATTAGCCTGTAGTTAGTTAAAAGGACAAGGTTGTACAGGATAAGGAGAACTTGCTGGATGTTTTGGGTGTTGCTTCTAATGAAACTCTAGGGGCAAAGCCAGAGGAGCCTCTGACTCCTAAGTCCCTCCGAGCGCTCAGCTAACTCCCTGTGTTTTCAGCGGATCTCGGGGGGTCCCCGGGGAAGCCTGTGTTCAGAGCGTAGTGTGGGGTCCCTTAGGGCCCGCTGGAGTCCCAGCAAAGGTCACCCGATTCCAAGAGCACCGAAATCCTAAAAGGCAAATCTGCTTTAAGGTTAAGCCTGAAGATTGCTGAGTTGTCGGGTAAAGATTAACATCTCTGGCCTTTACAACCCTTTTAGTTCATACCCCCGTGCAGGGGTCACAGAAAACCCAGGTAGGCAGGGGCACGTGTGCCAGCGTCCGGGACAAGGAAACGCAGACTCTCCTGGACCTTGGCGCATGAGGCAGATCATCGGTCACTGTCCTTTCCTGCTGAGCCCCCCACTTTCACCCCTGGCCCTGCCTCTGACACCCCAGAAGACTTCCCAAGTGCGGTCGGCGAACTTGAACTTCACTGCAAGGAGCAGCTCAGTATACCAAGTCCTCAGTCCCTCCCGCCCCCGACACCTGCAGGTCAGACACCCTCAGCGCCCCAGAGCTTAGCGGGACAGGTGAGAACTCGTCCTCGCCTCTACGTCCCTGGGGTCCAGCAGAAGGCACGGCACATAGTAGGCGTTTTACGTATCAGTGAACAGAGAACAGGGGCAATGGAGCAGCTGACACGGAACGTGGTCTCAACACCCACCTGGTCCCTCAGAAGGTCACGCTTCGTCTCCACCCCGCCGTCGCTGGATGACGGGGATGCGGACCTCCTTCTCTGCCGGCAGTTTGACTGGGACCCTCCGCCATACGCTTGGGGCCTCGACTTCTTTTGAGTAGGAGGGGCCTGTAGCTCAGATGGCTCTGAGGAAGGAGCTGACCCTGGGGTGCTCCCCCATGACCTCAGCTGCAAGCAGGAGAAGCCTCTGGGGGCCTGTAGCCACCCTCAGCCTGCCGGGGCAGCCCACCCTGTGTGTCCGCAGCCTGGAATCTCGGCCTGCTGAGCTTCGCAGAAGAAAGTTATTCGTGGATGGAGGGCGACCCGTGTCGCTGGACGGACGTGTTCTAGAAAAGCCACCAGCCCACCACCGAGGCTTGTTCATTTGCTGTCGCCACTGCTGCCTTAGATTGTTTAGTCCCTGCTAACCCAGTGCCCGGAGTTCAGACGAGAAAAAGAAATACATAACTCTCAGGATGGGGAAGCATATTTTTCATTCTCTGCCAAAAAAAAGTAATAATAAGGTTTACTCTGAAAATTTAAGAATTTAAAATAATTCCTATAAATATTAGAAATAATAAGACTCAGATGACAAAGGTGATTTAAAATAAATAAACAAAAATTAATTTGCCTTCTTATGGAGATGATAATCATTCAATAATAAAACGAGTAGAAGAGCTCACTGACAATAGCAGGATCACTCTATAAACTACCCAGCAATAATCACCAAGATCGGCACGGGGAAAGTACGTGAGGAAAACTGTGAAAATCTAATCTGGGACATGAAACAAGACTGAATAAATGGAGGTGCAAACCACGCTCTCCGAAGGACGTCCCAGGGTAGGGATGAGAACGCTCTCCAACTTGTCTCTGCGATAAACATCCCCCAGTAAAATTCCAACAGGACGGTTTGGGGCAGGTGGGCCGCGGAAACGGATAGAACGAGTTCCAAGTTCAGTGTAAACGATGAACATGCAGAGCGGCCGAGCTTCTGGAAAAGGAACATGAACACTGAGGCGCAGCGGATTGCCGCACGCGTCCGACCAGCTGAGGAACGAACAGGGCGCTGAGGTGCTCACGCGGGACCAGAAAGCAGAAGGAAGAACAAAGCACTAACACCCAAGCACGCGCGGCGATGAAGTGTGAGCTTCAAGGTGGCATTGCAAGTCACGTGAAAAATAGATTGTTTAATAGCGAGCCTTTGGGGGTGCGGGTGGAGGGGTCCCGGCGTCTCTGGGTGCCACATGCAGAGGTCCAGGTGTGTCCTTCACGAGGACGATGAAAGGAGCGTCTCCCGTCGCCGTCACTTGATAGACGTTTTTCACATTTGGGTGTTTGTATGTTTGCAGGTGAGAATTCTCACGCAAACGGCGGTAAGATTCCTGGTTGAACACAAACAGGTCATTGCCACAGTGTCCCCGTGTATGGAAGTCAAGCGCCTGATACGCATCGCTGAGCTCCACCCCTCAGGGGAGGGACGAGTTCGCTAGCTGAGCGGCCTTGGTCACCTAGAGACATGGCCTAGGGCCGGAGCGTGGGCCGGGGAGGCCTTGTCTGCGGAAGGATGCCACGTCCACGGTTACCCGGGAAAACGTTAGTGAACAGGTGAGTAAATAGATAAAGTGAACCTGCAACTGCAAACCTGTCATCATAAACAGTGTCCCGACGAAGCACTCGAACATTTCGTGCTCTAGTGTGTAACCTCTTCGATTTGTTCGATTTATCTCGATAATGGTGCTGAGTTTCCAGTTTAAACTACACGGACTTTCATATGTCACGAGTCATTATGTAACGACTACTTTTCTGTTAATAATTTATTTTGTTAAAATTTTAGTCTGTGCTCATTATCATTATTGACAAATAATAGTGTGTTAACTTATTTTTTTTTTCCTTTTTCTTATTTGATCAAGGGTATCCTATGGGCTAGAAGCTTCCTATTCCTCACAACATACACCAAAATTAGATGTATTACGGCTTTGACATGAAAAACAAAGCCACATATCAAGTAGAAGAACTTAGCAATTGACCTTGAGAAGGATGGGCACTTTCGAGCTTACATCGGAGGTGAAAGCGGAAGCAAAAAAGATGAAGAGATTTAGCGAGGAAAAAAGTCAGACTTCCGTTAGCAGACAAAAAATTAAAGCAAAAACAATTAAAACAAACAAAATGCAAAAATCTATCAGGAAAACGCCTACCGTGACAGACTAGAAAGGGCATGTTCCGGAGAGCACCGAGAAAGAGCTGATGACCTCACCACATAAAGGCTTCCTGCAGAGCAGCTCGGAAGGTTACAGTCAGGACAGAAACAGCCGAGGACCTGGAGATGGAATCAAGCAAATGGAAAATGTTAAGAATCGCGTGGATTAAGAAAATTATTAAAATCAGAGCTACCATTTTTGATATTAGGATTAGAAATTAATATACGGTAGAAAGATAAAATACGTAAAAACAAAAGTTTGCAGAATACATCAATAAGACAAAATGCAGGGCTGAGATAATAGGAAGAAACGGGTATTTTCAGGGTCGGGAGGAAAGCTCATGCAAGAAATTGTCCTAATGCAGCACCAGCCTTAACACTGTTCTGCTCTGTAATTTTATTTCCAATGATCAACTTGAGCAAATTAACAAACGAAGCTATGAAGACGGAGTTTTCTATATTGTTCATAAAAAAGCGTTTGGAACAATTGAAGCTTTGCACGGCAGAGAACGGGTTGACACACTGCAACAGCCGTGGATAAAACACTGCGGTGACTCCGGTGAGGATGGAGAGCCACAGCGAAGACGAGTCTCGCGCAGTGTGCACCGTGCACGCGCGCACACACGTGCACAGGCCCCACCAGGCGGCGGCGGGTGGCGTCTCCACAACGCCCCCGGCTGAACGACGAGCCTCCCTTTTAGAATCGGGAGAATCAGAAAGCTGTGTGTGAAGAAAATGTTTGGTTCGGGCTGAAAGGACTCATCATCTGGAGGCTGCAAGGTAGTGACCGTCAACGGTCACGTCAGGGCTCAGGCAGCGACCTGAATACAGACGCCCGGATGTCACCGTGCAGCGATGACACGACTGTTTCGATTTGTGGTCGGGGGCCCTGATGGCCCAGCATCGAGCCCAGCGGCCGCGGACCGCACAGGGATGCGGAGGGGGAGGGCAGGTGCGCAGGCCTGGGGGAGGTGCTGCTCGGAAGCTCTCCATCCTGGTGTACCCCCCACCCCAGGTGCACCCCTCCATCCTGGGTGCACCCCTCTGGCTCCGCCCCTTGCTGCCTCTGAGGATCCAGACCCTGATTCTGGTCCCCGCTCCCACCACCGCCACCGCCATCCATGTGCTCACAGAGCCAAGCGCGCTGGCTTCGCTGCCCTTCTGGCTGGCGGTGAACAGACATGGGACAAGCTGCCAAGACCCGGCCCTCGGAGGTGGCTGCCAAGCAGTGGGGAGCCAGTGCCCCCAGGAAAGGTCCAGTTCTGCCTGGCTGGGCTTGTTCTAAATGCGGATTTCTGGACCCTGCCCCGGCGCTCTGGATCGCTCTACGGGTCTAGGCCTGGCCAGTCTCGAGTCTCTCTCTGAAATCCCCGGGGGGTTCACGTCCTGGGTGAGCAAACGCTGTGGTCATGGCCGAACAGGGCGGTCCTATGACTGAAGGCATGTCGCTGGGAGGCCCACGAGCAGGATGGAGGAGAGCAGACCCCAGGCTCTCGCTCACCTGAACCAGCACCGCCGCCCCTCCCCCTGGGGCTCCTGTTTCGTGGCCCTCAAAACTGCGGACGCCTGGAGGCCGGGCAGGGGCAGTTGGCACAGGCCACCCAGAAGGACTGCACGGACAGCACACGGGAACCATTTTTTTAAATTTCTGTATCTTCATATCATTTCATTGGTTGTAGTGATAACTTGTTTTAATTTTGGAAGAAAAATCAGAATATGTAAATTAAATAAATACAGTGGTGATTGCAGACTGGGAGATAACATGGGAAATGCTCATGGCCAGAGGTGTGAGCAAACGCAGAATTAATGCGTATTCGCGTGGCCTGAGTTCAGCCCCTACGCAAGGCCAACAGACTGCGAAGTAAGCAAAGTGGGCTTAGTGAATGAATGAGCAAACGAATAAATGAAAGGAACAAATGAATGAAGAAACCAAATGGAAGACTCAGGAAACATGAAAAGTAATTTTAAGAAAAAAAAAGAATTTAAGTGATTTATAATTTTTCACTACTTTCCAACGTTTTTAGTAAAATTATATTAACTTAATAATTAAAAATCGTTACAACATGATCCAATTCTAAAGCAAACTTGGAGCCTAGAGGTCATACGGGGCTGGAGGGAAAAGTTGAACTACATTAATGAGGGAGTCATTAGAAAACTCCAGAGTGCCGGGTATTCCACGAGACAACTACCTTGGTTCTTCACAGGAAAAAGCAGAAAAAAAGAGAAAACAAAACAAAAAAGTAGGGGATGGCCTTTTCAGACTAACAGGGACTGGGGTTACATAGCAACGGGCAACGATGACGTGGGTCACATCGGGTCGTGTGAGAGACATTGTCGGGATGGTCAGGGAAGTCGAGCTCCGCTCTGGCCGTCAGCTGGTGTCCGAACTTATTCATAATTTCCCAGTGGCTGCGGCTTCTGGACGAGGCAATCAGGACGACAAAAAGCGAACGTCCCTGGAGCCGGGCTGCAGGGCCACGCTCATCGCACGCGGCGTTTCCGTCGTTCCCGGGCGCTCGAACATTTGCCTGGAAACTGGGAAACGTTCGGAAGTGGAGGCGGGTCTGTGACGTGTGCACACGCGGCCCACGCACACGCGGCCCACGCACACGCGGGCACACGCACACGCGACCCACGCACACGCGGCCCACGCACACGCAGGCACACGCACACGCGGGCACACGCGCGCGCCGGGCCCGGGCCGGGCCTGGAGCCCCCCCCCCGTCTGATTCCAGTCCCGCCGGAAAACGATTACCGCGCCTCTGCGAAGAGGGGAGTCACGGACCATAAAGGTCACCCTTCCAGGGCCCGAGCCGTGGGCTGTTGCATATTCATAAGGTCCGTCGCCTGCAGCGGCACCCGGTGCCAGGGACGCCCCTCGCTCTCCCCCAGGCCCGCACCCTGCAGCAGCCGCCCCAGCGGGCCCCTCCGCTGGCCCCTTCGCAGACGCTGCTCCGAGCACCGGGGAGCAGGTGCGTCTGGTCCGCGTCTTCTCTCCTCTCACGTGTTCACCTCGGAGTGGACTTTCCGAGCCGCCCGAGGAGCTTCCAGGCGTTTCCGAGCAGCTGCACGTTGTGTCCCCCGGCAGCGCGGGTTCCAGTTTCTCCGCGTCCTCACCCACGGCGCTGATGTCTGTTTCATGGCGGCCGTCCCAGGTGGTGAGCACTGGCTTGGACTTGCATTTTCCCTGAAGACGAATGACGTGGAGCCTTTTCTGTGCTCATCGGCCGTTTTTCGAATATCCTTCAGAGAAATGAGTATTCAAATTATTTGCATATTTGAAGTTGTCTGCATGTCGGTTGTTGACTTGTAAAAGTCCTTACACAGTCTGAATACTGCAGCCGGTAATGATTTGCCATTTCCCCCCTACTCTGTGGGCTCTTTTCACTTTCTTCGGAGTATCCTTCAAAGCGCAAAAGTTTTCCGTTTTGACCAAGTCAAATTTATATATGTTTTCCTTGTTTACTTATGCTTTAGGTGACATCTCTAAGAAATGTTTCCTAATCGAAGGTCATGGAGATTTAAACCTGTGATTTCTTCTAAGAATGTTACGGCTTTACCTTTCTATTGAGGGTGTTGATGCGTGTGAGGTAATTTTGGTATATGGTGTGAGGTAGGGGTCAAGCTTTCTTTCTTTCTTTTTTGCACGAAGAAGTCCATCTGGACCATCGTTTATTGAAAACACTTTTTTTTCCCATCGACATGTCATGGCACTTGTCAGAAACCAACTGACCACAACGACGTGGGTTCATTGCTGAACTCTCGCTTCTGTCGATCTATGTTTATCCTTAAGCCGGCGCCACGCTGTCTGAATTTTTGTAGACATACGTTAAGTTTTAAAGTCGAGAAGTGTCAGTCTTCCAAATTTGATTTTTTCCCCAAGGTTGTTTTACCTATTCTGAGTCCCCTGCATTTCCGTCTGCATTTGGGATCGGCCTGTTAATTTCTGCAGACAAGCCAGCCGGGATTTTGACAGACAGGGCCTTGATCCCGTAGGTCCACTTGGGGAATGTGTCACCCAGTTCGCCAGCGTGGATGCCTGTCCACTGACTCGGGTCTTCCTGGACATCCTCCAACAGCTTTCCGGTGCTGACGTCTTCTGTTTATTTTGTTAACTTTGTTCTTACGTGTTTTATTTCTCTGATGCTGTCGTATGAAACTGTTTTCTAATTTCGTGTTTGGGTTGGTCATCACTAGTGTACAGATATAATTGACATTTGCACGTAAACCTCGTATCCTGCGACGCTGCTGGACCCACGCGTTAGCTCCAATACTGTTTCATGTCACGTCCAGGGTCGTGTTCGCGTGTGTACATACGATCTTGTCATCCGACCACATTGGGAGGCTTGCAGAGTCCTTTCCAGTCTAGGTACCTTTTCCTTCCTTTCTTCGCCTAAGGGCCTGGATAGAAGCTGGACGAGTGGACACCCTCGTCTTGTCCTTGCCTGTAAGGGAACCTCACAGACGTCCTTCTTCACGTGGAGGGGGCCCCCATCTAGTCCTAGTTTGCCGAGCATCGTCGTCATCATCGTCATCATCGTCGTCATCGTCATCATCATCATCATCATCATCGTCATCGATCACACAGAGCCTTTTGAAAACCACATGTTGGTGGGAATTTTTAATGCAGGAAAATACGTCAAATACAATGAGAAGTTAGTGACTTACAATTTAAAATGTCGATTTGACATCAATTATGAAGGGAGAAAAGCGGGGAAAGAAATAGATGGAATTAGCAGTGTCGGAGGAAACATTGAAAAATAAATACAATTATGTGTGTGTGTGTGTGAGGGAGAGAGAGAGAGAGAGAGAGAGGGAGAGAGGGAGAGAGGGAGGGGGAGAGAGAGAGAGAGAAGGAGCGAGAGGGAGAGAGGGAGGGGGAAAGAGAGAGAGGGAGAGAGAGAGAGGGAGAGGGAGACGGAGAGGGAGAGGGAGAGGGAGAGAGGACAGAGAGGACAGAGAAGACAGAGAGGACGGTGTACGAGCTCAGGGAAGCCAGCTGAGAGGCCGCGTCCTAAGGGGCTGGCACTGAGGGCTTAGGTCTTGGTTTCGGGGGGGGAGAGGCTGAGAAAGCTCTGGGGCGGCTGGAACCTCGTGGATAACCTTCCATGGGGAGGGGAGGTGCTCCTGGGAGTGAGACCCGAGGTGCGGAAAGTCACAAGTCACGGCTCTGGGGGAGAATCTCTTCGCGCTCAGCAGCGAGCAGGTTCCGTCTCGGGTTGCACTGGGGTCCGGCATGGAAGTCCCTGTGGGGCCAGCCGGCGGCGGGTCTGCCTGAGCACGGGGTGTGAACTGGATCCCACGAGGGGATCATCACCTCTGTCGTGCCGATGCCTTGGACGCCGAGTCCGGGATTCGGCGGCTCTGGCTGGCTGATAGGTATTTGCACCGAGTTTCAAATTCAGTCCCTCCCATTCCCACAGGTAAATTAGAATAGAAAACGATGCAGGAGGCGCCCCGCGCGGGGGTAGAGGGGAGGCTGGGGCTCCTCCAACGCGGGGACGGCCCGGCAAATGCCTGGGCCACATCATGAGCGTCCTCAGCTCCAGGCCCCGAGGCCCTGGCCTCGCCTCTGCTTCCCCTCAACACTTGGACTCGCACTAACAAGGGCTGCCTGGCATCCGGTCGCGCGCGGCTTTGGAGTCTGTGTTCTTGCAACGGGAACACCGTTCCTGAGGACGAGGACCGTGCCCCCCACACCCCCACTTCTCAAAGGCCTGACACCCGATGCGATCCCCGCTACGGAGCCGAAACGCAGAGTTTTGGAGCCTTAAATGAACAAAGGCCTCCCTGACGTCTGCGGTCAGCCGCCCCGAACGCGGCCCAGGGGACGGATGCAGACGGAGCCGAGCATCCCGCCCCTCGGCGCGTCCGGGCCGGTGTCCTAGCGAACGCCCTCCCAGTGTCCTTCCCGCATCTGGTCAGAGTCGGTCCCTCTGAAGAAGCGTGAGCTCCGCCAGGTGACGTGCGCTCCTTACACTCGGCCGGCGGGCTTTGTCTGTAACGGGCCAGAGGGGACGTCTTCTAGGCCCCGGGGTCACAGCTTCCTTGTCGTAACCACTCAGCTCGGTCCTCGTAGCGTGGAAGCTCCTCAGCCCGCGCTTCGTGGAGTGCCCCGCGGGGTCCCATCCGGGGAACCTTTCTTCCAAACGCTGAAATTTGAATTTCCTGTGATTTCCACGTGTGACGAGATGGCATTCCCTTCTGCTGTGTTTCTCTGTCTCCGCACGTGCTGAGTTCTGAGCTCGTGGCTGCCAAAGAAAGGCGCGGGGGCCGGGGGCGGGCCCCGGGCCACACTTTACCGATCCCGCTTGAGAAGCCGAGCCCAGAACCAGCCGCTGGGGCACGACTCAGTCCCAGGAGAGACGTTCCCGCCCCCGAGCCACAGGATCTCCGGGCTCCCGCAGGCGCGGAAGGAGCGCTCTTTTCACATCTCAGCGCTTCTCCCGCCTCCCCCTCGCCCGTCGCTCCTCCGCCCTGGCCTGCGCCGTCCCGCTTTGCTTTTCTCCAGCCACGCTTTCCCTCCCTCGGGTCCCAGGCGAGGCTCCCTCCGCTCCCCGGGGACGGGGCGCACGTCTGGGCCCCCAGAGGGAGGGCTGGGCGGACGCGCGCACCGGTGACCCCAGCGGCCGGAGGGCCCGTGAGACGGCTTCCCGCTCCGAGCGGGAGGAAGAGCAAAGTTTCTCCGCGCTTCTTTCTGAAAGGCAACAATGGAAAGGTCACCGCGGAGGAGAGGAAACTCGGAGTTGTAATAAGGAAGGAGAAATAAAAAATAATGACGGGAATAAATTGTCATAAGAGGGGCTGCAGTTATGATTTATTGTGATATTCTACAAATTTGGAGGTGATTAAAAGCCACCTAAAATCCGCATTAACAAGTCCCATAAAAATGGAATTAAACTAGTGGGCATAATGTGGCAGGGTATAAAGAAAAATCATGACAGAAATAAATTGACAGAAGAATGATACTATTCAAGTCGTCCCCGCCCGCGCCGGCCTGACAGCAGCCCGGCGCTGTAATTTCAGAGTTGTGGTTGAGTTTTTGGAGTTCATTAAAGGCCCACATTAAGAATCCCATAAAAGTGAGGAGAAATTAGTGACCATAATGTGGCAGAGGAAATAAAGAAACAATAATGACAGAAATAAATTGACAGAAGAATGATACACTTAATGTTTCACTCTGACACCCTCTATTAATAGGCCCCGGCAAGCTGGAACAAATGTCATTCATATTTTAGCCAAAGCACGCCACTAATTAGGCCGGCTCTCTGCTCCGGAATTAGATTCGCGATCCCTCACCTTTAGAGTGGGATCATTTGAATTCTAAAGAAAAGCGCTGGTGACAGAAAAAGAACTTTCTGCTCGGGCTTTTCTAATGAGATAAAATTCCCCCTTCTCCCCATTTCGCAGCCATAATTGCTGATTATGTTGTTACATCGCCGAGGCTCTGGGCTCTCTCCTCCCGTCATTATGATCTGGGCTGGCAGACAGGGAGGCTTCAAACGCGGGCCGCGGTGGTGGGAGTCTCATTTGGCGCGCGTCGAGGCCGCAGGTACCGCACAAGGTAAACACTGTATTGTTATAATTAATTACCCCTTAGGCCTCGCCAGGCCATCTCTGTTTCAGCTGACCCTTATAATAATAAGGCTTCCGGGCAGATTGTATTTCTTTTGACAGATTAATTAGAAATGCAGCCGTGGAGGTACAAAGCGAGGCGGTCATGAATATTTAAATGGCCTGACACGAGGAATCATGAAAGGCCTGCTGAACTACATGACGGACAGGGGATATTAGGCGAGTGACTCTAATCAATAATCTCTTGATCTCTTACATATTAATACACTGCCTGCTGTTATTAAGCTCCGTAATAAGGACGGGGAGAGAAAGTTAGTGTAGCTCCGCTGTAGGCCGCGCCGAGGCCCCCAGCGGCTCCGCTAACTGACTGCGGAAATGCACAGAGGAGCAGGCCCTCAGCCTCTTCAATCTAATCCAATCTTAAGGAATGGCAGCTCGCAGCGGCGCCGGCTGGATAATTATTGGTGCTGACAAGGTGAGGGCGTTTGCAGGCAAATGAGCTCGGAAGCAGGCGCGGTCCCCAGACCACCCAGCTCCGGGCGCGCCCGACGCCGGCCCGGCCGCCGCTGCGCGTGTCGGGGCCCCGCCGGGGGTCCCGGGGCGCTGCCGAGGCCGGGCCGGGGGCGGCGGGCGTCCGGGGCCGGCGGTCCCGCGTCTGATGTCGGGGACACTCCGACAGCGAGCCACGCGGTCCGCCGGGCCCCCTCCACTCGTCCCTTCCGACGCCGGGGCCGCCGCGCGAATGGAGCGGCCCAGGCGGCCGATGTCGTTGAAACTCATGACGGGGTCGGGCTCTGGACCGGAGCGAGCCACGTGCTCCCCGCCTCTGCCGGTGCCCCCGCCGGCCCACGTGGGCCTGATGCTGCTGTCCCGTCGCGTCCCCCGATCCCGGCACCCGGGGGACCCAGCAGGAGCGCCTGCACAGGGCCAGGGCTGACAGCGGCGAGGCCGTGCCGGGGGTGCTCTGAGGGGGGGCGGGCTGCAATGGGCCCCCCTGCTCGCTGGCGCCGGGTCCCCGCCGAGGGCCTGCTCGCCGCGTCTCCTTTCTCCTTCCCACGGGCTGAGCGAGTCGCTCCCAGCGGCGAGGAGACGATGCCTCCAGCCGGGACCGAGCCTGGGCGTGCGCCTGACCGGCCAGTCTGAGAAGACGGAGGGACCTCGTGGTCCCTCTCGGGAGCCGGGAGGCGGAAAAGGAAGCGGCGGGAGCAGGGCTCCAACCAGGGTCGGGGGGGGCCAGGCTTTAGAGCCACGATGACAGCCTAGACACAACCCTAAAGGAGCGGGGGCATCCAAGGCGCCGTTCCCCGTTCCTTCTTGGCCGCTCCCGCCTTTCCGTCTGCCCCAGGTGTGGGCTGCGCCCCATGCCCCCCGTTTACGAGACTGAGTCTCCTGAGAGTGGGTTTTGCTTGCCTGTGGGATCTCGTTTGGGCTATTGTTTTAGGGCCACCGTGGTGCGGAACATCGGGGAGGAGGACCCACGAAGTTCTGTGGAAACATGAAGGCCCAGCCCCTCCGGCACCGTCGGGGCCTGGGCTTTGGGCGCCTGGCGAGGCCTCCCCACGGCCGCTGTGGGCACCCACCCTGCCCTCTGGCCCGGACGTGACCGTCCTATGGAGAGTTGTTTCTGTCCTCCCGGTCTCCTTCCTCAGGTGGCTTCCAGCCTGTCCATAGTGCCCAGGGAGGGCCCTGTCGCCTGAGACCTGGGCTGCCCGGCAGGGGCCGTCACGTATCCGCAGCGGAGGCCGCACGTCGCCCGTGGCGGCTCCCAGGGTGTGCCCAGCAGTTCCGCGTGGTCGCTCGCCCCGCGTGGCTTCGTCCGCGCCTCGCTTGCTGTGTTTGATCCCGGCCGCCATCCGCTGCTCTTCGCTCCTGCCCCGTCTGCTCGGGCCCCCAGGGAGCGGGAGCTCGTCGAGGCCAAGGTCATGTGTGAGGACCCGTGCAGCACCCACGGGTGCACACAGCACATGGCAGGCCTGGGTGCTGCAAACACACCTGTGAGGGGAGGGCCTACCGTCCTTCCCGACATCTAAGGACCACGAGCATCGCCCCACCCCCAGCCGCAGCACAAAAGGGCGCAGATACCTAGGAATAAAGGGAAACGAGCGCAGGGAGGCTGCCACACTGCACGCCCAGCGCCAGGCGCGTGAGTGCCGTGCGACTCGCTGCGAACGAGGGTGACGACGACGACGACGATCACGGCGATCCTAACGGCCACGGGGACAGACCTCCATTCCCCCCCAACACTCGGTTTGTAAAAACGTCACGAAAAAAGTTGAGTTCGGGACCAGGCCCCTGGTCCTCCCTCTCTTTATTGCCAAATGGTAATGAAGTGCCAGCCGGAGAGCAAATTCATTGCGAATTGTACGAAAGATTTGGGGCCCAGATGAAGCTGTTAAAAACCACATCTGTAAAAATGGGGTAATTATTATGGGTGGGTAGAAATCTGGCAAGAATTATTTTCTCAAATAAGGCGTAAAGGGGAACAGATGTGCTGGAACTGACACTTTTTTTTTTTTTTTTGCAGTTTCACGATTTCTGTGAAAAGGAAAAATCGATCCGACTTATCAGATTATCCTGTTGATCACAGGGCGGCGAGGGCCACGGAAAATCCTTCTGCCTCCCGTGGTTCCGCTGGAGGGGGAGGCGGGCGGTCCAAGGGTGCGCGCGGGGGCAAAGCAGGTGGAGGAGAGGTGAGTAGGCCGGGCAGGGAGCAAAACGGAGGAACAGGAAAGCCTGCGGGGGATGGATGGGGTGGTGGGAGCGGGGGCGACGACGCGCTCTCAGTCGAAAATCCCGAAGGCCGAGAGTGTCGGGGCCGGGATGGGACAGGGCAAACGGCCAAAGCCAAGGCCCCCGAGTCTGGAAACAATTACGGCCGCGAGAAGACGAGCGAATCCCATCCTCCTGGGTCCGTGTCTGTGGCCTCGGGAGGCGTCCGGGTGGGGCTTGCTCCTCGGGGCTCAGCAACATAGATTTGTCGTCGCCGAACTGGTAAGCGCCGGGGACACGTGCTGGCCGCGGCGGCCCCCAGGCATGGAGCTGACCAGGGGACTCGCCGCCCGGATGGCCCGCTGCACGGCTTGAACGTCCCACGACAACGCTCAGTGGTCGAACTCGGCGCGAGTGTCCCAGAAGCGACTGAAACGAGCCGGGAATTCCTGGATTCGTTCTGGTTTTTTCCCTTCGGTTCGGAACGGGAAAGGCCCGTGAGAACCCACGCAAGAAGTCAGAAACCGGGAGGAAAGAAGGGCGGCCTCGCGCGCTGTGAGGTCCCCGCCCTTAAATCTGCGACCAACGTCTCGCGCCGACCCTGGTCAGGCAACGCGGGCTCTGAGTTGGGCTTTGGGCTTCTCTTCATCTGGTTCCAACCCAGGTCGGGTTTCAGACCGTGACCCGGGAACACCGGGTTCACACGTCCGCCGACACGCGCGGCCGTAAATCCTGGCTTTAGGAGCGGCTCCCCGGGAACTCGAAAGGATCTCATTGTTCTGCTTGGCAGGTACGACCCAAAAGGAGAAAAAGAGAAGGAAAGAAAGCGACTTCTGGGATTTAGAGGCCGCGCACGCGACCCCGGGGCGGCCCGGACCATGAAACTTAATCATTTGACCCCACTCGCGGCCGGTTCCCGCGGGACGACGCGGGGCCACGTGACGCACTCTCCAGCTCCCAGGGTCCTCATCCGGCTCGGGCCCTAAAGGGGTCCGGGCGCTTCGCGGTGCCAGGCCAGCGGGGAAGGTCCCCAGGGGCCAGCATCGCGACGGGGCCACGCACGCGGGTTCACGCGCTGCCAGCCGCACCCCCGCCGTGCGCCCTGGCGTGAGGAAGAGCGGACCACCGCCCCGGCGGGCCGTCCTCCTTTCGTCCCCTTTGGAAAGTGAATGTCACGGCCCCCAGCGCAGGCCTGGGCCTCCTCCGGGCGGCCCGCCTGGGAGCCCGAGCGGCTCCCCCGTATTTCGCGGCGACAGTTTTCGAAACGCCTGCAAGACTTTCGCCCTCGCTCCCATCTGCGGCCCCCGCCCCGCCGCGACCCTCGGGGGGCGCACGCTGGGAGCCGAGGCTGGGTCTCCCGGTCTCAGGGCTTCCCCCGGACCCCAGCCCGGAGCACGGTGGGCACCGCCTCAGGGGTGTCCTTGTGGGAACGGCCACCTCTGCGCCCCTCACGGCAGCCGCGTCCCCCGCAGCCCAGCGCCGGGCAGCAGGCCCCTCCCCGGGCCGGGTCCCCGCAGCCTGAATCCCAGACGAGGGACGACGAGAGGCCAAGCCCTCGGGCGGGGGGCGGGGTGTGCACAGAGGGGGGCGCGGGCAGCTCCCCGTTCAAGTCCCTGGTTCTAGGACAAACGAGTCGAAGCCTGGGGACCCGCAGGCCGGCCCCGCCCCGGGGCCCCCGCGCCCTGCCCTGCGTCGCCCGCACGGACAGGCCACACGCGGCGGCCTCGGCCCTGCCCCTGGCGGGCTGCAGGCGGTGAGGCCCGGGGACAGCTTCTGACTGCCAAGCACTCCTTCCGGAAACTTCTGTGCGCTCTCCTGCGTCTCCTAGAAAACGACCTCGGTGAGGAAGGAGCGTGTCCTACTCAGCAGGGGGCACCCGAGGCCCGCCTCACACATAGTGGGTGGCCTATTTCTTACACACAGTGGGTATGCTATTCACAACACACAGTGGGTGCCTTATTCATGCCTCACACACAGTGGGTGGTCGTTCCTCACACAGTGGGTGCCCTGTTCCTCACACACAGTGGGTGCCCTATGCCTCACACACAGTGGGTGCCCTATGCCTCACACACAGTGGGTGCCGGTTCCTCACAGAGGGGTGGGTACCTGTTGCCTCACCGGCAGCCCTGCCCAGTGTTGCTGACTCTGTCCCTCCGAGCACTCTGTCCCGGTCCCCGAGGGAGCCGGGGTTTGTCCCGTCTTCTGCTTCCCAGGAGAACACGACGCCGAGCCTGCGGGAGGTCGGCAGACCTTCACGTCCTGCTGGGACCAGAAGCCGGCGTGGACGAGCAAGGCGGTGGGACGGGACGTGAACGCTGTCATCGGGGTGAGACGCGGCCACCTGAGCCCTCCCGGGGGACGACCTGGCGTCAGGGTGACTTCCACACGCACTGCGGGGACGGCCCAGGTCACCCACGCGGCCTCCGCTCGCGGTCTCCACGAGTCTGGGGAGTCGCGTGTGTCACCCAGCGCCCGCGTCAGGGCTCCCGGTGGCCTCTGTGGAGCAGTCACTTCGCCCTGCCCCGTCGTGTCACTCTCCTGTCCCCCCGGAGGCGAGTCGCTGTGGGCGCTGCGAGGAGAAGCCACGGGCCCCCCGGCCGAGGAGTACCTGCGTGACCCGCCTCGGGCAGGGAACAGGTGACGGCCGCGTGGCGCCTCTGCCTGCTGGTTTCAGACGCGTTTCTCCTTCTCTGGCTCCACGGCTGCTCCGCAGAGTCAGGGCCGCCGAGCGCGCCCCTTCGCCTCCGCCTCCCCCCTTGCCCTTGATGGCTCCCTCTCTTTTTTCGTCTCCTCCTCCTCCTCCTAGCCCTTTAAGAATGTCTGGACTCGAACGCGGCTCTGCCTTCTCTCCGGGGACAGAGGAGCCGCGGCACCTGCAACAGGTGCGGGCGGGCGCCAGGACGCCCAGGTCTGCGTGGACCCCGACCCTGCAGGAGTGCGGGCCCCGGGTTTCCTCGCCTTCCCCTGGGTGGCGGGTGCGAGAGGAGGCGGCCGTGGCTCCCTGTGCACCTGGCATCGTCCCCCCGTCCCCCCGCCGCGTCGGGCCGGCCGTTCTATGGGTGCGAAGGGGCCGGGAGGCTCCTGGGCGACTGCTCGGTGCGAGGGAATTTAATTAAGAATGTACACACTAGCATTTCAGCGGGATTGCCCACTTAATGTTACTTTATTAAGCCTCCTATCACACCCTTTTTTATGTATATCAGTTGATATACAATTAATCTGTTCTCTGGTGAGAGGAAAAACGGCACCTGAGGTGGATGGGAAGTGTCAGATGATAGTAATTATAAGCAGCTGTTCACGCGCAGCACCTCTGGCCTGCACGGCGGATGCTGCGAGCTACCACTCCTCGCAACAGCCCACCTCATTAGACTTGACCTTCCCAGCTGGGGATTCCATTTGTGTTGTTTTAATGGGTTTGTATACCGCAAATCGCAACACCTCGCGAAGACGGAGGCTTTGTAGCTGCAACAAAAGGAGGCTGCGCGTTGACAGAAACGCCGCGGCTCCGGCAGACCGGCGGGGCAGCGCCGGGAACTTCCCGCCACGGCCGGGGCGGGCGCGCCGCCCACGCCTCGGCTGAGATAAATGCCTGTCCCGGGCTTTGAAGCCCCTGCGCTCGCTCGGTGCGGCCACCGGCGGTACCGGAGTCATCGCCGGTCCTGACGGCACTTCACGGTGACAGCCCGCGTGCAGCCGGAGCCCCAGCCCCTCGCGGGCCTGTCTCCAGGCGCGGGGCCCCTCGGCGCACCCCCGAGGGCGGCCGAGACGCAGACGGGGGCGCCCGGAGAGGCGGGGCGGCTCTGGAAAGGACGTCTCGGCCTTCTCTTTTCCTTCCCATTTATGCGTGTAATAAACTCGCTCGCATACAATTAGCCTCAATTGTTTTTATATCTTCGAAGGCAATAATACCGGCAGCCTGGGGAATACGCGGCGACCGCGTACCTGTGTTCATTTACCCCGATCACTATGGTTACGGCGGGGCCAACTGCTTACCGCGAGGCTCCCGGAGCCTCTTCCCAGCGACTAATGACCTTTCTGTTCCTCCAATAGCGTCAACAAACCGGAGGCTGCCCACGCCGGAGAGCCGATTGCCTCTCCAGCTACGGAGGGACCGCAGCGTCCCTTCATTTATTCTCTCTCCTCTGGTGGAACTCACATGCCACTTTCTTGTCTTTAAAGAAGGGGAAAAACTGCGGATTATTGATTTGCTTCTGAACAGAAGACCAACCTAAAAGCCCCGATGAATTGTCACTCATTATTGAAATTACTGAACACTAATTAAACTGGCAGCTCAAATCCCAGCAGGCCGCACTCATCTGAAGCTGAAATTCAGACACTTGGGCAGTGGGAGCGAGCGAGCGTGAGCAACCGCCGGGCTGCACTCAGCTCTGCATTCATTTTGGCTCCTTAAAGGCGCACGGCCCTGTTTGCGGCGGCCCTGCCCTGCCCTGCCCTGCCCTGCCCCGACGGGGTGCCGCGGCCGGGGCGCCGGCCTCGCTTTCTGCGGGAACCGGGGACTCGGATCTTAGGATCTCGCAGCGAGGCCCCGGCCCGTTCCTCAGAGGGCAGAGCAGGCCGGCCGGGAGGCCACCGCGGGAGCATCGTGAGGCCGCAGGCGCGGGGGAGGCTGGCGACTCGGAGGCTCCGAGAGGAACGGAGTCAGACCGGCTGGCCGGGGGGCGACGACGCAGACGCCCCGGGGGACAAACCGCGCCAACAGCCCTTCCGGTCCATCGAGCCTGATTTGCTCCCTAAAATCTGCCTCGGCCTGTTCCGTGGCTGCCCAAACTCCGTATAAATCGTGCACGGTCGTGGCCCGTCCACGGCCTTGGGCTCTGCCTCAAGAGGGGAGAGGGCTGGACCGAGGCTGAAGCGGAGCTAGGGTCCTGGGGTCCCGGGAAAAGGCAGACGTGCCCGGGCCTCGGGAAGGCCCGCGACCAGGCACGGGGCCAGGCGGGAGGCAGGGGGCGGGTGCCGGTCTCCCGGCCGGAGCATTCGGACGAGGGTGTCTTGTCGGGGCTATTTCCCTCTTAGGACGAAAAATCCTTTGAGGAGCGGAAACGTGCAAGGGGCACAGCAGCCTTCACGATTTTTCTTCATTATTATTCTACTTCAATGCGCGCTGTTGTCTTTTTTCCTAAAACGCGTGACTTGTTTCCTTATGTTTCGCCATGAACTTCAGTCCGTGCATCCTTTATTCCCGAACTTCGGTGCCTTCTCTGTGAGACGTCGTCCCGCCTCGTTTCGCCGTCGCTCGCTGCGTCTCTAAGCACCTTCGACAGCGATCCGACTCTGAGTCCGGCTCTGTCCGAAACTCCCCCTATTTCACCCCGTTTTTGAATAGTGACTTGAATATAGAATTTAAAGGTCGCCCTTCCCCCCCCAGCGTCCTGGCGCTGTCACTTCACTGCTCCCTGGTCCCCGCTGAAGGGGACGGACGTCTCCCAGGCCTGGACTGTGGCTCTGTACTGAACCGTGTCTTCCCCGCGGCATCCTCTTCCCCTTCTCTCGTCCTGGCGTTCGGCGGGGACGCGGCGGCACGCCTGGATGCGGGTCCCTTTCACCGGTCCTGCGTGGCACGTGGTTGGATTTTTACGTCTAACTCACTTCATGCCTCGAAAGGATTCCGGAAAACTCTGTCATCACCCGTTCGGACGTTGCCTCACCATCCTTTTCTGTTTTCACTCACGGAATCTCAAAGCTGTACGTGTGTTGGACCTTCTGCATCCGGCCTCCGTCCCCTTTGCTGTTCTCCGCGCGTGCGTGCGCGTGTGACTCCGTGTGCCGCGGGCCGGGTGGTGCTCCTGGCTCTGTCTCACAGCTGATTGCTTCCGCCTCATCAGCGACGCGTTCGCTATTTCGGCACCTGCTGAGTTTTCTGAAACTCTACGTCTCCACCGAACGAGTTCTGGCTGGTTTCCCCTCCTAACGACGCCTCCCGTTCTGCGACCGCCTGGCCTCCGCCCTCCTTCACGTCCACGAGTGCGCCTCCTCGCCCGCGGGGTTCACAGCCCATCGCCCTCGCCCCCCTCTCGGTTCGCTGCAGGCTCTCCCGCGTGAGGACGTGTTGGCCCGTTCCGACTCCGTGTTCGGGTCCGGTAACTCCGGCGCGGGGCGTCGTGTTGCCTGAGATGCTTTCCTTTCGGGCCCCGAGCGGTGGCGGCCTCCCCGTGGAATGGCCCGGGCGCCTGTTGACCCGCTTCACAGCGTCTTCCTCCGCCTGCTCCCTCGGGCCACCGTTGGCACAACCAGCCGTGGCAGGTGCACCCGGCCGCACCTGTCCTCAGCGGCCGCCGCATCCCCCCCCTTTCTGCCAGCGAGCTCCACCTTCTCTGATTCACGCGCCAGCTGGCGGGTGTGGGCAAGTCGGCGCCCTGCGGGGCCGATCCTGACCCATGGGGGGGGCAGTGCCTAACCAGACCCTCTTCTTTCCCGCAGGTGACGCGTTCTACCAGAGAACAGCTCCGCGGTCCCCAGGCTTCAGGTCCTGTCGCCCACCCTAAGGGGTCGGCTAAGGGGTCGGCTCCGGGACACACCTTCGGATCAGCTTCAGGCGAGGGACCTGGGCCCCACCTGCCGCTTCCCCGTCCTGGGCAAACAGATCGCCCGGGCTGAGGTGCGACAAGGGGCATGACCCGTGTGGCCACCTGCTCAGCATTCAGACTCCCGCTCAGCCGTGTTCCTGGGAGTTACCTGAGCTTGCCAAACACGTGCCCCAGACCCCAGGCTCCCGTCAGACTTGGTCTGAGGCTCAGGATGGGAAGTCCGACCCACTGACCGCTCCTGAGCACCATTTATTGGGAAACCACCTTCCCAGAGGCAGAAAACCCTCCCGGCGTCTAAGTGAGGCGGGCAGTCGTGGGCCTGAACGCCCTTCGAACGGCAGCGACTACCGACGGTCGGGTTAGAGTTCACGCCTTACGCGCTTCTCCCGCTTAACCGCTGACCATTTGAGTCCCAAAGCCCCCTGGGGCGAGGCGTTCTGGCGGTCATTCCCGACGCAGAGAAGAGTCTCCAGGACTTTCGCCTCCAGAGGCCCCTGTCCACGCCCCTCCCTCGGCTGAGTGGGCCCCTGGACGTGCCCAGCGCTGTGTGCCGACCTGCCCCAGAGCGGGCATGCGACACGGTGTCCTCCTGCAGGGACTGCACGGTCCGGTTGCAAAGAGAGGACCAAGGGGTGTAGAGGAACCTGCGAGGCGCACGCAGCGACGCGTGGCCCCGCTGTCGGAAGCGGCGGGAGAAACCGACGTCGGACCGCCCGGCGGCTCACGGCAGACGTGGCCCCGCCGCGCTTGAGGACTGTCCCTCGGGGCCGGCCGTCCAGGTCCCACGGTGCTTCGGGGACTTTAAGGCTTTTCCTTCTTACGCGAGGAGGCTGTGTGCGAACCGGCTCGTTAAGCGGGGCCGAGACTCCGGGCAGGTTTCGCTGCCAGACGAGCAGAGATGAGCGGAGAGCAGACGCAGACGGCTCGGGTCGCTCGAGATCCGGGCTGAGACAAGTGCCGCGCTGGTGGCTGCTCTGAAGAGGCGTCGGGAGCCGGAGACGGAAGCACTCGAGAGAGGCTGGAGGCTTAAGCCTAATCTGAGCGCAGAGCTCAGGCCGCCGGCGCGCTCGGACTGCAGGCCGCGGGCCCGGGCAGGCCGCGGCGGACGCCTCGGCGCAGGCCCCAAGCGCAGGGCGACTGGGGACCCGGCCATGCCGGCACCTAGCCCAAGTGGCATGACCTGCTGCCCCTCGGAGCCTCTCCCCAGGGCTGGGGCTGGGGGTGGGGGGGTTAAGAAACCAAACACAAGGCAGAAGTTACCCCTGGAGGCCAAAGTCCATTACACGGTGTTTCTGTTTCCAGTTTCGAAAGCCCCCAACGGCGGCCGTTGATGTGAGAGCCACGGGCGGGCTCGAAGGCACCGGACAGGATCTGCGGGCCGTCCCGGAGGAAGAGAGGGAACGGAAGGCGCTCAGGGGTCCCAGGGGACCCGAAGATGATAAAGAGCCGCACCAAAGCTTTCTCAGGGCTCCCGAGCGAGGGGGCACCCTGAGCCCACAGGCGGCAGAGCCCAAGGCCCAGACGCTCTGCCAGACGGCAGGCGTCCACCGGCGCTGCTCAGGGCAAAAGGGAGGACGCATCTTCACGCGTGTGCCACCCGCGGTCCGGAGCGCCCGACCTGTGCTGGAGGCGGCGGAAGGGGAGCACGTGGGGGTGCCGGGGCCCCAGGTGGGACGGTGGCAGTCCCGACCGCGTGTTCCTCAGGCAGCCCAGGCAAGGCCAGCCTGCCTGTGACCTGCCCGCACCCGGCTCGTCAGCTCAGCACCTCATAGCACCCGGGCCGGGCGGGGGCCTCAGGCCGGCACCCAGCCCATCAGGGCACGGCGAGGAGGCTTCTCCCGTCTCACGGTGGGTGGGGTGTCCTCGGACTGCAACCCGCCGCTCCGGGGCGTGCTCCTTACGGGTCCCGGAGCGCAGAGCTGGAAGCGTGTCCGGTCACGCGTGTCTGGGCGTGTGGGGGGCAGTGTCAGGGCTCCCACGAGCAGGCCCCGGGGCGCCCAGCGAGCCTCTCCGGGCTCCGCCTGCCGGTTGCTCAGTTTGGCTCCGTCTTGAAGGAGCAGCTCGGGCTTCCCCGCGCCCCGCGGGTCTGAAGGCGAGCTTGCGGGGATGAGCCTCGCCCTCGGTGTTTCAGGTGCGACCCCCAGGTAGCATTTTGATTCTGATTGGAAAGGAATCTTAGGGATTTTCACCCGAATGTGCGCACGGGAGATTGGCGGTGGGTGCTTTCTGGCTGCCAGGATGTGGGTTTTTCCGTCTCACCTTCTGCAAACAGAGCGGGATCCGTGAGCCGGATCCGAAGGGCAGCGGGGGTCCAGGACGGCCCACCCCGCCGTTGGGCTCACCCGCCTGGCAGAACCCTCTCTGCCCGCTCCGACCTTCTGTTTTTCCACAATAACGAGGAGTGAGGGGCCTGCCGAAGTCGCCGGGCATTTTCCTGGAGCAGCTGGACCCTCTGTGACCACTGAGCCTCAGGTGGTGGCCTGGTGGGTGACCCTAATGAACCCGGAGACTTCGGAGGCCGATAGGGGCAGGCGAGTCAGCGGGTAACGCGGGAACTGAAAGACGCATTTTCCCAATGACCAACCCCCACAAAAAAACAAACAAACAGATAAAGGTTTACGCTGTGCTGAGGGTACAACAAAGGGACACAAGCGCATGGAACGGAGACTTTCGTGTGACTAGGAGGCGACGTGGAGACGGGCAGTGGGATCGGTTTCAGGCATCCGGGGCTCAGGCGGGACGCTGGGGGCAAGGACGCGTCTCCCAGCGCATCCCTGGTCCTTCCCACCGGAGTCCGGGGTCTTAGCGGGCCCGGAGGACTCCGCGCCTCTCACTCTGGTAACCGGCCGGGGAGGAGAGAGGCGCCACGTTTGGGGGGCAGGCCTCGGGGGACCCACCGAACGGGGGTCAGACCCTGAGAAGCGAGAGCAGCACCGAGGGACTCCAAGGCTATTTCGAGCCTCGGGAAAATAATCGGTCAGAGAGAAAACCACAAAAAGGATCCGGGATGAGAGGGAGAGACCAGACGCTTTGGAGAAAGGCCGCGGAGGGTGCGCGGGGGAAATCGGAGAAGGAGCCGAAGGTGGCGGAGCCGGGAGGCTCCCCGTCCCCCCAGCAGGCTTCTCAGTCCGTTTCCGTTGAGGTTTGCCCGCGCTGTCCCCCGTTTGACGGGTTCCTGCTCAGGGGGAGATCTCAGGAGGAGCCAGAATGCATCTGCCCTCCTCGCCGGGGGACCCGGGGCTCCGATCTAGGGGTTTTGAGAACGCGCGTGAACGGGGCCCCCGGAAGAAGGTGCGACCCGCCTCTCATGGTAAATCTGACAAAATGCCGCCGGCCTGGGCGCCCCAAACCCGGAGCCGGGCCTGCGGGCAGCGTGGGCGCGGCCGTCCGCGCAGACGCCCTCTCCGCCGCCCTCCTCCAGCGAAACGAGCCGCGTCCCCGCGACCCGCGTCCCCGTCCCGCCGGCGCTGGCAGAGGTCCACCGTCGTTCCCGTTGCCGACTTTCCGGCTCTGCCGCGCTGGAAGCCAACACGCGCCACGCCGCCCGGCACGCGCCGCGTTTCATCAAGTGGTGCCCGGCCTGGTAATAGCCTCCCCAGGTGGTTCGAGCTGATCTGTGGTGATGACCAGGGGGACGGCGATGATTGTCATGTTAGTAAAAAAAATCAAAACAATCATGTTACGTCAGTTCTACCATTAAAAGACTTGCTTCTCTGCAAATTTCCGCGCGCAGTAATTAATACTCTGGGGCTTGCGCGCTCCGAGCCGGCTCTCCGGGCGCGGAGATGCCACTCACCTGATAATTATTTCAGGAAACCATGCGCGCGCGGACGTGATTGACAAATGCAGCATTGCTGTAATTGCCTCCAGCGGAGAGCCGAGCGAGTTAACCAGTTGTGTGCCCGCCACCAGCGGGACACGCCGCCGCCCGTCGCTCTGGAGGAACCGCCGCGGCGGGCCGGGCGGGCGGCGCCGGGCGCCGGCCTCCTGCGCCCCCCGGGGACCGGGCATGTGGCCGCGGGGCCGCCCACCACGAAGGTGCAGCGCGGCCCGGCCCTCGGGGGCAGAGGGGGCGCCGCACGAGCCCCCTCCCCTCGGCATTCGCATCCGTCTAACGGGAGCGACGCCATTCGCGTCCGAGCGGAACGAGATGACGCAGTCAGAGCAGCCTCCATGGACGCGCTGAGAGACGGAAAAGGGGAAAAGCAAAGGCAGCGGGCGCAGGCACGGGGGCCGCGTCGTTAGACACGACGGCCACGCCCGGCGTTCGTCCGCGTGGCTGGGGAGCTGACTGACGGTCCTCGACACCCCTGGGAGGAACCCCAAGCGCGGAGGACAGGTCTCACCTACAAGTCACCACGGAAGAGGCCGCGACTCCCATCTCAGGCCATTTCCCTCCAAACCGTGCGGCCAGGGGGCGCAGGCCCGGTTCGCATTCACCGTTTTCCTGGATCGCGCCGCGGCCGCGCGCTCCCCTCCCGTGCCATCCGTCACCGTCCGTGTCCCCTCCTCCGCGAGTTATTCATGTCCTTCGCCGCCCATCTCGCGGGACAGTCAGGGGTTCCTTACTGATGGTGAGAGCCGTTTGCCCATGAGGGCGACCCGGGTCTGTTTATCGCCATCATTTTCAGCCAGCGCGCCGTTTGACTTTCATTAGAGATGATTTTATGTATTTATTTTCGGACGAGCCCAGGGTGTTCCCCGGCGCCCCGGCAGGACAAGCCTCTTCCAGCGGCGACGCGGGCCTCCGCGCAGAGGGCGGGCGCGGCCGCGGGCGGCGGGGGGCGGTGGCGACGAAGCCAGGACCCGCCGGCCGTCTCCGGGGTCCCGGGGCTGCCTTCGGCCCCCGCGAGCACCGACACCGAGAGCCGTGTTTCCGCGGGAGCGCGTGAGGCTGCCACGCGACTGCTTCGTGCGTCTTCCTCCCCCTCACGCACACACGGTCCATCGCAGACGTGCGTCGTCGCCTCCGGTGACTTAACGCGCAGACCCGGGGGTGTTCCGGGCCCTTCCGTGGCTGCGGGAGGCCACGGTGGAGCGTGGCGGGGCTCGCCCGCCCGCTGCGGCCGCGTCCGGCCGGGCTGGTGACCGCCGCGCCGAAGGCCGCCTTCGCGGTCTGTGTCAGGCGCGTCGCCGTGTCACTCTCACTCCTCTACAACTCTCGGATGAATACCATCTGGCCTCGGCGACTTATTACAATTCAATTTCCCAATTGGTCCCATCACTTCTTTCCTGATGTTTCTATCATCCAAAAGGAAAAGAAAACTGTCCTCGCCTCTGTCAGCGCCGGTCACCTCGGCGAGGGGACCCTGGACGCAGGGACCCCGGGGCGGGACCCAGGGGCCTCCCCGCTGCCCGGGACGAAACCCGGCCTGGTCAGCCCCGGGGGTGACACGCAGCAGGAGTTTGCAGAGTTCAAGGAGAAAAGGTTAAATACTTCGTTTCCCAGCGTCACCAGTCGCTCGCTCCAGGAACCGGGACCTGCGCACCTGGGCGAGGGAGGGCGAGGGCCCACCCGACGTGCCGAGGTGCAGCCGGGTGACAGGGGGCTCCGACCGCACCCGTTCCGTGCGGACAGCAGCTCGGGTGCTGCTCCCCGGGGCCAGGGGGTGCAGGCGAGTCTTCCTCCCCTCACCGCGCCCCCCTCAGCACCCAGTGCCCAGGGCGCACGCGGACCCCTCACCGCTGCGGCGACGCCCGCCAGGGCCCTCCCGGGAGCCCCACCTGAGCCGCCCCCGACCGGGCATGGGGCAGAGCGCGCGGGGACGGGATGAAACCAGGAGTGAACGCGTGGGGCCGAGAGGGTGCGGGCGTGTCTGCGAGTGTGAGGTCGCATGTGTGCGCGTGGGCGTGGGGCGCGCGCATGGGTGGGAGCAAGCGTGCCCAGCAGAGCTGGCGCGGAGGCGAGCTTCGATGGTGCTTGGCAGGAGCGCGGGGTGCGGGGCAGAAGGGCAAGGGGCACCGGACGCCCCGTTGTCGCGGCCAGGGGCCCGGGAGGTCTCGCAGCGGGTGCGTGGTGCGCCAGAGCCCCGCACCCCAGATGGGGCCCCAGGGGCCTGAGACCACAAGCAGACGACACCCGAGCCCCTTGCTGGGTGCCACGGGCAGCGCGTCCCGGCTCCGCGCGCCCCAGCAAACCCAGCCCTTGCCCCGCGTCCTGGGGAGGTGCCGCCTGCTCCCGGGAGGCCGGCGTGAACAGGAGGATCGTGACCGCAAAGCGCCCCGCAGGGCGGGCGTCGCAGGCTCTGCCCCAGGCGGTTCCCTCTCTGCCCCTCCAGGGTCCCTGGCGCCATCAGCAGCGTCTTCCCCTGGAGGCCCCGACGCCCAGGTTTGTCTGTGCCGCTGCGGGCCGGGCTTTTGCCTCAGACACAAGGCGGCTTCTCCCGCGGACCTCGGCGAGGTTCACGCGGTGGTCGCCAAGCCAGGACAGGGACCCCACTTCCGAGTGGCCACAGGGTTGCCGGCCCCGGGGAGATGCGCCAGGGCACGCAGGAGCGTAGCCTCCCCGGGGGCGTCCTGCGGTCACAGCGCAGGCGAGGCGGTGGCTCTCACGAGGTCGCGGGCCCGTCCGTCCGTGGGGCGCCCGCTCGTGGGCTCGGCCGGTTCCCCCAGACCCCGTCAGGCCATGGAGTCGGTGGGCAGACGGGCAAGCGCCGTGTTACAAACCGACATTTCCTAGGCCCGGGAGAGAACCAGCTGGAAAGTACGGGAAAAGGCGTTTTCCTCTGAAATCTCAGTCTGGGTTCATCGGTAACTCCTGGCCGGATGACAAGAAAAATACCGGTTTCCAGTAGAAGGATCGACCTCCAGCCCCCTCGGGAGGCCTTCCCGGAGGTAGGAGCAGGCTGGACCTGACCTCTGACCTCGGACCCTAAGCCCTGGAGTCTGCCCTGCAGGCAGGGAGCCGCCCCGAGGTCGTCCCGGCCCCTGCAGGCATCTGATCGCGGCAGCTCCTGCCCCGCGGGGGATCCAGACAAACGCAAAGCAGGACACGCGACAACGCGGCGGCCGGACCCTGCCGGACCGTGCCGGGCTCTGCAGCGGCCGCAGGACCCCTCCGAGCCGCCGGGGTGCTAAGGGGAGCGGACGTCGTCTCCCCCGGGGAGGCATGAAGGGACACGGACGTCCCCGTTCCCGAGCCCGTCCCAGCCATGCCTCCCTCTCTTTTTTCAGCAAAACAAAGCCCCGAGCCCCACCGTGTGGGCACCCCGGGTGCGGGCACCCACGCACCGCGCACCCACCGCACACACAACCCCACCTAAACGTGGCGTCGGGGGCCTTAGGCGGGGTCATCCTCGTTCAGAGACCCCAAGCTTTCTTGTTCAGTAAAACCGGCCGACCGCGTCGACCGCCGACTCTGGGCGCGGTCAGGAGGGTCTGCGCGTTCACCTGCGACGCGGGGGCGAGTGCAGACTGCGGGAGAGGGGACGGGGTCCCCTCCGCGGAGCTGCCACGGGGACAGCGCAGAGGCCGCGACCTCCCACGCTCTCCGCGAGCATCCCCCGTCCCTGGCCGCAAAAGGGCAAAACCGACATTCGCCAGGCGCACCCCCCGTCACGAGCGGACGCGCCGCGCTCCGGGCCGAGCAGGATCGTCCCGCGGGAGGAAAACGGAATCGCCCTTTTCTTCTTCTCCCTTTTTTCTGCCCTCCTCTCCGCCTCCTCCTTCTCCCGCAGTTTAGCGTCGGCAAACAGACGGCTGCGGCCTCCCCGGGAGTGGAAGGCGAGGGCCGGGGAGCTGGGCGCGGAGGCAGGGGGAGGAGCGACTTAATTGTCTGGCTCCTTCTGTGCTGGAGAATATCAAACGGCCGAGGAGGATGAAACAGGGAGCTCAATAATTAATCCTCACGTCCCTCGTAGCGGCCCCCCGCGCCCCGCGCCGCCATCGCAGGCGAAGGTCGCAGTCTGAAGGCGCACTCATTAGCTGCGTGTCCTGCGAACATGCCCGCGCTTTCAAAAGGCCCGGTGACGAGAGCGACAAAGCTCCGCGATTAAAAATGTCCCGGTGTCAGGGACTTTCCAGAGGAACAAGAACGCCCGCGCTCCCTCAGATGGATAACGAAGCGATGGTTGTCGGGGGGCGAGGGGCGAAGCTCCCCTGTCGACGGAGACACGGGGTCGGCTTCAAAGGTTCCCAGAAGTTCTTCAAGGAGCCGGCGTCCGGCTGGGGTGCGCCTTCCGCCGGGGCGCGACGCGGGGCTCGCTCCCTCCCGCCACCGCGGCGCTCCGAGCTCGCGGGCCGGAGCGGGCTGGACGTCCGCCGGCGAGGACATCGGGGACACCGGCCCCGCCGTCCGCGCCGATGAGGGGGGATGCCCGAGCATCGCTAGGGGATGCTGGCCCGGGCTCCGAGTCCGTCCGAGGGCGGGCGTGAAGGCTGAACCGGCTCCCTCGGAGCCCGTGCACCCGTCGGCGGATCCCCGGCCGCAGGAGAGCGAGGCAGGTGCCCACCCGCCCCGGGGGCCTCCGCAGCTGGGTGGGGGTCTCCTCCGCTCGCGGGCTGAGGCCACGTGATCCCGAGCGCACGCTGCTCGGCCGTTCCAGCTCGCAAACGTCTCAGGGTCGTTCTGCAGGTCCCCGTGGTGATCTGATTTCTTACTGAGCAGGACAGAGCTGTTCGGCGTCGCAGTTAATCAGCCTGGGGTGCCACGGGGCGCTCGCTGCGGCGCGCTGCCTTTTTTTGTTTTTCGAGAAGCCGTGGTCCTCGGGTGCCTGCGCGCGCACCCACCTGTGGGCACGCCGGGCCTCACACCCGTGGCCGCGGGCCCCTCGGCCCGGCCCGGCCGGCGAAGACGGTCACCGGAGGGGGGCTTTATCCTCGCCTCGGTCCTCGGCGGGCGTGCTCCAACCCGCGCCGAGACAATGACTGAATCTGCATTTTATTAAGAATAAACCAACTCGAAGGTTCAAACACGGTATCAGTTACAAAGCTACGCCGCGTCCGAACGGGAAGCAGACCAGCAGTCTCTCGTCTAAAAGAAAATGTCCCTCGTGAAGGGGGGGGAGCTGTGCCCGAGCGATGGCCGTGGGGACGGGGGTGGGGCCTGGCGGGGCACTCCTCCTGGGCAGCGCCCGCACAGACGCCAGGCGCTCGTCAGGGGCCTCGCGGCTCTGAGAAAGCGCGCCCGGACCGCTGAGCACGCCAGGGCAGGCGCCACTCCACGTCCAACAATCCCTCCCAAAGAGCCGCGTCTAACTTCTAGGGCAGACGGATCGGCAGGCGATTCATGGAGGACCAGCTCGTCCCCGGGGGCCCTCACCACCAGGGAGACGTCCTCTCCTCCGCTCTCAAAGTGGACCCCGCGCCCCGCCAGAGCCGGGTCGCCGTGGAGGCGACGACCTCCGGCCTCCTGGGCGAGGACGGCTTTGTCCACTGTCGGTCGTTACTGGGTCAGGCCGCGGGACCCGCCGGCTCGCGGCGCGAGTTCGCGAAGCCCCTGAAGGCGAGGACGCGGCCCCCGGGGGCCTCGCTGCCGTGACCCACCTCCCTCGGCCCCTAGGCCGCGGCCCAGGCGTGAGCCCGGCTCTGGGGGAGCGACGTCCTGCGTGCGCGTGGCCCGTCGGCGTCTTTCGGTGGGAGACCTGGCCCCTCCGATATCAAGGGAAGAAAGATAAAGTGGCTGCGACCTCGGGGTTGAAAGAAAAGGCCTCCCTGGCAGGGAAGGCGGCATCGGAGGTGGCGGAACCCCCGCAGAGGGACGTCTGGGTCTGAGGAAGTCGCCATCAGAGGCTCCGTCCACGCGCACAGCTGCTTCCTCAGTTTCGATGAAATCGACTCAATTCAGTGCAAAGAAAACGGCCGATTCGAGGGCTGACGGGAAACGCGTGCGAAGGTCCGAGGGCTCCGGGGCGACGGCGTCCTTCGCACGTGGAAGGCACCGGGGCGCGAATTCCGGATTTTGGCAAAAGCGGCCATGATCTCCGCGGACTCACCACCTGGTCGGGGTCCTTCCTGGACGTGAGGCTCCCCCCGCCCCGTGTCCTTCACCCGACCTCCCACTGACTCTGGGGAAACCGCCCCGAATCGTTGTTGTCAGGGAGCATGCGCGTCCCCCACGCGCTCGGGGCTGCAGTGTGCAATGGTGACGCGTGCGTCTCCGACCTCAGGGGGCCGGGATCCGCTCGGGGTGATGGGGACCCGACCCACGTCCAGCGTCGGGTCACCACGCGGGGGCGCTGAATGGGCCGAGCGAGGGAGAGGAGGCGCGGGGCCTGCAGAGGGGTCGCCGGGCAGGGGCCGGGGGCGCTGCCTAGAAGAGGCCGAGCTCGGGAATTTCTCGGGCCCTGGCCCCACGCGTGCCCTGGCCTGGGCGGTCACCTCAGCGCCCAGAGGGAAGATGCTGTTGTCAGTACAGATGGGGAGACTGAGGCACAGAGAGGCCGGGAAAGGGAGCGAAGCCCAGGCCGTCTGTCTCCAGGGGCCAGACCCCTGCCACGGTCCCCCACTCCCCTCCTCTGTCCCCTTCACCTCTGTGAAAACAGCTGGAGAGGGTCAGAGGGGGGAGGAGGAAGCCATCACCAGGCAGGTGGGCGCACACTTGCCGCTGGGGGCAGTCTTTGGGGGGGGCACGCTGTAGAGTCAGCAGACAGGTCGGGGTCACAGGCCTGAGCTGGAGCTGACCTGGCAGGTGCTAGAAAGCCTTTCGACCCTGTGCTCGGGTGAAGTGCCTTAGACGGCGGCTTCGGCAGGTGTTCTGGCCGCAGAGTAGACAGCCGGGATGCGTGGGTGACCCAAGGGACTCACTGTGCACGGGGGGGACATGAACGAAAGGACCCCAGTGGGGCCAGGGCCGGGGCGGGGGAGGGAGGGGCCGGGGCAGGCCCCACAGGCAGGAGTCCAGGGCCATGGGGAGAGCCTGGGTGAGTGGCAGGAGGGCAGAAGGATGGAGGGCCCCACCGGAAAGGCGCCCCGCACAGTGACATGGGCGCCCTGGAGAGGCAGCTCCAGGTGGGGGGCACCCATCGGCACGCAGGCGTCTCCCCTACGGGTGCTGCTCCTTGGGACAACCGGCAGCCACTTTGCTACGTTTTTAGTCTTGAAACCGGACACTGCGTGAGGTTCCCACCTCCCCGAGACTATTCCCCGTCTCCAGCAGAATCCACGAATCCCGCAGGTTCTTTCCCTGAGATCACGCACGATTTTAATCACAAAACGTTTCCTCTGTGACTGTTGCTTTTGAGAGAAAAGGGAGTAAAAAGCGTCCGCCATCGGACGCACCGAGGAGTGGCTTGAGTCCGATAAACGCCGTTGGGCGGTGCTCTCTGTGCGGGTCCCTGTCCCCTCCCCCTGCACGCCGCATGCCCGGCCTGGCGTTGCCCCGAAGGCCTCGGGCCTCAGCGACAATCCCGGGAGTGTCTCCTAACGGAAGGAGCTGCTTAAGAGGGAGCGTGACGTTCCCTTTGACGGCCGCCCCGGGGAGGACGCTGTCGCCCGGCCACTTGTCGGATGCAGCCCAGAGAGCGGGCCGGGAGTCGATATCAAATCAATAGTGTCACGCGCCGTGATGCATGGCCAGGAGCCGTGTCTCTCGCCTGAAAATCCATCTCGACAGACGAGCGACGCGGAGCCGCTCATGACACCGAGACGAGGGGCCGGCTGCTCGGGAGTCCGCTCGCAGGCGGCCTTCCTCCCGACACGCGGGGAAGCCTGCGTGGACGCTGCTGAGCGGGCGGCCTGGACGTGCGTCGACACAGGGCCCGGTGGCCGCATCGAGACGTCGACAGAGGCCGGGCCAGGCTGGCTCAGGCCCCCACGGAGCAGCCTCGTTCCCAGTGCGACGGTGGCTTCGTCCTTCCGTGACAGGTTCCAGGGTGGGACGGCACCCGCCAGCGAGCCCGGCGCCCCGCACGACCGTCCGCGCCATCTGCACAGCTGGACGGGTCCCGACGTGGTTCCCGTCCAACCCCCTGGACCCTGAAGGTCACCCTCAGTTCCCGGACGCAGGTCAAACCTCCACGGCACGGGACACCCGGCGGGAGCAGCGGGATAGACCCCGGAGCCCTGGGGTCTCGGCTGGGCCGAGGCTCCCGCGTTTCTTCTTCCTCGTGCTCCGATGGCATCTGGACGGTCCTGACGGCAGGAGGCGTGGTTGACCGCGGCCGCCCCAGCCATGGGCTCAGCGAACGGCACGTGGTTCTGCCGCGGCCGAGTCAGATTGGAGTGAAACTCCGAACCCCGTGGCTTACGAAGAGCCTCAAAACTCTGATCCAGCCACAAAGCCTGTGGCGTCCTGCGAACAGTTGGCTCAGAGCAGCTAAGGGACTCGTCCAAGGTCACGCGGCAAGGAGAGCGCTCGGAACCCGGGGTTCCTGTGAGGTGCCCCAGGTCCCGGCACTTACCCCCGCCTCCCGCTCCTGCCCAGAGTCCTCCTCTCAGAACCGCAGAGCTCTGCCTGCCCTGGGGGCTCTAGAACCCTCTTCTCGGGTCAGTTATTTCCAAATCACACATGAAAAGGTCACGTGTAAAGTAGATTATTCCCTGCGTTCGGGTCGCTCAAACGTACGTCCCGACTTCTATAGTCCGACTGGTTATTCACGATGCCCCGCGCCCCCTCCCCGGTCCTCGCGTGGCTGTGGGGACCCAGCACCAGGCTGGAGCCACCCCTCTGGGGCTCGGGGCCGCTCTGGCCGACCCCCACCCACCCGCGGAGCCAAATTCAGGGGGAGCCAGAGCAGGGGGAGAGAGTCTCCCGGTCACACCGTCTCTCACGGGGACGTTCACAGCTGATGGACGTGCCCGCCGGCGGCCCCAGCCCACACCCCGCCGCGGGGCAGCTGTGGGCGCGCGACGCTCTGGAAGTCGCGGCCTTCCTGAGGCTGCACTGCGTCGCCTGCACGGGGCCGGGCGGGGCGGCTCAGGTCTCACGGCCCGTGGAAGAGCTTCCTCGGGACGGTCCCCAGGCTCGTCTCTGGGTGTCATTTCATCCCAGACGCCCAGAAAGTACACGGCCACAGCCGCCCACTCCTGGTCCCAGCCAGGCTGCCCCGCCGACGCGCGCTCGCCTCTGGTCCCTGTCCCGAGCAGGTGGCAGACGCATGGCCTGACGCTGGGGACGAGGAGCTCCGGTGACTCGAGGGGACACGGCAGGCGCCTGGGAACCAGCAAGTCCGGTCACGCGTCCCCTCTCAGTGGCGGGCCCGCCCCTTCGTGTCCCGTCAGCCCGTCAGGTGTCTGCTCGGGGTTCCGGCAGCGAAGCCCCGTTCGCATCCCCTCGGTTCCCGCTGGGCATGGGAGCAGAGTCTCTATTTCCAAAGCCTGTAAGTAACACGAACGAATTACCAGGTTTCTGGAAGGCTCTGGGCCTCTTCGTCTCCACGGAAACCCCCGTCACCTTTAACAGTCCACTCAGCGGTGGAGACAGGCGGTGGCATCCTCAGCCCGATCGCTCACTGGGTCAAAAAAAGTGAATTCACGTGCGTGGGAAATGGCGCGATCTGGCAGAGACAAAACACACGCGCTCGCTTTAGGCAGCATCGAGTCCAATTTCCCGGATAAACGAAAGAAACCCGAGGGCAGGCTCAGGGCAGCCTGCAGTGGGGCCCGGAGCGGCTCCAGACCCCCGAGGAGACGGCAAGGCCCCTCCGCACCCACGGGGCGGGGGGACCGTGCTTGCCCAGCAGGCGCAGGGAGCAGAAGCGCCACCCAGGGCGCCGGGAGCCAGGTGATGCAAGCTGCAGGCCGCGTGGCCCCTGACCGATGTCCCAGGCCCCGTGCCCCGTGCGGTCAAGCACGCCCGAGACCGAGTGCGTGGAGCACGAACACTCGGGGAAGGGAAACACGGCGACCACGCACGTGGGCAGCTCCTACTGCCTCTGGCTCTCCGGTCCCCGCGTGAGGAAACCTTCGGGGGGGCGGCGGCTTCCGGTCGTTCACTTTTGCTCTGAGAAAGGCCCCACCCGCCTTTGAGCGGTTTCCAAACCACGTTTCCCGGTTCGCTAGGTTTGGATCCCGTGGAGGCCTCTGCTGCTGCCGCATGGGCACTGGGGGCCCGCGAGGAGGCGGCGTGGGGTCTCCCGCGCCCCCTGGGTCAGAAGGCCGCCGCGCGGGTGGCCGGCCGCCTGCGGGGGAGGCAGTGGTCCCGAAGCAGGGCGGTCAGGCGGGAGGTCAGGCGGGAGCGGGAGGGCGCTGGGTGAGCCTCCGGCCGTCGGGTGGCCCGGGAGGCGGCGGCGTCGCCGGTCCGGCTGGCGGGCCCGGCCCGCTGTTGCTCGCTCCCCTCAGCAGAGCTGCGGCCGTGAGTGGCCCCGGCAGCGGCCGTGAGTGGCTGAGCTAAATTGCAGTGGACATTTCTCATTCACCAGCACCGGCGTCCAGGGCCCCAGAGGGCGGCGCGGGAGGCCGCTAATGGAGGGAGGCGCGGGCGAAATCCATCACCCGCGTCAGCTTCGCCACTCACCTCATCACCTTAAAAGCACTCAGCGCTTCTTCCCGCCAGCCTGGGGACCTGGCAGCGACTGCTGAGAGTTTTCGTGGCTGGAAATGACCACCTCGTCGGGGCCGAGGTCCCAAGTCACCCTAGAGGCTGGGTGAGTGAAGCCACGGAGAGCAGGGGCTGTGTCGTCAGCGACCGAGGTCAAGAAAATGTTATTTCAAAGTCAAAAGTCCGCAGGAAGATACCCGAGGAGCGCAGCTCTCTCGTCCCCTCTCCGCGGCGGCCGACAGGAAGTTGGAGCGAACGCCGAAAGCCTGGATTCCAGCTCCCGCGAAGCAAACACAGGTCACAGCATCGGGGGTGAGTCTGAACGTTCTGAAGAACTGCCTCCTTTATTAGAAAATGGAAAAAATAAACAAAACAAGCGAAAATTAAGTCTTAGCCGGTATCATAAAGGGTGAAAGAGAATTACACATCATAGAAATGGAAAAAAGAAGTAAAACTATCTTATTTACAGATAGCACGGTTGTCTGTGGAGAAAACCCAGAGAAATCGGCGGGAAAAAAGCTTCTGCAGCTCGTCGGTAAGTTTAGCAGGACTGGGGATGGAACGGACACTTAAAAAGCAATTATTTCTATATACGGACAACCACTAATTAAAAACGAATATTGCGAAAATTACAATAGCTCCAAAAACATAAACCTTCTAGGTCTAAATCCGATCAAACCTGTATGGGCCTCACGTCAGAAACTGTGAACGTTTACGAAAGGCGAAGGCATTAAAGAGGACGTGAGCCGGAGGCTGGAAGGCTCCAGCCAGCTGCACGTCCAAGTTCCCCAAACTGGGACATCGATTTAACGCGCGTCCAAGAAAACCCAGCACGGTCTTCTGCAGACATGTGGGGCCGACTGGGAAACGCACGTGGAGAGGCGAAGAAGCTGGACTAAGCAACGTCCGCAGTTGTTTTTCTTAGGATTCAGCCCCGGCGTCGCACGCTCTACGGCTTAGACCACATCTATGAGGACGTGCCCGTCCCCGCCCCATCGCACGGACTGTTCTCACTGTGCCCCCCGCCCCCGTTGACCCCCCGCCGACCCCAACCAGCGATCTAGTTCCCGGCTCCGGAGCTCGTCTTTTCCACGTCACGGAGTCGGAATCACACAGCGGGACCACACTGAGCCTTCCCTCCATGACCGCGGGATGGGCCTTTCTTTAATTCTTCTGTGATTTCATTCACTGGAGTTTACGGTTTGGCTCCCCCTGCTCCTGTGCCTGTGTTGTCGGACCTAGACCTCGGGATTTCCTCTCGGGGCGCTTGCATAAACCGGATTGTATTTTTCACTTCAAATTCCCTTGCTCATCCTTGGTACGTCGGAAACAAGCGGCCTTGTTGATAACGACCCCGTAGCCTGCGCTTCGCTCCGATCCCTTGTTAATTCCAGGAGGTTTCTCGTTATCGGTTCATTTGCATTTTCTGTATAGGTGATCGCGTCGTCTGCAAAAAATAAATAAAATAAAGACAGTTTGACTTTTTCCTTCCCAATCCATACAGCTTTTATTCCCTTTTCTTACCTTATCGCCCTAACAAGAACATCACGTACGGTGCTGAGAGGAAGCATCCCTCCCTCGATCTCATTTTAGTGGAAAAGCGTTGTTTCTCACCATCATTGCGTTAGCAGTGGGGTTTGGATTGAGTTGAGAAAGGTCCCATCGATTCCTAGTTTACCGAGAATTTTCGTGATGAAAAAGGGTTAGATTTCGTCACATCCCTTTTCCGTATCTATCAGTATCTCCGTGTGACTTTTCCTTTTCAGTCTGTTGATGCGACAGATCACAGTAAGCGATTTTGAATGTCGGACCGGCCTGTACACCCGGAACAAATCCCCCTTGTCTGTGGTATGAGATTCTTTTTATGCCTTTTTGGATTCCATGTTAATATTTTGTCGAGGAGTTTGCGTCTGTATTCGCGAGGGATGATGGTCTATAGTTTTCTTACAGCATCTTTGGTTTCGGCCTCGTAGGTGCGGTAGGAAGTATTCTCTCTGCCTCTGTCCTTTGGGAGACAGATGGGGGGTAATGGGTGTCATTTCTTCCTTACACGTGTTTAACTTCTTCCTTCAATGAATTACGTGTAGGCTTCACCAGCGAACCTACCTAGGAAGTCAACCGAATCTGACCAGGGCACAAAGGCCACCCACGAGAAAGACGGCCTGTTCGCAGTTGCCCGCGCACATGAGAAAACGTTTATTCCCACGCACACCCCACACGCGACACAGAAACTAAATCAAAATGGATCGCAGGTGTGAACGTCAAACTCACACCTTACGGCTTCTAGAAGGAAACACTGGAACCACATCCACGATTTCAGGTTAGGAAGGGTTTTCAGATACGAGTCCAAAAAGAAGAAAAGAAGATTAAAGGATGAGCCACAAGCTGGGAGGAAATATTCGCAGATTCCGTGACTGAAAAGGAGCTGAGTGAAAATGGACAAAAAGCTTTCAAAACTCAGTGACCAGAGAAGAGAACCGGAAACTGAACTCAAAAACGGGCAAACGGTCCGAAAAGACGCTTCGGCAAAGAAAGCGCGTCAAGGGCAAACAGGCCCGTGGAAAGACGGTCCACGTCATCAACCGAGAGACACATGCACATCAGACCCCGAAGCCGCGGGAACGGCAAAACCAGCAAACGGAAGCACAATGTTAAGATTTCTCATTTTTAAAACAAAATACGGTTTCTCTACACTGTAGAAGACTTTAATGGTTCGGACGCTTCAGTTAGCCCGAGCCGCCTCTCGCGCCGCCGAAGGTGTCACGGCGCGTGGGGACCGGCCGCTTTCTAGCTCAGGACCCGGAGGCTGACGAGTGGGCCTGGGCGTGTTGTTACCTGGCGGATCCCCTAAGCAGGACATAGGGGCCCAGCGGGGCCCCGGGCACGTCTCGGAGGCCACCCCAGTCACCGCCTCCCCCCGCCCCACGGCTTGACGGGGCCCTGCCTGCGTCGCGCGTCGTGGCGATGGCCCTGCGGGGCCGTTTCCACTCCCATCTCTGGTGCCTTCTCACTCACATTATATGAAATTAAAACGCACATTATCCCAACGAACGTCTTCTCTTCCTTCAGTTAAAGCTCCCTACCCAGACACGCCGCCTCAGTCGCTGGGACGCCGGCGTGGAGGCGGCATCCCCGAGGAGCGCGGGCCAGGGCTCTGTCATCTTCAGAGGGAAAACGAAGAAGCGAACCCTTTCCTGGCACCACGTCCGCGCGACCTGGAAGGGCCCGAACTCAGACGGCGCCCGGTGCAGCCCGGACGGCGGCCGACGCTTTTCTCTTCCCAGCGCCCCTCGCTGTCGCTCGCCCTCCACCCCCTTCTCCTCACCTGGGTGCTGCCGGCTGCCCCGCTCCCTGGGAGCTCTTGCTAACGCTCCAGGGACCGGGTTTGGCTCGCCGCCACCCTGCATTCACGCTTCCCGCTTTGCTCCGGACGGGGCGAGCTCCAGGCGCCCCCACGCACTGGACAAGGCGCTAACAGTGACGCGGGTGGGCTCCGCCCGGAGAACGGCAAGCCTTCCCTCGGCTGAATAAAGAAAGAAACAGAAAAAATATTTAAAAATAATAAAAAGGAGCCAGGCCCCGGGGCTCTACCCCGTACTGCTTTGACCCCCCCCCCAGGCTGACAAACGAGGGAACCTTCAGGCCGCACGTGGCACTCGGAAGGTCCGGGGGCGCGTGGCTGGGCCCCATCCTGTCTTCCTGCGTCGCTGAGCCCCCATCCGCTACGCTTGCACGCCCAGCCTGCGTCCCGCTCCTTTCTATACATAATTTAAACGTTTCTTCACATCTCCTCACATTTTCCCGTGGAATATTAAAAAGCGGGGATAACGCAGAAATCCCGCTCTCCCACTGCATATGCAAAGCAGCAAATGCACATGTATGAGCCGGCGAGGCAGAGCCGCCCTCTGAAACGTGCGTCCGGGCTCATGAAAAGGGCGCGGCTGCCGGCCCTCGGGGTGAGCGTCCCCGTCGTCGCCACGGGTGAGGGCCACGTGGGGAGCGGCAGCCGTGACACCCCGGCCCGCCACACCCCGGTCCAAACTCAGGCCTGACGGCCGCACTCGGGCCTCGTGGATCAGCGAAGTCGTCGCAGCCTCCTCTGGTGCCTGCCCTGGGGACCCACTGCGGGGCGGTCGGCTTCGGGACGGCATGCGGCCGGGGCAAACGCTGTCCTACTCCTCCACCCCTGGGACCTGGGATCTGCCATCAGCTGCCTGGACCGGTGTCACCCAGCAGGTGAGGGGCCTGCACCCACCCACGGACTGCCCCTCGGCCACCATCCCCTATAGCACACGAGGACAGGGGATAGCTGGCCTTTCCCGGGGAACGCGTCGCCTGGGAAGCCGGGCCATCACCCACGCAACCTCTGCGCAGCCGCCGAGCGCCTGGCTCACGCGGCCTGGAGGGGAGGCTGGTGGCTGTGACAGGCGGAGGGACAAACGAACCAGGGAGGCAGAGCGGTCACTCCGGCTGGGTGGCTCCGTGGACAGTCGGGCCGGGGGACGCGGGTAGAGATGGCCCTTCGGGGAGACGTGGCCCTCCAGGCTGGGCCTTGGGGGCGGGAGGCGGGACAGAAAAGGGAAGAACCAGCACTGATGGCTTGGTGGCTTCTCCTTGTTCTAGAAACAGACACTGGTGGTTGGGGTCAGTTTACCTCGCCGTCACCGGGGGCGGAGCTTTGGCATCAGGCATGGCGGGGAGGGGCCTGAGCGGAGGACGAGGCGAGGGGCCGGGGGGTGCTCATCACCCCCCGGGACCGCACGACGTTTTCATTAACCCGACAGGGTCTGCGGACGCGGACTCGACCTTTCCCTTCTGTAAAGCCCTCACGTCAGGAACCGTGTCCTGCGACTGCGAGGCCCGGGCGACCTCGAGCCCCTCCCGAACCCCTGTCTACCGCAGCATCTGGGCATCGGGGGGTCCGGGGTTGCAGAGGGCCAAGAGACTCGGCCAGACCCAGGAGGACCCGCCTTCCCCCGTAGTGATGCGGCGCCCGCCCGCCCGCCGGGGACAGGCACCCAGCTGTGCCTTGCTCAGTAGGACCGCAGCCTCCTCCTCCTGCCCCCGTGGCCCGGCATGGCCCGGCCGGTGACCAGGGCACGAGGCGGCGTCCGTGCCGCAGACTCGGCCACGAGGGGAGCGGGCCGGCTCCGGGCCCCCGGGCCTTAACGCCGCCCAGTGTGGCTGCATGTCGGCCACACAGCCCGAGCCGCGAGGATCCTGGTGCTTCCCCGTTTCCATCCTGAGAGCGGATTTGGAACCTCGGCTCTGAGGAGGGTCTGTCTGTGTTTCAGCCCGAAGCTGTCTCGTGTCGCCAGACAGGCCTCTGCTCCGCCCTCCGTGACGGACAGACGGGCCCACCGCACGGCATCCCGCTGCACCGAAGCCCCAGGGCAGACGTCGCGGCCTCAGGTGTCACACGTGGACCCGGCGGGGTGGGCACATGAGCGGGTTAGAAGGCAAAGCCCACACCTCGCCGCCCCCCGACCCAAACCCAGCCGGTGCGGAATGTGCTGGAAGTCCCCGATCGCGTTCCCAGTGGCCTCGCCCTCCGCGTCGCCCCCGTGATGGGGCCCCTTGGTCCCTGGCCCCTCCGATCCTCATCGCGCGTCACCGACCCCTCGAGCCTGGCTGGGGCGTTCGTGACGGCCTCAGGAAGGAGGCCACGTCTCTCTTCCTTTCTCCGGCTTCCGCTTCAGAGATGACACGAGGGAATGTGACGCGCTGGGCCGCTCCTTCGCGCCCAAAGCGCGAATGTCTCGAAGGACGTGGGGACCAGGGAGGCCACGGGCGTGCTGGTGCCGCTGTCGCAAACACGCACCACGGCGCCTGCAGCCTCTCGGGCCCGCGTGTGGGCTCGGGCGCGAAGGCGTGGCCGGGAGTCCCCGCAAGCGCGGCCGTCCCCGCGAGACGCCAGCTAGAGCGATGGCCACGCTGCGAGCAGCCCCCGGGAAAGGCGAGGGAGATGAGCACGCGTGGCCCACGGGTGCGCTCCTCTGCGCACGAGATTCCTGTTGGAAACGCACGCGCACGCGCACGCGTGGCCCGGGCCGCGGGAGCGCCCGGCTGGCTGGTGCCGGCTCTCCGGGCCCCGCGGCGACGTCGTCAGCAGCTTTGCGAGCTGGATTCTGGCCGCAGCTGCTGTTCGACGTGAAGCCCCATAAACGATCATTAACAAACTGCAGCCTTTTGCCTTTTCAGATACACGGTTTATTTCCCCCAAATAAACAGATCGCTGCCGGATCCCTGTCACGCCCGCCTGCCTGCTGTCGGCGCTCCCGAGGCCGTCACCGTCCCGTGTGTCTGAAGACACCAGGCGGTGTTTACACCACGTCATCGGCAAAGCCCGGGGGCGCCCGGGCTGTCGCCCGTGTGCACTGGCACCCGCTGCCCGCCCCCGCGGCGCGCGGTGTGGGGGGGCGAGCTCAGGACGGGCGCCGCTCCCCTCCCTGCACGTGCGCCCCGCGGCCCAGCGACGGCCGTCGCTCCCGTCCGCGGGAAGCAAGTCTCATCTTTTTATTTATTTTTTCCCTTTAAGTAGACGCAGCTCCGGACAGGAATATCCGTGTCGGGAACGTGGTCTCCATCTGCAGTGATTAGTACCGGGCAGAGGTCGTGTGTTTCTTGGCAGGGCTCGCGTTCCCACGTATAAATCACGGCCGGGGCTTCGGCTCCGGGGGGCGGACTCATGTTTCCAATTTGGCCGGGGCCGGAGGGGAGCCGCGCGGAACAACGGCTCCTTCAGGCGCCCAAGCCCCCCGGGCCGGCACGGGGGGGAGAACCTGGATCCGCACGCACACGCCGCCGCCGGGGCACACGGCCCGGGGACAGGTGGACCCGCCGCGCCGGCGCGGGTGACCCCGACAGCCTGGCACCGTGGCCGGGCTGCGTCATTCGCCCCCCTCCTACGGCCAGTGCCGAGATGCTGCGTCGCTCGTCCCCAGGGCGCTCGCTCGCAGAGCCCGCCGCGAAGCGCTGGGCCCGCGCCGGCCCGGCCCGCACCGGCCCCTGCTGGAGGCCGAGGCGCGTCAGCGCTCTTCAGGCTCCCCGATCCGTGTCTGAGGCAGCGGCCCGGCCCGAGCAACGTGTCTCATCCCCTAGTTCGGAGACTCTGGGGACCGCAGACACCCCACATGCCCCGGGTCCGGCAAACGTCCCATCACCCCGTCGGCTGCCTCCCAACTTCCTCAGCGACCCTGCTCCCCGCTCCTCGGGGGCCGTCACCCCTCCACACCCCTTCCCCGCAGGCCAGCGCCCCCCAAGCGAAGCAGGTCGCACGGCGCCGGCCTTCGGACCCCGGGCGGCACGGGGCGGGCCACCCCTCCCCCAGCACCTGCAGCCACGGCTGATCGGGGCCCCCCCGTCCGCGGGCCTTGCTTTCCGGGAACGGCATCTCCTCGTCTCCGCGCGTGCTCATTTATTACTCGTGAGAGGGCAGTTATGGAGGATTTATTACGTGTCGGGAACCCCGGGAGACCTGGCATGAGCGCAGGGCTCCTTCGGGAAATGGGGAGACGTAAGGCTGAGCCAGGCTGGCAGGCGACAGGGCCTCTCGCTAACGTTGTTGGGATGTTCCTTAGTAGAGGGGAGCACCGCCGTGATGTGTGGGCTCACACACGCACACGCACACGCACGCGCACACGCACGCGCATCGTTAAGGACCCGTCCCTAGACGGTGTTAACACCGTGGGATCCAGGCTGGGACGAACGGCGGCCCCGCCCCTCCCGCGAGGGCCAGCGTGCACGGCGGGCCTGGTCGTCGACGCTTTCCGATCCAGGAAGTGTGAGCAGAAGCCACTCCCGGGCTGAAGCCATCGGAGCCGGGGCCGGCCTGGCCGCGACGGCCTTTTGTCCCTCGACCAGAGGACCAGCGGCCCCAGCCGGGGCCGGCCCTGTCGGGCTGGGACCGCAGTGAAGACGGGCGAGAGCAGGCCGCGGCAGACGCACTCGACGGGTGGGATGCTGTTTAGAACGCGGATGTCGATGTCCATTTTCATTTTTTTTTTGTGCAACGCGGAGCGCCCTGCCGGGCGGGAGTTCCAGGGAAGCTCACGGGGATCCCGATGTTTATTGCGTCCGGGGACCTGGTCTCGGCCCGATCTGCTGCCTTCCAGGCGCTCAGGCACCTGAGACGGGGGCCCAGCGAGGCTTCCGTCGGGCTCGTCGTTGCCAGATGCGTGACCAGCCGGCGTGTGCAGAGAGGACGAGACGCGTCCCGCACGTTGCCTCGGTCAGCAGCGCGCAACAGCACGAGGCAGCCATAAGCCAGGAGACAGGGGTCTCTTCGTGGTAAGCTGGGCCTCCACCGGCCCATCCGGTCTGATGAAGTCACTTCGGTCTGAAAACCTCAGTCTCGTGAAGCTTTGTTATTAAACGGCCACAAAGTTCACAGCAGCCGCGTTCAGCGTGTTCCTCGTGTTTCCGCGAACGTTTCTTCTGACCTGACGCCAGCCCGGCGACCTGAGGAATTCAAAGACAGACCCGCAGGGCCCACCACTTTGATGATATTTTTTATTTTTTAATAAAGACTTAGGCTGTCCCCCGCTTTCTCACATATTTTTCTTTCTTTTATTATCTCAAAATGCTCATGGAGCTGTCATGCTCACGAAAACAGTCAGACTTTGCAGAATCGTCTCGACAATTTAAAAGACAATTTCCTTTCCTGCCCAGACCCACTTGCTCCGCAGAAATCACTGCTAAAACCGGCGGGGTGTGTGTCCTTTCTCTCATCATCACGTCAAAATTCATAAATACACACTCTGCGCGTTCGTTTATTCCTTATTCCACGTTCTCCATTCTCCACTGCGTCACGGGGCCGGTCTGTGGGCGCGCCCTGGCCCTGCCCTCGCCTGGTCCCGCGGCCACCGGAGCTGACAGTCGCGGCATCCCCTTCGCTGTCGCTGCGGTTTGCAGTCTCCTTCGTACGGTTTTCCTTCTGCGAGTCGCTCCCAGGCCTAGGCGAGCAGCACGACGGCTTAGTGCATGTCCACACTGCCCAGCGCGTACCACGGTCGTGTGGTTCCCTTTTCGGGGGGAGGGGGCGGGAACACTGAAAACCTTCTCTCAGCAAATGCCAAGTACACGACGCGGGAGCTCGACTCCCGTCGCCAGGCCGTGCGTTCGCTCGTGGAACTTCTTGCTTTGCAACCCAGAGTCTGAACTCTTTGATCAACGTCTCCCAACGCCCCGACCCCCATTTAAAATGGTTAAAAGGCTGAAAAACAAGGAAATGAAATGGAAGAAATCTGGCAGGAGGGATTAAAAATGAAAGACGAAATAGGCGAAAAAATAAAAAAATAAAAAGAAGGAAAAGAAAGCAGGAATATTTTCAAGCGAAAAAAAGAACACGAGCACGTGACCATCTTCTCATTTTCGTGACTTTCCACCACGAGAGGCTTCGATATCCCCCGCGCTTTGCTGATCGCTTTGAAGGTCAGTGTCACTTAATAAAGCAACGACCCCGAGGGACAAACACCGCGGTGCCCTTTCCCTGATGAGGCGATCGAGGCCCAGCTGGTAGCAGAGCCGGGACTCGCGTCGCGGCCTTCCGACGCCGGTCACCTGTTCCTTCGGCCAGATTCACGAAATGACCCGTGGGAGGAAATAGCCTTTGGACCAGCGTTTGGTTCCAGGACGTTGATTTTCCGTGAGAGGTGGTTCGGGGTCCAGTCCTTCCCAGGGCGGTCCCGCGGCCTCCGGGACGCAGAGCGGGCGCAGTAGGCTACGTGAGGTGAGTTACACTAACCGCTTCCCACCCGATGTCCCAGTGCTCGCGGGTGGAAAGCGACTCGCGACGAACACGCGACAGACGACCAGGAGCTGGGGCCGAGGCACCGCGTGAAATCTGCTTCCGCCCGTCGCCGAGCTGTGGGATGCCGACATCGGCTTCCAGCCAGCTGAGGTGGGTTCTCAGACGACGCCAGCTTCGCCCACGCCAGCCCCACTCACCGCTCTCATTACACGGACCCGATTTCCCAGGGAAAACACCGTCACGGGCAGGGCGGAGTGTGGCCCCCACCCCACCTCGTGCTGGCACGGTCGTCCAAGCAGCGTCAGGGGGTGGCACCGAGGCCTCTCTCAGGGGGTCCCCCGGGCTGCGGGGACCTGCTGGCTTTGCCATCTCCCTCCGGCCAGGCCCGACGACTGCTGTCGGAGGGAACCAGCCCTCGGCCCCGAAGGAAGGCACTCGGGAGTGTCAGACCAAGAGGATTAACACCCAGTGTCATTACCAAACAGAAAACAAAAGCCTGACGGCAGCAACACAGCCAGAATGTACCAGGGATGATAACCACTGTGACGGCCTCGAATTTGCAGACGAGTAAATACGAGTTATGCACAGTGCAGCTCGGCTTCCACAGACACGTTCGGGCGAAGGACAGAGACGTTTTCGCAGGCCGGGCAGCCAGACGCTGAGAGGGGGAGAAGCAGCTGGAGCAGCATCCGCGACAGCGAGAGCGGCGCTCCGCGCGGCACCGTTTGCATCGGGAACACGGTGCAGTTGGTGTCGACGAGAACTAGGCAGCCTGAGAAGCAGTAGCACTCATCGTTTGGTGAACAGAGGACAGCGCGGATCGCACCACGTCGAGGAAAAACAACTCCGAGGACAAAATAAGTTGATGAAACCACCGTCGTAGGGGAAGGGATTAATGCCCTCCCCCCAGCACAGAAAATCGGATGGACGCGAGCACGTGAGCCTGCGGGGGGTCTGGTCAACACGATCGACAAAGCCTAAGCACGACGCACAGGGGACGAGAGTCGGGGCTTTTCAATCGTCACGTGCGCGTGCGTGTGCGAGAGCTCACGTTCGCTCTGCGTGCAGAAACCGTTCTTTTCTTCACGTCTTTGTCGCATGCGTCCCGCGTGATCGGCACGGCAGGCGACGCGCAGAGTCGCAGGTGAAAAACGAAACCCACCGTAATAGATTTCCAAGTCGAGAGATCAGCGCAACTTTCGTAATCCGAGAGACGAATGGCAGGAGGAAGACTAGTGAAGACTCGCGCTGAAGAGAAGCTGCAAGAATCACGGGAAAGGCAAATCCACGACTCTCACCTCTGAAAGTGGTAAAAGTCAGTAAATAATAAGTAAATGATTGTGCACATCAGCGCCCCCAAGGATTTTTAGTTTGTGAATTGCGTCCTTCTAGGTAGGACATTCGTGTGAGTAAATGACTCCACGTGGTCCTCGTTGGTCAAAAATGAAAGTCGCTCAAGTGTCTGCAACTTGAAACCTGCCGACGTGGGGATAGATAGTGCGCAGCAGACGGGCAAGCCTCCTGCGCAAGCGCCCGTGACGCGCAGTGAGTTAGGGTGAAGGCGGACGACGCAGACGACGCGCCGTCTGTGACCTGGACAAGACGCAGCGGAGGGCGGGCCGCCCCGGAGCCGACCGGCCGATTCCGCGTCGGGCGGCGTGGTCACAGGCAGACCCTCCCCGCGGACGGGTGGAGAGCCGGTTCCAACATCCGCGTGCAAATCCAGAGCGGCCATCTTCAAGAAGAAGACGGCGAGGGAAGGAATGCTTTCCCAGGATAAGCATCGTCACCATGCCACCTGGACGAAGGCGGCGGGTGCTGGCAAGTGGCCCCCAGTAGGCGAACCGAACCGGAGTCAGAGGCCTGAAGCCCGCCTGTCCCCGCCCGGCAACGGGCTCAGCCAACGGCCTGACTGGAAAAGGGTGGGAAAGGACGGACTTTGCAAACCGGTGCTGGGAAAACTGGGCGTCCTTTTTAGGAAAATTAAATTGGGTCACTCATCTGCCCTCTACACCGGATTCTGTGCGCCCGGACAGTCCGAACGCGCACAAGGCCGAGGAGGACAGTGCTGAGAGGACGCCGTCGAGAAACATCGTCGCGGTGTCTGGGTGCCGAACGGGAGGCCTGCGGTCGGAGAGCGGGCGCCGGGGAGAGACCGTTTCCCAGGACATACATCCTCTCCCCGGCACTCACCCCACAGAAATCCAATTATTTTTACTCCGCCATGATCTTTGCTGTGCAAAAGGTAAAATAGGGGGAAAATTAATTTTATCCGTAAAATTTACTGGATTAATACGACGGAGGACTCCACGTAAAATGCTGGTGTTAAATATTAAAACGCATTAATGAAGCGCGGGATTATGGCAGCCTGACCTCGCAGAACGCACGCGTCGGGGAGACGGTGTCCGCCTAACGTAAGAAGTGAAGGCCACGGTGACCTCCGCGGAGCAGGGCGGCGGAGGCACAGGCGGCAGGCTCGGGCTGGGGTGGACGGGCTGAGGGGAGCCAGCAGGGCCCTGGGAGCCCCAGGCAGCGGCAGCCACGGAGGGCCCTGAGGAGGGGCCGGGGCGGGAGGGGGCGGCCCGGCCTGTCGCCCAGCAAGCGGCAGGGAGCGTGGGACACGCGGGGCTGCCCACGCGGAGCCTGCGGGAGAGTCGGCAGCTCGGCTCCTCCCCCCTCCCCCAACGGAAGCTGGAGGGAGCCCGGGAGAGGGGCCCAAGGACGTCGTCTCTGGGAGCCGAGCAGGTGGGACGGGGCGGGGAGGGGGAGCGAACGGAGCCGCCCGCCGGCCTCGGCCCTGCCCTGTGCGGTGCCCTCGCTCGCTCTGCTGACACTGGTCGCCTTTGCTGTGCCCGTGCTGCCTGCCCAGGGCCTGCAGCAGGGTTAGAGGCGGCTGGAGGCAAAGCGTTTCCACCGTCACTGGACAGAGGCCCCAGAGGACAGGCGGCGCCGCCCGGAGCGGGCCAGTCCCCGGTGGCCGCCCGCTGCGTCTCCCACGCGCCTGTGCGCCCTCCTGGCGGACGCCCTGGGAGATGAAGAACCTTCCCCACGCACGCCCCGGAGTCACGTCTCGCCAAATGGCCCGTCGTGGACAGCTCAGCCCGCGCTCCCCGACTCCGCCGCAAACACACTCCACTCGCAGCCGCGTTTTCCTTCTTTCTTTTCTCACCGGAAACACGCCCTCGGCGTCGAGGGAGCCTCACGGCCGCAGGCGAGTGCGGCCGGGCTGCGAAGCCGGATCTGCTCGCAGCAACGGAGACTGTGGGGTCGAGAGCTCGTCTGTGGGTCTGAGACGTGTCGAGCGTGAGCACTCGCCGGACCTTCTAAACGTGCATCTCGCAGTGGCGTCTGACAACCCGCTGTTCGACGCACGGTGACTGGACGGATGCTCCAGGTGCCACCCTGCGCAGCGTCCCGGCTTTAACAACGAGGTGCGGCGGGCGTCCCACGGCCCACGTCGTGCTGCGCGCCGCCGGGCACCACGGTCGGGGCGACACGCGCGCCCTCGGGCACGAGGCCGCGGCCGGCGCTGACGGCGCCGTGAGAAACTGTATTCAGACGAGAAACGCTGAAGCTGACATTCATTGACTCCGTGCCTCGGCGCGTTAGGAATTAGCTTGTTCTCGGGTAAACAGTTTGCGGCGAGATGCGGCTATGTGCCACGGACCTCCTAACGGGCCCGTACGCCGCGGGCTTACGCCAGCGACAGTAAAGCTCACCGCAGCCGTTCAACCGCTTACCGTGCCCGGGGCGACTCCGTCTGCGGTGCCCAGGCACCAGGCGTTTTTCCTCCTGTCGGGAGACTCTGCTGCCGACATTCAATTCTTCCGCGGTTTTAGTACGCTGTCTGCGTCCGTGGGTCGTAAAGTCGAACGAGGGCTCACACAACTTTACGTGACGATGTTATTTCCTTAGAAAGCGCGTGTACGTTTCAGTCCAGTAAAAACGACGCTGTAAACCCGTGGAGCCCATAAAAAAGTTTCCCAAACTGTATTAAAGGCGTGTTCAGGGTCGGGTTTTAGCACGCGGCGCCGGCGGGCGGGCCAGCGTGCACGCAGGACTTGGGGCGCGTCTCAGGGCCCGCCTGGACACAGACGAACGCACGCAGGCCGGTGTCCAGGCCGGGCAGCGAGGTGTGTGCCGCGGTCCCGTGGGGGCATCGGACGCGTCCCTGCAGGGCCCACGTGGCGTCCAGCAGGCTGTCCCCCCCATCGGAGCCCGGCTGAAGCGTGGGAGGACCGGCGGGCGTGGGCTTGCCAGGGACAGGCGGGCCGGGGACACTGGACACACGCAGCACGGCGCGCAGCAGGAGGGACCCCACCCCGCCAAGAGCCCACGGGGTGTGATCGTGGAGAGGAGGAGCTGCTGGGGGAATCGGCCGCGCGTCTGCGAAGGCGGCCCGTCGTCCACACTGCGGTGCGGGGCCCAGGAGAGCCGGCGGCGCGGTTCTGGCCCGGACGGAGCCTGTCTGCTGGAGCCTTCCCCCTGCTGGGAAGGTCAGTCTTTTCCTTCGAGCCAGGCCTTCCACTGATCGGACGAGGCCCACCCACCGTGTGGCGGGCAATCTGCTTTGTTGGAAATTCTCGAAATCACACGCCGCTCTCGTTCGAAAGCCGCCTCCCAGCGGACGCAGACGGTGAACCATGACGGTGACGGAACAGACCTTCTGGCGTGTTCCGTGATGGCAATCTGCCGGGCCGCTCTTCCGTGCCGCTGCGAAAGCTCGGGAAGGTCCAGAACCTGTGAAACCCAGGAGAAACGGTCGGCCCGGAGAACTGAAGCGAAACGTGAGTGACGTGACGCTGTCACCAGCTCCTTCACCCAAACCTGCCTGCCGCTGCCCTGACTCTGGTCGCGGCCAGGGCGAGTCCCGGGGGCGGCATTCCGTCCTCCCGGCAGCCAGAGCAACGTGACCGAGAACGGCAGGTGACGGCGCTCCAGAGCAGTTGTCGGCGTGGCCATTGCTGAGGCAGCGCGCGGTCCGCCACCGTCCCGAAGGAGCAACACGGACGGACGGACGGACGGACGTCTGGGGTGACCCGCTGCATGCGCGCGATCCCCTGGAGTTAAAGCTGACGACTTTCCCGGGTCCGTTCTCGGAACCGTGAGCACACGTGGTCGTGAAGCTTCCACAGCCTGAGGAAGGCCGCGCGGCTGGACGGCTGCCCTCACAGCCGGCCTCGAGACTCGCCGCCCGTCTTCCTCTGCTCTGGGGGACGCCGAAGTGGCCCACGCGTGGCGGCGTCTCGGAGAACGCGGCCACGCGGAGCCCATCGGAACCATCGGAACCACTCAGGCTGAGCACGAGGCCTTCCCAACCCCTTCGCTCTTCGCCGTCTCCGCGGCGGCACCTCCCGACCCCCACGCCCGGGCCCGGGGGGAGCGCGGCCGCGGGTCCCCGCGCGCAGGGCCGCCGGCAGGCCCGCGTGTGATGCGCGGTTTGTCGGGGACGCGAGCAGCTTTGGTTTCCCTCCGCACGCGCGCGCCCAGCCCCCGCCGCGGCGCGGCGGTGCCCTCGCTCGGCTTTGAATCGCGCCGACTCGCACGAGCCACTGCCAAGCTCAGAACAAACACCGGGGGTCTGTTTGGTTATTTGTTTTTCTAGTAAAATAAAATATTTATCATCCGCAGGCACCCACTGTGAGCGGAGGGGGAGGCCGCCGCGTTTCATCTCGCCGGTGTCATGTTTGACTTCCATTAGGGACGGATGACAGACCTGTGGGTTTTCAGGGATTCAGGGAGTCCACTTTGAACACCGGTTTCAAAGCCGCCGGGGGTGGGGGCGGCGCAGGAGCACAGCTTGGGAGGGAGCCACCTGTCGCACGCGGCCGGCACCTCGTGTTTGATAAGGCAGGTTGGGGGTTCCCTGCGAGGGAGAGGCCAGGATGCCGCTCCTTAATAAGCGACTTTAAAGGGAGCGCTGCCATTGTCTCCGCCTCGCGTTCCTCGAGGTGCACGCAATTAATTCAGCCTCCGAGTCCCGAGAAAGCGTGCGTCGTGCCGGGCGGCTGCGCCTTCCCGTGCTCGCGGACTCCGCACCGGGAATCGGAGCGGACGCGGCCTCCCCGGGGAGCCGCCGTGCCTGCCGGGCGGGCTCTGCGCGCGCCCCAGCCCGCGCCCCCCGCACCTTAGGCCTTTGAAGCGACGGGAGGAGGTGACCGAAAGGGGCAGGGCGATCCCCTCTGGCGTCACCTGGCGTCCTGTGACACCCGGGTCTGTCCTACTCACGCACCGAACAATCCTTCGGCCGCCTGGAGGCTCCCCGAGGGTGGGGGGGTGCTGGGCGCGAGAGGGTGGGCGTCCAGCCCTCGGGGAAGGGCCGAAGGGACCTGCGACGTGTTTCCCGCGAAGAGGAGGAGCACACCCGGGCGGTCACCTGGAGAACGTGGACGCGTGTCCCGCGGAGGACAGCCGGAGCGTGTTCTGGGTCGTCAGGGGCGCTTAGAGCGAGGTTCGCGGGTGAGGACCCCACGGAGTCAGGTTTGGGGTCTTCGGAGGGAAAGCTCTAGCGGCGTCTTCAGAACCCGGGCTGCTGCTCACCGTGCAAGTGTTCGGCAGAGACGGGGACCCCTCGGTGGGCGAGGTGGAGAGGGGAGGAAGGCCGGACTGACGGCAGAACGACCGTGGGGCCAGAAGATTCCCGGTTCGACCCCTGAAGAGTCATCCCCAGGCTACGTTTATGGGAAAAGGGAGCGCATCCAACGGAGTACGCGCACAACACAAAGGGACCGCCCGCTGGCGCCTCCGCCTTCTAGAAAGATCCGGGGTCACTAGGTCTTTGCCTGAAGTACCACCGAGCAGCGCACGTCGTTCCTTCCTCCGTTACGCCCCACTGAGACGTTTCCCGATAGCCTCACGGCTCGGGGCCCCGCGATGTCTCCCCGTCCCTGGAGACTAAGGCCCAGAGAGTGTGACGGACGCGGGACAATCCCGCGTTTTCTAAGGGGAAACAAAGCACCCACGTGAGGTCATGGACCTAATTCAAGTTCTGTCCACGACGTCTTTGTAAGGACGGGCCCTGGAGGACGCGGTGGAGACCGTTCGTGGGGCGGGGCGGGGAGGCCCCAGCGCTGGGCGCAGCGACGATGGCTTCGGTGGCTTTCCGGCCACTTAGCGCTGCCGGGTCCCCTCGTCAGCAAGGCCGCCCGTTAGATGCTTAATCTCCATTTAGGAAAAGCAGCTCCTTAGGGCTTAGGGCGCCCTCACTCCGTCGCCCCCACTGCTCTTTGCCAGATGGCCTGGGCCGACTCCGGGCACTTGGGCTCGGCCTGGAACGTGCCTGTGTCTAGAACCTTCCGTCTCCAATTCCGATCGCAGGGGAGGGCGAGACCCGGGGCTCTAGGGTAGGGTTCGGGGTGCGGTGCTCGCTCCCGCTCAGTCACTCTGTGCTCGGGGGCTCGTCACACTTGGCGTCGTGACCCACCAGCCCAGGAGCAGCGCAGCCCTGCACTACCGCCCCCGTCCTCGACCCAAAGGAACGTCCGTGTGGCCGAGTCCCCGTCGCGGGGTTTTGTGAGGCTCCCTCCGAGGTCGCTCACGTCCTTGCCCGCGACAGCTGATCCCGGGCGTTGGCTGAACCCCACGCAGGTGCTTCTGGGCCGGGAGGCGCGCTCGAGCTCGCCGAAGGAACGCGTCGAGCTACTGCGGCCTTTTTACTCGCTCAGTCCCTTCCGGGCCCCTCTCTTTCCCCGACACACACCGACCGAGCACAGGCGAGATGGACGGGTCCGCGGCTCCCCTGCGTGGGGTGCGACAGCCGGAGGGAGCTGCCCCGGCTCGGAGGGCGGCGGCCAGCGCTCCGCGCGTCCCTCTGTGTCCGGGACTTTCTCTTCGACGCTGGGAGGCCCCCTGTCCCCACCTGGCCACTGCTCACCCGCCCTCGGGAAGTCCGGCCCGCCACCTTCTCAGCTGCTCCTCGGTTAGTGCCCGTGCACGCGGCCCCAGCGCAGGCGACCACGTCGCAGCTGGGTGCTCGGCGGTGACCCCGGCCGCCAGCCGGGGAGGCTCCTGCGCCTGAGGGTGACCGTGAGGCGGTCGGCGGTCCCAGGGCCTCACATGCTCCCGGAAGCCTCTCCGAGGCGGTGGCTCCCTGGCAGCCTGGCTTCCCGGCGACGCGGGCGCTGGAGCAGAAGGGCTGGCGAGGACCAGGCCCGGCCCCGGCCGGGGCTCCCGCATTTCGGGGGCAGGGCGTGCGGCCCCCACCAGGCTGCGGCGAGCGGTGGGAAGAAGCCAGGCTGTCACCGAGGCGGCCGCACGAGCCTTGGGCCGGCGTCTGAGACGCTGTGGCTGGGAAGGCCGAGGCGCTCCCTGGAGGAGGGAGGGACGCGTGTGGGTCCCCGGCCCGCCCTCCCGGCGGCACCTCCCGGGGCCGGAGACCACGGGGAGGGCCTTGGGAACCCAGCGGCCACTCGGTTCCCTTCCACCCCGCGTTGTCTCCTTCCCCTTCTCACTTGTCCTCCTTCCAAAAATAGGTCGTGGGAACCTCCCGGGCTTGGCCGGGCGGCCTCGCATCCCAGGCGCCGCGAGGGCGGGCGCGGCCGTGGCCTGCAGCTGCGAGTCTGGGCTCCCGGCAGGGTGCGCGCCTGCGGAGCCACGCAGGGCCGACTGCGCTCCGCTGTCCCCCGCCAAGCGTAACGAAGGGCTGGGGTGGGCGCCACGGCAATCCCTCCAGAACCCTCCCACGACAGCGGGCAAGATGCGACGAGGCATCCCAGAACCCCTGGGTGGCGCGGCCTTAGGCCCGCGTTGATTCACAAACCCCGATAGCCAAGGCAGATGCACGCGAATCACCAGTTTTTCAAAAACGTCAGCGGGCGCCCGGCGCGTCCAGCCTGTCCGCGTTTCCTCTTCGCCTTTCGCTCTTCGGGCCCGTCAGCCAGGGGGGCGCTGGTCTGAGTCGTGCCCGGAGCAGGCCTGGCACGCGTGACTGCAGAGCCACGGGCCGAGGGCAGCCCCGAGGCCTCGACGGGAGCGTGGGGTGCGTTTCCCCCCCGCGGCGTCCCGGGAGACCCTGAGTGGGGCCGTGTGGCCACCCTCAGCCTGGTTGGGCCTCGCTTCACGCCTCCCGCTCTAAGGAACTCACTTTCCACCCCCGAGGGGGAGCGTGGCCTGCGGCAATGCGAGCCCGGAGCCCTTCGGGGCAGGCTCCGCCCTCTGGCCGGTGACGACGTCCATCCTGGAGCTCATCGTCGGCGTCCGGGGCGCGGCGTGACTGGGGGGACCCAGGGGCTGGTGCACTCGCTCCGTGTGGGTGGCCGTGGGCTCGCCAGGGGGTGCACGTGGGCGCTGCCCGGACCCCGACAAGCCGGGTCGGCGATGCCCGCGTTGCTGGTGGCCGCGTGCGCGCAGCTGTGGGCCGGGTCCTCCCAGGCCCCGTGGCGGCGGGGCGTCCAGCAGGCCTTGGCGGACTCGTCCGCAGCGGGGCCTTCCACTCCGGAACAGGCTCTCCCCTTTGACTAACCCGGCCGCGGGGAGCTGTGCGGTGATTTGTTTCCAAATCACATGATTTCTCACGCAAAAGCAGGAGCGGCGACTCCGGTGATGGTGTTTTTATTAACACGAGCCTTTTTAATGAAGGTTTTTACTAAAGTGAAGCGGTCGAAGGGCTGTGGACGAGATGAGAAAGGAGGTTCGTGAGCCGAGCGATCGTCGCACGTCCTTCCTGCCTAAAGGGGACCCGCCGCCTCCCCCGAAGAGAAGGGACGCTCGTCTGGCGGAGCGCTCTCCTGAGATTCCCCCGTTTTCGTCCCTGAGCGGGGCAATCTGGGTTAGGGGGCCACGCTCTGAGGGGTGACCGAGGTGTTCAGGTTTCGAAGGTGCTGGATGTGGACTCGAGGACGTCTGCAGCGCCGTCTGCTGTCGTCACGCGCGTCCTGCCCCTTTGGGAGTGACGTGCCGCCCGCGGAGGGCAGCGCCCTCTTCGTTCAACGGGGCACGCGGCTGGCAGCAGGTCGCCTGCGCCCAGACCGCCCGCGAAGCAACACAGACCCCTGCGATCAGCGTCCACGCGTTTCTTTACCTCCACGGCCTCTTGGAGGAGCTGACGCAAAACAAACCGAAGGGGGGACAGAAACTCAGCGGTTTGGGGGACTTTGAGGGAATTCTGTAATACCAGATTAAGCCCATTTTGATTGTAAATCTATTTTCAGCTCGACGTTACCAAAGAATATTACAAGAAAACTCCGCTTCATGAAGTTCTGTGGCTTAAAGCGTCGTTCCCGGCGGCCTGCTCTCGCTCCTGTTCCCCCCACGCGCTCCCCTCCAGGGGCACGTGTGGGCGCTGCGGGTTCACCCCGCAGACCGGGGAGCTCTCCGCCAGACGCCTGTGTTCGCGGGGTTTCCACGGCCGGGCCTGGGGCGGAGGCGATTCCAGGTGCGAGCTGGGCACCGGGCGGTGGCGGGAGGAGGTGGCACTTCACAGCCTCGTCCCCGAGCCCCGCCGGGGCTGCCGCCGGTAATCAGGCGACGAGGCCCCGTCTCCTCCGATTTGGAGCTCGGCCCACATCCCGCAGCGGTGGGAAATGCGCTGATCGTCTCAATCACACGGTAACCGCGCCGGGTCACTCCCGGCGCGGGGCTCCCCGGGGCCAGCCAGGCCCGCGTTTGCCTCAGCCCATCACCGGGTGTCAGTTCCAATGAGTGGCCTTGCCACGGTGCGGAGGGCCGTTACCTCGGGATGCAAACCCTGGAGGCCGGGCCGCGGGCCCTGCGCCCCGCACCGGACGGAGCCCGCCCCTGGGTCCCGCTCTTCTCCCCTGAACCGACTGGGGGGACCTGCTAGTCCACAAGGCGCCCGGCAGGCGGGTGGCGCAGGGTCGCGTGGAGTGGGTGCTGGAAGGGAGGGGGGTTCCCGCCTCCGGGCGCGGGGCTGGATGGCAGGGGGCGTCTGAGGCCGGGTCACATCCCCTTCCTGCCCGCGTCGCAGGCCTCCACGCGTCCCTCTGTGTAAGGACAGAGCGTGTCACAAGCAGCACAGCGGACGGGGCCCGGGACAGACAGGGTGCGGGACGCGTCCTTCAGGAAACGCACCTGCGCCTCTCACGTGCAGCTGTGTTCAGTGAGCAGGAGGTGTGCACGCACGCGCACGCGCACGCGTGCACACACACATGCACCCTCACCCATGCACGCTCACACGCGTGCACACACGCACCCGCAAGCACACATACATGCACCCTCACCCATGCACACACACACACACACGTGCACACACACATGCGCACACACACACGCCCCGGTCCGGTCGGAAACACATTTTTAACCCAGGTCACGCGGCCTGAGCACCTAGCACGTCCGACCATCACTGACTCGATCGGATGCTTCGGGGCAAACGCCTCCAGCGCGGCCTTTCTTAACCGTCGGGGTCATTCCACAAGTGCAGGCCTCCGTGGCTTCCGGCCCCAGGAGGCGCGCGTGTCACGCTGTCTCTGAAGCGAGCACGGTGCCCGCACCTTACCCGGAGCTGCCCAAAGCGCTGCTTCTCCCACAGCCTCAGGAAGCCTGGGACGAGCACCCACTTCATGTTGTGAACTCGCTCCCGGCCCACGCGGACCTTGGGGTTTGCCCCCTGGGCTGGGCAGAGCCAACGCGGTCTGGACGCCAACCCCGCCCGGCCCAGCCTTCCTCCAAGTCATCCACGCCACGGGGTGGCGGGGGGACCAGACATCGGGTCCTGGGAGGAAACGCACCCCATGGCGTGTTCTGCCACTCACCCCACTGGGGAGTGTCGTCTAATTAAAGGGAGCGAGGACACCCCCACCCCCTCTCACGGCGGGCAGCCCCGGTGGCCTGGGTCACGCAGCTCTCGGAAGGACGCCTGCTGATCGGCCCCCCGAGATCTCACTAGGTCTTGGGACCCTCACGCTCTTCCGTATGGGACCCGGAGAGGTGGGTGGCCGTGACCCCGGGGAACAAAGTCAAACCAGGTTCACGGAGGCCGTAGAACCCAACCTCGGGCCGCCCCACAGAGAAAGACCTTACAGAGCAGTCACTCGGGGGGCTCGCGACTCGTGACTCGGAGGACGTGCGAGCGCCACTGTGGCTGGCCCCCTGGAGAGAAGCCACGGCAGAGCCTTGGGACAAAGGCTCGCGAAACACCAGGGAGGAGAGCGGGGTGGAGGGAGCCGGGGGTGTCCCCGCACCCAGCAGGGGCGCGGCCTTGTCGGGAACAGGCCGGGGCCTGGCCGTGCACTCGCATCGATCGTGTCTGCCCTCTGAGCGTCCCTGTCATCCAATCCCCTGACCAGGGGCCTGGACCCCCCGGACATACTGGTGGCCACGATCCCGTAGTTCTACAGTCCCGCCCGAGTCGGCCGACCGCACGCGCTCGGCAAGGCGCTGAAGTGACCCTGGTGTCGTCTTCTGACATTTAGGAAAACCTAAGGGCTGGGGACTTCGCACCGGCCTGCGTACAGCTCGGCCCGAGCCTCAGAGTCGGGCGGGTAAACCTGTCGGGGGGGCCACCTCCGGAGGCTCGGTCAGGAGGCCGGGTCCTCTGCCGGCCGACACGGAGCAGGAGCGCAGCGGGGAGGGCCGTCGACGGTGACACTCGCGTGGCCCGGCACCTGGGTAGGTCGTCGCTTAACCTCCTCAATGCAGGGGGCGTCTTGAGGGGGAAACACACGACATCTGAGGGAACAAAAACCAAGCTAGTGGGACTCAGACCCATGGACTCAGCAGCCGTATTGACACACGCACGACGCTCTTTCTCTCCCCAGCAGCCCGTCCCGGCACGAGGTGGGTGCACAGCCCGTGCCGGGGGCGCGCGGGCACGCGCGGGCACGCGAAACGCGGCTCCCGCACAGCGGCCCCGTCCTGCTTGTGAAGGGAGAACAGAGTGCAGGGCCCCGGGGACAGGGACATGAATCCCGCTGCGAGGGCGTGGCGTCCATCGGATCCCAGGCCTGGAGAAGTGACGCCAGAGCGGGTGCTCGTAGTCGGGGCCTCAACTTAGCAACGATCCACTTATTTACAGAAAAGAAATAAATAGGGAAGGGGGGAGAGAACCCGTTTTTCCCATCCAACTCTTGCTTGTTTTCAGTGATCGATTAAAGGACTCATTGGGCGACCAGGTAGACGCCAGGGGCACGGGCCCGCACGCCGGCGTCTGACGGCGGAGACCCGCGGGGACCCCAGAAGGCGCGTCCGCATGCGGAGGGCCGCGGAGCACAGACCTGAGAGGCAGGTTCGACTCAAGCTCCACGAAGCCTGCCCAGCCCTCAGGATCAGGCTGTGAAACAGGACCCCGGCCCCAAACCGCGTCGCGTCGCTCCTGGACGGGCCCTCTGTCGCGGGAAAGCTCAGCGGACCCTCTGACGCCCCGTCCATCTGAGTGGCACCGCACGGTAGGTCGGGCGAGACTCGACCCTCAAACCAGGGCCACAGCTTCTCCAAGGAGGAACTGGACATTCGCGTGATGCAAATCCGAGCCGGAGGCCCGCGAGCCCCGGACCTCCTTGCTCCACTAAAAAGACAGTTTTATCTGTGAAATACCAGGATGGACGGTGGTGCGTGTGTCACTTTGCCCAGAAATATGCTCTCAATGGAGACTGCCTGGCACATCAATCACTTGGCTGTGCGCGTCCGAGGGACTGATTGAGGGTTCCCGGCAGCCCGGGGGCCGCGACAACTTCGTAAGAGCTTCAGCGTCTCCGCGCACCGAGGTGGCTCCTGGACTAACACAGAAAAACCTTTGCCATCTTTCTCCTCAGCGTGAGCACAGAGCAGCCCTCGCGGAGCCGACGCCAACGGGCCGAGGTAGCCCCCAGCTTCCACGTGGGCCGTAGTCGTGGTCTATTGGGGGCCACGTGGAGATGCTCCCCCGAGACCCGAGCGACCGGAAGGTCCTCGCGCCGTCACGCTGGCGACGTGTCCGTTTACAGTCGCTGCTTGGTCGTCTCTCGTTGGCAATAGGAACGCGCAGGGGACAGCTGGAGGCGCAGCAGCTGCTCTCCCAATTCCCAGCAAGAACGAAACGTGCCGGCCCTGAGGGAACCTGTCTCGGCACGTGCGCGGCGACACTAACGGGGACGTCGCGAACACATGTTGCCGAGACGAGCACCTCGACGCTGATAATGCGGGCTCGGTGTCCGGACCAGGGGACCATCCTACAGGTGAACCCATTCCATAATGAGAACCTCGCGGTGCTAAATTACTTGGATGGAGGCCAGAACGGGGCTGCCCGATGCCAAGTTCCGCGGCAGGAAACACGGAGACAAAGAGCCTCATTCCACTGCCGACCAAACCTTCGGGGAAGGACCGCGCGCGAGGCGGGCGGGCAGCCTGCGGCCGCGAGGCTGCCGAGCTGGGGTCCCGTCTGCAGGGCAAAGCCAGGCGGGCGCGACGTCGTGGTGTCCGGGGCGCTGGGGGGCAGGGAAACCCTAGGCCACGGCCACGGGCCGGGAGTCAGGCTCGAAGCCCAACACTCGACGAAGACGGTGAAGGGTGACCCGCTCCCACAAGCCCCGCCACGGCCCGTGCACGAGCTTCCCTTGTATTTTGAGAGGAGCCTGGACGACGCGAGCCCAAACCGTAAGGAAGGCCCCGATGACACGGTCGTGGTCGCTCATTCTGAGGGACTGGGATCTGCTTGGGGCGCAGCCCTACATTTCAGGCGGAATCGACCGAACCAAACCTCTCAAGGTGCTGGGACCAAGAGCCAGTCCCCGGAGTCAGACTTCCGAAGGACCGAGGGGAAAGAGAGCCAGGACGGTCCGCGTGTTCGGCGGCTGCGAGGTCGGTTCCCACGTGAAGTACGTTTGTGACGATAAAATCTTTCCACCTGCACCACCGTGCTCTCACGGGGCGTCCCGGCCGGGAGGTCTGTGATGACCGAGGGCGCAGCTTCCGGAGCCGAACTGACGTTTCTAAGTGGAAAGACGTTCCCTCCCGCCATCGGGCCAGCGCGAAGGAAGGAAGCTGCACCTGACGTCTGTCTTGCAGGGAAGCTGAATGGGAGCGAGGCCAACGTGTGCCAGCTGCATCAGTTCCAGCAGGGCTAACCCGGGGGTCCCCCGTCCCCCCCAGCGCCCCACACATCAGAGTCGTCGCTGGGTGCACGGCCTGCGCTCGCACAGCCGCGTCTCAGCTCAGCGGGCCCCGGCGACACCCCTACAGGGCGGCAGAGCGTCTGGAACTCCGGACCCGCAGCCCGTCGGCCGGTCCGGGCAGATGGGCGGGGAGGGAGAAGCATTTGGCATTGGAGGCCCCGGAGATGACGTGGCCCGAAGCGGCCAGCAGCCTGGGCCTTGGGACGTGTCTCTGGCTGGCCAAGGGGGGTGTAAGGAGAGGGGGGCACCGTCACCGCTGATCTGGAAGCGTGGTCCCCGCACACGCAGGTCCCCGGGGACGCCTCCCCAGACGTGAGGACACAGCGAAGGGAGGACATTTGCCTCCTGGAGGGGCCCACAGTCCCGGGTCCGCCCGGACCCCGTCCCTCTGCGCCCCTGGACCTGGAGGACGAACACTTATCACCCGATCCTGGAGCCAAAACCCAAGAAGGGATTCTCACGGCCTTCCCCGGAGGTCTGGGAGGGGGCCCTACCCCCTGCCTCAGGGAAATGTCAGGCCCCCGGGCTGGGGAGAGAGAAAGCCAGACGACGACGGGCTTCCCGAGTGTGCGTCTTCCCATCCAGCTCCGGTCCCGCTCGCAGTCAGTCCCACTGATGCCGAAAGGGCCCCAGAGGCTCCAGCGAACGGAGGTGCCAAGGGTGCGGGGTGCAGCTGCTTGCCCCGGCCGCTGCCAGGCCTCGCCAGGAGGAACGGATGTGTCCGCAGCTGCAGGTTTCGGGGTCTTCGCAGGGCTGGGTGGGAGGCGCCAGGTGCCACCAGACGTCGCCAGTTTTACTTATAAACTTAAACCCATACTGTCAGGATAGAGAAAAATATCAGAGAGCCGCGTAGCAGGAGACAGAAGTAAACACGCACACGCACACACACACACACACAAATAATTGTTTTTAACAAAAGAAAGAAGTGAATGCCCCGAACCGACGAAAGCACGTCCTGGGGTGGCGTGCCGCGTCTTGGTCGGCAGAGCACCCGGACCCTGGGAACGAAACCCAGACGTGACGCTGACCGTGGCCGCGGGCCGGGTTCCCAGGTCCTGCTGCAGTTTCACACGGAGCAAACCCGGGGCCGGGACAGGCAGATGCGGCGCGTCCACGCGAGCTGGGGCTGCCGCGTCTGGGACGCCCCGAATGTTCTCGTTCGCGTTACTCTGGAGGAAGGGGGGGGGATAAGCGAAGTCCGCGGCAACGGGAAATGTGCAGGTTTTTTCACATCTCAGAGCCAAACGAGCGGCTGAAATCCAAGGTAAGGGTCCGAGTGCGTGCGCGGCGCGTGGATGACGTGCAAGCTTTTCGGGGGGGATGGGTGAGCGGGGCGTGACCCCACCCCGGAGTCTGACTGCGATACAGGGAAGGAGGAGGAGGAGGAACGGATTCTGGGCCGGGCACCTGGCAGGCCCACCCTGGTAACTGGTCTCAGGAGGGTGGACGGAGCTTAGGGCGTGAGCCGGGAAGGGAAGGCGCAGACGCCGTGCCCAGGCCGGGGCCGCCGGGGACCGCCCTGCCACCGTCCCCGGCCGCGCGTCCGCAGCCGCGTCTCCCTTCGGCCCGCCAGGCACGGATGGAGTGCTTCTGGGCCTCCCCGGTCTCGGGTTTTAAAATATTAAGCCGGAGACTCGGCTGAATAATGCAGGAGAATTTAACTCTGAGTCCAGGCGGCAGCTCGGTGTCCAGGACGCCTCAGACACGGAGGGGCGGTGGGGGGACCGGGGGGCCAGGTCTTCTGAGGCTGGTCCAGGCACCGCTCCACGGAAGTGACCGTGGGGGGCTCCGGCTGCGGGTCTGGGGCCACCTCCCAGGCTCTCACCGCCCATCAGGGAGGGTTCTAGTCCCCCTCGGACGGATGCAGGTGACCCTTGTGGGGACCGTAGCACGGGTGGGCGAGAAGAGAGGCAGGGGCGCCACCAAACACGGGCAAGTGGGACCGTCTCAGTTCTGGGAGGTCCAGAACCGAGAGGCTCCTCGCGGGAAAGAAGCACCTGCGCGATCTCAACTGGCCCACGTCGGAGGGAACCAGGGCCTCGGCCAGGCCCTGACCCTAATCCGACCCGAGCCGAAATCAGAGCTCCTCCCAGCTTCTGTTCGTGACCTGGGACCCACGCGCAGGTGACACCGGAGAGTTTCCTCTGCCCACTGCTCCTCTTTGCTTAGTCCGTCCCGACCACCCCGCAGGGCACGGCTGCCGAGAAGCCGTCCTCGGCGCCTCTGCCCTTGACCTCTCTGCCCTGACTCCTCTCTCCACCCAGGCGAGAGCTAAGTGACCCCCCTGTCCCCACAGCACCCTGTGTCCCCCCCAAGCAGAGCCGAGTGCGCCCCGTGTCCCCACGCTGCGCCGCTGCTCGCAGGGAGGACGCCGAGCGTGGCCGCCTGCCCGGACCGCAGCTCAGGCCTGGCGCCCGGCTGACGGCGAGGACCGTCAGCCGAGCTGGCAGCGGCTGGCGAGCGGCTCGCAGGAATCACCCCTGGAGGGTGGCGGCGGCGGCGACGGGGATGATGAGCCCACGGAGCTCGGCCAGCGGCAGCGGCTGCATCCAAGCTGGGGTCGCCGTGGGAAAAGCTAGCGGAGCGGGCCCCGAGCACCTGGCCCGGAGCAGCGGGCGCGAGCCGCGTCACGTGCCGCCTCCCTGCGGGGCAGCCGGGCGGGGCCGCAGCCACCGCGGCCACCGGAACCTGGCGGCCGAGCGGCGTCGCGGGGCTGGGCCGCCGCAGGGCCGTCTGCAAACCCACCTCACCCGGGATGCCTGGCAGAGGCCGCGTGCGCCCCCGTCCCGCGCTCCCTTCTCCGCCGCCCAGACCAGACACGCACGGCGCTCTGGGGCCCGGCGAACTCGGGCAGCATCCAGTTTGCAGAAAATTGTTGAAAAGGGATGTCGCCGAGCCTTCCAGCAGATTCCCGCGTCTGCCGCGCTCTGCGGGCTGGGACCGTCTCTGGCGCCGGCTCCGGAGTGAATTCCAAACGACCTGGACGGGATCCCGAGTGGAGGGGGACTCCGAAGCCCCTGCTCCACCCAGAGGGGTGAGGACAGGGGAGGCAGGCGGAGCAGGTGGGAGGGATCCAAGCCGCCGTGACCTTGGCTCTCCGTCCTGGCCCAGGAAGCAGGGGACGACCGCGCAGAGCGACCTGGCTGTGGCCCCCCGGCCCAGGTCCCTGCAAGGCGCCGGCCAGCGCTCTGTGACCCGTCTCCATCTGGCACCCGCAAGCGTGCCTGGCACGGAGCGCGTGTTCAGTCGGCGTTCGTGAAGTGGTAGCGGCAGCGTCGCCCCTCCTCGTGTCTTCCCTCGGCCCCGCTGGGCCACCTGAGTCCTCCTGATGCCTGGACCGTGCAGGCAGAATCAGCTCCACCCTCGCAGGGGCCGGGGCTGTCGCAGCGGCCTCCTCGCCGTCGCTCAGAGAGAACTCACACCCGCAGAACGCGAGTCCTGCGACCTCTCCCCCCGGAGGGGCGGACACCCCTGCGGGCTGAGATGCCACCACAAGGACCCGGGAAGCACCGACCGCTGCCCGAGGCGACTGGCTTCTGGTGACTCTGGCCCCTGGCTCTGGTGTGTCCGAGGGTCACCTGGCTTCCTATGAAGGCGGAACTTCCCTGAGTCCAAGCCCAGAGGCCCGAGCTGGTTCTCCAGAACCACCGCCACCCGGCTCTGCAGATGGGAGTTTTGAAAGGTCCCTCTTCAGCCATGAGGACCGGAGGCACAGGGCGTTCGTGCCACCCACAGGCCGCCCCTCCAGGGAGGCCGTCGGCACAGCCTTCCCTCCGCGGAGAGCATGGAAACTCCAGGGTCCGACCCCACTGGCCCGGGGACAGCCACTCGCCCGGTGCAGGGTCACTGTCCGCCCCAGCGACGGAGCCACGTGCTCTCCGCGTCCCCGCAGGGTTTCCGGAGCCGCCCCAGCTGCAGCTCCTTCCCGCTTCGGATTTCGGGGGGGCCTGGCTTCCAGGCTCCGGCTGTAGCCGCGTGTCATTCCGCTTTTGCATGCCTCGTGCATGTCCCCAGCTGGGCTGGAGACTCCTGAGGACAGAAGCCATGCACCGCGTCCACCTGAGCCCCACGCGCCGGGCTCTCGGCCCGGCACACGACAGCCACCGACAGCTCTGGTGACCGGAAGGCGGTCCGTGTTCACTTTCGTGGTTCGATGATGATGGACGACACCGGATTTCCGAGTGTAGCTTGTCGTCGGCTGGGACGAGACGTGGCCTCGGAGTGACCGCCCTGGACATGCAGGGATGGGGAAAAGGCTGTCGCGCCACGTGCTACTCTGTTTGGTCGCAGTCGTTGGAGGGAGGCCCGGCCGCCGCGGAATCCGCCCCCTCGCCCGGAGCGAGGCTCAGGCCAGCGTCCTGCGATGACCACCAGGGTCTGCACTCGCGGCTTCCCGTGGGCGAGTCCGCACACCCTCTGTGCCGAGGGGTCTCTGACGCCTCGCGGCCTCCTGGTCCACTCCGTGGAGGGCCAGCGCGTGGCGGGGTGAGCAGTGCGCGCGGGCGCCGTGCGAATGCCGCCCTGCCGGCCAACCGCAGGGACGTGCCCGTCACACCAAAGACTCGGAATACTCTGCGTCGCATTCCACCGTCTCGGCGTCACCAGCGAGCAGACCAGCGCGGAGGGAGGAGAGTGGGGTCACAGCTAAAACTCCTGCGAGGCGGGCTCAGTCCTTCGTTTTACAAATCAAGTGACTCAGGCAAGTTTCTCAGCTCCAAGCGGTGACGCATTCACTGACCTGGAACCTCACCCACCCACGGTCCATCCTCCATCCGGCCTCGCGCTCCGGAGCCTCCGTCCACCGCCGTGGCCTCCGGGAATGCCAGGCGCGGACAGGGGCCCATCAGTAACGCTGTAAAATGCCCGGTCCAGAGTAATGGGCGCGCACTCCGAAACCTAACCTGTAGACCAGGACGCAGGGTCCCTGCCCCAGCAGGACACGCCACTGTCAGCTGTCGCCGTCGTCACCGGCTTCCGGCGCACCCTGCAGGGCACACAGACGCGCGTGCGTGTGTGTGCGTGTGAGTTGCGTGTGAGTTGCGTGTGCACCCGTGTATCTGTGCGCGTGCGCGCGCAGCCCTCACTTCTGACACAAGTGGGGCATGGTATGCAGATGGCGAGGCACGTTGCTTTCCTCAATTAAAAATCTCACTTGGAGACTCGGGCCCCATCAGGGCGCGCAGATTTGAATCATGCATATTTTCATACCCTATTTTACAGATTTAACAAAAAGTATTTAACAAGCACCCTATTACCGGGAAAGCATTTTTCTAGCTTTTCGTTGCTATTAAAATGAATGTCCTTACGCATCTTTTTATTTTCAGTGAGTGCCTGAGGAGAATTTCCGGTTTAAGGTACGTGAGATAATCATCAAACTGCCTCCAAGAAAAGCAAACTTCACACCTCCGCTCAACGCGTACAGAAAGCCCGTTTTCAGTCAAATTCACCAACGCGGTAAACTGAAAATTAAAAATGTTTTATCAGCCTAAGGATTAGAAATCACATCTTATTTTAATTTTTATTCTAATAAAGAGTGGAGCCTTTCACCCAAAGTTTCAGAGCCATTTGTATTTATTCAGATCTTTTGCACAATTATATGTTAGATTGTGTGACATTTCACAACTGACGGGTCAGACCACTTTACACATCAAGAAAGGAAGATCTGTATCAACCTGTTGTGTGTCTTTTCACTCTGGGTCATTTCTGATGGCAAATCGGTAAATTTGCTTAGATTTTTTTTTAAATTGTGGCATATGAGCTTTGTTTTCTTCTTTCCAAGTTTTCTTCCACTTGAATTTGTATCCGTGCAGTTTTGTTGTGTCCTAGCATTTTTTAAATTGAATTTTACGCCTTTAAATTTATGGTCCATCTGGAATTTACGTTGGTAGACAAGGAATGAACTGAGCGTCTAGATTGATTTTTGTGTCAAATGGTTATTTGTTCAGCCACGTTTCCTGTAGAATCCGTGCCTTTCCCACTGATTTTACCTCCGTCGTACGCTAAATTTATGTGTGCATTAGCGTTTACTTTTATACCGTTTCCCCCATTGTTCACGTCCATTCTTACGCCGACACCAAATCATTGAACGGGTTCACGCGCCACGATGACGTAACATCTGGATAGTTCTTCTCGGCTCATTTATTTCTCATCCTCAGGTTATTTTATGTTTATTCAAGGATCACGTATTAATAAGACACAGCATTGACAAGGAAACAATCCTGTTGGCATTTTATTGAAATTACATTTACTTTCTATTGCCAGAGCATCTCCTTGATACTTGGAGAGAGAACAGCATATTCTAGAACCAAGACCAAAACCCAAACCTCTTCACCTAGCAAGGGTAAGAAGCAAGCGGGCCGGTGCAGCAGGATCTGCCGGAAATTAAGCACCTGCCAGGACGAAACTCAGCAGCAAACAAGGCAGCTGACAGCCATGTTCACTACGCGTCGTTGTGATGTTCGCTTGGAAATCAGGAGACAGAGCGAGCGAGTGCGACCCACGTCAGCAGGAAAAGCTTTCGGCGACTCTACGTGCGCTGGGGAAGGCACAGGCGAAAAGGTGCACTGAGCGCGAGCCGAGGAGGAATTGCGACGGTGAGACGCAGACTGTGAACAGATAAACCAAAGGCAGATGCTAGGAAGAGTAAAACACCCGCAACGGAAAACGCATTCCGGTGTGCCCCGCAGCGCACTCCACGGAGAGGCAGAAGGACTGCGAGGACCGGACGTCAGGCCGGGAGAGATCTGACAAGCTGAAAAGCACAGGAGAGATTTAAAATATAAAAACAAATAAGCAGCGCCTCCGTGACTGAGGCAGCATAACAGTTACCATGATAAAGGTGAAGCTGGATTCCCAGAGCAGGGGAGAGTCAAAGTCAGTCGGAAAAGCAGCGCGGGGGCAGCAGGGGCTGGCCTGCTCTCAGCCCTCGCGAAAGCCGCGGTCCACAGATTCAGGAGGCACGACGGGCCCTGGCGAGGTCAACAACAGCGAAACCGCGCGCAGGCACGTCAGAGTGAACCTGGAAAATGAATACGGAGAGACAGGCCTGAGAGCGCTCAGGGGAAAACGGCTCGGCAGGTACACGGAGGCCGGCCCAGCAACAACGGGGCCGAAGGCAAAGTCCCGACACCTCTAAAGGGCTGAAAGGTGAGAACCCTCAGCCTCTGTTCCACCCCGGTGAGGGGGTCCTTCAAAATGAGGAAACTGAAGAGGCTGGTCCCCGGTAAACTTGCAGTTTTTGAAACAATGAGGGGATTCCTCGTGCACGACAGTGAGACCGGAGCGAGGTCTGGGAACACAGAAGGGGACGGACAGCATCACACACGGTAACTGCGTGGGTCACTCGGAACCTCTTTTGCATTGAAAACCCTTTTTCACATCATGTCATGGGACTGAACATATGTAAACAGTAAAATGCACGACAACGAGTCTAAGCGGAACAGCACTCGAGTGTTTTACATTTTGTCTGACGCGGCTCAATATTAATTGTGAGTAGGAAATGCAAGGCTCAAACATATAATTCAATCTCTGAGAGATCGAGTGCTAAATGCAGAAGAGAAAAGGAGTGAGGACGCCGCCAGCAGCACCCCCGAGAGGGGTGGCTTAAAAAGGCAAGGTAAAGAGTGGAATTTTAAAAATGATTCACTCAAAAGAAGGTGACAAAGATCAAACATGGACGGGACAGAAAAGGAAAAAGAAACAGGGAGCGAGACGGGGCAGTCGCACCCAGTGTAAACGGACTAAGATGCCGCTGCAGAGGCGGGAAGGTCAGACTGCGGGAAAGGCAGACCTGACCGCCGGACGTCCGCAAGAATTCCGATTTGAAGGGAAGGAGACGACAGACTGAAAGCAAAAGGACGGAAACTGCGCAGCGCTCAGCCCGAATACGCAGGCAAACGCGCGGCGGCGTGAGCGGCAGACAGGTGAGCTGTCGGAGGGGGGAAGAGCCGTTTCGTAGGGATGAGAGGTGCCTCCCCGAGGACGACGCGGCACCCGGAGACGCTGATGTGAGAACGAGACGCAGCTAACCACGGAGAAACCAACCGAACTAAGGGGGGAGTCGACACGGCACGATCACGACTAGAGGCGTCACGCGTCTGCCCCGGTGCCGGGTCCGAGCCCGGATGGCCTGCCGGCGGGCCCGACTCTGCCCGCGGCCGCGAGCGCGCTGAGGTGCAGAGGGCGCTGCACCCCACCGCAGGGGTCACGTGGTTTGTAGTGCCCGTGAGACGCGCCCCGAGGGGAACCACACGTCGGGCCATAAACATCACGTCTCGGTGAATCTCAGAAAGTCCCCGTCTTCGCGTGCATGTTCTGTAGCCGAAACGGAGTTTAACGGAAATCTGTGACAACCGGGCGTTCCTGAACACCCCGGTCTTTATCAATTAAGCCCCGGCGCGTGTTTTTGGGCTTTTCCCCCCTAATATGTGGCAGGATGGCTGCTGAGGCCAGAGCAGCCCGGCTCTGCTCCCCACCCCCGGGACCCAGCCGGCCACCCCGCCGGCCGGAAACCACTTGGACAGACGAGACGCACCTGTGCGTCACCTGGAGCGAGCCGAACGCGACACGTTGCACGTCTTTGGGGGGGGGGGACAGAAATGGGGAGGAACGCAGTGTCGTGGGTGGGAGACGGACCCTGGCACGCGGGCGTGCGCTCGCCTGCACTCAGGATGATGTCATCGGGGATTCTTTAAAAAAAACCACGTTTCCGGGGAAAAACAGCCCGTCTGCCAGAAATGTCCCCGTGTGTGATCCGTGGGAAACGCCGCCCTCCTGTTTCTGGTGATCGCCTCGAAGCAGCGGACTTCCGCACAGCTGTGCCGTTTCAGGCGTGTCCTGGGCGTCTATTATGGGTCGGTTGGGATTGTTTGTTGTCTGTTTGTCTGTTTGTCTGCCCTCTCGGGGTAGAAACGTTATCCATCCAGCGCCTCATGGACCCAGCAGTCCAGGAATCGGTTTCTGTCTGGGCCGGGCCAGGAGGCGAGGTTCCGAACATTCGGGTTCTGATGCGAACTCTGCGAAGCTGCGTGTTCACAGCGTCGCCCGCGCCAGGGCGTGTCACCCCGACAAGGTGAAGTCGTTCCAGAAGCTGAGGTTTTTCACGTGCGGCCGGCGCAGGGGACGCCCCGGGGGCAGAAAGGCGTGCACTGGGGCGGGCCGTGCGGCCGCGGTGGACCCCGGCCCAGTGTCCCCGCTCCGCGCCCTCCCACACACGTGCGGGGAGAAGCCCCGCATTGCAGGGCTGGGCTCCGAGGCGAGAGAACGAGACGCCTGGGGAAGCCGTCCCTATACCCACCAGCCCACGGGTGCCCTCGGCGACACCTCCACGATCGGCCGGGACGGCTGAGCCAGGGCTCACGGCTCTGCTTTTCACGGCCAAGAGCGTCCCAGCTTTCGGGTCCCGCTTTCTCCTTCCCTGCCTGCACCTGTCACAAGTCCCCAGGAGCGGCTCGTTCGACGGCTGCGTCACTTCGGGGTGTCACTGCCCAGGGGCCCCCTGGGCGTGACCGAGCCGAGTGATGCTGGGGCGGGGAGGGGACCTCGCGTGCACAGTCGCTTTGCCTTGCCCCGTCAGCCCTTGCTCCTGGGCTCGGGAGGAGACGCGCACGGAAGCCGGAGCTTCGCGCTGCATCGGACGGAGGGAACCGGAGAAGCACGACTCCGGAGGAGCGGAGCCCACACGGGGTCCGCGCTGTCTCCCACGTCGCCGGGCCCTCTGCACCCGCCTCCGAGGGGCTCTGCTAACTCCCTCCCCACGGGCGTCGTGTGTTTCGGGGAATCTGGCAGGTGCACTTCGCTCGGGTGCAGCGCGGATCCTCCGCGTCTCCCAGCTGGTGCAGCGAAACCCACAGACGCACGGACGTCCCCCAGGAAGGAAGAGAAGCCTCCGGCCGTGCAGCAGGAGCAGCCCGTGGGCTCCTCGCGCACACCTGGCTCCTGGTCCACTGGTCCGTGCCTCAGGCCCCTCCACGGGGAACCAAGGGAGCGTCCGCGACCTCCACGTCTTCGGGGCCCGTGGGGGCTGACGGACCCAGTGCACGCGAAGCCCGGGGGACAGCGTTGGGGGCCGCCGTCAGCTCCTCCTTGAGTCGTCAGACGCCCCGCGGGCGCCCTGCAGGCCCTGCCCCGAGCGGGGCTCGGGCCGGACCGGAGTGTCACGTTGCAGCCACGACTCCGAGGCCGCGAGAGCACCCGCCTGCTGTCCTTACCACACGCGGACGATGTCGCCCTTTGCCCTGCCCCCTCCAATCCCGCGGGCTGGGCCCCACGGCCCAGCGGCGGGAACCAGTGAGGACCACGTGGAGCGAGTCACCGTGTGACCCCCACCGAGACAGGAGGAGGAGGCGGACGGGCGGCGCGGTTGGCGGACAGCCTCGCGCACGGGAAGGCCCGGGTCTGGATTTGGGGGCTCAAAACACGGACGCCTGCCCAGGGCCCGGATCTCGGGTGACCGGGAGCCGCTGCGGCACACGCGGACCTGGCTCTCGTGCCGCACCTGCGGTCCCTGGGACAGGAGTGCCCGGCCTGGGAGTGCTCGCCTGCGGCGTCGACCTCTCTGCGGCTCTTCGCCCACACCTGACGGTGTTTCTTTGGGAACCAGGGGCTTCCAGGGCCGGATGTCCACGCTTCCTACAGCCTGGAACGTTCCAAACCCGCCGGGAGGGAAAGGAGACGCCAGAGAAACACTTGCATAATAGAGTTTTTTAAAAAAATTATTCTCCAGAAATAAAATGGGGATTCCAGACCCGCGCGGCCATAAAATGGAGCTCAACCCCCCGTTTAAGGGTTGCAACGTTTCCCCCTCTCCCTGGCAATGTTTATCTTATCTGTTTTGAGGTCTTGAAAAGGCGAACGAGGCGGTAATTATCTTTAGGAAAATGGGAAGTCGATCGAGCCAGAGACAGTGAGTCATACTTCTGTTCTCCCCTTCCCCCATGACTGTTGCTCTTGGACGGCATCGGAACCGCGGTTATTAATTTATCTGTATGTGATTTCCAGCTGCGGGTCACGTGTTCAACCGAGAGGAAGGGGGACGAGAGGGGAACCTGGGACCAGGCCTTTGCTCAAGGCGAAAAGCGGGTCTTGAGAATCACGACCCCTGGCACCCACGCTCACCGCCGCCGTCTCTCCGGGAAGCGCCCGCCCCGACCAGTGACGGGTCCACACAGGGGAAGGGGGCCGGGAAGGGGGGAGGCTGAACTCCGGGGGGCGAGCTCGGACGCCGGGCGTGGCGAGGAGAGGGGCCCACGGCGTGGGGATCGGGGTGCTCCCCTGCTCCCCTGGATGGCACACGGCTGCGCCCCTTAAGCGCCTTGTAGTCGGGAAGGTGGGGGCGACCTTGGTGTGAGACCCCGGAGCGCTCTGGCCTGGGGACAGGCGACTCACACTCGCATCTGGCTTCGCCTCCCGCGTTAGCTGCTGGGAAAATCGCTCGAGGAAATCGAAGCCCGTGGAGCCCGTCAGTAAACTGGGAAAGACAAAGGCTACCTGACCGGGTAGGAGAAGGTCCCGTGTGGAACAGCCGCGCTCGGTCTCCCTCCCCGGAGGGGCAGGCCGAGGTCAGGCCCCCGGGAAGGTCAAGGTCAGCGGAGGACTTCGGAAACTCGATACCGGGAGAGGTCGCTTCTAGGTTTGGGGGCCGGGGTGTGCCAAGAAACCCTTAGAGGGGGCAGCCTGAGCCCGGCGTTGGCCGTGGGCAGACGCGGATGGACGAAGGCGTGGAAACAGGAGGAGGCCACGGGCCTGAGCCGGGGGAGAGAACCCGGTGAGGCCGAGAGCCCGCGGTGGCGGCCGAGGACCCAGGTGAGGGGCTGCTGACGCCACGTGTGGGCACGGCCTCGGGCTCGCTGCCTGAGGAGCAAAATTTAACACAAGGACACGCACGAGTCAACAGCGTGGGGCGCGGCCGTCTCGGCTCGCGCCGGTTCCTACTGAAAAGCTCTAGGGTTGAACACGGTTCCGAGGAGGAGGCCGGCCTTCCGGGCAGGCCCGTTCTGCCCCTTCGACGCGGGCTGTGCTCCTGGGATCCTCGAGGGCCGGGGCCCTCTCATGGCTGGGCCTCCCGCACCCGTCCGGACGGTCAGAGGAGGCTGCGGCCTGCGTGGGACTTCGACCCCGCTCTGTGCCGCCTCCGCCACACGCCAGGCCTCAGGCCCGGAATCCACGCCGGGTTCTCTCTGCCAACACGACACACAGACGCCGGCCAGCGGCCTGGGGACGCCCCCGGACGGCCAGGTGCCCGGCGGAGGCCGTCTGTGCCGCGCGGGGCCTGCCCTCCCGAGGGCAGCGACGCGATGGCAGGCGGGGGGACCGTGGCCGCGTTCGGCGATGGCAGCGCTCCTAAACAAATAGCCCGTCGACTCGCTCCAGCCCAATCATAAACGGTACAAATTGGGCCCATGTGCACGCGAAACCCGAGCCGAGGTCCGGACTTAAAGCCGCCATTGTCTCCGCCTCTGACCCGGGCTGGGAGGGCCTGGCGTGTCCGGTTACATCTGGGAAAGCCATTCGGGGCCAGCCCCGCGTCTTCGCTGCACGCGCATAAAGCATTTTAACACGGCGGCGCGCTGGGCGCGCGGAGCTTTTAAATGCGCACGGGGGCGGGGCGCGGAGGAGAACTCCATGTGCCCCGCACCCGGTGCCAGCGCAGAGTGATTGAATGTTTTCCTGTAATAAATTGAAAAAATCTGGTTCGTGAGAACGGATCCAAATCACTTGGCACCGGGGAGGTAATTTGTTACCTGGCTTCCAGCGCTGGAACTCGGCGAGGAGTGGCAACGGCCGCGGCGGCCAGGGAGGCGCGGGAGGACCCAGGGACCCCCCACCCACCCAGCCACACCGCCCCGCCTCGCTCCCCCGGCCTCGCCTCCTGCCAGGCCTGGCCCGCGCTTGCTTTCTCACGCTGCAAAGCGGGGGTCCGGCCCCCCCAAACGAGGAGGCGGACGGCAGCCAGCGCCCGGGCCCCATCTCCGCACCTCTCCAAACCTCGGGCCTGCTTAATTATGATTAATTGCCACATGGATAATCAGATACGGTTTCAAAAGGTTGGAAATGACATTCCAAGGACACCCGGGAAGACGCGAGATCCGTCTTTGTTCCCCGGGAAGAAAAGGCAGGTCCTCCCTCGGCCCCGTAACCTTTTCTCGTTTTAACAATTCCAAACAGAATTAATACCGTCGGTGTATTATTCCCACCCCAGGGAACGCGGCTCCGACTGCACGATTTCTGCAGCTGTCAGCATCCCAGACCCCCCGTCCACAGCGCAGCCGCGTCGGGGTGCCCTTCTGCCCGAGGGCGAGCGGTTTCGGGTTTCTGCCTCCCGCCTGTGCCTCCTGGGTGGTGGGGCGCCATGAGAAAGCACGAAAACAATAAAATAAAATGAATAAATAATAATAATAATTATAATAACAACGGCCCCTAAACAGCTCCCTCTCCCGACTCAACGGGACCACACGGAAGGGACCTCGGCCCCTTGTCCTCCTCGGTCGCCCGCCCGTCTCAGAGGGCGCCCTGGAGAGCAAGCTGGCTCGCCCCTCCGTGCCAGATCCCCTCGGCTCCGCCAGGGATCACAGGATGTCATTTCCAGTCCAACCGGAGTGCGGGGCCCCCGCGCGGCTCCTGTTACCAGGAGGCAAATCCCTGGTTCCCGGAGCCAGGCCGGCTGCTCTTGGCGTCGGGCCCAGCCCCGCTCCCCGCGCCACATTCCAGGGGGCCCCTCCGCCACTTAGCGTCTGCGCTGGGAGGTCCAAACGCCCAGCCCTCAGCGCCGAGCTCCCCTCTTTCTGTCGAGAACTGCAGGTTTTTAATGCGATCTCCGCGGCGTTCCAGGGAACCTACAGGTGAAACACAAAAGCATCGATTTACGTTTTATTCGCAAACAGTAACGTTCGCAGAGTTGCGCCATGTGTGCTCGTAAAGCGGTTTTAGAAGATGTCTGGCTTTTTCAGGCTTTATGGGGCTGGAACCGCTCCGCCGAGTGAAGGGCGCTCGTTGTGTTTCAGTTTTCAGATTCGGAACCGCAAGAAGGCGCGTGGGCTCGCGCGCGTGGGGAGCGGCCGTCGTCGTGGGCCGACGAGTCTGAGCCCGTGTCGGGCGCGCGGCGACTGTGCCCAGCGCCCTGGCCGTCGTCCCGCAGAGCTGTGCCAAGGCGGCCACGGTGACCCGGCCAGCGCGTCGTGGGGTTTTCACGGGTTTCACGCCGGGAGGAAGCCCCCGGCGTGAGGTTCCGACGGTCCCCAGCCCTGCGAGACGTCGGGTACGGCCGAGGCCTTCTCGGGAGGACCGCCAGGCAGAGGCACTCTCCCCTGGGGTCCTGGCAGCGGGGCAGACCCGTGTCCCCGCCACAGAGCCTGGAGCCAGGCCCATGGCCCGAGGCGACGAGGCTGCGGGCGCCCCCTCCCCGCCCACGTGGTCCAGGAACCTCGCAAAGCCCTTGCTGAGAGCGGGGAGCAGGGTGGAGGGAGGGGTGCCGAGGCTGGGAGCCGGGAGGCCGGGGGCTCAGTCCTCCAGGGACGCGGGCGCGGGCTCGCCCTTGCCCCGCACGGGCCACGGGGCAGATGGGTGACCGCAGCCGCTCTGGGGTCTCAGGCCGATTCCGGCACCACGGAGGACGGGAGCAGACGGGGCTCTCTCCACGCTGTCCCCTCGGCCTGCGGCCACCCGGGCCCCTCCCTTCGCTGCGTCCGGTTTTCTGGGCCTCAGAAGGCGACCGGAGACGATCGATCGTCTCATTCCCGCTCGTCACAAACCTAAAAACGGAGGATGCCTTGTCTGGCTGGTCGCCCTCCTGCCGACCTCCCGCCATTCTTTAGAAAGCCACAGCTCTAGGGGGAGACCCCGACACCAGCCCCACGTCGCTCCCAGAGCTGTCCGTCCGCGTCCTCTGAGCCGCAGCGCCCTGGCCCGGGTGGACCGGAGAAGGGCAAACCGGCGTCCCCAGGCCGGCCTGTGTCCCCAGAAGCTCCTCTCTGCCAAGCACTGTCAGCGTCCACGCGCCGCCTCGCCAGCCTCCTCGCCCCAACCCTCGCGTCCTGTGCCCGCCAGGCCCCAGCCCCTGCGGTCGCCGCCGTGGCCACCGCCAGGCTCACCTCCTCCGGCAGCGGGCCTCGTGGGAACACGGCCAGCCGGGGCCTTCGTCCTCTCTCTGTCCCCCGCTGCCCCCACCTTCCTCCCACACGGGAAGTCCGGCCCCAGAGCAGAGAAAGGCCCCGACCCCGTCGCGGTGAGAGAATCCCCACGGCCACGCAGACCCGGCCCCGGACCCCTGTCGGAACCATTTTAAACGACCAGGACCCCCCGCGTCCCTCCCTGTCCACTCGTCCGGGCCGTCACCTCGCGGGAGGCATCGCCCCGCTGTCTCGTTGTTTTCACCGACCCCCCCCCCCCGCCAGGTAACAAGGTCGGGAGAGAAGTGGCCGGAGCAGACACTGCGACCGGGGCGGGGGGGGGGGCTGTGGCATAAATCCGTCAGAGGCACGCGGGCACGGGCTAGATGGAGGCAGAGCCCCGGGCTCCCCGCCCAGGTTTTGAGGCGTCATTAATCTGCTGGTGAGCCTCCAGGGGGCGCACGGAACCCTGGCCCATCTGGAATGTTCCGCGGTGCTGTCTGGGACGGCTGCTCTGCGGCTCGGAGGTGAGGGCCGGGGCCGGGAAACGGTGTCGCGAGCGAGGGGGCAGGCGGGGGCGTCCAGAGACTCGCACAGCCCGGGCCCACCCCCCGACGCCCCAGACCCGGACTAGACGGTTCCGCCGTCTCCCGTCCCGTCAGAAGCGCCGGCTCCCAGGCCGGGCCCCCACTTCTGCCCAGGCCCCTGGCACCCCCACGTGGGCCGCGCGGGAGCTCGGTCCTCACGCGACGCGTTCTCGGGCTGCCCGCGCCACGCCGTGTGCGGGGATGTGTTTTATTAGGGCGCCCTAGGCCTGTTTCAAAACAGAGCGAATTCGATTCTTCTAGAGTCGGGGTCACGAGCTCGAACGTCCATAGTGGGCAGCGGGGTGAGCAGGTTAGCCTGGGGAAAGGCGGGCGGGGTGGCGGGCCGCCGGGACGGACAGCCAGCGCCCGAACCGGGGGTCAGCTCCTCCCGGGTGGGGGGACCGTTGCCCAGAGGTTTTGGGGTTTCTGCTCTGTGTTGGTTGATCTCACGTGTCATGTTCAGTGGGTCTGGGGTGCCCCGACATTCGCGTGCGTCTGCGAGAGAGTTTCTGGATGAGCCCAACGTCTGAGCCAGTAGATGGGCGCAGCGGTGTCCCCCCTCAGCGGGTGGGTCTCGGCCAGTCCCTCGAGGGCCCGCGCTGAGCCGAAACGCAGACGTGAGCTCTGCTCCGAGTGTGGATGCCTCCGCGGGGAGGGGGTCGCCTCCAGCCCCGGGCTGGGAACCGCATCCTCTTCCCGGTGGTTTCCAGGCCCGGGACCTGGCCCGAACCACCCGCTGACCCGCCCGGGGCTCCAGCCGGCCGAGGGCGGGGCGTGGGCTCCTGGGCTTCCCGGGTCGAATGGGCCGGCCGCTGGGAAAAGCCCTAACGCCCTGGCTCTCTGCTTCCCTCGCTCTCTCCCTCCCTCTCTCTCTCTCTCCTTTCCTCTCTCCCTTTCTAACGTATAATATTGACCGTTTCTCTGAAGCATCGTGGCTGACGAAAGCTTCAGGAGCAAACGGGAAGCCAGGAACGTGCATGTTTAGACAAAGCTCTTGGTCTTAAAACGCCGGATCGGAAATCCGAGGAGACTGCGGGGCAGCCAGGAAGCAGCGCTGGTCGGCTCAGCTGCGGGGCCGGCGGGCCGCAGCCCCTGGCTCGAAGCGTGCGCCGCAGCCGTCGGCGTTTCCGTCGTGACTCTGCTCGTTTCCGCATTTCGGAAGGACAATGGGTGACGGAATAACTTCGCTGAAATGGTTTCGACTTCTCAGATGCCACCCTCCAGGCACTCGAGGCAGAGCGGCCGCGTGGGAGTCACATGACGGACGAGCAGCCGGCACCGACCCCCGCTCACCACCAGGCGCTGTCGCAGGGGGCGGGCCCCGTGTTCCTCCTGTCGCCCTCCCGCACGCGAACCACGCGTCTCTTCACTTTCGCGGGATAGGTCCCTGCTCTGAGTTCCAGCGTGGCGGGAGGTGCCGTGGACAGGGCCACGCTCCTTGTCGGCGTCCGTCACCCCCGCGGACCCTCTGAGCCTCCCACCGAGCGACGCTCCTGGACGGGGACGGCCGTCCGGAAGGCCACCGTCCCTCCCGAAATGTCCCGCCGCCGGAGCTCGCCCCTGGAGGAGAGAAAGCCGGTTTCTGGGGGGAAGCTCAGCTTCTGCCGGGTCCTTGGAGGAGAACATGGTGCTCGTGGTCGACAGTGGCCGTGAGGTTGGGGAGGGGGGAGGGGAAGCTGAGCGGGGCCGGGTCACAAAGGGTCACTTCTCCAAATGTCCTCAGCGGCTTAGGGTCTGGGCCGCCACTGTGCCCCTCTGCAACGGCCCCTGCCGCCGCCGCCGCCCCCGCTCGTGTCCAATCCTTCTCAGCTCCCGGGGGGCTGCCAACAGGGAACCAGTAAGATAAGCCGGGAGCACGCTGGACGCGAATCAATCTCAGAGTCTGTTAGGAAAGCAGCGATTGCGGAAAACTCCTTCAGCTCCTCGGGGCACAGGCTTCCGACCCCCGCACGGATCCCCTGGCCTCTGGCTCCGAGCAAACAGCACGGATCCCAAATGAACTCGGTTTTGCGCTCGCCGGCTCTGCCCGAGTCCGATCCGTCTGCCCTCGCCTTGACGAGTCCGCAATCCACAGAAGATTTAGGAAAGTGGAAAGGGGAAAGTGCCCCGAACCTGCGTGGCTTCTGTTAAAAGAAGGACGTTTCCTTCGGGTTTCCTCCTCGATGAGCAGGACGGCACGTGCGCAGGGGCCAGGGCTGCGACAGGCGTCACCAGACGCGGCTTCAGGCCGCACGCGGGACTCTCCCCGCGCGTGGCCTCGAGAAAGTGCGTCGACCAAGAGGAGCCCGATGGCTTCTCCGTGGGATGGGGTGAGGGCTCGGGCTCTGGCTGCCGTCGCTCTCGGAATTGTGGTCAACATGGTTGTCGCCAGCAGAAGCTGGGCTCCCGTCTTCTCCACAGATTAAATTACTCATAAGACACGATCATCGGTTTTTCAAAACGTCCCCACAACCTTCATCGTTCCAAGAGCAACGCTTGGCGGCGGGGGATGGACTCACAGGGGCAGAAGGAGGCGGCCGGTCAATTGGAAGCGACGCCTCGCGGTGTCGCCGCGTCACGGTGCCGCGTGCATTCGGCGAGGAGTGCGACCTGGCTTCTCACGTCGCACGAGCAACGCGGGTCCCCACGAAGCGTCGGGCGGATGTTAACGGACGTGGGGGAAGGTCCTGCGGGAGGACGAGGTGGCCGCACGGCCTCACTGGGTGTGGGGCAACAGCTGGGTCACTGCGGGATGCAGTCACTCGCCTTGACGGCCACCAGCCCATGGAGCCTAGAAAACGCCCCCATCGATGGCATCGGGCCCCGTGGGGCCCGTGCAGCCACGGTTCTTCCCGGGACCGAGCGCCCAGCTGGGGTCAGGTGGAGAGGGTGAGGGGCGGGGTCCTCCTCGGGAGGGCCGGGGCGGGCGGGGAGGCAGGGAGACGAACGCCAACGGCAGACACAGGTCGAGAGAGCGTGAGACGCATGTGGAGGTGGCCGCGACGCCCGGGCGTGGGCCGTGGGTGGACCCAGCACGTGAGGCGCCACCGTCCAGGGCGGGGCTCTGCGGGCAGGGAGTGGCCGTGGGGACAGCGTGTGGAGGGCCAGGACGAGATGGGGAGAGGCTCCTGGAGCGTTCACTTACGGGATGGAAGCCACAGGCACGTCCAGCGCGGGTGTGACAAGGCCCGATGTCCATCTGAAGGACAGGACGGCTGCTGACGCTGCAGAGTGGAAAGCGGGGAGGGGACAGAAGTCGGGGTCCAGGTAGGAAGACACCGTGATTGGTCCTGAGAGAGACCCCCGGGTCGGCGGCTTCGAGGAGACCGATTGAGAGGACAGGACTCAGGGGGCCTGAGCCAGGGCCCCACCGCGGTGACAGACTCGGCCGCCTGGCTCGCTGGTGGCTTCGTGCACGTCTTTGCGAAGGGGCTGTGGCCGCGTCCGTAGCGGAGACACCGAGTGTGACCTTAATGGAGGAGGAGAGCCACTGGCCAGGTCCAGAAAGCTCTCGGGGACTCCACTGTTGAGCCACCGGGGGCCACCCTGCCTCCTCGGGGAAGAGCCACACGAGCGGGCTCTGGCCGGGCGCAAACCCCTTGCGGGTCCTACGTGTCCTCGAGAAGCAATGGCTGGTTCTCTGCGGGGCCCGGGAGTGTGAGGCTCGACCCCGCCCCAGAAGATCCAGCTGCGAAGGTCGCTGTCCCGCTGTGGGGGGGTGGGGGGGGCGCTCTCAGAACCCCTGTCACTCGCCTTCACAGCGCAGCCTGGGGTTGCGAGGACGACGCCACACACCCAGGCACCCAGGCCTTCGAGAAGGTCCCTGAGCTACAAACTCGTCTTCGGTGGGAGGTGCCCTCTGCCATGGACTAAACACGCCCCGCTCGGATTTAACCGGAACCATGCACCAGGCGCGCGTCCTAACCTCATCGCTACGTGCAGGGCCGCAGCGAGCCAAGGAACCTCCCGTCTTCGTCGGCGTTCTTGCGGGAAAAAATCACGATCGGCTACAAACGGGAAAAAAATCGGCTCAGACGTTCCTCTGCTTTCCACCCGGAAAAGCTGCTCAGAAGCAGAAGGTTGTGCAGAGAAATTTCGCGAGGTTTACGTTGAAGGTGTCATCAGGATGCACAGAAGCCTCGCCCTGTCGTCCGGGCCGCTCCCGAACACCGAGACTCTAACGTTCAACGTGGAACAGGCCGCGCACGGCGAATGCGGAGCAGCCACTAAGCACGTTTCACTTAGACACGGAGATTTAAAACACAGGGGCGACTTGTGAAACTGTATTCCTTACCGGGCGTGCGTGCACGTGCGTGCGTGTGCGCGATCGTGTGTAATTTCTGGATTGAGTGACGGCACTCCTTTGTTTCCAAATCGAGCAGAACACATTCTGCCCACAGTGCTGGCCCGCAAAGCCTCGGACGTAATAAATATATAAAAGGGAAAACAGATCAAGTAAAAGTCCTTTCCCACATGAAAACCCTGGAACGACGTGGAGATCGCCGCAGAAAGGAGCAAAGATCGCCGTTCGCGTCCCGCGCACAACCTGCCGCTTTGGAAAACGTGTGAAACCTCCCGACAAATCGCCGGGGGCCTGTGGAAGTCGCAGATATCGACTGAAACGCCGCGCGGCGCCGCGCGCTCCCGTGACGAATGACTTCGGGCCGGAAGATAAAACTTGGTGATATTTGAAATCACAGACTTGAAAGTAAGGAGAATTGCCCCTAATTACGCAGAAGGGAGCAACACCTTCGCAGTAAACAAGATAAGCGCCTCAAACCGCGCTCATAATTTTAATTAACGTTTTCCAGCGTCCTCTGGCCGCTCTCCAAGGTCACCCCTCCTCTCGGAGGCGCTGCGCTCCGGCTGCTGCGCACCAACTTCCCGCCCGTTCCTTTCCGTCTCAGGACTCAGCCACGAGACGGGCTTAGGGTTTTTCGGCACGAGCTGTCCCGCCCCGAGCCAGTGCTGAGCGCGGGCGGCCCGTGAGCGGCGCCTGGCAAGCGGACGGCGGATCTGGTGCCTCCTCCTCGGGAAGACGGTCCCTCGTCTCTCTTGCCTGCGCCCCTCGATCTGAACTGCGAAATGGGCCTGAACTGCTGAATATTCAGGTTGTAACCCCAGTCGAGGGGAAGCCGGCCGCGGCGCTGCGGAGGCCCCCGCGCCGCAGCGACCTGCCGCCCGGCCCGCGTGCTCTCCGCCCGCCGAGAGCTGCTGAATGCGTCCGTCTGCGCGATTCGCGACTCCGCGCGACGGTCCTCTCTCCTCTGCAGATTGGGAAAGCAGGCAGAGCAGGGCTCTGTTGTACCAACGGGTTTGTTCCGTGCCACAAATTTAATGTCCGGGGTCACTCGGAATACAGTGCGGAGCGAGGGAATCTCATTAGGCTAAAACGAATGTAAAACGTGTCAATTTGATCCAAATGAGAGCCGCAGTCCAAGCGCGTTTGATGTGCGCGCGCAATAAATCTCCCGCGTTTGTCTGTGAGGCAGGGAGACCCCGCAGGGAAATCTGTGCCGGGGGTGGCCGCGCCTCCCCGCCCGCCGGCTTCTCCTCGCGCACTCTTTGTTGGCGTCTCGCATGCGGACGGGGGAAATGAAACCCGGAGATGGGGGTTAGCGACTCCGATTCTCGGGTGGAGAGGGAACGGCCGCGCTCCCGGGGCGGCGCTTTAAAAAGAGAAAAACCTGGGGGGGGGGTTAAAAAACAAGGAAAGCGACCTTTGGGCGACACCTTCGCTGTGCGACCGACTGGCTCTGGGTCCGCCTCGGATGGCTTTCGCTTTTAGATGTGATTGGGGTGAGACTTCGCGTTTTCATTTCGTGTTCAGATGTGATCGGGGTGAGACTTCGTGTTTTCGTTTCATGCTGCGGACGGGATGACCACTATCTTCATTTTCATCTTGATATATTCCTATTGTTAATTACTGTTGCATTTCAATTTTCTCTCTAGTATTTTTGTTCCTTCATAATAGCTTTATGGTTCACTGGACCGAAATGACGAAAATGAAAGATTTCCAAGATTTCTTCTGGGAGTAATTTACAAAAGACCACCATTTTTTAATTGCTCCCAGTGTTTAGTTCTGGGGATCTGCTTCAGAGAGAAATCAATTGCGTCTTTTCGGTGCCGTACCGAGCACATCATCACCTTTTTTTTCAGAAATCTTGATAATTAAACCTATTTTTTTCTTAAATTACTTACACATTTTCCTTCTCAATCTGATTTCTCGAGACTTTAGAGCACAGTAATGCACTATTATTTCCCTTTGTATTAATTTAATTATCTTTTGCAGCAACTTATTTTGCTCTTTAATGTAGTGAAAAATAGTAATAATCAGTGTGACGTCAAAAATAATTAAGAGAAATAGCAAGGTTTACCCAAAAGGAGAATTCCTCCTGCAGAAGAACGAAATTAAGTGTTGCTATAATTAAAATCATCTGCAGAGAACCCGCGTTAGGAAAAAAGCTAACAGTTGATCATGGTTTCCGTAACAATCAGCTCGTTTGGAAAACCCGGTGTGTTAAAGATTTCATAGCGTTTTTTGTTAAGATTGGTGGGAAATTCTGCCAAGAAGCGATCTCCTCTGCGGCGCCCACTAACATCCCCCTAAAAGGTGACATCCCTGTTTGCAGTGACATCCACACGCATTCTCCGGGAAGCTGCCGACTTCAATGTCAGACGGGCGTGTGGTGGGAAAGGCCACTGCCACGCGGCGCAGGAGAGAGTCGCGGCGGCCCCGCGCCCGTGACCGGCGTCTGTGTCATGCGGCCACGCGGGTTACAAGGCCACGTGGGGCTGGCCAGGATCCTCGTTCGGGCGTTAACGAGACTCTATTGTTAACGTTCACCCTTATTTAAAATATCCGTGTTAAAAAGAAAAAAATCGAGATTCAGCAGTCGTACTTCCGTCTGCGCGGAGCGGGACGTCGCGCAGCCGGCCCGCGTCCCGACGGCGGCGGATCTGCGCCGCACGACTCCGCTTCCCCTTGAAATCCAAAGAGGGGCCCGTCGGGGCTTCCTGCTGGACTTTGGGACGCCTTCACCAGCACGTTTTTGAGCAGATTTACTTTCCTGACCCGGCTTGGCCGTGATTCATTTCAGCACCAGCCACCACCTCCTGGGTGTGCGTCGTGCCGGGCGGGGGCCCATAGCCGTCCGAGGGAGGCCGGCCCGACGTCACGCGGCGGACAGCTCGAGCAGCGTCGGGAGCAGACTGTGCTGGATCCTGCTAGAACGTCATCGTTCTAGAAAGGGGGTCCAGAGGAAGCGCGGTCCAGCTGTCCAGAGGGCAGCCCTCTCCGGCCCAGGCCCACGCCCACGACCGGAGGGACCTTCGCCGTCAAGCCGAATCTCAGTGGGTTCATCTCGATGGCTTCGTCGCGTCTACTGCGAAGGGCACAGAGTTTGTCCCCCAGTGGTCATTCCCGGGTTGCCCACATGCTCAGGCTTGAGTGAGAAGCAACCTACTAGATGGAACCTACTGGAAGGCAAGCAAGGGAGGGGGCTCTCCCCTTCCTAAGGGACCTGTCATGCCTGTCCCTCTCTGGACTGCACGGTGGGAGGGAACGAGATGGCGGTGGGTGTCGTCCACGTGGCCCTCGCCGCGGCCCCCATCCTCGACTCCCGCGCTCCGCTCCGTCGTTGTCCACGCGGGGCCCCGTCCCGGTCCCCTCGGAGCCTCCAGGGCCAGGCGGAACAGAGCGCGCACCAGAAACATCCACGCTAAACAAATACATGAAATCAAACCTAGTCCGTCCAACGGATCGTGCCTGCCCCCCCATCCCAAAGGGATCGTGGCCCCTCCGAGCTGGGGCACCCCTTCCCCGCACCCGTGAGGTGGCGTCCGACACTTTCGGTCTTATAATGGGGGAGACGCGCGAGCCCCACACATGGCCACAGGACAGTGAGCTCCTCGGGGGCGAAGGCTGTCCCGGCTGCTGTGATGGGAGCGCCCGTGACACTCAGGGCAGGCCCCAAAGGACGGTTTTGACGGAGGTGTCCCTCGCGCGGGGAGCAGACCCGACTTAGCCCAGTGCTCCGTCTAGCAGGCCCCGCTCTCTCGCCGACTTCACCACGGACGAGACTTGGGCAGGGACTACGAGAGTGACTGCTCAGCCCCTGGCCCCCTAGCCGAATGCTTGACATCGTCTTGGAAACGATCCCTGAACGGCGAGTGTTTTCTTTACTTTGCCTCCCACCAGCACGAAGTTCCGGGCCGAGGCGACTGGCTTGTACGAGCCCCCTCCCCCGCGTCGCTGGGGTCTCTCTACCTGGAGGTCCTTCCCGGTCGTCTCCGCCCGGTAGTTATGACAGCGTCGCCGGCCCACGTGAAGGCTGGTGTCCTCATTAAGGGCCATTACGCTGAAGAGGGTGTTTATTGGACCTGGCAGAGCGCTGATATTTGTGAGCCCCTGTCACACGGCTGACGGCGTGAAGTCACAACTCATCGGGCAGCAGAGTGAGCGGCCCAGACTGGCCCCGGCAGCCGCGCCGCGGAGGCGGGCGCGGGGCGGTGGCGCGTCCCCACGGTGCCCGCGGGCCTAGAGGGGCCGTCCTGCCGGGCGGCGGGCTCCTCCGTTCTGAATCCCGGTAAAGGGCTCTGTGTGGGGTGGGGGTGCTCGGGCCAAGGCGATGGGAATCAGGGAAGCCACGGGGCGATAGCGTTTCCCAACTACTGCTGCCCTACGCGCCGCGCCGCGGCTAGCCTTCAAGGGCCAATTGGAGAATCGATCCCACGTGAAAAAGGCATATTTTCGTAAAAACCAGCCGCTGATTCTTTATATCGTTAGCAAAGGATTGACCTCGCTGAGAGACACAACAAATCATCGTCTTTCGGGGAGATGTGGCAAGGACAGAGGTTTTGGTGTGAACACCTGGACGTGTCCCGTGTTAGCCATGCGTTTTCGTGACGATACACAGGTCACGGGGGGAGGAAGGTCGGGTCCGGCTCCGGCACTTGCACCCCCCCCCCAGCTGCGGGAAGACGCAGCGTTCCCAGGCCCCGGCCCTCTTTTCGATCAAAGTCGCTGGCGTCCGTGGTTCCCAAACGTGGTCGTTGCGCTGGGAATTGTGACGCGGGACCGAGCGAGCGAGCGAAGGTGGTCTCAGCTCTCAGCCACGCTCGGTCCCGGTGGAGGGAGGCGCGGCGGGCCCCTCCGAACGCTTCTTGGCGTCCTTCGGCCTACAGGTACGCGCGTGGACCAGACGTCACACAAAGGAAAGGATCACATGATATTTTTCTCTTTATGCCTTTCCGTACCTTTCGATGTTTTCTAAGGGTCGTGCGTTAGTTTCATGATCAGAAGGGAACACTTTTAAGAAGTTAATAAGCAAAGTGACAGCGATAGCTAAAGGAATAAGGATTGAAACACAGCAGGGTGCTCTGTGGTCCTCAGAGGGGGTGATTCGGTCCACACCACCACCAGTTCACCGTCGGAGCCCCGGCCCCACCCGGCTCCACAGACACAGGAGTGACAGCTAACCCAGAGGGGCAGATGGAAAAGACCCAGGCGACAAGAAGGCAGCCCACGCCTCACCGTGCCCAAGAGAACAGGAGCGCCGGGGGCAAAACGGGTTCAGGCTGCAGAGCCCCGTGCCGCAGGGGAGCTGCCGGAGGTCACTGCTCACTTGCTCCGTGGGCCACAGAGGCCCCGGCTGGAAACAGGGACAGGAAGGGGGTCCCCGTCTGTGACAAGGGCCTGGCAAAGCTGCTGCCGACGACGACTTCCACGGCTGCATCCCTGTGAAGCCAGGACCTCGGGAAGGAAGGGGGATCCAGACGCGGCCTGGTGCCCAGAGCCGAGTGCAGCCCCCATGAGCGCACCTGCCGACCCGGGCCCGGGAGACGAGTGGCGACTCCATCACGACCCCGGACAGGGCGGGAGGCAGGGGGAAGGCGAAGGAGGCCTCTCTCTCCAGACCCGCGAACCCACGTGCGGGAAGCATCTGCAGGAGCCCGGTGCGGAGAGGCAGTGAACAGGTCATGAGCGGGAAGGCGCTCTGGTGCCAGAAGGCATGGGAACATCGAATTCCATGGAAACGAGCAGAAAATAGGGACGTTTAGAGTCCTCGGGAGGCCGAGAGAAACACGACACCTATTTTCGGAAGACAAGAAACTAGGAGACGGAAAGGAAAATGTCGAAGAAGACGCGGAGCCATGGAAATGGAGGAGCCCGCTGGAAATGCGGAGTTTCTGGAGAGAAGACGTCGCAAGAGCGGCAAAAGGAGCCGGCAAACGAGCGCGGGCCGACTTCCCAGCTCCGCCTGGAAGCGTCCGCTCCCAGCTGAACCTCTTCCCGGGGCGGACGAAAACACGTTTTCGGATAAACAAAGGCGAAAACCTTGCTTCCCAGAGGCCCTCCCCGAGAGGGCTGCAAGAACGGACGCAATCCCAGGGGCCAGGGGCGGGTGCCCGGGTATTGATAAACACGTCGGCCAACGTAATTAATTATTGACTCGGAGAAATAATAATTAATTACATGTACTTTGTCAGGTGACCTCAACCTTAGGCAGCCCGAGAAGAGGATGGGGAGGGGCGGAATTCGTGCCGGGCGGTTCAAGCACGAAGGCCCCGGGCTGTCTGGCTCAAGAGTTAGCGGGGGATACGGACCTGTTTATGTGATTTTTAAGCAAAATTTAAACAGGTGCAGATAACCACGGTACGAGGGATACAATCTATAGCTTCAAGACCGGCAGAGAAAAATACAGAGAATATAGAAAAGCCATTAGGTCCCTCGTAAAAAACAGAAAGCGGAAACTGCATAAAGATCAATGCTGATGAAGAGGGTAAGATGATCATCATTTTAAACGTGTTTATTACTGCCAGGACTACAGTAGATTAAACCGGATTATTAAAATCAAGAGATCGGTCAAATCTATCCATCAGAAGTAAATTTTATCAGAAATAAATCAATCTTCTTACAAGAAATACAACTAAGCAGAATGAATCAAAAATAACATCCCAGGGAAATACTAAGCGAATGAAAATAGTTTTAGTAGTATTATCATAGAAAACATAAAAATTGAAGGGAAAAGAGAGCCGTGTTATGATGACGAGAACAATCAATAGAGAAGGTATTTCAATCGGTTAAAAAATAAGTAAGCGTATTTTGAAAACTGAAAGATTTCCCAAGCAAACCATAATTTAAAGGGAAAATCTTAAAGCAGCAATGAAAAATGGATATTTGGAATGATGTTAGTGCATCCCAACACTTGTGGGATGGATGTGTCCGACGTGGTACTCGGAGGTAAATTTATAGCCTTGAGTATATTTATTAAAACAGAGAATTGTTGAAACAAAGAGAAAAGGGGAGAAAAAATGGTAATATCAACTGAAATAACTGAAGTAAACATCGAGATCTAACGATGATTCTTTAAAAAGGCTGATTAAATAGAAAAACCAACAACAAAAACTCTAACAAGAATGAACAAGCAGGAAAAATTATTTAAAAAGATATTAAAAACGCAAAGGAGGCTTATCTACAGACGCACAATATTCTGAACAACTTAGTGTCAATAATTTGAAAAGTTAGATGAATGCACAACTTTCTAGAAAACATTACCAATACATTAATGGAATATATTTTATTAATAACACAGAAGTGTATAAATGTCTAATCGCTATGTCATAAGCTGAAACAAATATAGGAGATGTCAACTACAGTTTAGAAATAAATTCTGAAAAACCTACTTGATCCTGCGATATCAGCCACCGTGAACTATATGCAAACAGGTGAACTGTACATGTGACTTATAACTCAACAGAGCGCCTATTTTAAATTTTTAAAAATTTAATGAAAAATTAAATGAAAAGTAAATGAAAAGTAAATGAAATTAAATGAAAACTAAATGAAAAAATAAAACAGAAAAACCTGGATAAGCCTATAATCACTGAATAGATGGAATTATTAGTAAAAATCGAATGCCCCCAAAGACTGCCACCCCAGATAGCTCTGAAGGCAGAGACCGCCTCACAGGGGAATTTCTGCAAACCTTCAAGAGCCCATCACCCCCACTGGTACGGTCACAAAGCCTAGAAGACAGTGGCACATCAACCCAACTGAGATGTTCTCCAAGAATGCAAAATAAATAAATAAATAAATGAATAAATAAATAAATAAATAAATAAATAAATAAATAAATAAACGATGGCGTTTCATCTACGAATGCCCGCGTCACAGTAACAAACCAACACAACAATGTTTAAGACGTGGTCCTCTGGAAAGAAGCTTCCTTAAGCTGACGGAAGGGCCGCCCCCAAGGCAGGGCGAGCCTAGGCCTCTGGGCCCCCCAACGCAGGGCGAGCCTAGGCCTCTGGGCCCCCAAGCACAGGGCGAGCCTAGGCCTCTGGGCCCCCAAACCCAGGACGAGCATAGGCCTCTGGGCCCCCCATACCCAGAGCGAACATAGGCCTCTGGGCCACTCAACGCAGGGCGAGCCTAGGCCTCTGGGCCCCCAAGCACAGGGCGAGCCTAGGCCTCTGGGTCCCCAACGCAGAGCGAGCCTAGGCCTCTGGGCCCCCCAAGCACAGAGCGAACATAGGCCTCTGGGCCCCCAAGCGCAGGGCGAGCCTAGGCCTCTGGGCCCCCAAGCGCAGGGCAAGCCTAGGCCTCTGGGCCCCCAAACGCAGGGCGAGCCTAGGCCTCTGGGCCCCCCAACGCAGGGCGCTTCCTCTGCGACAGTCGCCACAGGAGGGGCCGCCCCAGACCCTGTGTGCTGTGCCGGGCCTGATGCCGTGCGACGTGGAGGGACAGTCAAAGGCTATGACCAGCATCACGCAGATGAAATGGCGACTCACGGGATGAGCGAGGGTCACGAGCCGTCCCTCGTGACCTAATATACGTTTGGGGAAAGTTGTCGGCTCGGCCTTGCGCCTCGGGCCGGGGGACATTCTACCCCGGGACCCGGCGCTGCTCGGCGGGCCGCAGGGGGCCGTCCTGCTACGCTCCTAGACGGGTGCGGCCTTCCTGGAAGCCACCTGTGGCTACAGATCTATGTTCACGCCCAGGTGCTGGGGGCAGGGGGATGCAGATCTCGGAGACGCCGCGTGACACAGCATCGTCACGCACAGCGTCGCCCCGCTCCGGCGCGACATCCTGGCCTCTTGGGAGGCAGGTGGCAAAGCTCGCTAGCTGGGGCAACGCGACGCGCACGAGCTCCTCGTGCAATGAGGACACGGCTGCTTCTTTGTTGGTGGCGAATACTTTCCCGGCGTGTGCTTGGTCCTTCGGAACGGCGCGCATGGCAGCTCATTCCTCCAGGTCGGCGGCTGCCGGGCGCAGAGGTGGGTCCCAGCCCAGGTGGGTCCGGACAGGCGGGCCGGGGCCAGGCGATGCGCCGGGCTGGAGCGCGGCAGACAAGGAGCCGGGCCTCGTTTCCCAACTCTCCCAGGCGAAGGAGGGATGGAGCAGCGTCTGCACCCCGACCGTGGTGCTTGGGGGCAGGGGCTGCGCCAGGCAGCCGTGTGACTTTGGTGATCGTCGACAGGAACCACCCGTTCCTAGAGGCGGAGAACTGGTAGCGCAGAGAAGCTGCCTTGACGGGTTCTGCGACGGTGGGGACGTGTCATACACAGCTGTCTGGTTCCACGGAGCATCCGGCACCCTGAGGGGCCCTGGCGTGTCAGCACTGGTCCCTCGGTCCCAGCTAACGTGCCACATTAATGCAAGATGCCACTCATGGGGAAGGGGGCGCGCGGGCTGAAGGAGCATGGACCCTGTGTCTTTCAGTCCTTCTCCTGGAAACCTAACTTTCTAAAATACAGAATCTGTTCGTAGTAATAACGGTCGTCCTGGCGATGGGAGAGGCTGATGGGCGTGCGGCGCGGAGCGGCTGTGGAGGCGGCTTCATCTCCGATGCCAGGGTCATTCCAGGCGCAGCTGGACCGCCCCCGGGGGCACCGTCCACCCTGCGGCTCTGGGGTGCACCCGGATGGGGCGGGGGAGGGGCCGCCGGGTGCTGCCCGCCGCCTTGCCCGGGGAGCCCGCGTGGCTGGCCAGCTGAAGGCTCTGAGAGTCGCCGGTGCACGGGTGGGGCCTCTCGCCAAGGCTTGGGTGTCAGCGGACCCTCCCGCCGTGGGGGCTACCCGGAGAGCCTGGGACAGCTGTGCCCTGTGTGCAAAGGCCAGAAGCACCATGCGCCCTGCGCCCGGGGGGACAGGGACCCAGATGGTTTCGGTAACGCCCAGATGCAGCTTTGGCGAGAGGAGCTGCCGGCCCAACGCATTTGGAGCCGGGCCCTGGAGCAGGGAAGAGACTCAGCGTCTCTGGAGCTGGGCAGTCTCCGCCTGTCGGATGGAAAGAACCGTTTCAGGGGGCATCCTCGGTCTCCCGGAAATGAGGAGGGAAGTGCACACGGAGTCCAAGAGAAGTTCGCTTTTCTCCTGAGTCGCCCTCTTGGCAAACTTCACGCCACGAGGCCGGTGGCTGAGCGTCTCCTGGGACCCCCCGGCCCTGCGTCTCTGCCCCCAGCCCCACGTCTCCCCCAGAATACCTCGGGAGCCTCTCCATGACGCTCGCTCACACTTAGACACGTGGAAGCGGGTGGGCGCCGGCACACCGCGTGTCATTCATGACTCCCGACGCGGTTTTAATCAGTCCGACGTGAAAGCATCTTAATACCCTCAGTAATGGCGCTGGCAACTTTAAATATTAAAACCCGCATTAGGAATTCCCCAGCTTATGCAAAAACCGCCCTATTTGCTCGACGGGTCGCGAGTTTGACCAAGTCTACACTTTCTGAGCTCAATCTTTGATGACCTCAGTGCCGCTCGCGAGCCCCCAGCGAACGCCGGGGAGAGCCGTGGGAAACGAGGCCCGAACGCGGCCGCGGCGCGCGTCCCCATCTCCAACTTTAGACAAATCCTCGCCGCGCGGCCAGGCGCCGCGGCCCACGTGTGCGCGCCTCTCAGAGAGGGCTTTTAGGACACACAGCATTACCATAATTTTTTTGACTGGGGTTCTCTCAGGACGTCAGACGAAGTCCCTGCTTTAGTTTTAATTGCACCGGCTGCATGCTTAATTAAAAACTGTACAAATGGATTTCATGCCACGCCAAAAGAAATCCAAGTTTATTAGTTGTAAAACCTCCTGAAAAATTGATGCAAATATGCGAATTCCTTGAAAGTTTGAGCTCAAAGTCCTCATTTTATGTGGAGATGCTTTTAATCTCGAGAATAATGAAGTCAACATAAATTAAGGGATTTTCTTTCCCGGTTTTTTTTTTTTTTTTTTTTTTTTGGTTGGTTCCTGCCTTTCCGATTTCACATTTTTTTCTCGTGGCACGAGATTCATTTTAAATTCAAATTCTTCAGAGGTTTCTAGTGGGGAGTTCTCCCTGACCTTTTCTTCCCGGGTTTCGCAAATGAAAGCTCATAAACCCTTTAATAATTTTGCTTATTAAGGCACAATTACACCACCTTCCGTGACAACAGGAATCGAGCCTGCCATCGCCTCCCTGGACGCGCAGGATGTTCTTATTGCTGTAAAGTCATCGTTTCCGAGCCGCAGTGAGCATGCACACCCCGAAACGTTATCACAGACTTCTGTTCGGTGTCATCCGCTGAGCTCAGAGAAACTACAGGGCGATTTTCTCTCCTTCCAACTGCGCTTTGTCAGGAAAGGTGCGTGTGGGTGCTGGGCCTCCCGAATGCGGGGAGCTCATCTCTCAGGCGAAGCAACCCGGGCAGCTGGGGGTATGAGAGTTGCTATGACTAAATCACACTGTTTCTCTGAAAAAGAGAGAGAGAGAGACAAAGAAGTGGCTGCACCATAATTTTTTACATAAAAAAATAAAAAAAAATTTAAAAATGACGCCTCTGTTCCTTGCACAGGTCTGCGTGTCCCGTCGCTGGACGCTGGCCCCCGTGGCTACTTCAGTTTACATTAAATTAGCTAACAGAAGGTAAAACGTAAAGTCCGACTCCCGGGGCGCACCAGCCACGTTCCCCGTGTGCGGTAGCCGCCCCGCAGCGCAGAGGGTCCCAGCGGGCAGCGCGGATACGGGACATTGGCCCACGCATGCGCGTGGCTCGCTCTGTCTGTCCCCGAGCTTGGCTCAGGTCCTCTCCACCGCACTCTTCCCAGAACGTAAAACCGTAAAGTCCGTTCGGCTCCCTAGCAAGGCGCCTCCCGTCCCCGTTTCCCACGCCCCCCGAGCCCTCCCCAGGGCCTGCTCTGGGGTCCCGCTCCGGCCAGGATGCGGGCCCCTTGGAAACAGGCCTCCCCCACTTCTGCAGCACCCCTCGGGCACCTACCGAGAGGGGGCTCTCGTCAAACGTCTCCCGGGGAGGGCCCCGAGCCCCATTTACATGTGTCCAAGCCCCCGGTATCCAAGACGGGGCCACATCGGATGCGAAGGCGTGACCGCGCGTGACAAATAACAGCTGGCCCTGCCCGGGGAGGAGCCGGCCTCCCCGGCCCTCTCGGGTTGATGGAGAAGGCGGGGTGCTCCACCCAGCCCAGAACTTTCCCCCCGGAAGGTCCCGAGACGTCAGCCCAACGCGCGTGCCACCGGGGGGCCCTCTCTGTGCCCGCGGCTCCCAGCCAGCAGGTGCCAGCGCCACAGCCCTCAGGAAGGTTTCGCGGAGAGATGGAAGAGCGGGCAAGCCCCGGGCAGGGACCGGATCTGGGTGAAACGCCTGGCCGGGGGGGACCAGCGCGTCCCCCGTGCAAACGCCTGTCCCACGCTGCTGCCATCTCGGAGGCCGTCGTGCGCGTCCGTCCGGCTACGCCACGGGGCAGGTGGCCCGACGCTCAGCGTGCGACGGCAGTCTAGGGCTCCATGACAGCCCGGCCGCCCTGGGCCGGCCCTGGCTCGTCTCGGCCGGGCTGGCGGGGACCCGCAGGCCACTGGCAGGTGGGCTGCCGTGACCTGGGCTGGGCTGACTCGGCCCCCGCATGGGCCTGAGCTGCTCTTCGCAGTGCAGACGGCCAAGTGAGCGCGCGAGCAGACACGTCCAAAGTCTCCAGGGAACTGCGTCCCAGGTGGCACACTGCCACGGCCGCCGCGTTCTTCGGGCCCGCCGGTGGGAGCAGACCCCGTTCCTCGGTGGGTGCGATTCCTGGTGTCTGACATGTCCGCAGGTTGTGCCACCGTCACCGCAGCAGTTTTAGAATATTTCCTTAACCCTGGGAAGAAGTCCCAGGCTCATTAGCAACCATCGCCCCCCGACTGCCCTGCCCCGCCCCGGGCGCCCACTTGCCCCCTCCACAGATGCGAGGACCGGGCCCTCTCCACAGTCGACCTACCCACACTCCCTCCCCTCCCAAAGGGCTGGTGCAAACTGTTCCACGCACACCCGAGCCTGGTCCGCCCGCAGGAATGACCTCATTGCCGCTGCAGCCCGAAGGCGAGGCTAACGGCGGCCGAGGCCAGGGCCTGTGTCCCGCCTGCGAACGTCCGGGCCTTGGTCGGACACGGCCACTCGGAGCAGCCCTCGGCGAGGAGACCCCCGTGGCCGGGAGGGCTTCCCGGGCAGAGGCGCTCGGCCTCCGCCGCGATGTCCTGGCTCGAGATTCCATGTAAAAGCTGCAATAACTTCGGGGTTAAGAAAAGTTCGCGCCTGTTTTTCTCCCGTTTCTCTTCTTTCCATGTGCGAAACGAGGGGTGGTGAAACGTCGCAAGCTGAACTGAAAGGAGGAGGGAGAGACTCTCGTGGTGTTTCTGATCCAAGCGGAAAGTGCCAAGGGTCTCGCGGGGGGGCCTCGCGTCAACGATGTTCCGTCGGACTTTCACAGGCCCCCGGGGTTAGGATCGCTCAAGCAACCTTGGATCGACGCCGCCGGCTTTCCCTTCGCTCTTTTCGGCCGAACCCTCAGCACTTTCCACGGAGGAGCCTGGAAACAAAATGCGTCGACGCGGTTGCGATGCACAGCGTCCCGAAAATGCGGTCGGACGGGAGAAGAAGAGCCCAGGGCTTCAGCTAACAGGACCATCCCAAGACGTCGTCCCAAACCTTGTTTGCCCAGAAATTCATCCAGGGCGAGGGGACTGAATCAGCAATGGAGCCGCCCTGGCTCCTCCTGCCTCCCTCCGGCAGCGTTTCGGGATTCCAGACTTTCTGCCCGTTGGCTCGGGCTGCCTGAGGATTCCCAGTGCCAACCGTGAAGAAGGACCAGGAGGTGCGGTCCTGGGGGCGAAGGACCCGGCTGGAGACTTGCACAGTCGTGCGTCCTCCCGCAAGGTTGCGGGCACGGAGGGCGGCCTTGTGAACACGGGCAGGTGGTCCCCTCCCACGTCCGGCCTCCGTTTCCTTCTGCTTCCAGGGGAAGACAGACCGCTGGAGGCCGACAAACCCAGAGACCAGAGACGTGGCATCGGGGCGGGGTGTGGGGGGGAGAAGTGGGGAGAGGGAAGGGAGGGAGGGAGAGCTGACTGGGCACCCCCTGTTTTCCAGAACTGCTCGGAAGACAGAGGAGAGCGGGGAGGAGGATGGACACAAAGCCTCAAGGCGGCCCCTTCTAGCGCTTTGTTTGTCTAAACGGAGGAAAGCGCCAGAAACACAGGGAAGGCAGCTGGAGGGGCGCCGCGTCCCCTGCCAAACCAGCCTCTTCTCTGTAAAGCTTTTGTGTCTTCAGAGGTGACATGAAGCCCGGAGGGAAGGCGACGAGGAGCTGGGGCGTCGCTCCTTGCAGATCTCCCGCTGCTGCCGACTGATCCTGGCCGCGCGGCCTGCCCGCGCCTCGGCCCTGCGTCCTCCCCACCCCGCTCTGCGGCCCTTTGTCCGCCGGGCCCGGGCGCGTCGTCAGCCACCGGGTAGGGGCCTGCACGGGCACGTTCGTTCCAACTCCTTGACGCCCTGAAAAGCGACATCTCGTCCCGAGACTTCGCTCGAGACGACTCCGCAGCATCTTGGAGCCACCGGCGTCCTCGAGGACGCGGGGAGGGCGACTGCGCCGCCAGAGAGAAGTGCCTGCGAGGCAAACCCGGCTGCATTCGCCGTCCTAGCAGCGACGACTTTACCGGGAAACTTCAGACCCCTTCCAGGGACGCCTTGGCTCCCTCCCCAGGACGAGGAATAACAAGAAGGTGGCTCGTCAAGCACCGTGGTTTGGTTTCTTTTTCTTTGCTCCTTTTACCCCTTCTCCCCAGGTTTCATTTTCAAAAGCAAATAAACAGCCCCGTCCGCTGCAGCGGGGCCTCATCTGTTCCCACACTTGCTCTTCCTGACCCCCGTCTCCTTTCCCCCGCAGCCCCTCGGGGCTTGGATAGTTTAGTTCACACTCGCGGTCGGACATCTGAGTACCTGTGACTTCCAGGCACGGCGCAAGGCACTGAGGGGCGGGGTGAGCGGGACCCGCCGCCGTCCCCAGGCACCTCCTGGGCCAGCCCGAGGACATTGCAGTCGTGTGTGATGAATTCATTCTCCCTGGACTCATGGCTCCGTTTTCCCGGATCTAGAGGGGGAAAGTGCTGGCTTCGATGGGGAAGTCGGGGAACACGTCACGGAAGACGGGGCGATATTGCAACAGGATGTTAAATGTTAGGCCACAGAGTTTTCAAAGCAGAGAAGAGGAAGCCTTGCAGGAGGGGCACACGGCAGGGTGCGTGGGCAGACGGGGCCTGGGCAGCTCGCACCGTTCAGAAGGGGCGTCCTGCCCGACCACGCGCGGCGTCCGCGGCGCCCGGGAGCAGAGCAGAAACCTGGCTCGGCCACCTGCGGGGGGCCCTGTGCCCCGCCAGGGGAAGGAGGCTGGGCTTTACGCGCCCTGGATGGTGCCAACGGAGGCTTGGATGGGGCCCTGCGATGTGGAAAGGCCAGGAGTAAGACCACCAGCTGGACAGCCGCTGCGGTCATCCCAGCAGGGCAGGGACAGGCGTGGGGGGCCTCCCAGGTGAATGGACGGACTCGGTGACCCTGGGGAGGGAGAAGGGCTCTAAGGACAGACCCGAGGTGGTCAGGGAGCTCTAGATGCCACCAGTCACTGGTGGCGATTTCCACGCAGGAGCACGACCCCGGAGGAAGTGTCAGGGGCGCGGAGGAGACGGGAAGAGGCAGCGGCTCCAGTCCGGGTTCGTCCTCGTCGAGGTGCCTGTCCGATCCATCGCCGTGGAGCTGTCTGGGAAGCTTCCGGAATCCCGCGAATGGTTCTGAGGAAGGACTGGTGTCTGGAGAGAGAAATGAGTGGTCGGTGCACAGGTCGGGTTCAGCTGAGAGGCTCGGACAAACGGGAACGACCCGGAACCTTCCATAAAGGAAGGGGCCGAGCACACAGGGCCACAGAGATGCCTGGGCAGTGGCAGTGCCTTCACTCCAGGCGTCCACAGTCACTGCCCACCTTGACCTTGACCTTAAGGTGCCGGGAGAAAGCGCCGCCCGTGCACACAGACCCCGTCCTCTCACCTCATCTGCTACTCTCCACAGGGCCAACCTCTGCCCTCTGCTGCTCAGACACACAAGACGTGATCTCCGAGAAGTGCTTCCTTCGGGCAGTCTCCATGCACCTTCTGGAACGTGCTGCCACGCATGTGCGCGCGGTGTCAGACGGTTCAGCTACAAATACACGAGGACGCAGGCCTGGTCCCCAGCCCCGTTTTCCCGGCCCTTGCAGAGGGGCAGAGGGTTTGCTCGTGCCAGTTGGACGCGACGAACGTCAAGCCCGTGAATGCAGTAAGGTGTTCTGAGCAGCCGCGGTGGTGGCGAGCAGCCGCGGTGCGGTGCCTCACGGAGAGAAGGCTGCGCGGAAGGAGAGAGAGAAAGAGGAGGGAACAGACGGGGCTTCTCAGAGGAAGCGAGGCTGGAGCTGAGCCAGACCCCGAAGGCGGCTGGAATCCACCAGGCCGAGGAGGGGGGGGAGGTCAGCCAAGGGCAGCGGGGCCCCGAGGCGTGAAGCCCAGAGACTCCTCTAGCGGAGCCTGGGCTGGGGCGGAGGTTGGGGTGGAGGTCACGGACGGGGGGTTGGGGGAGGCTGAGAACAGGCTCAGGGGAAGATCCCGGGGGCGTGGATACCAGGAAGAGGCACTTGCACTTCATCGAGTAATCAAGGGTAAAATACCAAAGGGTTAGGCAAGAGGGTAACTAATCTTATCTGCGGCCTCGAAAGGTCGCTTTGGCAGACAGCGGAGGGAGATTTGGAGAAATCAGGGACGTCAGGACGGCAGGCCACGGGGAAGGCCACTCGTCCTCCAGAGAGGAAGGGCGGGGGACAGAACCGTGGGTGGGGAGGGCGGACGTCACACGTCCTAAGACGAGAAAGACAAACCCGTCAGAATCGGCCCCTGGTGCAGCTGAGGCCTGAGGTCACAGGAATCAACGACACCGCTCGGTCCTGCCTGGGGCCTGGGGGACACGCGTGTTCTTGACCAAGACGAGGGGCCAGGGCAGAAAGGCACTCGGGGCGACGAAGAGACGAGATCAGGGGAGAGTGAGGGGACCGGGGGAAAGGGACCGTCGAGCTGTGACGTGGGCGGTGCCACCCTCCCGCCCTCAGCGTCCACCTGGGGCGTCGCCGTCCCTGCCATCGCCCTCATGACATGTCTACGTGGAGCCCCAAAATAACAGTTTTACCAGTAAAATGTGGAAATACCAGTTGTTGCATTAAAATAACACACTCACGTCCCTTTCCACGGGCACTAACCCAGCCCCAACCTCTCTCGGGGTCCTAAGATCCATCTTCCCGCCAGAAACCCACCCAGACACGGCTCCAGTCACTTCACGCCAAAGGCCGCGAGCGCTTCATGACGTGGGGTCCAGCTGGACCGTTTCCCGAAGCCGTGAGGGAGCCCGAGCTCCCCCCGCCGGCTCGTGGACGGACGTCCTGGTCTGGGCGTCTCTCGTCGCGTACGTCCCGTCCCGCCGGTGCGCAGTCGTGCAGGGCAGGAGGCACGACACGTACACGAAGGGCGCGCACCAGGCGGTCCCCGTGTTTTCTGAGCGTGAAAATGCTTTCCGGAGACGGGGCGCGGGTGCCCTGCAAGTAATCACCACCCGCCGCCTGTTGCGCAGCGGCATCCCACGGGCCGCGGAAAACGCCCGCGTGGTTGCCGAGCGCACCCATCACCTCTGCCAGTGGGTGCTGAGCTTCGTGACGAGCCCCTGTCCTTCCGAAAGCCTGAGTCACATGTGTGCTCTCCCGAAGCGGCTACTAAGGAAGGTGCAGCCAAAAAAAAAAGGACGACCGAGAAGAGTCTATGAGGCGGAGTTAATTTTTCTGTCGTTTAAAAATAACCTATTAAATGTGCTCTTTATCGGTTTCTGTTCGCCAGGTGACCCGATTTGGCCAACGCTCTCTCATTTTCAGATGGGCCCCGAGAGGGAAGACACGGTAAATCCTAGAGCTATGGAGGGGCTGATTGGGAGAAGCAGAAAAGACGAGGCAGAAACTCAGCATCCAGGCCCCCAGCCCCGTCATTGCCATTTATACCTCAGGGTTTGAGAAAATGCTTCCCTTCTCTGCCGGGAGCTACGCTTTCCAGGAGGCAGACCTCGCCAAGAGATCCTCACTTCCTCCCCAACAATGAGAAAAAACAACAAAAAAGGGATAATCTGCGAACCGCACGTTTTCTGGCGCTGGCGTCAGCGGCCGCTGGCGAGGCTCGCTGAGTTCCGAAGGGCGACAAGCCTCTCCGAAGAGACTCCAGACGTGCTAACGGTCTCGCTTTGGCGGTGCGGAGAGGAAAGAGGCAGACACCGAAAAGCCAAGTAGGGAGAAAAGGCTGAAATTTCCGCAGACCCGGAGGCCGGGCGTGGGCTGCAACGAGGGTTTGAAACCTCTGGGAGCCCCAGGTAGGAAGGGAGTCCCGGGCCCTCCCGCGCTCTCTTCCTCTCGATGCTCACAGGGAAGATTGTGGGGGACGGAGAAGACCCACCTGAGACCTCCCCTTTGGCAAATGTGCAGTGAACCCTGTTTCCAGAACCTTTTCTTACGTAAGGAAACGGCTTCAACAATGGAAGAAGAAGAAAGAAACCCCTAACCCCTCCCCAGACACAGGCAAAGGTCCGCTGCCTTCATCAGAGAGAAGGAGACAAAACGAATCCCTCTCTGACCCAGCCGGGAGCCCTAGCGTCCGCCCCTGGGAGGGAACGGGCAGGAAACTCTCCCCCACCTTACACCGTCGCAGATTCACAGCAAAACGTGGCTGCCCAGCGGGGAGGGCGCGAGAACAACAGGTAACCCCGCATTTAACGCCGAGGGAGGCAGAGTCTGAGTCCCCAGGCAAGGCCGGGGAGCCGAGATCCGCCCTACATCTCACCCTGAGCCCGTAAAACGGGGACAGCCAGTAGCCACCTACGCTGTGGGGGTCCAGATCACGGAGGTCGTAGCGAGAGGTCTGCAGCCCACAGAGCTGAGGGGGGCCTGTCAGACGCTACAGGTGGAACCGGGCCCCTGAAATCTCCCGAGCAGCCGAAGCCCGCACGGGGGGCAGGACTGCGGCAGCCCGGCCGGTGGAGGGGGTCACCACGGCAGCAGCGACAGCAACGTCCAAACGCGGCCTGGCTGGCGATCAGACCGACTCCGCACACCACGACAGCGACTGGCGGAGAGGGGAGCACGCCCGCTCTGAGCATAAATCTGCCTTCCCTCGGTATCTCCTTTCCCCCACTTCATAGCCTCCGTTCCGTAAAATTATGAAGCACACACGAGCCGGGGAGAACACCTTCGAGAGGTAAAACAGTCGACAGAAACCAACTCGGAGATGAGACAAATGTTGGAAACAGTCGGGGTGGGTTTCCGAATGGCTGTGACCCACACAGCAAGGATGTCTGTCGTGGGGAAGGGGACAATTCGCATGAACGAACAGGGTCAGTTCAGCTAAGAGACGGAGGCCGCAGGACAGAGTCAAGTGGAATTATCAGAAGGAAAAAATACGATGTTAGAGACAGAGAATTTCAGCTGACACACGAGCAGGCTAGACAGGGCCGTAAAAAAAAAAAGTAAATTTAAAGCTAAATCGATAGGAATTACCCAAACTGGAAAAATGAAGAGGAAACAGAGAATGGAGGCACCGGGGGAAAAGAGACAGAAATCCCAAGACGTGTGGAGCTGCAGCAAGTGGTCTCACATGCACGCAAACGTGGTCCCAGAAAGTGAAAACGAGACGGGGAATAGACCTATATCTAAACGCAGCAGTTTCCAAAGTTAGTGGAAGACAAGCAGGTCACAAAGCCAAGAAGCTCCAACACGCTGAGAGCGACACATTAAACGCGCACCGCGGTCAAACCACTAGGAAACCAAAGAAAACCCCTGAAAGCCACCAGAGAGAAGCATTACACACGGAGAAACGAGAATGAGAAATACCAGAGAATTCATGTCGGAAACTTCGGAAGCCCGCACACAGCGGGTGACGCTGTTAACGAACCCGGGGAAAAACCGGCTAACCCGAAATTTCGTAGCCGGTGAAAGTGCCTTTCAAAAGGAAAAACAAGAAACCAACAAGATGAAGGCTTGTCCGTGCACACGAAGGCTGAGCCATGTCAGCGTTAGAATTACAACCGCAAAAAAATAAATAAATAAAATAAAATAAAATAATAATAAAATAAAATAAAATAATAAAATAAAATAAATAAATAAATAAATAAATAAATAAAATAAAACAAAGTAAAATAAATAAAATAAAATAAAATAAAATAAAAAATAAAATAAAATAAAATAAAACAAAGTAAAATAAATAAAATAAAATAAAATAAATAAAATAAAATATATAAAATAAAATAAAATATATAAAATAAAATAAAATAAATAAAATAAAATAAAATAAAATGAAAGGAAGTTCTTCAGACAGAAGCAGTGTGACCGCAGATGGAAATTTACTTGTCCACAAAGGAACGCAGAACTCCAGACGTGGTGAACACAGATGGAGAATATTTTAAAAAATCCTAAGTTTTTGATGCCTTTAAAAATATCCGCCCGTGCAAAGCAAAGATAGTACACAGATGCTGTGGGCCGAGGGCATGCGCAGAATCAAACATAACAGCGTTCGCTCACAGGGGTAGGAGCGGAATGAAGGTTTGTTCCCACGAGGCTGGTGCTCTCTACCTGAGTGGCAGGGCTCGTCTGAAGGTGACGGAGAAACGGGGAAGGTGTACGCGCCAGACCTCCGAGCGGCCTGTGAGAAACAAGGGGTGTGACCAACAGGCCAATTGCAGAGACAAAACGGAATCCTAAAAAGTTATTAAGAGAAGACCGGAAGTGGGAAAGATGGAAAACGATAAAAACGAACAGCAACATCCCGTATGTAAACCGCATCGGCAATTACACTACATGTGAGTGGTTCCCACGCTCCAGTTAACGGGCAGGGATCGTCCGGCTGGATACAAGGGCAAGACCGAACGACGCGCTGTCTCCGAGAAGCCCGCCGCAAACGCAGACACGGAAAGACTGAAAGTAAAAGAAGGAAAAATAATACCAAGAAACACCCATCAAAATACGAAATAGAAACGTGCGGCTCCAGGACAGTGTTCCAAATGCTCACTCGTGCCGCTTTCTAGGAGCCTGCAGCCCCCGATTCTGTGTGTCGGGCTCCGACGTGCGTGGAGCCCCAGCGAGTGTCCCAGCGACGAGGCACAGGGCTCCACGCGGGCAAACTCCGGGGTCCCCGCTCCACGCGCGAGCGCCCCCGGCTCCCCAGTGCGTCCCTGGGCCAGGACAGCTGCATAAGGCGCTGGCCCCGGATCAGCCTCCAGGTGCCTCTTCTCATTTCTTAACCCACAAGTGTCAGTCTGACTTTCCTGGTGAAGTGGATTCTCCGTCATTTCTAACTTTTCTCCGTGCGGCGACACTTGGGTCCCTGCAGGCCGAATGGGACGCTGGGACCGAACCGCATGCTAATCGCTCCGAAAGGATTCAGAACGACACGTGACAGCAACGGAGACAAGACCAGAGAGGCACACGGCCCTTGTGGGGGAGCCGCACGTACGTCGGGTTAACGGCGGGAACGCCGGGACAGGGCTGTGACAGGGCCGAGGACCGGGGAAGGACCTTTGAGGACCTGACGACTCCAATGCTATAACAGCTGCCGCCTCGGCGCCGCGAGAATGCTCCGCTCGGCTCCGGGAACTACGCCAACCAGCCTGCCCTGACCCTTCCGTCGTCCCTAAGCCCTCTGGGCAGGATGGTGCGATTCGGGGGTGAAGTTGGGGACGTTCCCCGCTGCTTGCCCAGGTCACTCGGCCAGGGGAGGAGAGAGTCAAACGCGAGTCCCCCTGAACGAGCAAAACTCGCTTGAGGGTGGCGGTTTAGAGCGGTTACTCTGAAGGCAACGTTTATCGACACTCGCTTTGCCCAGGCAGCCATTTAGGGACCACGAGGACACGTGGCCGTGTGGATCGTCTGGGGGCCACGCAGGCAGCCCCGACTCGCAGAGCCGGCTCCGGGACCCAGTCAGAGGGCACAGGCCACGGAGAGGAGGCTGCGGCGGCCCCTTCGAGGGCGAAGAGACTGAAATCCACTCGCTTGCCTCCCCCAGACGGCACCTGTCCTGGAGGGAACACACAGCCTTAAACCAGCCTCGCCGCCTGGTTTACACACTGTGCGTCACGCGAATACGATTAGAGCCAATTTTTAAAAGATCGATTCAGCCCGTCCTGGTCGGCACAACTGATTGTGTGCCTGAGAGGATCCGAGGGGGGGGACATGGTTTTTCTGCAGATTATGTGGTTAGGGACAGATGAGGCCAAAGCTCAGCGTGTGGGGCCTGAGGGCTGTGGCCCTTCGGAGGAGTGAGGTTTGAGGGGCTGGGCGGGTGCTCTCGGACACGAGGCTCCAAGTGCCAGCCAAGAGGGGGTGTAGAAGTGTCGTCCACTCTGTGGACATCCCAGCGAGGACTGGTCAGTCGCCCCGGTCGACCCAGAACGGAGCTTCAGCGCGACCCCACCGGGCAGATGCGAATCCCCGACGCCCGACCCCGGCTGCGCCCGCCACTGCGCGCATGTCCCATCGCCAGGCGCGCGCCCCGCCCAGGCACACCCCACCTCAGCGCACCCCGCCCCGGCCTCGGTGCCCGGAGCGATGGGAGGCCCCAACGCTCTGCCCCGTCTCTGACGTACGACGTGAGGGGGAGGCAGACCGCACGGGGAGCTGCGAGGACCACGGAGCGTCCCACCCGCCGTTTCCCGACTGTGCCAGCCGGCGACGTGCGCGGGTCTGTCCGGCATTAGACCTTTCCCGGGGCATTCACGTGTGTGCGATCCGGGTTGGGGCCCGCCCCCTCCTAAGCTGCTTGTGTAGAACTCTAAGCGGAAACAGCACGCTAAAAACCTTAAAGCTCGACCAGATTCCGTCTTTTCTTCCACAACGAATGCATCCATCGTTTTGGCGAAATGGGTCACTGGGGCCGTGACCCAAGCCTCACGCAGCTGACGGTCTCGGATTCCAGACGTAGTAGGTGATGCTGTGCGCGTTTATGCCGACTGCAGCCTACACCCTCCTCTAGGACGACACTTTCTATTTTCTTTCATCCCAGCATTTTGAGGAAGACTCTGTCGTGGGGGAAAATGAACCTGGTTCCTCCAACGTGGGCGGAACCTTCATTGTCTCGTGCAGACGTGAAACTGCTTTTGACAAAGCCCGTCAGCTCCATTAGAGAAGGAAGGAAGGAGGGAGGGAGGGAGGGAGGGAGGGAGGGAGGGAGGGGGGAAGGAAGGAAGGAAGGAAGGAAAAAGCAAATTCTAATTATTCCTGCCCAAACCAGTTCTGGTAAAATGAGCCAGAAAAACCCTCTTCCCCTGTTGAGCCTCCTTTTTTTTTTTTCTTTTATGGCTCCACCGGCCCATGCTCAGAGGCGCGCACGCAGGACACGTTTAATTTATCGCCGCTTCTGCCCCGGCGGTGCCGCCTCGGGCTCCCCTTCGAGGGTAATGGATGGAGCAGATGTTCGCCGCCGCAGCGCCTCTCCACCCCCTCCCCAGAAACCGTTTCACAGGGACTTCCTCGCGCCGGTTCCCACTCGGCACAGGAAGCTGAGGTCATCGTGAAACATGAGGCCGGCCCGGGGCCCGGACGCATGTGCCGCGCAGCTGGGCGTCCAGCTTCCGGCCGCGCCGGCGGCTTGTGCAGCCGCCCCAGCTCCCAGCCACGGACGAAGAAACGAAAGTGTTGACCCCGCTACGGTGACACCTGCGGGGGGAAATGCGAGCCGGTTTCCAGCCGCAGAGGGTCCTGGGGCTGGGCCGGTTCTCGAATGCCTGACGTAGCGATCGTCGGCCGCGACGGCCTCTAGCATGAGCCGTTTCTCCCAATTTCCCGTCTCCCGGCACAGGCCGGGCCTCTCCGCAGGGGCGCTTCTGCCCCGGGGTTGCTGTGTCGCCAGCGGGCAAAGCCAGGAGGGCCCCGAGAGCTCGCCCCCCGGTTCCCGCGTGCCTCTGGCGCTGGCGTCACGCGGGAGCCCCTGGGCCGGGTCTGGGGGTCCCCCCGGCTTCCGCTACGAGCCGTGTTTTGGCACCAGCCGAGGGGCTCCTGCAGGTTCTGCCTCCCCTCCCTACGCCAAGCGTCCACGGACACACGCTGAGTGACCCGTGGGGGACGAGGCCTCAGAAGGCTGGGGCGCGTCGTTTTCGGGTGAGAGCCGGCCCGGCCGCGTAGGGCGCTCAGGCGGGCCCGCCCGGGCCCGCAGACAGACGCCCCGGTGACTCCAGCCCTTCTGCTCCCAACGAGCCGAGGCGACCCCGCACGTGCGGGTCTCCTCCCGCGGGTGCACTGCCTCTCCTGGCGGCAGAGATGGCTGCCGTGAGCCCCCGCCAGCGGTGTGGGGCGCTGCTGGGGCCCCGTGCAGCCGGAGAAGTCCCGACGGTCGTGCGCGTGAGCGCGTGAGCGCGTGGGCTCACACTCGTGTGCACGCCGGAGCGGCCGGGGAAGGGGCAGGGAGCGCGCCCGCGAGGAGCATCTGCCCCGCTGTCGCTTTCTCCCCGAGCTCCGAGCTGGAAACATTGCCGACAGGCCTCCTCGGGAAGGAAATGCAGTCCTGGGGCCTGGCCCCGCCTCCCGAGGCGAGCGTCCCCCCTCGGAGAGCGCGGCTTCCGGCCCCATCCATCACCCCTGGGCGGCTCGCTAGCCCTCGCCGCTGAGACCGGTTGTCGAGCACGAGAAGGCCGACTGCCCCTTTGTCTCCTCGTTCCTCCCCAGCCACGTAAACCAGGCCGCCCTTCGCCTCCGCCGGGAGGAGTCCCGTTGGCACCAACGGCCCTGCGAGGCGTCTGCCTCGCGAAACCAGGGACCTGCCTTTCCTGGTGACACATTCGCCCCGACACTGGCGACAGCTCCTGGTACGGGGCGGGGGGGGGGGTCTCGCCTAAACGTAGAAATCCCCAGAAAGCAGTGGAGCCGTGTTTCCCTGAAAGGTGGACGCCCAGGGCAGGTGCGTGAGGGAAGGGGAGATGGAAATGAGGTGGACAGCGAACACGGGGGGCATGGGGCCGCCCTGGCCCTGCTTTGCGACAAACCCCACCACCCCTGAGCACAGCCTGCCAGGTGAACCCCTCGGACAGGCGGGACGTCATCAGACGGATCGCGTGGGGGTGTCCGCTGCAGCGGGCGCTGCGGGGTGGCTTACCCGCCTGTCCCCAGCTGTTCTAACTGGTTTAAACCCTTTGTCAGAGTCGCCAGGAAACGGGAGAGAGAGAGGCCGAGCGGCTTCGCGAGAGAAATGCTCTCGAGTTTCCTTACATGGGTCGGGCCCGCCGTCGGGATGGGTTTCACACTCCGGTTGTCTTCTGGGGCCGTCCCCAGGCGGGCCCCGGAGAGGGTTTCCCACGTGTCCCTTAGGCACGTCCAGCTGACCCGAGGCTGGGAGCGGAGGCCGGGTCACCTCGGCCCTCCTGCCCCTCAGCAGGACGAGCGCTGGCCTTGGGCCGGCCGCGGGTGGCGCTCGGGGACCCGTCAGGACTCCGCGAGCATCTTCACGGGGGATGAGGGAGCTGCCACGAGCAGCCACGGGATCGGAAACCCTCGGCGAGGAACGATCGTGACGCCTCTGTCCGGAGGAGGCCGTGAGCCTCCGCCGGACTCGGCAGGCCCAGAAAGGCGGGTCCTCTGGACCGAGGCCCCCCATCCTCTGCTGTCAGGGCCGAGCAGAGGCGCCCCGGACGCTTGGTCAGGAAACGTGGCCGTGGCCATCGCGCCCGCACCGTGCGCCGGCGTCTAGGCTCCTGGTCCTCCCGGGCCCTCCCTCAGCACAGAGCATGGGGCAGGACCACGGCGGTTCCGACAGCGAGCGCCGAGGGGCAGCCGCATGTCTGTCCCGCAAGCGGGAGGCGCAGCGTCGGGACTTCTGCGGCCTTAGCCCGCGTGTTAAATGGACAACCCCCCCCCCACCTCGGGCTCCTGCTCACGCTGAGCCCGCTGTCGCCAGCGTGCCCGTCCCCTCCCTCCGCGCTCCGCCTCGTGTCCCAGATGGGTCTTCCCGAGCGGCTTTGACCCCCGAGCTCCGTTTTTACAGCTGGGGCTGCGGGAACCCTCCCAGATGCAACCCTCGTCGCTACCTGGGCCGAGCATCTCTTGGGGGCGAGGACCACCCCCCCGCCTGGTCCCACGGCCACCATCACAGGAGCCCCCGGGCGGCTCCCCAGGTGGCCGTGGAGGGGCTGACGCCAGCAGGAAGTGCCCCGCTTCGGAAGCCCCGAGTGAGAACGCCCCCTCACGAGGCGTGACAACGCGTCACGGTGAAAAAAGACGCGTTTTCCAAGCCCCGGCGAGGTGTGCGGAGTGAGGGCTGAACGCAAACCAGAACCGCATCGCAGCCCCCTTGGCATTTCCAAAACAGTGACCGATAAGAGCTGCCATTTGCGCGAGCCCCGCCGGTGGCACTGTGGAAGCTCTGGCTGCCCCGTGCGGGGCGGTGGCAGGCGGGCGCGGGGTGAGCCGGAACCGCGTCGAAACTGGATTTTACCTGGCACCGTCTGGCTTCAGCTCGGATGGCTGGCCCTCGGGTTTTCCTCGCACAGGCCTCCCGGCTGCGCGGCATGTTTTAAAGGTGCACGTGAGGAACAAGAGGAAGAAAAGAGAGAAAGGGGAGAGAGAGCGCGGGAGAACCGGGCAGGTTGCCCACACATGTATTTTGTTTGGAAAGAACCGCTGTCCCCGCGTGGGGAACGCAAAGGAGACGTGATTTATTAGCATCGCAGCCGCCCTCGTGGCCGCGAGTGGGCACACGGGGCGGCTGTGATGAATCGAGAGCGAAAGCCACGTTTGTCGATCCGATCCCCAAACAAGCCAAGGACCCCGTCTCCTGCGATGGCTCAGACGGCTCCTTGCCCGCCCTCCCCCCGCCCCCGCCCCCCACCTCCAGAAGCGACAGAGAAAACTCTGCCCCTTGGCTGAAGTCATCTCGGAAAAATTAATATCGCTTTTCACAGGCATTTGTTCGGGGAAACTCGAAACTGAAGCATAACCGGCCGATTTCGCTCTCGGAATGAACTCTCAGAGACCCTGCAGCTGTTTGCTGTCGGGGTTTCCACGACTGCCCGTTCGAGCCGGCCACGTGAAGGTCCCCGTTCCACGCGCGGCTCGGTGCCGCGACCCAGGAGGACACGCTCCCGCCGCGCGGGGCGGGACGCGGGAGTCACAGCCCGCAGTGCTGGGTCCCGGGGCTCGAGAGCGGCTCCTGGGCCGCGTCCAAGCCTCCGGCTCCCCACTCCGGACCTCTCCGGAGCTGGGACCCCAGCGGCCCCGCTGCCTTGACGGGAGTGTCAGGCGCAGAATGAAACGCGGCGGCACGTCGTTTTTCACCGTGGCCAGGCGAGGCCTGAGCGGAGGAACAGGGCGCAGGAGAGGGGAACGTCTAGAAGCTGGCTCTGCGAGCTGGAATGTGACTCCGCTCCGCGGGGCCGCGCTTCCCCCCGCCCCCCGCCCCAGAGCAGGCAGGTTGTAGACAGATCGGGCCTCAGCCTGTCACCCCGAGGGCCCCAGCGCCAAGGCCCCGCGATGGAGCGCCGCGCGCCGGGGCAACATCTGCAACGCATAGAGCGGGTTATTAATGGCCCAACATGCCAACCTGCCACTGTGCGCCTTGACGTCGCAGGGGCCGGGGGCGCAGCAGTTTGCAGCTCAGACACGAAGACGCGGCTCCCGAGGAAAATTAAACGCAGGTGCCTGGGGCTGGCAGGTCCGACAGCGAACGTCGCGGGCCGGTGGGGGCGGGCGGGGCGGCGGGAGGGGGGGGCGCGGAGAGACCCAGAGTGGCAAGGCTCCCCGCCCCGCGGAAAGGGGAACGGAGCTCCCCGGCTGCGGACGCGGCCCCCGGCGTTCCTGGTGTCACGCGTGTCACCACCGAATCGACGCCGACGTTGCCGACGCGGCCAGCAGCGTCGGGGGCCGGTCACGCCCCCGCCACAGCCTAGGGTGCCGCAGCCGAGCACAGGCCGGGGGCCCCGCGCGGATCGAAGCCCCACGTCGTTCCCCCGGGAGGTCGGCCTCCACTCGGGGCGTCCGAGGCAGAACTTCCTCCTTCCAGGGAACACGTCACCCCGGTGTGCCTCCCTCCCTTTCTCCTTCTAACTGATCCCAAACCCTGTGCCCACTGCTTGCAAATCAACGCACGGCCAGCCTCCTCCTCCCTCCTTCTGGATACGAGCTCCTCGACGACGGGCATCCCGCACCCGGCCGTGGCCCCCGGCCGTGGCCCCCGGCAGCCTTCCTTTCGGGACCACTTTGCTCGGCGTCTGCAGGCTGGAAGGCTGTCCCTGGGCTCCTGCCGCGGGGTCGTCACTACCTCCCCTGGCTTTAGTCCACCCCGAAGGCTCTGCTCGGGCACCAGCGGGGATGGTCGTGGGCACAGATCGACCCAGAGGACCCTCACGCGGTCCCTGGGCCGCGCGGCCTGCCGACCCTGCCCTAAAAACACGCGCTTCAGGGGCGAACCCAATGCCTGCGGGGAAAGCATCGTTCTGCACGCGGGGGCGGGGGGTCCGTGTCGTGATTCTGCAGGGCGGGGGCCGTGTCCTGAGACAGGCCCACGCGACTCCAATCCCGCGGGGCAGGACGACGCCTCGAGAGCTGTGCCCACGCGTGCGTCTTTTGCGTCGCTGGCCGTGGCGGTGTAGACGGGTCCCCATCTGCCTGATGGGTCGGCGGGACGTGCCCCGGGCAGACAGAGGCCGAGCTGCGGGACGTCCAGCTCTGGCTCGCACGGGCGGCACGAGCTCTGCCGGGACGGGAACCGGGGGCGTGGGAGTCTCCCCGTTTCGTGTCGTCGCCTCTTAGCCGCGTCCTCACACGGCGGAAGGGACGAGGGAGCTGTCTGCCGTGTCCCTTCCAAGGGCGCCAGTCCCCTTAACGAGGGCTCCATCCCCGTGGCCTAGTCACCCCCAGCAGCGGTGCCCTGGGACAAGTGGCCGTCCCCCCCAGGGCGACTGACCGCTGCCTTCCGCAGGCCGGTCACTTAGCTGCTTCTCTCCCCACGGATCGCCCAGTGGGTGGCGGCGACGAGGCTGGGCTCGTCACAGACAAGGACCCCTGTTCCTCCTCACGTGAGCGGAAGCAACTCCGATCCCAGGGGAGCGTCACGGGCCCTGCTCGCCCTGTGTCCTCACCGACCACCTGGACACGCAGCACACAAGGGGCGTCGCTTGTGACATCTGGGGACCCGCGGGGCTCAGGGGCACATGGTCTCCGGTTCCAGCCGGAAACGGGGCTTCACTCTGCGACCCGGGCTCCGTTCAACTCAGACGCCCCCGGACAGCTGTCCCGTGCCAGCCCCAGGCAAGGGAGGGGACGGCCAGGGAGGGCACGGCCCGGGAGGGGACCGACTAAGACATTCGCGGGTGGTGGTGGGGGGAGGGCGTCAAAGCGGCAGCGCGGGCGGGGACCCTGCAGGACCGGGGGGCTCCCTGCGTGTAAGGAGAGCTCGCGCCGCCGGCGGCTGCGTGGCACGGTCTGCCCGGCCTGCCGCGTCTGCGTACCTCTACTCTGCTGTTTCCGCTTCCTTCGTCTGTGCCGTTTGCTCAAGTTACTGGCCCCTCTCTCCGGACACGCTGACTTGGGGGTGCCGCTCTGCACTTCCATCCCACTCGTGGCCACCTTCAGGGTCGGGCCCCAGTTCCCGTCCCCGCCCGCCCGCCGCCCTGGGCCCCGGGGCTAGCGAGGGGTGGAGGGGGGACGACAGCATCCGCTCGGCTCCAGTGGAAGTTAAAGGGTCGAGGACCCGCCACGGCCCACCCGCACCCCCTGGAGGTGGTCTCAGTCCCCGGAGGCAGGACCCCGGCTCCCTCAGAGACCCCGGTGTGAACGTGGCCCTCCTCCCTGGCGGGGCCGCTTCGGAAACCATCGTCAGGCAAACGCGTCCCTAAAACGCTGTGAAAACGCGTTCGCGGCCCTTCTCTCAGAAGGTACCTTACCCCCCTCCCCCCGTTTCTTCCGTGACCCCTCAGTTGCTTTCCCTGCCCCCCCCCCCGTCCCCAGAAGAGGCCCTGGGAGCGACTGCTCCCCCCGTCGCAGCCCCCACTCCCTCCTAGGGCTGTCGGGTAATTTATCACTTTATTTCAGGATTATTACTAGAGTTTCCTCTGCGCCGCGTCCCTCTGTTTCGAGAAGCCCGTGCGTCCCCAGGCGATCTGCCATCACTCATTTAGGGTTAACCGCAGCGCGCAGGGCGCATCTGGCCGGGGCTCCCTCCTCGGCGTGCCCGCCGCGACGCCCCCGTCCGGGACGACCGTTTGCACGTGGCAGCGTGAACGTGAGCAGGCGACCTCCCGCCCCACCCCGCCGCCTCTCTCCGCCCGAGGGGCAGCTCTCACGGCGGCGCAGCGCCCCTCCGGCCCCTGAACCCGGGACCCTCAGCCCCAAGCCAACCTGGCGACGTAGCGTGGCCGACACCCCAGCGCCTGGCCGCAGGCGGGCGCCCGCCCGGGTTCGTCCACCGCTCACCAGCTGGGAAGCGCTGCTTACGCGCCGTCCATGCGTCCCTGGGGCTGTCGGTTTGGGGGTCTGAGCGTGGCCCGGGGTTGAGGAAGAGCATCCTCGCCGAAGGCCAGGGCGCGTCGCGGGGGCTCCCGAGCGAGCGTGTCGCTCAGCAGCTGGAAGCGGGAACTATCGGTCTGTCGGGCGGGAGGGAAGCGTGAAGGGAGCCTCAGCCCCGCGACTGGCTGACCTGGGCTCTGCTTCAGAGTCCGGGTGCGGCGCGGCAGGGGTTCCTGTCCTGCACGGTCGACTTCTTTCTTCCGAGGTGTCGCAGAACCAAGTGTCAGAAAAGGCTCGCTCCGGGCGAGTGCTGCGTTCGGGCCGCGGTCCCATCTGAGATGGACCACCCCCCCCCACCCCTTGAACTCACAGGTGAAGGACCATATTTTGATCCTAAAATGACAGCCAGGTCCAGGCGGTTGGAGACCCCGGATATCCCCCGGAGACGCGGCTCCAAAAGCGAGGGTCTCAGGCAGCGCTGCAGGTGCGGTGAGGAGGCCGGGGGAGGGGGGTCCCTCAGCCCCGCGCCGTGGCCGGACTCTGAGAGCCTTTGCTCTGTTCCTTCGGAGAGTTTCCGCGAGGAAGAGCTCGCCTGGCGTGCCCCCCACGGGGCTGGTGCCCGCCGGCCCCACTGGTGACGCGCTCCCTGCGTCGGCGGCTCCGTGCTGACCCCCTTTCCTTGTCCCCATCGCGCATCATGTCCCAGGCAGAGCCTGCGACGGCCTCCGCGGAGCCCCACTAAGGGACCTGAGGCCTCTGCGCCTCTTCCTCGGCGTTCCCGAGCTGAGTCCCGAGCTGCAAAAGGCGGTGTCCTTTAGTCAGTGTCGGTGTGTGTTTCCGTGTCACCGTCCTCCTGAGGACGGGAAAGGAAATCGCCGAAGCCGCGTTTGCCTAGACCCTTCGGGAGGGCCTGTCCTTGCGGCGCGCAGAACCTCCGGTTTCTCCTTCTGGATCACGGATAAGGTCGGAAACCTGTTCCTCACATGAAACGTTTCCAGAAGCGGAGAGAAAAGCCTGTTCTCTTGCAAATGTTAAGGCCCCGCGGGCACGGATCGGTGGCGGAGCCCAGAGAAGGCGGAGGATCTCCCAGGCCCCCCTCCTCCCGAGCCGCACCCTCTGTCCCCCCCCCTCGTCCTTGACCTTCACCCTCCCGCGGCCGCGGCCACCCAGAGGCGGCCTCCAGGTGACACCCGCCCCCAGGCTCTGAGCAGGAAGGAACGGGGCGGCAGGGGGAGGTGGAAAAGCCCCGTCTGGGTGGGTTCGTGGGACAACGTGGCATCAGCCGGCGAAGAGGGAGAGGAGGGAGCAGAGCTGGAGGGAGGAGAGGCGCGGGAGGCCAAGGGCGGCCCGACCGGCCAGGACCCCGCAGGCCCTGGCCCCCTGTGAACCGCATGGCGGGCAGGGGAGGCTCGAGGTCCGTGGCCCTGGATCCCGCCTCGGCTTTTTTTGGCGCGTTATCTGGTTTGTCAGGGAAAAAGAAAAAAAAATTATTCCACGAGAAAGAAAACCTTTGGCTGAATTGTCGGAGTTAGCAAGGCTCGGCCCGGCGGTTTCCAAGGGCTTTGAACTCAGATTCCTTTATGGTTTTATAATCCCGGTCTTCTGGAAACCTCTCCGAGCTCTCCCCCAGCACGGAAGAGTAATGGGCTCCCATTCCAAGATGCTTTTATGACAAGATGATTTCCTCCCGGAGTCGGAGGTAAGTTATGAGGTTGGAAGTCTCGTTGCATCCTGGAAGCTCTAATATTTCACATTCACATCGAGGGCTGCGCAGCTTCCAAACTCCTTTCTGTGCTTTTCCCATTTCGCCCCCCCCCCCCGCCCCCGCGCATGGGGCCGGGGCACGGGGAGCATCGTCTTTCTTCGCTCCCCTGTAAGACGCTGGGACTCGACGCTGCCGAGGGCCTGGCCAGGACCCCTCAGGGAAGGGCTCTCGTTGGGGCACGGTGCTCTGCCCACCAGCCCCCCCACTCCCACTCCCACTCCACCGCCCGGAATGTGTCCCCGCACACGGGGTGTCTGCCGAGGGTCGTCTGCTCCGGCCCGGGGCGATCAGCACCGAGCCCGGAATCACCTCTGTTCGCTCCTGCCTTCCCGCCAGCGCCCTGAGACGGAAGCGCAGCCGTGTGGGTGGGTGGGTGCTGTGGCTGGCACGAGAAGGTGCCCGCGGCCCTCGGCGGGGGAGGCGAGTGGCCTCGCTCGGGCCGGGCGGGACTGTGACGGGCCTGGCGGCTCTCCTCGTCCAGGAAGCCCTGGCTTCGGGTCCCGGGGGACAGTTACTGCGAGCGGGGCGGCTCCTCGGGCTGCTCGGAAGGCGGGCGCTGTGTGTTTCTCGTCCCCTGACGCACCTCTCCTTGTCCCAGAACCAGCCAAACGTCGGCGGGAGCCGCAGTTCCGAACCGCGCGGGACACACAAAGGCGGTCGGGCCGCGGAGAGCCCGCGGACCCCCGCTCCTTCGGCTGGGACGATGAGCAGCACGAAGGACTGCGAGCCTGGGCCGCAGAGAAAGACGCAGCGTCCGATCCCCGGGCTACGGCCGCACAGCAAAGCCGAGTGCGCGGCCCGAAGCCCGTCTCCCCCGCGCGCACCGCCAGTGAAGGCGGGTGCCTTGGTCCAAAGACGGGGCGCTCGCCGTGAGCTCTCCCGACTGCTTGAACCGAGAGAACTAAAGCGACGTCACCAGAGTGAGCGCTTTGCAAAGGAAAAACAATTAAAGAAACGCGAATCCCGGCCAAGGTGGCGAAAACGCGTTTCCCAGGCTCGGCAGGTCGCTCTTCGCGATCTGAAACGGGGTCTGATTCTGGCAGGGGGGCCGGGCAGGACCCGTGAGCCTGGGGCGTCGGGCGGGCAGGGCGCAGCACCTGCGGGGACCCCCCGCCCCGCGGGCTCGGCCAGGCCGAGGAGGCCGGCCCGCCGCGAGCGGCGACGGGGGCCCCCGGCTGCACCCCAACACACGAGCCCGCCACGAGTATTTTTTCTCTGATTCCTAACTTTCCCATAAAAAGATTCAGGTAAATGTAGCATGACGAGCCAATTTAAGCCAATTCCGAAGTTATTTGAGTAATTGGTTATTAAGATAACAGTCTCAAATTTCAATCCCGCAATTATCGTCTTAAAGAGGCAGGCCCGGGCGTCGCGGGAGGAGCGGTTGTTCTAAGGAGACAGAGCGTCGGCTCCCGGGGAGAGAGGGGGCCCCTCGGCGGGGAGGGCCGCGACTGGCGACCTCTGCCCTCCTCCCCAGGGGCCTCGAGTGCCCGTGAGGAAGTTTCCAGAACACAGCAGAACGCAGATGCGAAACGGCACCGTCGCCCTGGTTAGCACAAACACCCGGAGGTTAGCGAGCGCTCCGTGCCCGTCCCCGTCCCACGCGTGCACACGCACGAGCAGGTCCTCGCCCTAAGCTGAGACCCACAGAGGGAGCTCTCCCTGCGCCCCAGGGGACGGCAGAGCCGCCTGGCACAGCGTCTCCTGATGGGGCGATGGCTCTGCCAGGCGTCGCTGGTGAGGCCAAACGTGCCTTTCTAACGAAGGGTGGGACACGGCCCAAACCCCAGAACGCTCAGCTGATTGCCCGCTCCTCAGCCCCCCGGGACAGAGGTCTGGGACCCGGTCCCCGGAGCTACGAGGTGACCGCTGGGTCCCGGCTGCAAGGACTGACTGCTGACTCCGGTCGCACCAACCTTTCGTTTCGCTTTTCGAGTGGAAATCCTCGGTCCTGGAGGGGAGCAGGGAAGCCCCTCGCCCAGGAAGCAGAGTGGCCTTGTCAGGGATGCAAAGCCTAAAAGGATCCCACTTCCTGGAAGGAGGCTCTGAGCACGCGGGCGCCGGGCCCGGCGTCTTCCACGAGCCGCCTCCTTTCCCTCTCGCCAACGTCGTGGAGCGAAGGGAATCGTGGGCAGGGGAGACCGAGGGAGCTGAGAGCAGGGAGGCGCCTGTGCGCTGCCCTCCTGCTCCTCGTCGCCTGGCCGGGAGCGGACCTTTGTCGTCGGGCAAAACCCTTTTCGGGCAGAAAAAACTGGGGCGTTTCCCAGCCAATTCCGGACCTCGCCGACGGGTGTACCCGTGGGTGACGCGCGCCATTCGTCCTTCAAAACTCACTTCTCTGGGAGTTTCTTGTCTGATTTAAGTCTCCCCATCGCGGGCCCCGTAGCGTGAGTTATGGGACAGACGTTTCCCGAGGAAGGGACGTGGCCAGACGTGAGAGCGGGCCGGGCCTCAGCTTCCGGTCACCCGGTCCGGAGTCCACAAGATTTAGGCGGCTCCGAGGGAGCACGTGGTCCTTCCGACGTACGCGCCTCCTTAAAAACGCCTTGGCAGAGTGGCAGACCCTAAAGGCCCTCGGGTGTCACCGTTTACTCTAGTTACTTCCAAACTGGTTTGCGGGCGACCCTTCGCTCACGGTCCATGGACAGGAAGGCTCCCCAGGGACACGCAGGCGCATGTCCCAAGGTGACTCCACCAGTGAATGGCGCCCCCCCCCCCGCTCGCGTGGCCCGTGGAAGGGCTCTCTGCAGCCCCGGGGACCCCGGGGGCAGCGAGCAGGACCCTGGTCTCGCCCACAAGGTGGCTAGTGTCCGCAGGAGCCAGACCCGCTTCCATCTTCCCAATCTGTTCCGGCAGGGGTGCGGGTGGCGGATGCCCACGACGGGGACGGCGGGCCTGGGCCCCACGCTTCCCCTCCTGCGGGGTGCTGAGGGGACCCACCCCAGCTGTGGCCACGGGGAAGGGCCCGTGTCACCGGCGGGGGACCCAGAGGTGAGCTGCCCCCCGTTTCACCCCACGGTGCTCAGGGCACGGCTGCCGCCGGGGCTAATGAGTTCCCAGGTGGTCCGGGGAGGCGGGGCCCGCCTGCAGCCCCAGCCAGCTCCCCAGGTGTGCGGGCCCAGGTGACAGCCCCAGGGAAAAGGGAAAATTGCGGAATTGTTGCTGCTAAATCGACCCCATTAAAAATGGCAATTATCTCACCTTCCGTGTAAGCGACAACCCCTCAGGCCGGTTAATGAGACAACCGCCCCTGTTCTCGGCCCCTTCCTCCCCAGGTCACGGCCCTGGCCATTTCGGGGTTCTCAAGACTCACAGGGGACCCAGGTGGAGTAGGGTCGCGGGAGGGGCCGCTCCTCGTGGCCGATGCCGGTTCGTAGACACCCCCAGCCCGCAGCAGGTGGCCCCTGGGGGTGCGGAGCGTGTGCGGGGTGACCCAGGCACCGGTCGTCCTGGGCCAGCTCTGCGAGGCGGGCTCAGTCTCCTCGCCTGTGAGATGGGGTCACCGTAGAGCTGACCCCACGGGGCCGAGCACCTACTGCCCCTCACTGGGGCGATAGCCGCCCTGTGGCCCGTTTTGCCCCCGGGCAGTGGAGGGGCCGACATGTGCAGCCGGAGCCGGACTCCCGGCGAGGGCCCGCAGGGCGTCCTGACGGGACACAGCCCGGCTCAGCGCGCTGCCCGCGGGGACGCGGCAGGGCGACCCGAACGTGGCCCGGCCGGAGCGCTCCCAGGCACCCGGAAGTCACCCCCTCCCGCCGGTCTCAGGCCATGGCCTCAGGGACCTGGCGGACGTCGGTGCCCACAGACGGGCCAGTGCTTTCTCTCCCCTTGACGAACACCGTGCGAACTTTCCGGAACCCAGACGGACACTGCCTCCTGGCCGTCGCATGGTCCGGTTTCCTCCGGGCCGAGCGCCCGCAGACACCCACGACGGGCGCCGGAGGAGAGCGGCCGCCGGCCGCCCGGCCTGCACGTCCCTTCCCGGGGATGCCCGCTCCTCGCCAGGCGCTGAAAATGTTCCTCGAAGCTCTTTGTGCTCGGCCCGCGGAGCCCGGGCAGCTTGTCAGGGGAAGGAAATCGAACCGTTGACGGGCAGGGCGGCGGGGCGGCCTCGCCCGCCCCCGAGCGCGAGAGCAGCCGTCAGGCGGGCTCCGTGGCAGTCATTACGGGTCTGCAGTGAAGCAGAAAAGCGCCGTAATCACCGGCCCCGCCGCCTCCCGTCAGGCCGGCGCCCGCCGCCGGGCCAGCCCTTCTGGCCCTGCCGAGCGGCAAATCCCCGTCCAGCTGTTGACCCCATTACGGGAACATGATGGGCACCCCTGTCACTCGAAACGCCTGCAACAGTCGGATGCACCGAATCTATCTTCCCGACAGGTGCGCCTACGGACAATTTGCTTTTATGTGCTTTCGAGGGATGTTGACAGCAGTCGGGGCGTCCGCCACGCACGCTCCGTGCTCGGGGGCGTGGGGCCCGGGCCGGATGCCTGAAGGACGGCGTCGGCTCCTCGCGCCTGCGGACCAGTGGGGACCCTCGCTGGGGGCCGCACAGATCCCCCTGAGACCCACCTGGCAGAACCATCCGGGGGGGGGCAGGGGCGACGGCGCTCGAGCCGTGCGCATCGGGACCAGGCCGGTTCCAACGGCTGCACCTGACGAACGCGGGCCGGGCCCAGCCGAACTGCTCCCCGGCCTGGCGCCCGCCAGGCGGCCCGTCCTGGGCTGTCAGGTGACGAACTCCCTGACGCTCGCACCTGCCCCACGGTCCGGAGCGGGGTTCGGAGCCGGCAGGACAGTTTTGGACTTTGCCGGGGGGACAGGGCGTCCTCCGCGCGGCGTCCCGCGTGGTCTTCGCGACGCTGGCGCGGGGGCTCCCGGGGAGGGAATGGCTTCTCAGCCGCCCTCGGCCGGCGGCGGCCTGACTGCACCTCGCGGAGGGTCCATCTGAGCCGACAGAACCCAATCAATGTGTCAGTGAAATGGCTGCTCATCTGTCGAGATTAAGCGCCGACTATTACCCCAGATTTAGTGGAAGTCGGCGAGACTGGCACATTCCGCGGGGCCATTAGTAACACCTGGACTCATTCGCATTAGTTGAAGATCTGGCACCATAAATTCCCGGCCATTAATGATTACCCTGACGCCTCGGGATAGATGGCTGCGCGTTTTTGATAATGAAAATATACATTCTGCACGAGTCCCGTCCTCGGCCCACATTACCTTTGTGATGTACTTCATGGCTGATTGTAACGGACGGCCCCATAACTCTCGCCAGGGTTTTAGTGGGCCGTAAAGGGCTGCGGACCCGCTGTACCGCTAATCTAAAACAAAGAAAATTAACGAGATGTTTGTTTAGCTGTTTGCCTTCGGAAATGGGGTGAGGCGTCTTCCCGGGCGTGCCCGTCGCACGGCCACGAGGCGCCTCGCCCCGACCCCGCGAGCGCGCGGAGGCCCAGGCCGCCCTGAGCGCAGAGGCTTCCCCCGACTTCCACGGGACGGTGTCGGAGAGAGCGGGGCCGTACCCTTGCGGGCGCCGAGGGTGTCCGCTTGGTTCTGGGGAGAGAGGTTATTTAAATCCCTCAAATAAATCTTTTCTTTCCCGGCACATTCATCTCCTTTAAGTGTTCATTAAGGTGGGGGGTGACAGTCCTGGAAAATGAAACTCTAATTCTTTTCCTCTGAAGCCGGAGAGTGCCGTCCCCAAGGGCAGCCGCGGGGCAGCGGGGACTTGCCACGGGCGCGGACGGGGGCGCCCACTCCGCCCCTCGTTCCGAAACGCGACGGGGAGGGCGAGTTGTGCGATGTCCCCGTTCTCCGTGCGCCTCGCGTGTGCTCCATGGGACCCGAGGAAGCGGGTGTCAGTCCGCGGTGCTCGACCCCGGGACGGGGCTCGCCGACCCCGCCGCGGCGCGGCTGGGAGACAGAACCGACGGAAGGCACGGAGGCCTTGCGCCCTCCCTCCCCGACGGCAGGGCCTTCAGTTATGAATTAATTTATTTATTTTAACTGATAAAGAAACTGTCCAGAAACAGTCCGGATCGTCACACGCAGGTGCGTGCGGGTCGGGCCGCTAAGGCCTTCCTGCTCCCGGAGCTCTCGGGGTTTCCCCAAACGCCGCGGCTCGTGAACGGCACCCGCGAACCCCGCGGCGAGCCGGGAGACGTGGCTCCTCACGCCGGGCCTCGCTGCTCAGAGCCAACTCGAGATCTCGCATGCGGCGTCCGAAAGCCAGGGCGAGTCCCCGGGTTGACGCGCTGACCTCGGGGCTGCCCCGGAGCTGACACCTTCCGTCCCAGTCTCTGAAGCCTTTTGCCAGCCCGGAGTGCGGGCGGGTGGGCGTGCTGCCGCGTCCTCTGCCGGGACCAGGCGCACGGCCCCTCAGCTCGTGTGTTAAATGCGGAAAGTCAGGAAAACAGATTTTCCGCTCGAGGTGGACCTGGCGTGGGGGAAAGCCCCGGAAGCGTTCCTGCCGGCGGAGGGAACGAAAGGACGAAAGGAGAGAAAGAAGAGGGAACGCAGGGAAGACCGAGCGTCCAAACGCCGTGGGAACAGTAAACGAGAGCCCAGCGCTCGCGGAGACGCAACAGGACGGAGGAAGATGAGCGGCAGGAAGGGTGCAACCCCAGAACCTCGGGATCAAGGAGGCATCACGCCGAAGGGGACTCGGACGAAGCTCGGGTCGCGGGCGGGACCTGGGCCAACAAGGTCTCATTGGGACGTCAGCCCGGAGCCCGCCAGGGCCGTCGTCGGTGGGCACGCGGCGGACGGTGACGATAACGGGGGCCGCGCTCGACTGGTCCCCGCCGGCGGGGCGCTCCCAGGGCTGAGCTTGAGGGCCCCGCGGCGCCTGCCCCAGCCCCGCGGCGCCGGCCCCAGCCCCGCGGCGCCTGCCCCAGCCCCGCGGCGCCGGCCCCAGCCTCCGCGGCGCCTGCCCCAGCCCCACGGCACCAGCCCCAGCCCTGCATCCAGAAGGGACCGTGCTTGTTTGTCCCCACCCCCCGCATGTCACACCCGCCCTGCCAGGGGGCCGGCAAGGACACCCCCCGGGACCAAGGCTTTGCAGAGCAGCCTCTGCCCTCAGCGCTGTCCTCCGGCGAGTGGACCTCCCCGACCTCACGCGGAGAGGAGGCCGCGCCGAGACACCGTGCGGAGCACAGGGCGGGAGCGGACGTAGGGAGCGGAGCCCGGGCCGGGCGGGGCTGGGCCGGCGCCTGCTCCAGGGTGGGGGGACGGGGCTGCCGACGCGGACCCCGGCCCAGGCCCTCGGCCCTCAGTGCCGTCTCCCTCCCTGAGCTCTGGCGGGGCCGGAGCCAAGCCAGGCTGGGCCGCCCTGAGGAGAGGGGACAGCTCCGGGGCCCGGGGACGAGAGCCGGGGCGCGGGCGACCAGCACGGGGCCTGCCTCTGGGACGGCCACGCGTCCACAGGGGGGGCCAGAACGTGAGAAGGACGCGTGGCGGGTCTGCTTCGCGGGTTGACGCCGAGCTGTTTCCCAACGGCACGAAGCCGGCCGATTCCAACAGCTCGGGCTTCAGCGGCGCGGCCGAGCGCAGCCCGACCCGACGGCTTCTGCCACGAGCGAGCTGTCCCTCCCGTCGGAGGGCAGACGGAAGCGCGGAGCGAGCGGAGGCCGCCCCGGGCCCGCGTTCAGTGTTCAGGGTGCACGCGCGGGCGCGCCCGGACGCGGGGACACACAGCTGCGCGCGGACGCCGCCACAGACACGCGTGTGACGTGTTTCTCTCCCGCGCGCCGGGTGTGCACCACGCACACGTGCACTCAGCTCCTCTGTTCCGTGTGTGCATCACGCACGCACACGCACACGCTTCTTACCTCTCGTGCGTGCGTCTCGTGCGCACAGCCACGCGTGGACCTACGCGCGTCGCGTCTCAGCAACGCGCAGAGCGATTTCCTCCAGGAAACGGGACGGAAGGAGCCAGCAGGACTCGGGGCCGCGTGACCCCGAGTGAACAGCGCCTCGGCGGCCGGCCGCCCTCGCAGACGGCGCGCCCCGGGCTCTGTGGGAGGCGCACGGAGCAAGTAGACACGACGACGACGACAAGGACAGAGCGCGGCGGGGGGTGTCCACCCTCCACTAATAAGGGCCTCGTCACGGCTCCGAGAGCCGTCTCCGTCAGGCCCCCGCAGAAATGCGAACGGGCGCGTGGCGGCTGCGGGCGCGCTGCGCACGGGACACGGACACGCACACGCGTGATCCCTGCTCCGTGTCACTCCAGATGACGCGGGAACGGCGAAGGCGTCCTGCCTGCGGACACTGCGGGAGAGTGACAGGCTGCTAACGAGTCCTCGCTCAGGAGCCCCTCGGCCACGGGAGGGGCCGGGGCGTTTGGGGAGCCGCGACTCTGGGGTCCGAGTGCCGCCACCTGCATGGGGAAGAGGGTCTCGGGAAGGTCGCTGGGGCCGTGGCGCGTGCACGGGGAGGGCACTGGCGCGTGGACGATCCCCGAATTTTATTAACCTTGGGAGGATCCGGTGGCTTCGTGTCCCTGAGGAGCTCCACGGTCCCCGTCCCCGCAGGTGACTTCCTGGGAGACTCAGGGCGAGGGGCGGTGGCCTCCCTGGAGGGGTCAGCACAGCGGCCGCCGGCGCCTGTGGAGTGTGAATGGGCCCCACGTCCCCACCCAGAGCCACCAGGGCCCGGAGGGGGAGCGGGCGCCACGCCCCAGGCATCGTCTGCGGAAGTGGGGGGGGGACCTTACTCCACGTGAACAGGTGTTCGCGAACGGGATCCCGAAATGGCCTCCGCGGACGGCGGTGGCGCGCGTCCTGGCCTGTGGTCCACACACGCTCGGGAGCAGTCCGAGCCGGTGGATGGGCCGGCAGCCGTCCGAGCGGGTCGATGGGCCGGCGGTTTGCTCTCCTGAAAAATGCAGGAGCTCCTGGCCGCTCGGGGCCCTGCAGGGCTGACACCCCAGGAGTCTGATTCCTACCGAAGAGGCAGAAATGGGCATCTCTCCGGGCAGCCCGAGCCAGGAGGGAGGCCGTGCTGCGCCGCGGAGCCTGGCCTGCCGCCACCCACGCCCGCACCCTCGGGCCCGCAGGGCAGACGCGGGGACGCCCCGCGAGGTGGAAAGTCGGAGGGAAGCCAGGCCGGCCGGGCACCGGGGAGCCCTGCACCCCGGGCCCCAGGGACCTCCAGGAGTCAGCATGCCCCCCCCCCCACCGCACCAGCGTCCTGAGTGGAGGGTCAGCGATGCGGCTCCCGGGGTCCAGGCTGCGCCCACGACGAGAGCCGTGAGAAAGGGCCGCCCGAGATCCGGGCGTGGCCTCAGCTCTGCGGGGCTCCCTACCTGTCCCGCGTGTGGCACCTTGACCTGCCCCCGAAGCGTGCCCCGAACCTCAGACGTCAGGGCCGTGGCTTTGCGGCAGCCCCCACCCCCCAAACCGGAGCGAAGGCGTTTGCGTGCCACCCCGCCCCCAGGAGGGATCTGAGCCACCCTCGCTCCCAGGGCCAGAGACGATGCGCGACTGCACCAGTATCGGAAGAGACCCGCGTGGGGAGACGGTCCCGCCGGGTAGTGGGGGCGCCTTCCCGCCCATGCCGGGGAGTGGGGGCGCCTTCCCGCCACCCCGGGGAGTGGGGGCACCTTCCCGCCCACCCCGGGCAGTCAGGGCGCCTTCCCGCCCACGCCCGCGGGGCAGAACGCACGCGAATGTAACTTGGATAGAGGGGAACGATGTTGCCACGATAAACGCGTCCGCTCCACGGGGGGACAGGGCAGCGCCGCGGCTAACTGGTTGGGCCTGGGCTGCAGACCAAGTGCCCCCGACATAGAAGAGGCAAGGCCAGGCGTCCGAAGAGTCAGGCGCGCGCCGTGTCGATGGCACTCGTCCCTCCGCTGACGCGGCGCTTCATGGCGTGGTCCCTGGACAAAGCCTCGGGCTCCCGGGGACGCAGGTCCCCTCCCTGTGGCCCGAGTCGCCAGCCACCTCGGCCCGGATCAGTCAGGTCACGGGGGACTCCGCGTCCGTCCCACAGGCAAGCACAGGTCTTTGCCTAAATCAGGGACGGCGCGTGTGCCCCGAAGCCAGGGCGGCCCCTGTCCCCAGCTCGTGTGAGGTGGCCTGACCTTGGGTCACCTTCTGGCAACAAACCGCGGAGCCTCCTAGGGCCAACGTGCCCCCAGGTCCGGCCGTGGAGGAGCAGTTCGGACGACCCGGACGAGCTTGAGGCCGGGAGGGGCCCGGACACCCCCGCGAGTCGGGCACCGGGCCAGGCTTCGGAGCCCGCGCCGGATGCCACCTACGACCGGCAAGGCCGCGGCCGGCTGCGGCTGGTCCCGGACCGTCTCCCCGTCGACACGACGGGGCCGGGGTGGGACGCGCCGAAGGAATTACCCTAAGAACAGGTATTGATTATTTAAGCTCTTAAGTGCCTCAATTGGCTTTTAGATTCATGTAAGCACAAGTGCCCGTTCCAACCCCGAAGGGAAGGAGAGCTGGTGGGTGGGCGCGAGAGGGTCTCCTTAAGGAGGCGTCGCGAGCCGCGACCCTCACCTCGGGGTGGGGACGGGTCCAGAGAAACGAGCGCTTGCTCCGTTGGACCCGAGACGCGCTGGGTCCTGCCTGGGGTCTCGCCGGGCCCCTGGGGGCTCAGTGGGCCGCCCCCCCCCGAGTGAACGTCCCGCTTTTCCCAGGAAAACCACAGACTGGGCGCCGATGTCCTTTTCCCTGAGAAAGCGGGAGAGCCATCAGCCGCAGAACGGGACTGCTCGGAGCCACCGTCCGGGATGCGTTCCGGGGGCTTCCTCCCTCCGGGCCCCATCCGGCTCCGCCAGGAGCGCACTTGGCCTCCTCAGAGATGGCTGCGAAGGCCCCGTTAGGCCATCGCTCGCCTCGGCGTGGCGCAGACGCCGCGCTCGCGGACACGCCAGACCCCGAGCCACACGGGAGGGCACGGAGATGATGCTTCAACCCCGGCAGGAAGTTCGGACGCCCGTCCCTTTCTGGGGAGGGCCCCGTGGCGCGAGCTCCGAAACCCACAGCGCCCCAGCGGGGCCCCGGTGTCCGCTCCTGCCTGGTCACTCCGGGCCGCAGGGCGCCACCCGAGTCACCCTCAGCCCCTCCTTCCCGCACCCGCCCGCGGGGCCGGCCTCCGCTGGACCTGGGCCCCCCCCGTGTGCTCCAGATCGTCCGCGAAGCTGGACGCCTCTGCCCTGCCAGGGCTCGTCCTTCTACCCCTTTCCCCCGACGAGCAGGGCCCCGAAAGCACCCTGGGAAGTGGGGCGCCAACCGGGGGCGGAGACTGAGAACCTTCCCTCGGCAAAGGCGACGTGAGGACGTGCTCAGCCCATTGGGGACCCCGTGGCTCCTCGGAGTCACTAATGTCAGGTCAGTTTGGGGTTGAGGAAAGGGCCCTGGGCGTGCATTCCGCCGTGCCCCAGACCCTGATCCGAGCACCGCCCCACGGACAGGGGTCCCGGGCAGGGCCTTCTGCTCCGGGGCGGGCGGGAGGAGACGCGGGGGCCCCTGGGAGGCCTCCCGCCCAGCCCGCGGCCACCCCCTTCCTCGCTTCCTGGGGTCGGCCTGGACCAGGGAGCACGGAGGATGCCCCAACTCGGCGAGCACTCCTGGCTGTGTCCGGTTTGACTCGGGAGCGCTACGATCGCCACGTCCGAGTGTCCCCCCGTCTGGGGATGTACGGAGGGCGGGGACTCCTGTTTTCAAGCTGCAGGGAGTGGGGTTTGGTGGCAAACGCCACAAGGAATCCGGATGTTTCTCCAGCCCCGGAGCCCCCGGGGCATCCACGGAGCGAGAGAACGTTCTGGAAGCCCTGCACGCCCAGACCCTCACGACCCTCCCGCATCCCCGCCTTCGGCCGCATCGCTGGCCCCGCACGGTCCCGCCCAGCCTTTCCCCTCAGCATTGTCCGTCCGTGTCATCAGGTGTCGTGTCCGGAGGCTCGTCAGCATCCCTGGCTGACGTGAAACGCGGCTTAGGGTAAAACGTCTCTATTACTTTCTCTTGGCTTATTTAAGATTTTTTTTTAAAAGAAAGAATAAGAGGAAGAAGAAGAAACTTTTCCTTCCTCTAAATGCAAATCTTCCCGGAACACTGTGCCTAATCTAGTACAACTAATTAATCTGCTGGAGCCGATGAAATGTTACCGCGCGCGCCCCGCTTCTTGTATACAATTATTGTAACAGCGCTGCATAAATCAATATTCCCAACCCAACTGTAAAAAACAATCAAGAGACGCAGGGCTTCTCGGGGAAAAGGAGAAAAAAACCTCCGCGAAATATTTATTAACTCTGCCTCCCCCGCCGCCGAGCAAGCCCCACTCAGGCATTTTCTGCAAGTGTAATAAGCGCGCCCAGATACATGATGGAGGAGGCAGATGCCAATAATCTCACCATTTTACACTGCAGAGTAATTGAAGGATTTAATGAGAAACAAACCAATAAAAATAAATAGACCATGTTAGACGAGGAGGAACTGGTCTGAAATGCAAGTTGCTCCGTTGTGAGTTTAGGGGTTTTTTCTTTTCTTTTTTGCACGGTTTGGCCAAAAAGAGGGGGAAAGGAGACTGGCACGGGGACAACGAGCCCGCACGCATGATTTGGAAGAAAAAAGAATAACGTTTCGCGATGAAGATCCCGCCCGCGGTAACCGCGAGCCGGGCAAGGCGGCGTCTCAACCCCCAGCCCCACTACAGGCGAGCAGCCACCCCGAGGAGTCCCCGGGGCCGGTCCCGCCCTGTGCGGGGCGGCCGGGGAGCTGCGGCCCCAGCAGCGAGCCCGGCCCAGGGCGGCCGCCCCCTCCCTGCCAGGCGCTCGCCCTTGCGGCGGCATCAAGAGCCTGGCTCCCTGGCATCCGGCCCTCAGACGCCCCCGCTGCACGGAAAGGGGAGCCCCACGCACCGGGCCCCGCAGAGCGACCTTACCCTGTGCCCGCCGCCTCCGGGCTTGGGGGTCGGGGGTGAGCCAGGCTGCGCGGGCTCAGCCAGAGGACTCTGCTTACCGTGGAGGGTAGAAACGTGACCCAAGGGCGTCTGTGGGCCCGGCGAGCCTGGTCCCCGAGGTCCCGGGGCGGCTCGTCTGGGACGGACGTGCAGGTCAGGGTGGTGGGGGGCACCACAGGCGAAGGGCCCGTGGGCCAGGCACGGGAGCGGGAGCCAGCCGTCCCCCGCGACAGAGGACGCGCACGTGCGGGTCTGTCGTCCAGCACCTCCTGGTCCCCCTCTCCTCCCCCTGCCGCAGGTCACAGTGCTGGCCCCACCCCGGCCAGGGCCGCCCCTGCTCACCCTACTGTGGGGCCCTGGCGGGGTCACCCTCGGACTTCCCGGGGACGAGTCTGTCACCCACCAGCACCTTTATGTTTAGGAAAAAATGCCAACGTCGGTTCTTTTTCTCCTTTAACTCGAATCAGGAGAACGGGCTCCAGGCTGGTTTCTTTAAGAGAAGCCGCGGGGAGCCCCTCGGTCTCGACGCCCTCCCCGAACGCACACTGGAAAACACCCACTTGTCACAAGTGCCGACCGCGGCGGGCCCCAGGGAGCCGCGGGGACGCGCCGGGAGCCGCGAGGTCCTTGGCCGACGTGCAGGGCCAGTGGCAGGCCACTTACCCTCGCGTCGCGTCCTTGAAGAGCCCTCTCGAAAGACATGGATAGGACGAAGCCTCTCGTTTCCCAACCCGGTTCGAGTGAGCTCGTGTCAGGCCGGCGTGTGACGAGCCAGGAAGCGGGGCGCCCATTCACGCGACCCGGGGGGCCTGCGCGGCCAGGGGCTCCTTGCTCCAAGAGGGGCGGGGGGGGGCTCGCCAGCTCAGCTTAGGGGCCACGCCAAGGGAGACTCCATGGGTACTGAAGGAATCGGCTGAGCGGAAGGTTCCGGAAGGGTCTGCTCCCTGGAGACTGCCTCGCCGTGTCACCAGGCCGCACTTCTCTCTCTGTGCTGGGACCCGGGGTAGCACCGCAGGTGGAAATGGGAAGGACCCGGTCCTTGCCCACAGTCTAGGCCTCTCCCTGGGGGCGGTGGCCCTCGGTCCCTGCGCCGAGGTCCTTTGCCGGCGCAGACCGGGCCGGGCCTCGCTCGTGGAGAACGGCCGCCCCTATGCAATGCCGCGCGGACTTGACAGGAAGGCCACCCGGAGGATCACTGGCTGTCCCTTGCGTTGGAAAGCAGTGAAGACGACTGTAAAGCATCAATCCCGATTCTTCCGATTCGCCGGTAAAAACAGAAACCCGAAGCGCTCCTCTGGGACCAGAGGCCGCACGGCTGAGCGGGACAAGAGCCCCAACTTTCCACCGCAGCCCCCCCCTGCTGCCCCTGCCCGCCGAGGCCGGGCAGAGGACGACAGGGCCGGGAGGGTCCAGGCCCGGGGCTGGGCCCGCAAGGCCTCTGCGTGTTTGCAGACGGGAGGGCGGGCAGGTGGCGGACAGAGGGCCTGAGCTCCGCCTTTACCCGTCGCGGTAAAATGCCCACAGACGAGGCGCACGTGGCCGTCACGTCCCGCTTCCGCGAGGCCTGGGAACGATGCTCAGAAAGCCAGGGGTGTCTGGGGCGGGCGGTGGGGCAGCCGAAGGTGAAGCGGGGGGCGGAGGACGGTCTGCCAGGCAGACCCCTCCCAGCGGGTCAGCCGCGGAGGCGCGCAGAAGCGGCAGGGCCATGCGCGGGAGGTGGCCCGACACCCGCCCGGGGACGCGGACTGGGCCCTGACACCCTGCGATCGGCTGCGCCTCCAAAGCAGGGCCCTGGCTGCTGAGGACGGGGTCCCCACCGGGCGGGAGCTGGGGGCTGTGCCTCCTACTCTCCTGGGGGGCGGGGGTCCCTCCCCTCTGAGCTCACCGCCTCCCCTCATCGCGGTTCCGGTGCCGGATGCCGGTCCGCGGGCGTCACTGCGGAAAAAGGAATAAAGGAGCAGAAAAGCCCGCTCTGTCCCCGGGCTCGTCAGTGCCCCAGGGCCGAGCAGCCGCGTCCAGCGCGGACCCCAGCCCCGGGCACGCTGCCAGACGATCCGCGGACAGACGGAAGCTGCCACGCCGCGCCGCCGCGCACCCTCCCGAGCGGCGGCACCACTATGCAGGGCCGACCGGGGCTGCGTCTATAGGCAGGGCGACTGCTCACGTGAGAATAAAAAGTCCTTCTCTGCGTCTCCCCGGAATCGAAGGTTCCGTCTAATTACGAGCTCACCGTTGTCCTTCTCGCCGCGCGTCGTCAGCGGCGGGTAATGTGTGCCCCTCGCCGGCCCGACTCGTTTAGAAGGAGCCACCAGTCCCACACCCGCGCGGTTGGCCCCTTAAGGAAGTGGTCGTGGCCGTCGCACGTGCTGGGCCCCGATACTGGCATTTGGCGCAGCGCGTTCTGAGTGCGGTCACAGGTGACCCATCAGTCGTTGCACCGGGGCGAGGCGGAGGGGCCAGGCAGGTGACATGCAACTAACATCGAGGCCCGAGGCCCCCTGGGAAGCAGATCGATCGGCTCTGCAGGTGATCGATCTCGCAGGTGTCCACGGGAGGAGGGAAATGCTTGACTGTAAGCGCCGCGGCTTTCCGAAAGTTTCAGGTGTCGACCGGGCCTCGGGACGGGTCGGACACGCAGTGAGGGTTCGACTTTAAGCCGCTCCGGGAAGCGGGGGTCCAGGCGCGTGGGGCCGGGGCAGAGCCAAGCACTCAGGCGTGCGTCGGAGCGAGGGGCCTGGGGAGAAGCGGGGCTGGAGGACGGGGCCCCTGGGGCCGAGGCGAGTGGAAGGTTCGCAGATCGCCCACCCCCCCCAGGAGAGCCTGGGCTGCAGAGGACCCGTCTGCCTCCTGGGGCTCCCGCCCGGCGTTCACAGGGACCCCCGGGCCTCCCCTTCCAGGGGCTACGAACCCTCGTCCCCCAAAAGAGCTCGGCCCAAGCATTGTCGGCGTGGAGGAGAACAGATCCTGCTCCGCGTCTGGAGAACGTGCCCGGTTATCAGTCACGCAGCGTGGCGGAGCTGACAGACGCCGAGGGAGGCCCCCGAGGCCGGTCGCTGGCTCCCAGTGACGCCCCGTTTTACGCGCTGCCTTCCCGCTCGTGAGCTGAACCTCCACGATGCGGTCTGATCTCAGAGGAGGTGCAGGGAGGGAGAAGCAGCAGAGAGCTGAAGGGCCGACTCGACCCAACGCTGAGCGTCAGACCCCCCGATGCAACCAGCTCCGACGGAAGCGGAGAGCCTGCCCCCGCCGGGTGGAGATGCCTCCCCGCTCAGCTCCGTGTGACAGAAAGAGGAGGAAACAGGAATGACCAGCCCTGAGTGAAAACCCGAAAAATCTTAGGGGGGGAAGACACTCCCACCCTCTGCCTGGACCGCTCAACTGGGGCAGTTCACGGTGGGCGGCTTCCAAGACAATGGACCCCAAACATGTGACCTGAGACGTGGGGACGGGCATGAGGCTCTGGTCAGGGACAGCAGACCCAGGATACAGGACTCATGACGTAGCCCCTGGTCTAGCTGAAGACGTCTTCGAGAGGGAAAGGTCATCCTTTCCCCACATCCCAAGGGACAGGTGTCAGGCAGGAAAGACGCAAACCCAGCGAGGCTGCGCCCTCCCCGTAACCCGGGTTACGAGGAAACGCTGTTGGGAGCCCAGCCGCCCCCAGAATGGCCCTGAGCCTCAGGCCAACACCACTGTGAGCCGCAGGAGCAGGACTCGCCTCTGCCTCCCCGTGAGGGCTCTGCCCAGAAGCCCTGAGCGGGCGCCTCCTAAGCTCAAGGTCTCGGCCAGCACTGACACGAGCGTGTCCCGTCTGGGGGTTAATGTTTCAGGCCTCCTGGCCTGACAGACCCTCTGGAGTAGACACGCGTAGTTTAATGATGGACTTGCTCTCGCTCGTCCTGGCGAGGCAACAACAGTGGCGACGGTGCCTACATACAGCACCAATATAGGAGGAAAACCGGGAGTTTCCCACTCAAAACGGCGGCACGTGCGTCCCTTCTCCTTCCTGAGGGGAACCGATTTTTCTATTAGTGCTCGACAGTGAAAAGGCGCAGGGAAGGACGTCGGCGAATGCGAGATTTGAACAGATCTCCAGGAGACCGAGTGGGGCAAGAAGCCGGGAAGCTGGGAGCAGCCGAAGCTCCGAATGCGGGGGACGAGCGAGTCGGCCACGAAGGGACCCGTGTTCCCGCAGAGCCGCGGCAGGCCGAGGGACGCGTGCGGCCGAGGCAGAGGTGGCCCCTGGGCCTGAAGGCAAAAGGCTTCGCTGTGGAACAGACGTCCACCTCCGAGAGCAGAGGGCCCAGAGCCAGGCCGTAACCACTAACACCTGAGGGTGTGTCTCTAAGCAACGAAAGCGTCCGGCCTGGAGAAGGAGGCTCTCGCGTGGGTGCTAGTGACCCCACGTGTGCCCTTACGTTTTGGGCCCGGCTGCTTCTGGTCAATAACTGGCCTCTCACTCCACTCGTATAAAACGAGCCGGCCAGGCAACGGAGACTGAGCTCTGTCGATTGTGCTAAAACATGGCATAGGCCAGATCGCCGGCAGATAACGCTTCGATTTGGTAGAGCAAACACAGCCAGCAGAGGAAAGCCTGCAGCACAAAACAAAGGATAAGAACTAGATGACCGTAAACCGCGGCTCCAGGAAAAGCACAGATATCCACGGGAAAATAAGAGACATGAATGTAGACATTGATCGATATTCCCAGGGGCACAGAAGATCCTGCATCCGCACAACCAGGTCAGGCTAGGATGAGTGAAGAACAAAGAACAAGAAGGACTTTTAGAAAGTTAAAAATAATGTATTTACTGATTTTTAGAGCAATAGATTGGAATGCAAATCGAGAATTTTTGTTCCAAGAAAAATAATTCAGTAGAGAAAATAGTAACAAGGAAAGAGAGAGAAATGATAAAAAAAAAAAAAAGTAGGCTAGTTCTCAAGTAACGGAAGTTGCAGCAAGAAAAAAAAACATAGAAAACAGAGGAAAGAAATAAAATGATGAAAGACGATTCTCCAAAATGAAAAAAAAAAAGAAAAACTCTAAGAGTAAAAGCTTGCCAACAGCAATCACTGTTGTAAGATATGAAACCATCGTCGTGAAAGTAAAGCACTAATGAAAAGGAAAAAGGTAGCGGCGGCTACAAAAACAGGAATTTTGCCTGTAAAAAAGGAGTAAGAGTGACACCGGACTGCTCCGCGGCAACGATGCTCGCCGGAGGTCCATGGGGCGACGCCCTCACAGAGCTGAAGTTCGCCCTTCACCTTGGGGGCCACACCCCGTCAGCCCGTCCCTCACACGTGAAGGCAGAACAAGGGCTTTTCGAAACATGTCACAATAGGAAACGTCGTTCCCAGGCAAACGTCGGGGCGTTGAGCGATTGTGCGACAGGGAATAACCGAGAAGAGAGCCCGGAAGCCAGGAGCTCGGCCGCGGAGGGCCAGCGGGGTCGCTGCACCGCGACACCCGCTCGGCGGGCCCGGGGACGGAGCCGAGCAGCGCAGGCCTCGGGGGGCTCCACGGAGGACGCCAGCGGGAAGGTTACCGCACGGAGGCTCCGTTCAGAGCTGAGGGTTCACAAAGGTCGAAGAGAAGCGCCCGCGTCGGCTCCGCGTCGGAGACACTTCGCGCGGCGGCACGGGCCCTGCCGGGCAGTCAGGGAAGGGGGACTCGGAGCCGTGCAAACGCGGTTCGCTGGTTTTGAACTCTTGAGATCCACCTGAAGACAGAATTTGCTGGAAACTAACCGAATTCGTACCGGGATCTAAAAGCCACACGTGACCATGGTCACGTAAAGGAAAGGAACGGGTGACGAGACGAGAAGCAGGAGGAAGAGGTGAAGGGAGGGGGGAGTGGTTACTCGGACAAGCTTTCGGCGAGAAAATTCGATTCTGCTGCGCGGTTTTCCCCAAATCACCAGCTGCTGAACTTGAAATCGTGAATCCGTGAAATGGGGAGGAGAGGGGTAGAGGGGAAAGCTTAACTAACCCTCCTCTGTCTTAGCAACTGTTCCCTGAGCAAAATGAGAAGTTGGCAAATCCAGAAACAAAAACCAATACGCGCAGCTCAGCTGTGACACAAAAACAAAAACATTCACAGAAAGGTGAGGTGGTCACTCAAGGACACTGAACCAGGGGCCTGGAGAAAGGCAGCTGGAGGATTCCTGTGTGTTCTGAATCCTCCTAGGTTGTTTGCTTTTACTTCATTCCCGACACTTTTGCCATTTCCGAGCGAAGTGTAGAAATCCTTTCTTTCCTAACAGGAGTGTCGTGCTGTGAAGAGCAAACAAACTCCAGCCTAGAAGGGCCCGTGCTAGTGAATCACCGGCTGCACGTGTCCCCCTCCCGCCCAAGTCCGTGTGGTCTCTGCTTCCTACTTTTCTTTCGAAGAGAAGGGTGAGTTTTAGCAGCGCCCACACGGACAGGCCACGGGCGCCCCAGTCCCCCCTGGAGACACCCACATCGAGCCACATCAAACGGGACCCCGGGGCGGGGGGTCCAGTCCCTTCAGGTCAGAGGCCCCCACTCCCGAGCTGCGGGCCTCTCCCCGGGCCCAGGCGCCTCACCCTGTGGGCCGTCGCCCTGACTCAGCCCCCGGTAGCCGCGGTCACACGTGCCCCCATGAGACACAGGCCTTGCCCGACGGGGGCCACCCGAAGAGCCGCCTCACGCCCGCCTGCGGTCGGTGGACCTTGGGTAAATGCAGGCCTGTCCACGCCAGGACATCCGTCCCCGCCCCTGACCCGGCAACCGTTGTTCCTTGAAATGAGAGCAGGGACGCGAGCATCCCAGCTGCTCCTGGTGCGGGCATTGCCCTGGGCCCTGGGAGTGCTTCCTTTTGCCGCCATCCCGCCCGGTCACCCCTGCTCCCGTAGAGACCGTGCAATCCTGCATCCGGGCCGAGTCCTGCTGACCGGGACGCTCCTCCCCGGCTGAGGGGACAACGAAAATCCCACGCGTTTCAGCGTCTATACTCAGGAGACCCCCTTTCTTGAAGCCATGATCCACCAACGATACAGTGTCCGAGTCCAAATCCGAGTCTCCGTCACCACCAAAGACCACGCACAGCTACGCGGTGTTTCATTTCCTCCTCGAATTTTTCACCGAAAACGGAGGTCGGACGGGATCCGCAGGCAAGTCTCCTTTTTATCCGTCAGAAGCTCACGGAAAGCTCGCGGAGCCTGAGCATTCGGTCCAGGGGTGCCTGTCGCGGCCGAGCACGGGCTCCTGGAGGAGTCTCAGGGACTCCTCTTAGTCCCCCGGGCCAGCTCCTCCGTTCAAAGACGGAGCTGCTTCGGGGGACCCTGGAGGCCCAGAGGCCCCGCACCCCGGGGCGGTGGAGGCGGGTCTCCGGGGGTGGCCCCGGCGTGACAGGGCTGGCCGCGGCTCCCGGCGCCTGAGCCGCACCTTGCAATTCCGCGAGGGCGTGAGGTTTAAATGCGGAATTAGCTGCTGCCCGCGCAGAATTATGCGGAACGCAGGCCAGACTGAAAATCAATATTCTGCTTAAGTAACTGGCCCTCCAGTAATTTAATGAAGCTAAATTGCATTAGAGCCAGGCGAGGTGAGGGCCCTCCGTCTCAGCCTCCCCTCCCGCGGCTGCACAGGGCGCCCGGGGAGGAATTGGACGCCCGCGCGCCCGTTTCTCCCCCCGTCGGAGCGGCGCTGCTCGCGCGGATTCCTGGTTTCCCTTTTACATTCAAACCTCGGGTCAGTAATTGCAGCCCCCGAACCAGGAAAGAGCTAGAGACGCGTGATGAGGGCGAGCGGGGAGAGTGGTGGGGAACGCGCTTTTCCTAAACCCACCAGAAAAGACCTGGGGGAGGTGAGCGGGAGTCGGGGGCCTGAACATGCACGAAAAAAGCATTTCTAAAGGCGTCAAAGCGACGGCACAATGGATCAGGTTCACCATTTGAAGAAAGACCGGAAAGCGAACGTGGAGATAATTCTCATGAAAATGTTTTAGATGAATATATATAAAATTTAAAACTCGGATGTGTGGGTCTTTCGTGGACTCTGTGGTGTGCGTTGTGCTCGCTCTTCTCCCTGCCCTCGGTCTTGGTACGAGTGTGGGGGGGGGCGCACATCCTATGACGACTGAGGTTGCTGAGCCCAGAACCCTCCGGCACGACACCTGGCGCGGCCTCTTTTCGCGGAGGATTCCGCCGCAAGCGCGTGGCTCCCGGCGCTCCCTCCGCACTCATTAGGACGCTCCAACCACAGAAGCTTGTGCTAAAGTGACCGACACTAGAAAGGAGGTGCCGTTGCACCGTTTCGAAGTCACGGGCAATTCATTTCTTCATTATTCAGCTTCAAACTTCGTCCCCACGAAACGCTTCACAGGCTTCTGTCCAAAACCCCAAACCAAAATGACAACAACTGCATGTCGCTTCGGACGGAATGATGTAGGAACCAGAAATCTTTCCTTTATAGACGCCAGTTTCGGATGTTCCTAGGCCCGAGGAGACTTATTCAGCAGCTGCGTCTCCGCGTTTGAGAAACATGAGATGTTTAGGATGTGAACGCACTGAGTCAACCGACTCTTACTGTTTGCCTTCCCGACTCCCATTTTTCCTAATCCCTCAGAGCAGGAAGACTATAGGATAGCAGCGAAGAGGGTCCAAAAGAAAAGGATCTTGACGCAATATCACCTCGACGTCCGGCCCTTTAAATGCCCGCTAATTCGGTTTTCCGGCAGCAGCTAAAGCAATGTCAAGGTCAGCTGAGATGTCCCCAAACACGCTATGACAACTACGGCGGGGGCTGGGGGAGGTTGTGTCTGTCCGAAATTCCAACATAAATGTACTTTAACCTCTCATTTCGGTATCTCGGTCCCGGAAAAGTAGTGAATCTGGACAACGGATGGTAACTGAGGAGCTGAGCAAGGTCCTTGAAACCGGTGCCTCGACCGCTAACCCCTGGGCAGAGAGTGAGGGGAGACACTGTAAAAAGGATTCGGTTCCACCTTGGAAATGTCCTTTGTATCCTCGGGGGGTAGCACAAGCACCAACTATACCCATGGCCAAGACAAGGTTTCCGCACCCGTCCCTGTTCCAGGTTCCCTAGAACCCCAGCCAGGCCCAAAGGTCCCACCACAGAGGCTAAGGCTGCTCCCACTGCACCTGCCACTTCAGAAAGGTCTTAATTCTCTGGTCACCATCTTCACAGAGTAACCCTGAAACCCCAGCCCTCCGCCACGCCCTTCGAACCGACAGAGCCGTGGGTTTTATAGTTAAAATAGTCGCTGAAGGTAAGACAGTTCTCTTGGTGGGTTTGGCACTGACGCGGTCAATGACGTTAACACGTAAATGGTCATAGTTAGGTGTTTCCTCTGTGGGAAAACGGGAATATTTTTTGGTAAAACTGGGGGATATGGTTCCTCTTTGTTCTGCGTGTAGAGTCCGGGGGCGATGGTGCATTCTGAACGCTGTGTTTCTGTTTCTGTTTCTGTTTCTCGAAAGCAGAAGAGGTGGAAGCCATTCAGTGGGGACCGAAAGCTGGGGGGAGCAGGAAGAGGAGGAGAAACTTTGCTGGGTCCCGTAGGTTCTTTGCCGTGGAAACTTCGGCAACTCTGGTGGTACCGGTCGTGCTTGCGTGGTGTCGCGCGCGTGATGAGACGGGAAGCGTGTGTTCTGAATCCCAGAATTCGAAGTGGAGCCTTTCCTCTACCAACGAACCGTTCAGTCGTGGGGCGGGCGACTCTAAGGCCACAACGAACAGAAAGTTTCGGATCAGGCATGAGTGTTGTTTGCAAGGACCTGCCATTCTCGATGGGCAAAGGGGCAACAAGCAAACGTCTCACACCGGACGTGGGAGTGACTCAGGCAAACGCCCTGGAAAGCAGCGTGGCCAAATTCCCTCAGTCAGAAACAGTTTTTAAAACTTACCCCGAAGAAAAGTCGCACGTGAGGGAGCAAGCCTCGCGCACGAGGATGCGCAGCAAAGGGTTGTGTCCCAGTGCAAAGGGGAAAAAACGAAATATCTAATAATGACTAGCTCAGCAAGTTATGCTAAACCCACTAGCTAGGACGCTTGCCACCATCGCGGATGCTCGCGAAGGTTTTCTGATGCAAAAAGGGAAAGTTCAGGACAGACATTAAGCGACAGCGTGCAACCTGCACGCGCCGAATCATAGCATCTGTTAAAAACACAGAAAATAGAAATATGGAAAATTACCAAAACGTTTCTAAAAAGGAGATAAATTACGGGCCAATTATGATTTTTGAAGGAGTCTACATTCTTCATTGCTCCACAATGCGCACTACGCCTCTTGTAATATGGTTTTTTGAGACAATTTTTAATAAAACAGAAGAAAAACTGTTCTGTCAGCCTTGACGTTTTTACGCTGGCAACAAACATTTTTTGTTTTTTGTTTTCCATTAATAGTGTCTAAATCCGAGCTTTTTCAACTGGAAAGGCCTGTCTGGGTTTAACTCTCTGCTGTTAACGAGTGGGGAAACTGAGACACGGGCGAAGGCACCGACGTGTCACACCGTTCGGCCTGCGCAGGGGCTGCGCCCCAGGGCGTCCTCACTCGGGCCCAAGCACCCGCTGGGCTCTGAACCCCGCCCCCCCCAGGACTAGGGATGCTTCTCTGGGTCCTGGTGTGTCCGTGACCCGCCCTGGGATACTCTGCCGATGACCCCACGGGCCCCCGGTCCTCCCTCCCTCCCACCTCGTGAGTCCCACGTTCGAGAGAGACGGATTTATAATATCGAAGTCTTCGCCCCAAACCTCTGCTCCCACTGGATCTGTAAACTTCACGGAGTATGAGCATCGGCGCTGTTTTAAGAAAAAAATAACTCGGCCGCTGGTGGGGGACAAAGGAAGGTGAAGGAGCTGTCCCCATCCCCCCCCTGAGTGTGGGGCCCCCGCCGGGCAGGCCCAGCTGGACCGACTCGCTCCTCCGGGAACTCGAACCGAACCGCAGGGACCTCGCCGCGGGGGTCTGCGAGCCGCACGGGTCGGGCGGGCGCAGGAGGGAACAGGGTTCCCAGGGCATCGGGGTGGAGGTGGTGGGGTGGGGGCAAGCCTGGCCCCCGACCCCGATGTGCACCTGCGGGGGCGTCTGGAACAAAGGACACGTCTCCCAGGCTTGCCCCGTGGGCTCTCGGGGAGGGCGACGTCCTCCTGTGACCGGAGCCGGCCGGCCTGGGCCAGGGACAGGCCGACAGGCGGCTGTGCGCACCTCCGTGGGGACGACTGTGTCTCCCAAACGCAACAGAAAGAAAACACGCGCACGACTTTCTCCAGTGAACTCCGCCAAGGACGCCTGGCACCGACGGGCGAGTTCGGGTCGATCCGCACGACAGGGGAAGCTGCTTTCCGAGGGGGAAGCAGCTGCTGACCTCGCCCGGGTCTGACGGGCCCGGTTTCCCCTAGCGGTAGCGGCCCTGCGGACACGGCTCTGATTCCGGGTGAGGAAACGCAGTGACGGCAAAACTAAGACACGCACGGAAGGGACAGCCCGAGCCTGCAGGCTGCGTGCAGAACGCGCTGTTCGAGGTGACCCGAGGCGCTGGGCACCGAGTGCACCCGAGAAGGGAAAGAAGCGGGGAGAGCAGAGGGCGTGGCGGTGGGGACTGGCCCAGGCGACAGGGCTTTCGGGGGGGCGGGGGGTCTCCATTCCCTAAGAAAAGCCGAAAAGCACCATTTCTGGCCACGCCTAACTTTAGGAGGAAATTGAGTGCGTCGTTCAGAAGCAAACTCCAGACAAGGCCAGGCAAACCCGAGTGCCGGGCGCGCACACTCCGGGCGGGAAGGGCGGCTCTTCCGCTGTCTTTTTTCGGGTGGCGGACTTGCTGCTGTCATTGTCATGGAACGGGGACCTCGGAGGCACCCGCGAGCACGTCCCGGCTTCCTCGCGTCAGGCTTTCTCCTTCCCAAACAACTGCCGGGTGGGTCCGGGCCCTGGCGGGCCTAGCTGGGCACCCCCCCGACCAGGGCTGTTGTTAAGGCTCTTCTGTCTCCCCCACCTTCTCTTCATCGCAGCCCTCCGTTGTTTCAAGGAGGAGACGGCTCTGTCATTTGCCTGCCTTCACCTACAGCAGCGTGGGCCTCCCCGGGAGAAAGCTTGGATTTTCTAGAAGGAAAGAGGACGCGAAGGCTTGGAGTTAGAAACTGCAAAACACACATGAAATTCGGAAAACGTGCATCCAGGTTTTCGTTTGAAAATTCTTTCCATAGGATGGCCACTGCCCTCGCTTTGGGCCCCAAAGGACAATGAAGGGAAAATACATGCAATTCCAGTTAGCGTATTTTTTAAAATAAAAAGCCTGAACGTTTAAGCACACTGAGTTGCTGCAAATGAGCTTTGCGGGAAAATCCAGACTACTGTGGCCTCGACCCGCTGTGGAGTGACGGGTCGGCACGCTGGGGGCTCTTCTGAAGGAAAGAAATCCAAGTGCCATTGTTCATGTCAATAAGAAATGCGCTTTCCAGGCGTGGTTCGGAAAGAACTTTCTGCAGCTTTCCAGGACAGGAGCGGGGCACGCGAGCTCACACAGCCCCAACACGTGGACATCTGAGAAAGCGCGCTCTCGGGAAGGGCATGGCCCTGTCCAGGGGGCGCTTGCGGGGCCCTGGGACTTGCCTGCCGGAGAAGCCAGCGGGCCCTGACCTCTGTCGGGCCCTGACCTCTGTCTGGCCCTGCAGAGCCGCCAGACGCCAGGGCGGATCCCAGCAACGCGAGTCCCTCGGGAAGCTTCTCAGAGCCGGGCAGGCCCCGGGGGGGGGGGGCGCCTTGGTTCTGTCCACCCCCGCCCGTGAGATGGAGACGCTCTGGGCCGGGGGCCGGGGACTGCGTGTGGACACTGGCTCTTGCAGTCTCTGAAGCAGCACGAGAGAGTGGACCAGGCCTGCCGGTGCCTTCTCTCCCGCCCGCCCCCAGCAGTCCCAGGGGGCCAGTAGCCGGCCGGCCCCGCTGACCAAGTGCCGGCGGCAGGCAGAGCCCAGCGCGTCCCGCCCCCAGAAGGCCGGGCGGCTGGCGGCGTGGACGGACCCCAGGGCCAGCAGAGGGTGTTAAGAAATTAGAACAAACATCTGTTACGGTTTCAGAACACCGACCTTCATCCTATCTTTAATCAAAACCACACTAGGGAAAATATTTGCTCTGGGGCGGCCGCCGCCCTCGGCCTTGGTCCAGCTACCAGTCGTGCTTGGGCCCCCGGCCCCGGGGTGTCTCCGGGACGCCCCCTCCCTGAGACTGTGCGCCTCCCGCGCTGGCCCCTACGGCCCACCTGGGACTCACGGCCCCCGGCCCTGTCGCTCTCTCCACCCCATCTCCCTTCAAGCCCTACTTCCCTGCCTGGGCTTGCTGTGCTGCCCCAGACCCCGCAGGCCTGCTGCGTGCAGTGGCCCGGCACAGAGGACTCGCTGGCTCTTCTTCCCGCCGGCCAGGTGTGGGGCGCACATGGGAGGCGGCCCAGCCTCAGCGCCCCGGCTTCCCAGAAGGACCCCAGCCAGCCCCACAAGCCTGGCCCGCCGGCTGCTGGCCTTGGGGACGGCTGCCAGGCTCAGGCAAGCCTCGGCCACCAGCAGGCTCAGCACAGGGCTGCGAGTGAGTGAGGGAGTGAGACGGAAAGTGGCCCTCAGGGGAGAGGAGAGAGAAGGAACTAGAAACAACCACTTAACAGCTCTTTAGAGCCCGGGAGCATTTGTGGAAGGCGGCCCCATTACCGTGGAAAAGATGCAGATTTGGAGAAAGAGCCAGCTGTTTCCCCGCACCCTGGTTCCTGCAGGGGTCGAAGGCATTCGTGTGCGCCCGGCCAAGGCCGAGGTCACATTGCTCAGAGGTCACCCCCGGAGCCAGCTCCACCAAGTGCTGCAGGAGGAGATTTACCGGCTCCAGAAGGAGGTGCGTCCGCGCAGCCGAAAGGGGGAAAAAAGGCGCGTGAGCACACGCACACAGACATGCACACACGCACACAGACACACGTGCACACGCACACACACGCACACTCACTCACACACGCACACGCACTCACACACACGCACACTCACTCACACATGCACACACGCACACGCACACACACTCACACACATGCACATGCAAACACATGCACACGCGTGCGTACACGCGCACACATGCATGCACACACGCACACTCACACACGCGCACACACGCACACACACATGCACACGCACACGCACACACACATGCACACACACACGCACGCGCACGCAGTCCCGAGGCTGGTGCCAGGGCAGCGATGAGACGCGCCCCCGCCGGGCCAGCGCTCGCGGCCGCCCTTCTCTCGTGGCTGCAGAGCGAACGGCAACTCAGGCCGGGAGGCTCTCGGGCCGTTTGCAGTCCGACGTCAAACACCCTTCCCCACTCTCAGGAGCACGCTCACCCACGAACGCAGGGCCGGAGCGGCGCTGTCGGTCCCTGCGTCGGCTCCGGCCTCTGTGGCAGGAGCACGTGAGCGCGGCCGTGGACGCTGGAACCTTCCTGCCCCGCCACACAGCCCGGCGCGCGGCCGCACGCGGCTCCTCCGGCCTCCCCGACCTCCCGCCCCCACTCCAGGTGGCACGAACGGGGGGACACGCGAGCAGAGCGGCCAGGCGTGGCGGCACCTTGAACCCAGCCTGGAGGGCAGAGACTCTACGTGATGCGGAGGCGACGCACCGAACATGCCACGGCCTGTAAACGGGATATTTCATCCATCTGCTGAGTGTCGATTCTACCTCAAATCTGCGGCCCTCGAGGATCAGGGCACAAAGTGGCCTTTCAGTCCAGGGCTTCGCGCCTATAAAACATCGCGCTGTGTTTGCACGCACAGGAACGTGGAGCAGGTTTAACGGGAAACAAGCACGTGCAGCGTCGCGAGCCGCTCCTCGATTCCCTTTCCCTGCTCTGGGCTTGCTGGCTTTTTGCTGCTTTTCCTTTCCCTTTTTTTTCCCTTTTTTTAAGAACGGAAAAAAGAAGGCGCTGGGAATCGTGGAAGATGGTTTTTAGGTTGCCGCCACATGAAATTATTATTTGGTTTATAACTTGGTAAGACGTGGAACTGGAAGCAGGCTCCGAGTGCGTGCATCTGTGCGTGTGCGCGCGCATTTCGTAAGACGGAATGCATAAAGCAGGGGGGAGCAACGAGAGCCGTGAAAATGCAGCTCTATTTATGCGTTGTGTATTTAGTTTTCTTTCATTTTCCCCTCCGAGGATGGAGAGGGTGCTGTAATTTCAAAATACTGCAAGAAACATTCCTGCAAATTGCTTTGCCTGTCTGCCTGTATACATTAAGCAGCACAAAATAAGCGAGGGGACCCTTCAACGCAAAACGCCTTTTTTTTCTTTTTTTTTGCATTTTCTGTAACAACATAAAAGCTGCTGTTAGGACAAGAAGTCTGGTAGTTCACTCTTTCATTTATAATTTAACCACAGCCTATATAACATAATCCAAAAAATATGGGGCACGATTAGTGTAAAAATCAAACACAGTCGAGGCTTTCTGAATACTCCGAGAACAAAACAAAACCGAGAAAAAGGGAAAGAAAAAAGGCGAGAGGAAGAAAACACTGCCGGCCTCGGAATATGTGCGGTATTTCTTTAATACTTCATTTTAAACTACCTAATTGTGTTTTTAAGCTTCGGTTCCTGTAATTTTGCAAGACGAGGCATTCCAGGGAGAAAACATATGGTGAGGGATTTTTAAACCACATAGCGAGAGTGCATCATAGACTTATCTGCTGTTTTAGTGTCACAAAAATCCACCACTGAATTTATCCAGTCACCCATTAAAGAAAGAAAAGAATTAAAGGAAAAGGCGGCTTCAAATCCCCTAATGCTACAAGGACGAGTGAAATATGGTATCAAGTTCAAGTTAGAGTGCCGGGAGAGCTTCGTGACTTTACAAGACCGGCAAGGAGCAATTAGCAATCCGAAGCCGGGAGTTATTTATTTCAGGAGCACAGCAGCCCGCCGGCGGCTCGCAGCCGCCGACCGATTCCAGCGCGAGCATCCTCCCCGCTTAGCTTCCCAAGATGGCCCTTCTCGGGAGGGTCGCTTTTAAGTCGGTTCCCGATGGCTGGGCAGGCAAAAAGATTAGATGGATGATAGGCGATTGATAGATGATAGATAGATGGCTAACAGGTAGACAGACAGACGTGATGGGTAATGGAGGACGGAGATGCGTGCTCTGCAATTGTCACTTTAAAAACCGTTGCCTCTATGTGGAAGGACGACCGCCTCGCGACAGCGTGTTTCAGGGGAGCCGCTGAGTGAATTCGCGCGGCGCTGGCAGCGGTGACACAAGGCTCTGAGAGTGACAAACTTCCACGTTTGCAAGGAAAACCAGAAAGACGCCGCACACTTCACGCCGACGTTCGCGTTCCCAAAACCTGCTCAGCCCCACAAGCACAATGCGTGTGTGCGCGCGTGTGTGGCGTGCGTGGAGGGCCCTCCCGGCCCACATGCGGGACCAGGGAGGGGGCTGAGGCGGGCGGACGCGGAGCAATGCATATCATTATTCAAATGACAGTCCGATCCGTCCTGAAATTACGCTGGTGTCTCTTATCAGAAATTGTTTCCTATAGCGTATTATGCTGCAATAAGTGGACATTAATTAATGCTAAATTACAATGGAATTACGTATCACATCCACATGAATACCAAACGACTCCATTATGAATAATATTATTACAGTAAATATTAAAGGACCTGCAAGTGCTTTTGCACTAATTACGAAGTGTTGATGACTGCAGATGATCTCAAGTCAATGTGAAGTTTTAAATGCGACAGCAGCCCAGCCGCGAACCTGGGCTTCAGGCCGCTTCCAAAACGCAGCCGAGACGCAGGCCCCGGCCCGGACGTCTGATTTAGCCGTGTGACCGGAGCCTTCGTTTTCCGGCTTAGAATCCCATTAAGTTCCAGGCCCTCGGCACAGATGTGAGCGGCTCCTGCACTCAGCTCGCGTTTGGAAAAATCCACACACACCGCAGCCCGAGTCTCGCTCTCGTTCGGGTGGGTGGTCATTTTGTCTTCGGAAGGAAAAAGCCCTTAACCCTTTCCCACTTCCCACTTAAAAGATTTCAAAATACTCTGGTGGCAATTTTTTCCTTCTTTTTTTTTGCAAGGCAAGATGGAGTAGACGAAGTATGAGGTGTTAATCTTGATAATTAGTTCACAAAAGCAATTAAGGGTCTAAAAGCCTTCAGGGCGCAGAAAGTGATTTTTTTGGTGTTGTTTATTTGCTTACCTTATTAAGTTAAATATCTGTCTGAATGAATCGCTAATGGATGGGAAGAAGGCTCCGGAACTGGGAGCTTAATGAACAGCCGTGTCAGTTGCGTTTTACAGGGTCCCAAATCATCAAAGATTGCGTGCCACCGCGCTGTTCAAAATGACTTCTCTGCCCAATTTTCTGTTTGCAAAGCAGTAAATTATTTACATTTATTGTGCTTATTTAAGCACTTAAATGACTATGAATGGAGCAGGGGCACGTGGAAAAAATATCGAACCATTACACGGCTCTACGGCGAGGAATTCCCGTTATTTCCCCCCGAAGGCTGCTTCCCTTCCTTTTCTAATCTCTCTTTTACAACAATTCATGAAAAAGGCCATTATTACATCGAACATGTTTTAATAAGTTATTTATTATTTAACATGCGTGAGAGGCAGCGCCCTGCAAGTGACGTCACGCGCCGCAGGAACAGGCTCTCTCTCGCTCGTCCGGCCGCCTGAGCCCGGGGCTGAAGTTTCTGGGAACAACACGCGCCGGCCGCCCCGAGACTCAGTCCTCCCTGCCTTCCAGCCTCACGCACGCCATCAGCACCGGGCTCAGAGCCACCGGTGGCGCTGATCATTGTCTCTGGGCCTTGTCGTCCGACGCGTCCGCTCCCTTCGCGGTTGTTCGTTCGTTTGAACGCGGTGGCCGCGGGGGTTGGAAACGTGCAGCTGCTGCTGCTGCGGACAAGCACGGCCTGAAGTTGCTCTGCTCGGCTCAGCGCTCGCCCCAGCCCTCCCCGCAGCAGAGCACTGGGGACAGGCCGCCGGGCAGCCCGGCGACCACGGCCAAGCCCGAGGACGGGCCGGACGGTCACACTGAGGTTCAGCTCGGTGACAGAGCACACAGGAGGGGACGGGTGCTGGAGGGGCGGACGGCGTCGCAGCAGGGGACGAGGGACACCAACACCCCGGGGAGGGAGAGCGCGGTCCCCGGCAGAGGGACAGGGGACCAGGGAGGCTGGGCCTGCCGTGTGGGGGTCAGGCAGCCGCTTCCAGGGGTCCCGGGGAACCTCTCAAATCGCTGCGGTGAGAACTTCCCCGGGTTTCCTCCCCGGACAGATGCCGCCCCGGGCCCTGGTGTGGGCCCCGGAGCAGGGGCGGCTGGAGCTCCCAGGCGTGGGTTCAGACCTTTCTGTGTGAGAGAGGGGGAGGGGGGATGGGGAGGGGAGGGGAGGGAGGGAGAAGGGAGAGGGGAGGGGAGGAGAGAGGGGAGAGGGGAGAGGGGAGGGGGGAGAGGGGAGGGGAGGGGGAGGGAGGAGGGGAGGGAGAGGGGAGGGGGACGGGGGAGGGGGAGCACAACGCAGCCCTGTTTGCGTCCCGACCTCACTGTTCCGGTGCATTTTCCCCCATAACGCGGGGCGGGGGGGGGGGGGACACGGCAGGCGCGGGGCGGCCTGGCCCAGGGGACGGGCCCGGGGAAAAGGGCCCCTTCCTTCTGGGGGGGAGGGGGGACCCCCGGGGAGGTCCGCGGTGGGGACGGGTGCGGGGTCCCTCCCGCAGGGCCTGAGCCACGGTCCCTGTCGCTCCGGGCGACGCGGCGGGTCGGGGACGGGGGGGCCCGTCTCCCCGCGCCCCGCCGGCCCCGGCTCCCGGGATCCCCTCATCCCCGCCCCCCCCCCGGCAGCGCCCCCGACCCTGCGCGCTCCCCCCCTGGCCCGGCCGGCGCCTCCGTGGGGTCCGCCCGGGGCGGCCTGGGGGGGGTGCGGGTCCCCGGCCCCGGCCCCCCGCCCCGCGACCCCCGCACCCCGGGGCGCCCTCCCCCCCCCGCGGCCGCAGGGACCGGCTCGGGGCGCGCGCGGCGCCGGCGCCATCCCCCCGGCGGCCACGGGGCGGCGCTGTGGCCCCGCCCAGGGCGCGGGGCGCGGGGCCGGGAGGGGCCTTAGGGCCGGGGGTGCCCGCCCCGGGGCTGTGGGCTCCGGGGCGCGGGGCGGGGGGGCCGGGGAGGGCGACGCCGCCCCGGATGGTCGTGTCCGGGCCCGGGCCGGGCGGTGCAGGCGGGGGGGGGGAGCCCCACGCCCGAGGCTTCTGGGGGGGTTAAGGTGCGGGGGGCGGGGGGCCCCACGCCCCGTATTTCCCGTCTCGGACGCCGAGCCCTCGCCTCCGGCCCGGGTGTCCGGGTCCCCCGGAGGCGGGGACTGAGACCCATCCCCCCGGGGCCTGGGGACATTCGCCCCCCTCCCCCCCGCAGGTGCAGGCCAGGCCCCTCCCGCCTGTCCCCAGGGCGCGGGGCCGCAGGTGCTCAGGGCCCCAGGACCTTCCTGGCCCAGACAGAGCGGGGTGCAGGGCCGGGGTGCAGGGCCCGGGTGCAGGGCCGGGGTGACGCCAGTGGCAGGGTCGGGGCTGTGGGTCCCTGCCCACAGAGCTCCCGAGTCTGCGCCCCCAGCCCGGCCTGAGTGTGATGCCCTCCCGGTGCCCGCTCTGACCCGCTGCTCACGTCCCCACGCGTGGTCCCCGGCCCCCTCCGCCCGCCCCTGCTCTGCGCTCAGCGGGTGGCTCCCAGAGGCCACTCCAGACCTGGGCCGCCACCCCAGACCCCAGCCACACCTGCCGGGAACACACCGTGGAGGACGCGAGGCTCCCTGGCCTCCATTCCCACAGCCGAGCGCAGTCACCTGTGCTTCACGGCTCTGAGTCCCCAGACACGATCGGGGCCGGACGGGGCCTGCTGTCGCGCCTGCCTCCGTGTGTGAGAGGGGACTCAGCGCCCCCCCAGCCCCGAGGCCTTCGTCTGCTTTAAATGTGGGCCACCTGGCCTTTTCGTCCTGCTCCCCGAAGAGGGGCGAGGGGCCTTTCCAGCTGCGGCCCCCCTTGATTTAAGAGGAGCTCGCCAAAGGCCTTAAGGCGTGACCTCCCCGTCGTCGTGTCGGGGGACCGCTCTGCCGCCTGTGACATCGGGGAGGGGGGGGGTTGGCGGATATTTAATTGAAGGTTTCGCTTTTAATTTTCACATTCTTACCATGTGGTCTTTACTTTATTTTTACATTTTCAGCCCATTTTCTCTCCAGCCCCGTCGCAGGAACTGGGCAGTCAGCAAGAGCCGAGAGTGCTGGCATGTGTCATTACATTCTCAGGATGGCATATTTACTGCGATTGCCAGCAGGGTCGCGCTTCTGTCCTAGTAAATGTAGCGGAGTATGAAAAAGGCAATTACATCTCACTGGGTGACCTTTTAACAGCCACGACTACCTCCTATCTATACATAATTATTATAGGTGATGATTTCCAAGTATTACAATCTCCTGGAGCCTCCTCTAATTCACATCACATTTAGGCACGTTTGTCACCAGTGCTGCAGATTTTAACCCCCGGAAACGGAGAAAAACAGAAGAGAAAAGTGATAGCAATGGATGTCAAGCTCTCAAGTCGTCCTAATAAAAACACAGCAAATAAGATGTCGCCCTGTTTGTATTCATTATCAGTTCTTACATGCTCCGACTCTTGCATTAAACATTAGACAGCCTCTGATGCCTGCTTAACAGTTTAATTCCCTCCTCAGTATTCAGGCTGTCATAATAAAATCAGTGAAGCAGGCAAAGTCGAATAAGAGCAAGAGGGGGCGTGGAGCGTTGTCACCGCGCGCCGTGCGCGCCGCCCGGCTCGCGGGCGCCGGGCTCGGCATATGCTGTGGAGTGACACGCGGCCCGGCTCCCCCGCCGCCGCCCTGGCCAGCGTATCTTGCCGGCGCAGGGTGAGGGCGGCGCGCGTGCGGAGGGCCGATAGCAGCCCCTTCAAAAGGCGCCAGCTTCCGAGCCACTGAAGCTGGCACAATAGAAGCCACTTCTGTCAACAAAGACTGTAGACTAAAGAGCTAGATATCCTCAGCGCAGAAAGATTAACAGCGCTAAATCCGTTTAGGCCCTTTTTTTACTTATTTACAGGCTGCTGATCTTGAAGGCTGAATCAGAACAAGAGATTAGCTCTATTAAGTGCTGCCCATTTTTCTGAATTATGTTTTTGAAGACTTGGACAATGTGAATAAGGACTCATATTAACCGCTGTGCGCAAGGCACACACTTCATTGCGGTGACAAAGCCTTCGGAAAACTACTTGTCACTTGCAGTGATCCATTGCAAATACAGTTTAATATATAATTTATATCTACCAGCTGGTGAGTGCGGGAAGAGAGCACTCCCACCCCATTTCTCCTTTAAAGGGGAGAGGGGGAAAGAGAGGAGGGAAGAGAGAGAAAGCCTGGCGATTTCGGATGTCACTAACGATAGTAAAATAGCTCAGCAAACAGTTCAATAACCGGTTCAATACCGCGATCCTATCCAAACAAAGACTCCGAGCCATTAATTTTAAAAAGTTCTGTGAATCTTCTTCGAACAGTAAATATTTAATCACCGCGATGTGTAAGCCGCCCTCTCATATTTTATCTCCTAACCAGAACCGCGCGGGGACCCCGGCCTGGACTCACGGCGGCCGGAGCGCATCTGGCCCTCTTCCTCCCCCCGCCCGGTGAGGCAGCGCGCCCCCGGCTCAGGCCCACCTCGGACGAGCCCGGTCCAGGAACGCAAAACTAAAACACGCCCGAACCCCCGTTAGAAAACGCATGTGCGTGCGGGTGTGTGTCCCGAACACGTACAGTTCCACGTGTAAAATCGTGTTTAGTGAATAGCGACGCGTTCCTGAAGAAACTCCGGACCGGGGAGTTGAAGCCCCAGGCCAAGGCTTTCGGAGCTGAGCAGCGGGAGCGGGTACCTGCGACAGCGCCTCGGCCTGCGCTCGCGCGGGGACGCCATCCCCGGCGTATTTAACAACCGGCGCGGAGCCTCCCTCGCAGGGCTGCGAAGCTCCTACAGCCAAACAACGAGTGTTTATTTCTTTTGTTCCATATTTTCCTCTAATTCAGGAAAGACCCACAGAGACTACAATTCTAATTTGCAGGGAATCCTGTTGACAGAAAAAACCAAACAATCAGCAATTTGCCTTCTGAACAGTCACGGGGAACGGCCAGCGTCAGGTGCGGCCGGGAAAACACGCAGGCTCCGCGCTGCACACCTGAGCCGGGCGGAAACGAGACCGGGAGGGGTGGCCGGGGGGACAAGGTGGATGGAAGGATCGCAGGCCCCTCGCAGGTCTGCACGCGTGGGTCACGGTCTGGCCGGGGTGGGGCCCGATCTGCGGGGCTCTGTGTGCGTTTCCCCAAAAGTAGACTCCGCGTGGTCACGGCCGCCACCGTCGATGCAGGTTAGTTAGACACGCGCATGCACGCGCACACGCACGCACATGCACGGACACGCACACGCACGCGCACGCAGACCTAATTAAAACGCCCTGTGAAATCGGAGTGCATCCCCCGACATCTCTTCATTAGCCACTGGGCTGGCCTCGACGCCACACGCATTTCAAACGCCAGGTTCCCTGACGCTCAAGTCCAACCTGGGCTTAGGAGCTGCGAGCGGCCTGAGAGGTCGCCCGCCCGCCCGCCCCTCCACGCGAGGGGGACAGCGAGGGGCGGGCACGGGGAAGCGCTTTCCGAGGACACGGCTCGGTGGAGGGTGGGGTCCACGCCGGGGCTCCCGCGTGCCAATCCTCTCCCCTCCTTCTAAACGCAGACGGAGGTTTGTTTCCGCGTCTTGGCACGTGCTCTGTGCGGGAAGAACAAAGACAGACGAGGCAGGGGTGCGCCCTTCCGGGGCTCCCGGTCTAGGCCGCAAGCACAGGCCGCAGCCCCCGGCACCGAGTGAGCTCCTTGTGGCCAGACAGAGCCCGAGGCACGGGCGCGCGCTCCGCGGAGAGCGAGACAGGCCCAAGGTCGCGCACGTGACCTTGCCCTGCAGGGAGAACCTGCCTTCTGCCCAGGCAGAGGAGGTACCCACGCCGTCGCGGACCTTCCGTCCACCTTTCTCTCTAAACACCTCGTTGCTCCCCATGTCTTGGCCTCTTCCTGTGACCCGACCGAGGGAGGAGCAGGGACCCGAGCCCAGCTTCCGAGGCCACGGGAGAGGCCAGGGTGGGTGGAGGCTCCTCCCCGACAGCGGGGACTGCGTCCCTCCGGAGGCCCTCACACTCCCGACAAGGGAGACATGAGGATCGGCCTCACGGGCTGTGACAGGTGCGTAGAGAGGGCTCGGCCCGCCGTCTCGCACATGGAAAGGGCCCAGGGAATGACACCCAGGAGGGACCAGTGGTACCAGCAGCGGCGGCGGCGGCCACAGCTTCGCCGTCGACCGTGACGAGTCCTCAGGCCCCGGGTCTGCAGGGTGAGGACTGCAGGGCCGAGTGTGCACGAGCCGCACCCGCCCTCGGGTCACGCGCGCAGAGAGCCTGGCCCGGCGTGGATGCTCGGGCTCTTGTCTCTGAGCAACAGGTCTGTGTGTCTCCATCCCCGGAGAGCCCAGCCGACGGAGCAGCACGCCACACGCACTGGCCTGCTGAGGAGAGAATTCCCCGGACTCGTTACTCGGATCCATCCCGACACGCATCAGCCCTGCACACCCAGTGAAAGGGGAAGAAAGACAAAGCGTGGGCTCCGCTCCCGCCCGGGCCCTCCGGCCCCGGCCCGGCCCGGCAGGCGCCGTGGGGCCGAGCGCCGGGCTTCTCAACGGCACCCCCGCGCGTCCGCCTCCACCGGGAGCCCTGGTTCCTCTGCCTGGCGTCGTTTGGGAAAGTTCGCAGGTTTCCAGGCTCCGACGGCGTTGCTGTTACTCCGGGAATGGAATCTCGCCTCCCCCCGCGGCGAGGTAATCAAACCCCGCGTCTGAGGAGACGTCAGGAGAGTTCAAATGTCGAGCAGGTTAACGTGAGAACTGCTGGGAAACAGGCCCCGCGACGTGGGGATTGAAAAGGAGGCGGAATTCACGTCGCAAGTGCGGGGACCTGGAAGCGCGTGTTTCTCTTGGCCGCCTCCGAGGAAGTGACGTCACCGCGCGCGTCTCCTGGGACCTCGGCCCCGCGTCTTTCATTCCGGGTTTTGGCACCGACGCTGGCAGAATTAGACCGTTTCGTGAGACGGATCTTGAAGGCGTCCCCCCCGCCAGGCCCCTGCCGCACAGCTGGGACCCGGCCGGAGAACAATGGGCGCGAGCGGGCTCGAGGCAGGGACAGCTGCCGCCCGGAGCGGGGCCTTCCTCGCGCGGGTTTAGCTGCGTGGATCGGCTCCGGCCGGGGGCGAGAACGAGCTGGAAAATGGCTCGAAGGGGGGGACGGAGAAGAAGAAAAACACCCGCCCGTGAGCGCCATCGCAGAGGATGCGCCGGCGACTGGGCGCCGCCCACACTCCTGGCCGCTTTATCGCCAGACGTGTGGCACGATTGTCAGAAGCTTCGTGAAGATCCGTGAAACAGAAAGTTAATTTTTTTTGGGGGGAGGGGACAGAAAAAGGTGCGGCTGAGGCGCTCAGGTGGCTCCCGTGCCCCTCGGGGAGGGCCGGCCGGTCGAGCGGCTGGACCACGAGTGTGGCCGAACGTCCCAGCCGCGCGGGGCCTGCGACGGGAGGGGGGGCGCGTTCGGCACGGAGGGGAAACGGCCCAGATAGGAAGTCCTGCAGGACTTTTTCTGCCGATTTCCTTTCGGGAAGGTGGCATTGTTTCTGCCGACAATGAGCAGGCGCGGGCGGGGGAGAGCTCCCCGGGCTGACAGCATCCTTCAAAGCGCCCGCCGGCTGCCCGCGCGGCGCGTGGTTCTGTGTTTTTGTTCCTGGCCGGGCAGGTCTGGGCTATTTATAAGTGAGATCGTGCCGGGGCCGAAGTTTCCCTCCCTGGACAGGATTCCTGGCAGAGCGTTTGATTAAGGATGCCTTCTGAACACAATGCGAGAGGCATCCCCCCCGGCCCGCCGCGCTCCGTGCTGAGCAGCCAAGTTCTTGCCCCGTCGCGGCCAACAGCCCCCAAAACACCCCTCGGAGCAGCCAGGCCCGCGGCAGCCCACCTGCCCGCCAACGTCTCCTCTCCTCCTCCTCCTCTCCTCCTCCTCCTCCTCCTCCTCCTCCTCCTCCACTCGTCCCCCTCGGAACGCCAGACGTGCCCTCGACAGGATCCCATCCGCGGGGTCGGGGAGGGCGCGCGTTTAGAGCGAGCATAAAACAAATGTTTAAAAAACCCATTATCGGTTCCATTTCAGTCCCTGCTCTCGGTCCTTCCTCGGCGCCAAATGCCGTCCTCATGCTCGGTGCAGATGTTGTCACAGCTGCCCGCCCGCCAAGCTGACAGCGTGCCGCGTGGGCCCCGCCACGCGGGCTCCCAGGAGAGCGGCCCAGCGAGACAGAAAGCAAGGGCACCGCAGCAGAGCCTCCCAACTGCTGCCGGGGGAACCTCTCTGAAATGCAAATCCGGGCCTTCGGGCTGACAGCCTGGCCTGGCGCCCCGTAGCTGTTCTCCAGGAAAACTTCCCGAACCCTAACCTGGCGTGGACGGGCCTGCTCGGACGGGCCTGCTCGGCACAGCCCTGCTCCCCCTCGGAGCTCGCCTGACCCTGCCCTGCTCCTGCCCCCAACACCGCGCGCTCCGGCACCTGCCAGGCCCCGCGGCCGAGCGAACTGTTCCCGGCCCGTCCGGAGGATGATGCCCTTACCTGGTCTCTTCATCCTTCAAGAGCCGACGTAGCCTCTCCTCCCCCGTGAAGCCTTCCCAGACCAGCCTTCGTCAGAGCCACTCCTCGCGCTCGGCGTCGGTGCACAAACGCTGCCCCCACGCGTTCCGGTCGCTGCGGCGTCCTGTCGCACGCCCGGGGGCCTTGGGAAGAAGCCCCGGGCCATGGAGGGGCACGGCCTGGGCTTTATTACACTCACGGACCGATGTGGAGAGAGGAAGGCAGGGAAGGTGGAAAGGGATGGAAGGAAGAAGGTGCGGGCGGTGGGGGTGGCAGGAGGCGCCAGCCCGCTGGGCCCCTCCAGCGAGCAGACGCGCGCTCGCAGCCAGCCGTGGGGCCGCCGAGTCACGCGCGGTGCTTTTGCTCCTTGTCTTGGCCTCGACGTCTTCGGGGCGTGAGAAAGCTCAGGACGACTCCGAGCTGGAGAAACCAGAGTCGCCCCGAACAGCCCGCACGCTCCCTCTGCTCCACGTGACCCATTCGCTGAGCACCCATGGGTGTCAGGGGCCCACGGGTAATCCCTCATTTGGAAAAGAACACAGCGAAGAGGGTGCCCGCGGCACACACCCCTGCCCTTCCCCTTCTCGTGCGTGCGTGTCCCTGGGGGCCTCTTGCTGATGCGTATAAATGGGACCTGCCCCCGGCGTCACACACCCCCGGGAGGACGCGGAACGCCGCCCCCGCCAGTGTGCGCTTTGTCCTGTTGCCCCTCAGGCTGGTGCGCAGCCCCGGGTTCGCGGGGGACCGCTGACACCGCCCGTGTGTGACGTGAATAGCCCCCACGTGAGGGACGCACGGGCACTTGTCACTGATTTAGAAACGACGAGACCCGGTTTCGTGCGGAGCTGCGGCCGACGGGGCGTCGCGCCTGGCCCTGGCCTTCCAGCGAAGGAATGCGGCCGCCCTGAACCACGCGGAGCGGAGGCTCTGCTTCCGGCCCGTTCGCCTCGGGGGCTTGGTCATCGATGCGGTTAGACCCCTCCTGATCAGACTTGTCTCCGGGACTCCCCACGTCGCCGCAGTACCCTGGGGCCGGGAGGAAAAGGCTCCGAGTCGCCCTGGCCGCCAGGGTGTGACCTCGTGCACGACCATGATTTACCGTCATTACACGGGAAGGGGGGGGGATCGGGGTGGGAGGGATGGGGTGGGAGCGACGCGAGTGCTTCCCCTCCTCGTCTTCAAGTGCGTGCTTATTAGCACCGCACACTTACGAGATTATAATTAAAATGTTAATGCGTGTTGTGACAACAACTCGGCGACAAAAACAGCGGCGGGGGCGGAAAGGACGGAGCCAACATGTGCTTCGCGCTGGGGAGGGGTGCCCACGGCTCTCCCAGCGGTCCCCGGGCCCGAGGGTCCGGGGGGACAGGTAGACACGCAAGGCCCCCGGCTCTGCACCGATCGGCGTGTAGCTAGCCCGGGGACGGGCCGCGGCAGGGGCCACGCGGAGGGTGGGAGGACAGTGGCTCCAGGCACCACCCCCCAAGGCCCGCCGGGGCCATCCAGCCCCTCTCCGTCCCTAATTCCCAGCGTCTTGAGTCTTGGCCACTAAACGTGCCGCCTGGGAGAAAGTCCAGGGCGAGGTCCCTGTGGGCTCTCCCTCTCCCGTGAGCGCTGGCCCCGTTTCCAGGGACAAGAAGGGAGAGCACCCAGGGGTGGCCCAAAGCACTGTCTGGACGCCTTACCACCCCCCCTAGTTCTCTCGCTGCGGACAAAAGGCACCGGAGGCCCCTCCAGTTCATGGGGACACGGACACAAAGGCAGCAGTGCAATCCCACGGACGCTTCTCCAGAGCCACCTACTAGAAACTCTGCTTAGGACCCCGTTTCAGCCCCGGCCCACACCCCAGGGGCCCGGTCGGTGGGCTCCAGGGGGCCAAACCCACCAGGCGGCCGCGCTGTGTCCCCAGGCCCAGAGCAAGACGGGTCTTTTGTCTCACTCACACCCACACGCAGTCACAGCCCGCTCCCCCTCCTCTCCCTCTCCCTCCTCCTCTCCCCCTCCTCTCCCTCCTCCTCTCCCTCCTCCTCTCCTCCTCCTCTCCCTCTCCCCCTCCCCCTCTCTCCCCCTCCCCCCCCCCCCCGTCACACACTCACACACTCACACCCCTTTCCCTTCTCCTGGCCCTACTGCATCTCGTGCCTGTAAATGCCTGCGTCTCCCGCTGGCTTGGTGCTGTGACTCGGGGATTTTTTGTAAAAGGTTCTTTCTTTGTAAGCCTAATGGGCCCCGCGTTCAGGCCCCGATAAAGAGGCAGCTTACTGGGTAAATAGCAAACAGCTTGCGAGCTTTCGGAGGCTTTACAACCCCGCCGAGCCGTCCTCCGCGGCTCCGACGCCAGCTACCGCGCGGGGTCAGCGGACGCGGCGATGGGTGGGCAGAGGGCACCCTTCACTCCCGGGCCCCGGCCGCCGAGCCTGCTCACGTCTGCGACACGCCATGGGGCGTGGGCACGTAACGCTCCGACCCCTGTGTCTCCCCGGCCCCTCGCAGCGGGGCTCGCCAAGGCCACGGACGTCGCTCGCTCGACCTGCGAACCCAGAGCCGGGCCCGGGCACGTGTCTGCGTCCCGCTCAGCCTGCACACCCCCGCGAGCGTCTTTTTCTTCAGGAAAGAATATTTCCTTTTTTTTAAAAAAAAAAAAAAAGGAGAAGGAAAGAAAGAAACGGAAAGAAAGCCGATCGCATGGCACAAAGCGCCGCGGACCTCACTTTTAATAGGAACAGGGTGTCCTCGAAGCGGCGCGTTTAGCCGGCGGAACGCGGAGAGCGAGGCAGGGGTGTTGGTTTATGCCCTCAGTAACCAGACCAATTATCTGCAAAGTTTTTTCATATTTAATGCATCCCCAGCCTCCACTCGCCATCTGCCCTTCCCCCTCCGACACGGCGGAATTTTTATGAGATAGGACAAAAATGGGCACTTCCCTTATTACCATCTCACTGTGGAAATCAAATATGCAAGGAAAGTAGTGTATATACTAATTAGTGCTGAATTCATAATTACTGTGCTCATTGATGGAGATACATTTGAATACGCTCGGCTCCTCGGGGAGGGAGCCGGCTGTCCGGGAGAGTTTGAAAAAATGCCCTCAGCCTCTTTTCTTCTTGAAATTAGGGATCTGTGGCATGCAGTAATGCTATGAGAAGAACATCCAAAGTGCCCGCAATTTCTTTAAATATAATTAATCAAGTGGAGCATGTAACCTAATGAATGTATTTGATAGAAGCTCCTGTTCAAATATGAGCTTTATCTCGGCCTGTGTTGGAATTGCTAAAAGGCAGGGACACGGAGCGGGGCGTCGATCTCGAGCACGTTCCTCGGCGCCGCGCGTCAACCGTGCGCCTGCTTGTCAAATTAAAACACTGACAGAGAGCCACGAGTTTTAATTGCTGGAAATTAATAACAATTAGGACGCACGGGCGAACGGGCTGGGCTCGGACGCAGAGGCGGTCGGAGCTCGTTAGCAGGTGCTCCCTTCGCGCGCGCGGGCCGTCCCCGCTCACGGAGCGCGCCCGGCGGCGTCTGGGGGTCGCGTCCTCACTGCTTTTTGTTCCAGGGGCCGGACCCGCGAGCAGACTCAGCCGGGCGTGGCGGCGGAGAGGTGCGGACCCCGTCGCCAGGGCGGTGCGGAGGCCGCTGGGGACGGCCCACCCCGCGTTGGCGAGCTCACCCTCCTCCCTGCCTCCCCCGCACCCAGGACACCGTCTCCCACGACGGGACAGGCCCGGCCCCGCGCTCCCTCTGCTTGGTCGCCAAGGAGGCCAGCGGCTCCAGCGCTGGAGTGGACGCGCGGGCTGAGGCCCGCCCCGGTCCGCTGGGCTGCAGAGTGACACGCGGGCCACCTCTCTCTGACGGTCCTTGGAACCGGCTCAGCGCCCAGGGGCCTGTGGGGGGCCAAATGCATGGGACCCCGTCCTGCTCCCAACCAGACACCGAGGGGCTGGAGTCACCGCCCAGCCTTCCGGAAGGAGCCATACGACCTTGGGGACCAGCATCCCGGCCTCTGCCGGCTCCATTTATGGGTGGCAGGATGGGGCCGAGGCCCCGGGGGCCCTCCACCAGCCTCGGACACCCGCACAGATGGCCACCGGGCCCCTCCCGGCACCCTCCACTGTGACACGGGCGTTCGGCGCCCGTAGATGCCACTTCTCCCTGCTGTAACGCCGGGGCCCTGCAGGCCAGGAGGAGGGCCCCAGCGAGCCACGCTGGCCGCAAAGCGCAGCGCGCACCCCCTCGCAGACCCCGGAGGCCCGCCCGGCCTCGGCTCCCCGGCCCGGTGGACCCCTTTCCCCTCTAGTTTCCGCTCCCGTTCGGCCCTCGCTCCACCCCAGGCCGACTAAGTCGTTTGGAGGGCTCGCCGCCCCTTGCGACAGCGGCAGAGCGGGGGACGCCGCCGTGACGAGGCGCCGAGCCGGAGGGAGCGCCAGTTGGGATCCCGACTGCAGCCATATGCGAGGCCAATGTTGCATGAATTAACATACGGCGGGTCAGGCCGACATATGTACCGTGAGAAATGACTAATGACTTATCACTCCGATGTTATTTTTGGACCTTCCTCCTTGCGCCCAACCTTTCAGGGAGGAACAAGGAAAAGCAGTTTGGGCCTCAACTGCCCCGGTTCCCCGTGAAGAAGGAGGAAAGTGAAACCATATGCTCGGCAACGAGAGGACGGCCAGCCCGCGCGGCGGGCTGGAGGGGACCAGCATGGGGCGGCGGCCTCCCGCAGCCCAGCCGACGGGGAGGACGGCCCGGCCATGCGCCCCACCGCCAGACAGCAGCCGGCCGGATGACAGATGCTCCCCTCGCCCTCCCACAGGCGACGTCCGTGCCCCCGTGCCACGGGATCCCGGGATGGCTGCAGGGGCACCGAAATTAGATTGGCAGGACGTGAAGAGAGTCAACTTTTTTGTTTAATGCCATCAATTCGTGATGGAGGAGACAGGTATTAGCCCGGGGACCTCGGCGGTCCCTGCTAGCTATTAGTTTCCTCCGCAGCTGCACCGGCCGAGATTATGAATCTGCCAGGGCGGTCATTCATCAGCCCCGCAGCGCGCCCCGCGCACATTCCAACAACAACAGAGACGGAGCGTCGCGGCGCGCCGGCCTCGCGCCGCCGCGCGCCCCAGACCCCAGTTATCAGCAGAAATAAATTTCCTCATGTGTGCGCGACGAGGTGATGAAACCGGGGATGAACGGCCCGGGGCGGGGGCGGGCCGCTTCCTCCCGCGCCGGCAGGCAGGAAGCCCCGCGGCCGGCCGGACTCTCGCGGCAGTACCTGTGGAAACATATTGCGGAGGTCAGGCCCGGGGTCGGGCCGTCGGACGGCCGGGGTCGGAGTCCTCACGTCCACAGCGGGCGTTTGCTTCCTTAGCACTTGTTTCTTTTCTTTTTTCCCTCGCAGGAAGTGTCGGTGCATCTCCGACCCCGCGCCCGCCCATTGTTCGCGTTTCCGTGGCCGTGGCGGCGCTGTCCCCCCACAGGGAGCTCCCCGCGGTGGGCTTTCGGGGTTCGGCAGCGAGGCCTTGCTGCCTTCTCTCCGCTCTGGACCCCGAGACGAGCGGTGCCCGGCTCACCCCGTGCTCGGAAGAGGCCCTCGTCTTCTGGGTCCTGTTCTCGGGATTAAGACTCGGGACGTGAACCTTCTCTGAGGTCCCAGTGGCCCCCACGATGGGAAAACTGGCAACATGGGGGTGGCCGGCGGTGGGGGTGACGGCGACAGGAAGCAGAGAGACGAACCCCAGCCGCGCGGCGGGCGAGCCGGCCGCGCGGCCTCCGATGCGCGTCGCTGGCCTGTTCCTTGGGAGGTTTCTTGGCCAGAAATAGGCACATTTGAGGCGCACATAGTCAGTGCTTTGGGGCCGTGAGATGCCAAAGTACCAACAATCGTAACCGAAAACAGAGGGAAAAGGAGAGACGCTGGCGGAGCCGCCGTCGTCACCTGGGAGCTGGGGACGGTCCCGGTCGCCCCCCTGGAAAGCGGCCTGACCGCGGCCTCGTCGAATGCTTTTCCACGGGGCTTCGAGCCCGTGTCGGAGACTCCTCAGCAGCGAGCAGAGCAGCGGTGAGGGCAGGGGAGCCGCGTCGTCGCTTGGCCGCACGGGGTTCTCCCTCCCGGCTCTGCCCCCGCCTCCTGGCGGTCCGCACCTGTCCCGAGACGAGGCTTCGGTCCGTCCGAGTTTGTGAAAACGTGGCCGGTGCCAGACGGGCTGCGCCCGGGTGCCCACCGGCCCGTGGCCCCTCCGACGCCCGCACCCCCGGGCCCCCCGTGAGCGCAGGGGCTGCCCCGGGGGCGTGGGGCCGCCCACCCACCTGTGAGCCGCCCGGCGCCGGCTTTCGGCTGGCGAACGTGGTGTCTGGCGCGATAACGACGCAGCCCGGGCACCTACGGGGAATACACGAAATCAGAGGAGCCCTGTCTGCTTTGGTCCTCTCTCCGGAGTCATTACGGCAGCTGCCACTCATGCCCGGCCTGTTGCCCTGATTATTCCAGAGTCGCCGGGATAACCTGGCCATTAAGGGTTAGTCACGTTGAGGAACATGCAGCGAAGTGACAACTTGTCACGGCGGCGTCATCACCGCCGCGCGTTCCCCGCATCCTGGACCCAATTTCCACGGTCTTCCCGAGCGCCTGCCTCGAGCCGGCGCGGCCGCGGGGCTCTCGGAGGCCATGAGTGAGTCGTTCCCAAGCTCGTCTCCCCCTTTAATTGCGGCAAAAGCGCGTCGCTCTCTACGGGGCGTTAGTTTTACCGTTGGGACCAGACCGTGCAGTCGTCACCGCCCATCCCGAAGAGCCTGTGCGTCCCTGAAGGTGACGGGCAGACCCCGGGGTCACCGCCATCGTGCTCCTCACGAGAGGCATTTTCAGACTCCGGGGTCAGCGTCCGAGCCGGGCATCGCGTCGTTCCAGCACCTTCTGGGAAGGGTTCTACAGGACGAGCGTGAGGGAGGAAGGTCTGCCTCGTTCCGGGAATGCTAGAGACGCGCGCGCCCCCACGCACGTGCGCACACACGCGCGCACACACACACGCACACACACGCACACGCACACACACGCACACACGCGCGCACACACACACACGCACACACACACATGCACACACGCGCGTGCGCGGGGGTGACCAGGGGACACCAGACACAGCGATGGCGTCGAGACTCGCTCTGACACCGGGAGGAGCAGAAGGAAGCCTCCCGCTCCTCGCCGTCCACCGTGTGCGGGGCCGGCGCGTCTTCCCGGAGAGACAGGAAGCAAATGACGTGGGCCCAGGTGCCGCTGGAGCAGGCAGGCCGTGCCCTTCTGCTGGGGAGGGTGGCAGACGCGGGAGAACGGGTGACGTCAATCCCGCCCGGGCAGGCGCGCACGTGCGAGTCGGGCCGGGCGGAGCCCGCTTCCCCCACTGCTGCTTCTGCCTTTGGCTGGACGTGGGGCCCCCGGCGTGGCCTCGGGGCGAAGCGCCTGATGACGCCCGGGGCAGGCCTGAGCGAGGGGCAGGCCCCTTGGCACCGCGCCAGCCTGGCCCCGGAGGGCGGGGAAGCGGGCATGCAGGATATCCTCCCGCCCGGGAGGCGCCGCCCAAGGCTGCCGCCGCTGCCGCTTGGTCACAAGGTGCCCGAGAGGGAGCGCAGGGAGGGGCGGAGGAGGCCTGCAGGTGCCCAGGAGCGCCCCTGGTTTTTCTATCCCGGCCTAGAAGCTCCGCTTCCCCTCGCCCATCCACGCCCATCGATGGCCAGCCAGCGGGCTGGGGCGGGCGTGGCCTCGGCCCCCGAGGAGGACGTGAGTGACACAGGGGTGAGGGGACCCGGCACGCATGCAGCTTGAGGAACGCGGGGTGGGGGGACCCCGGGAAAGTGGAACAACGGCGTCGTGCGCGGTGGCGGGCCAGCGCGGGTCGTCACCGTCATCCACGTCCACAGACCACGCTTGACGCGCCCCTCCTCATGTTGTACGCTGCGTCTGACCAAGGTGCGTGTCACACGCGCCATCTCGGCGTCACACGGGAGGTTTCACGGCCCTGAAATGCCCTGCGCTGCACCCAGCGCCCCCTCCAGCCCTCCCCGCAGGTCCCAGCCCGCACGGACGATGACCACGCCACCGGCCCGCCCAGTCTCGGCGAAGTCTCCCTTGGCAGGTGAGGACCGACGCCACTGGGTCCCCCAAACAGCGACCGTCTGGGCCCTCCCCCACCCCTCCCCTGGGGCCCGGCCCGGTCGCCTGTGGATCCCCTAAAACCACCCCCAGAAAGGGCTGCTGGTGCCAGCCCACAGCACAGGGCACGCGGCCCTCGTAGCCAGGGCACCTGGCCGAAGCTGGGGGCTGTCCAGAGAGCGAGACCCCGACCTCAAAGGCGCCGGCCCCCGGCCATGCTGCGTCCACTCCGCCACGCCACACCTGCCCCGAACTGCCCCCAGGTGGCCCCCGGTCGGGCCGCGTCAGCGGTGCGGGTCACTCGGCGCCCGTGGGCCGCTCTGCCACGGTTCCGGGGGCCCTCCCGCCCCGTCCTCTCTCCGTCTGTGATTCTGAGACCCCCGTGGGCGGGAAACGCGCGCATGAGGCCAATCCACCTCAAAAGCTGGAGGGGCTGGTTCTTCCACAGGAGAGACCCCGGCGGGTGCCTGGGCTGGCGGCGGCCCTCGCTGGCCTCCTGTGAGCTGTGACCCGAGGCTGACCAGCTCCGGGCCGTCGCAGGTCGCCACGCGCTGCCCGAGGGCCAGAGGGAGACACGTGGGGACACCGGGGCCAGCCCCACCCCCCCTCCACCTGCCGCGGCCCCCGGCAGGGACGCCGACCCAGGCTGGGCACCGCCCATGCGGCCAGCGCTCTGCGGCTGTGGGGGAAGAAGCAGCCCCTGGCCAGGCCGCACGTGGGGCAGTCGAGGGACGTGGGGACCCCCCTCAGGAGGCCAGCCCGCCGGCTTCGGACCCAGCCCAGGCCTCGTGTGGTGATCACGGGCCTGGGCGTGACGCTGGTGACCGGAGGGGCCGCTGCTGCCTTCCTGCTGGGGGAGGCCTCGGTCAGCCTCTCTCCCCGGCCCGGGTGCTGGGCGAGCACGGCCTCGCGCTCCCGCCCGGGCCTGTCCCCTCGTCAGGACCCGAGTGGTCGCTGCTCCCTGCTTATTTGTGAGAACGCACCGCAGTCACGCGTCTCGGCTCCAGGAATTAACCCGCTTTCAGGGCCGGTCGATCCCGTCCCCTCCCCCGGTCCCCGCCTGATCAGGTCCCTGGCGGCTCCCACCCAAGCCTGCCTCAGACCCGGAGTCAGACGCGCGGATCGAACACACTCGGGGTGACCTGCTCGGCCGTCAGGACCCTCACCTGCCCGAGTCCTCACGCTCCCTTCGCGACGGCAGCGAGGCCCCGTGAGAGGTCCTCAGAGCCTGTGTGGGGACGGGACGGCCCCCCCGCACCCAGGGGCTGATGACGCTCAGGGCATCTAGCCCGACCGCACTGGGACCCGCAAGCGAGGAGGAGGAGGCGCGCGGGAGCCTGACACAAGGGCCACGAAAGACGTGGGCCGTCCCCGGGGTCACCGGGTGCAGTCCCCGACGGGTGGGCCACCGCCCTCCGCTCAGACATCTATGGGAGCACCCTCGTCAGGCAGCTTCGCGGTGTCCAGTGGTGACCGAGCCGAGGGCGCAGGCGTGGGAAGAAACAGCGCGTGGGGACCGTGCGGAAATGGTGGGGAGCAAGGCACGAGGCGGAGGGGTCACCTCCCGTCGGCGGTGGCTCCGGCGTGGCGGAGGGGACTCCACAGGGTGCCGCCGGGACAGAAGGCGCGGTGATGGAGACAGTTTCCCCGTCTGTACGGACCTAGTCCAGGAGCGAGCGGCCGCGAGGCTGGCCGGGCCTTGACGTCGGGCACAGCCAGGGGTGAGCAGGAGCACCGCGTGACCCGGGGACCAGGCACCCGCTTTCTAAGAACACGGGGCTTGTTCGGGGCCCCTGGCACTGCCCACTTTCCACCCCGCCCTCCGCTCCCTCCTCCGCCCCCCAGCTCCCCACCCCCCTGTCCCCCCTCCCTGCAGGAGACCGAGACCCTCCCTGCTGGTGTCCAGCGCTGCCCACGGGCAGTCCGGCCAGCGAGCTCCGCCAAGCCTGTGCTCTCGGCGCACGAGGACCATGCTCCTCCCGTCCCGTGTCCCTGTCTCCCGGACAAGACGCAGAGATGAGATGACGCCACCTCGTCCTCCTGCCTCCTGATCCGTCACTTGAAGACCCTGGTACAACCCGCTCCGCGGAGCTGCCGCGCCGGCTGGACAGCCCGGGCGCCCGGTAAACACGGACCTGAGGGAACCGGCGAGCGGCCTCTCGGCGTGGGCTCCGACGAGCGTGTGGGGCCTACGTGCCCTGAAGAAGCCGTTGTTCGCCTGAAATTCCGTAACCGGCTGCGCTGCGGGTCTGTCTGCTGAATCGGCACCCACCCCCGACGGAACTCCTCGGCGTGCCTGGCCCGGGGCCTGGCGCGAGAGCCCCCCGACGACGGGGCCAACGACGCGGCCCTCGCTCACGGGCCAGGCCCTGCCGCGGGACCACGGGTTCGCGGAGGCCGAGGGGCTCTTGCTTTCTGACCCCTCAGTGTCGAGACGTGGAGACGATCGATCCAGCATCCGAACCACCCGCCCGCCCCCCACCTCCCTGTCACGGTGCCACCCAAGGTGGCCAGTGTAGGTGTCATGAGTTCAGTAACTGCCCACGGGCTCCCACCACTTACGGGGCCGCCTGCTGTTTCTGGGCTGAAGAGAGAGATCGGAGGCGTGGACGTGCCGTGGTGTCCCCGGTGGGCGGTTGAGAGTCGTGGGGGCATCCCCCACGGAAGGAGGGGCCGGACCAGCACACACCCCCCCCCACGGAGAAGAGCCCGGAGAGGAAGAGCCCTGGGCGCTGAGGTTCCTGGGGCTTGTGCAACCCACCACCGGGGCAAACTGGCGGTTACCAATGACGGACGTGACACCCTCGCAGTTCAGGGGCCGGCGGCTGACACCGAGGTGCCGGTCAGAACCCGCCCCAAGTCCGGGCGATCTCGTCGCGAGATGCCCAACTTCGTCACATCGACAAGACCCTCTCCCTGCTCAGAGCCGCCCACGGTTCCTGGGGCCGGGACGTGGACACTTGTTTCTGAGGCACCGGCTCGCTCCCCTGGCGTGGGGGCGGGGAACAGCTGGGGCGGCGTGGGGACGGGCACGGGCGGCCTAGACGTGGAGGGTCTCTCTTCAGGGCTGAGGTGCAGTTGAAGCCTGGGGGTGACTGGCCCAGCGTCGTGGGCCCACGAGCTCCGTGCAGACGGGAAGGAAGCTGGGGAGCGGGGCGACTGGCCAAGGGGGGCTCAGAGGGGCACCCCGCTCTGCCCTGCGGCCTCCCGTCTAATGGGCCCAGCGGGCCCAGGGGTCCCTAATCCCCCCAGTACCCATCCGATCCGTGGCCTGTGAGGAACTGGGCTGCACAGCAGGAGCTGAGCGGCGGGTAAACGAGAGAAGCTCCATCTGCGTCTGCAGCCGCTCCCCAGCGCCGGCATCGCCGCCTCAGCCCCGCCTCGGGTCCTCAGGCGTCGCGTCCTCACAGGAGCCCCGGGCCCTGGGGCCGCACAGGTTGGGGACGCCGTCTTCACACCTGCTCCCCACAGCTGACGGGGCCCCCGGAGGCTGGTCGGCAGCCTCGTCCCGCAGACGGAAGATTCAGGTTCACGGCCGGGTCCCTGCGGAGCGGCGCGGGCCTTCCATTCATCTCGACGCAAATTCCTACTGAGGGCCACATGCCCCGGTCCCCGGGAGGTCCCCTACCTCGTGTGGCGGTGCGAGCCTCTCCGCGGCGAGGAGCCCGGGTCCCTAACCGTCACCGCTTCGCCTCTCCACGTGTTCGTCACAGGAAAGGGTCCCCGGTGGGACCGTGCCCTGGACCCCAGCCTCCAGGAATCGCAAAGCGTTTCTCCTGCATAGAAAAGGGCGGTCCCGGGCTCGCTGTCACTCACGCCGTGGCACCCATGGGCAGAGGCCTCGGCAGCCTCATCCTCAGTGGCTTTTCCTCCAGACAGGCCCAGGGGAGGGTCCCCTGGTCCCCTTGGCAAGGAGATCGAGACGGGACCGAGTGCGCGTCGGGTAAGGGATGAGCTCGCACGAGGCTTTCTGCCCCGCCTCCCGGGGAAATCGTCGCCCCTGTCTTCAGCACGACGGAACCGACCAGGGCATCCTGATCTCCCGGACGCCCTTGCGCAGGCACCAGGAGTTTACGTGACGAGGGTCCTCCAGGCCGAGACCGTCCCAGAGACGAGAGCGGCTGTCCAGTGCCAGGACAGAGGGACAGCGCTGGCGCCATGTCCGCAGGGGCCCTGCGTGGGGACTCACACCAGACGCCAGACGCCGCCCGGACGCAGCCCACGGCCTCGGCGGGAGACGGGCGTCCGGTGTGGCGTCCACGCCCGACATCTGGGTTTTTTAAGCCCAAAATGTTTGCGGCGCAGCCGTCCCGTCACCCAGTTAAACCGCGGTGACTCTCGCGTCAGACAACAGGCCGGGGCCTGGGAAGACGTGAGGAGGGAATTCTTAAAAATCAGATTACTTCTTCCAAAGAGCTCGGAGAGCTTTTCATTTGCGGAATCCGCCAGGAGCCCTCCTCGGAAGGGCGGATCCGATTGCGATGCTAACGATCGCCGCTGCCGCCTAATTTATCTGTTTTCTAAATTCAAACAAACTCCAGTTTACTCCGAACCGCTGAACCGAATATGCATGTTAATCCGGAACCACCACAAACCCGCGTGCGGGTCGCGCGTTTCCACGAAGCAGGAGTAGAAGATGATGCAATAAGAGGCGCTTGGCGGTGAGGTGACGCCAAGCCTCCTGGCTTTTCCTGGATGGTCCGCTCGCTCGGGACCTCGGCGTGGCGGGTAGTCACCCGGGCTGGCCACCCCCACCCAGCGCAGACCCAGCCGCCGGCAGGGGTTAGGCCAAAGCTTGGGATCCTGGGACACAACCTGGGTTTCATTTTTTGACACGTTTTTTTTTGAATATTTTGGTTCACATTCTGCTCCATTTCCAAATAAAATATAAAATAAAATAAATAAAATAAAATAAATAAAATAAAATAAAATAAATAAAATAAAATAAAATAAATAAAATAAATAAAATAAAATAAATAAAATAAATAAAATAAATAAAATAAATAAAATAAAATAAAATAAATAAAATAAAATAAATAAAATAAATAAAATAAAATAAAATAAAATAAATAAAATAAAATAAAATAAATAAAATAAAATAAAATAAATAATAAAATAAAATAAAATAAAATAAAATAAAATAAATAAAATAAATTAAATTAAATTAAATAAAAATCAGGGTTCGGAGGACATTTTTCCGGGCCCTGGAGGTGTCGTCGTCTCCAGGCTGGGGCCGTTGGACCACACAGCTCACGGCCTCTGCACAGGGGGGTCCCCTCCTCAGAAAGGCCATCGGTTCAGACAAGTAAAGCAAGACTTCGCGGTTGGTTCTTCGCTGCTTGCCGTCTACTGAGGTGTGGGATCGGCCAGCGGCCCTGGAGTGCGTCCCCCTCCCCGATGCCGCCGGCCTGGGAAGGGATGCTGACCTGATTCCGTAGAGTGACGAAGGGAATGACTCGTTTCGAAAGCGAAGTGCACAGCCCCTGTCCCCTGCCCCCGGAGCCGAGCCTCCCCCCTCGCCTCTTTTCCAAACGCCCCCTCCCCGCCCCGCGAGGGCCGGAATCCTCTAGGCGCACCCCGGCCCCAGCCTCGGCCTCGGTGCTTTCGAACCCACCCACCTCCCCGTGGCCTCCTGGAGCTGCTTTCCCGAGAAGTCCCGCTCCCGTGCCTGCCTATTTAAGCAAAAATAAGGTGAGCTGCCTTGCGCCATTCACAATTCCGCAGGCCTCCTAAATTAATTTTTCCGAAAGTAATTCAAATAAAAGCTCGGGCGCTCCCACCCTTTTCGGAGCGGCGGGATTGAATCCGGCATCTGAATAAAAATGTGTATCCCGGCCTTCTTTAATATTTAAGCATGACATTCATTGATTTGTTTCTTGTTTTCTGCAAACCTTGACAACATGATAAAATAAATCATAAGAACAAAATATAGTGGTAACATCTTTTATGGACTTCCCATCGTCATCAATCTCAAGCTGAGAGTGAATTATCAGTACAGCTCCGAGATCTATGTTTTAAGAGCTCCAACGGCACGCTCGCTGGAGGTTTTCCGCCCGCCGACTCAGGCCGAGTGACTGATAAGCATCATTATTATTTTCTGAGAGGCTGGTTTATGGCGTGTTGCGGAGGTGTTGGCATATACGTCTCGGAAGCCAAGGTTTGATCAATTCTAAGCAGACGTCTCCGAACATATAAAAAATGTAACAAGGCTTCCTGCTGAGTGGCGGTGCGTGCCCGCCACCCCGTGTCAGCGCCACGGGCCCCGTCCTGTGTTTCTGATTATGTGTAAGTCGGAATTCACCTTTCCCGACGCGCGAGGCACGGGACGCGGCTCGACTGCAGCCCCTCGGACACCTCCTCCGCTTTATGTGCGTCTTGATTTTCAGCTGCATCGTTGTAAAGACAGAAACAAAGCAAACGACAACGACGACGACAGCAACGAAACCCTGGGATCGTCGCACGGTCGCAACCTCTGGATGCGCCACGGACGAGAAAAGCCGTTCTGTGTCCTGCCGGCAGCGGCTGGGGCCGGGGCCGATGGCTGCTCGGGGAGGAGGGGAGTCCGGGGCCGGTGACACAAGCCACAACAGCGTTGGGGGGCTTTGATCATCGGCGCCGGCACTGGCGACACTGTGTCCACACCACGGCCTCCCGGTGGCGCGGGAGCCTTCCGCCGGCCACCCGGGCGCCGGGGGCCTGCCACGCAGCGCCTGGACGGCACGTGGCAAGGGCTGCTTCTGTCCCCTCAGCATTCTGTTACATGAAACCCAAGCGCTGTTTTCCTTTTTGCATCAAAGTCACAATTAGTTCCCTGTGAATGCTGGGTTCAACGTTTTAAGGGAAAACCACCCACAAGGGAGAGGCTGGCCACGTCGAATCGGGGTGCGAGGAACTACGAGGGGATCGTTCGGCGAGGTCGCCCCGGCCACCCTCTGCATTTCCCCTGCCCGTGTCTGCTGCAGCTGTGGGGACGCGGAGGGACAGGCTGGAAATCCGAAAGGACGCTCCAGAGAGCAGCCCGGCCCCGACGGGTCCCTGGAAAGTGGGCGGACGCGCGTCCTAGAGGTGGGGGCTTCGGGCCCGGGAAGCAGGAGCAGCCACGGACGTGCTTTGCGACCAGCCGAGTACCCGCGGTTCCCTCCCAAAGTCCCCCAGCGCTTTGCACCCCGTAAATGTCACTGCTCGCCCCTTACGACGTGAGCCCATGAAACACGACGCCGCGGCCCACTAGAGCGCAGCCCCCCGTCCACTGGTCCCGACCTCGGGCACAGACGCACCTCCGGAGGGGATAGCGTCCGTCAGCCCCGGGATACGAGCGAGTCGATCGCACGCCCCTCTCCCGGGCGCGCCGCGCTCCGGCCACCTGCCCGTTAGTGACAGACGCCCCGTCTCCCTGTGGTCGAGGCACCGTAGCTCACGGAGGGTTTATTTGTTCCCCCCTCTTCTCTTCGTTATTCTAACCAATTAAAGTCACCACGATCCTCTTTACCCGGCCTAAGAGAAATACGATCGGTGTTACTGCTTGTTTGACATTTCGGTTTTCCATTTGTTAAATTTTATTAGCGATATTGGAAATGTGAATTACTGTGTCTCGCGCACGATGCTCTTTGCAGGGGCCCGCGTGCTGTCGCTGGCACTTTATACGTCCACTGTAAACCTTTCAGCTCCTGCGTTTCCACGGGGACACGGGGGCGGCTCCGGTACCACCACACCGGGACCTGGGAGGGAGGTCGCGGCTCACGCAGAAAACGCCACCCGAGCACCAAGGGACGGCCCAAGGGTCCTCAGGCCTGCGGGCTGCTTCGTGCGAGTCCCTGGACTCTTGGGGCCATTAAAAAATAATAAATAATAATAATAATAGTGATAATACTGATAATAATAAAAAGGAGCCTCTGGCCATCGGGAGCCCAGCTTCGTTGAAAAGCTCTGACGAGCGTGTGGGCAGACGCGCCACGGAACTGGCCGATAAACTGAATCTGGGCCAGGTCCCCTGCGGGCAGCCTTTATGCTTCAGGTGAGGCCGCAGGAGGCGCCGTGCGTGCCTCGCAGAACATCAGCCAGCGCCCGCCGCACGAGCCCGCGCCCGCCGAGGCCCACCCAGGCAGACCGTGCAGCCACCGGGCGGGGATCCCCGCCTCGCCGGTCCCCGAGCCCCGCGCAGACTTCTCGCTGCATCACGTCTTCCCAGGATGCTAATGAACTCGCTGAGGGGGGCTGGGGTGGCGCCAGCATCACACCGGGGAACAGATGACTACATCTCACGGATGTTGGCTCCACGAGGGCACGGACTGTGTCCGCTGCGCTCACCCCCTGTGCCAGCACCTAGGAGAGGCCTGGTACACAGTCGGTGCTCAATCGATACTGCCGGCTGACCAAACCCGCCCACCGCCCGGCCCTCCCACGTGAGGTCGACCAGCCTGGATGTGTCCAGCCCCTTCGCCTCGGTTTCCTCATCTGTAAAATGGGGACATTCGTAGTGCCTGCCTCGGAGGGCTGCTCCTGGGCTAAGTCACTGCGTCCGTAGGGTGCGTCTGAATGTTCCCAAACGTGCGTGCGTGCGTGCGTGTGAGGAGGAGAGAGAGAAAAGAGGACACAGCTTGCTCGGAGGGAAAGAAGATTAGTTTTGTGTGGGGTTGGCGCCCGTCGCAGCCAGCAACACGACTTACTGGGATGCCCGGCCTGAGTGCACTCGAAGGCCCGAACGAGGCCGATTTTCCGTGTCGGGGAAGCTCGCGAAGGACGCCCGGCGCTCGGACCGCGCCCGCGTGTCCCCTGCGGCCCCCGCAGCATTCAGCACGCCCAGGCTGGAGCACACGGGCGCACGGCCGCGGCTCACGGGGCAGGGGCCTCGGCGGGCCTCTCATCCCCGGTGAATGACAGACCGGGTCTCTTCTGCCTGAATACTAATACACAATTCTCGCAGCGACGGACCACGTGCCCCGTCCTGCGCGGTGGCCGGAAAAATAATGCATCGCATCGCACCAATATTCACTTAATCAAGGAGGCGCGTGCGTGGCGCGGGGCCCTCCCGTCTGGGCCCCCGGCTTTAGGGCTTATGGACCAGGGTCGGCCAGCGTCACGGCGCCTTGTCAGTCATTTAATTAGGCAAAGGCAGCGCGCTCCTCATTCCCTTTCGGTATATCTTAATGTTAAAAACTAATAGAAAACAGCTCGTAAATTGTGCCATGCATATATTGGACACAGCAACAATTACTCCGGCAGCGGAGATATAATAAAAGAGGAGATTTTAATAGTATCCTTATTCCGTTTATTCTCCTGGGCTTCTGTTTCAAGGCACCGTAGAAATTAACAATTATTTCTTCTCATTGTTTTGATGATCTTTTTCTATTATGCTCCTATCTGACTTAAAATAAAAAAATAAGCGAAAATTACATTTTTTTATTCAATTTTATGGTGCCCGGAGATTTACATTCCAGGCGTGAGGAGAACGGAGGAAAATCGGGAAAAGAAAAGAAATGCCCAGAGCTCTCCCTTCTGGTTCCTCTGACGACGCGATGGGCCAGGCCGGGCGCCCGCGCGGCTGAGATCACCTTGATTTCACTCAGAAATTCACAGGATAGAAGCGACTGTCCCTGCGTGGACACACGCGTCTGCCCGTGTTTGTGAACGTCGTCGCACGGCGCGCCTGGACGGCTGCTGCGGCCCTGCCCTATAAAGCCATGACCTCGCTCTACGCGGCAACTGTCTGAGGGCTTCCCCGGAGTGCTTGGGGGAACCTAAGAAACTAAAATACTCTCCCATTCACTGCCCCGCGACCACGTGGGGAGAGGTAGGCCACCGATCAGCCGCTCGGGTGAAACCTGGGAGGGACCAGGAGACCGGGCTCGGCTGGCGTGAAGGAGGCCGGTTTTCGTCTGGTCAAGGAGACACCGTTTCTTGGTTCGGGCAGAAGGAACCATCCTGATCAATGGAAATGCGCAATCGAGGCGATATTACCTAAAAACGGACATTTTTCCCGCTGAGAGTCTCATCGGAGCCACCTCTGGGACTCTGGGGCGTCGTTTAGCTCGTCACCCTCGGTCTGCCGCGGGCTCGCACCCTCCACAAAGACTTGCCAGGCCGCTGGCCCCGAGAGGGGCCACCCCATGCCGTGTGCCCCCGCCCTGCCCCGCCTCTGTGATGAAATCCGCAGAGGCCGACGCGTCCGTCCTGCACACGCACACGCTGATCCCCACGCACCTGCCATTCCAGGGCGTCCGCACCCGCACGGCAGTGACCGCAAACGCAGCCGCCGAGAGCAACACGCATGCTGGATCCGCGGTGTCCGGCCGGGCCGTGGCTGGGTCCCCCGCTCGGGCGTCAGGCCGCGGTCGAGGCGTCAGTGGGGATGCGTGTTGCGGGAGGTCGGGGCCTCCTCTCAGCCCCTGCGGTGGCGGCAGATCCAGGTCCTTGTGGCCGTGGGACTGAGGTTCCCGTGTCCCCGCTGCCTGTCAGCCGGCGGCCGTGCCCGGGTCGTCGGACCCCGCCCAGCAGTGGCCCTCCTGGGGACCCTCCAACATCACAGCGGCTTACGTCCTGGAGTCAGCAGGACGGTCTGGGGCCCTCCTCTAAGGGTTTTCGTCTGAGTCACTCGGGCCCCCCAGGGAAATCCCGCTTCGATTAACTTCACGTCAAGCTGATTTGGGCCTCGTCACCTCTGCGGGGATTCTCCCCCTTTGCCAAAGACTGTGGCCCGGTTCCGGGCACACAGCCCCGTCGTGCCCCGTCACACCCACAGGTCCCGCCTGCCCCAGGGAGGGGACTACGTGGCAGTGGCCCCCCGGGGGGTGGGAACGTGGGGGGCCGTCGTAGGGCTCCGCCTGCCCCAGCGAAGGAATCCAGAATCGGAGCACGTGCCAACCTAGAAGTCACCTGGGAATTAGTAATTCGCCTCAGATGCCTGGGACTTTCAGAGAAAGAAATCGATCCAAAAGCAGTGACCGCCGGTGCCTGCCGTTCCTGTCACCACCTCAGGACACGCCCTTCAATGACCTCGCCTCCCGCACGCCTGCCCCATGGAAACAGACCTCCGCCCGGATGACTGCCAGAGGCCGTGGCGGAGCCCACCGCCGGGGGAGGCCGTCGGGGACCCCACTGTCGTGAGCCGGAGTGCCCGGGGCCGGCCGGGGGCAGCAGGCTGAGCACGAAGACGGACGGACATCGCGGCCTGCGGCTCGGCCGTGCCAGGCTGGGGTCCGGACCACGGGTCGGCCCTCCCTCTGCGTCCATCGCCTCGCCGTCCCGCCGGCTCGGCCCCGTGCACGTCTGGGACCGCCCCATCCTCGTCCAGCAGACCCGAGTGCCGCCCTATTGGGAGCCAGTGACTAACCGAGGGGTGCTGGGGGCAGTCACAGCTTCGCCGCCGCAGGAGGAGCTGTTGGGACCAAAGACCGCCCACCCCATGGCCCGGGACAGCCTCGGGGCCGCCGCCTGGCGGGGACACGCTGCCTCCAGCAGCCGGGCTGGCCCTCGCCGAGAAGCACGCGCCGCTCTTTACTTCTTTCCAGTACCCTGGTCGCCGCGCAGCAGCTCGTCGGCGAGAAAGCTGGAGCGGCGGGCACGCAAGGCGGCCCGCGGAGCCGCGACAGCGCCTCGCACGCGTGTCCACACGGCAGGCCTCACGCCGCGTTTCTGATTCAATCACTCAAAATCAGCCTCTCCTGGGGCGACGTCTTGTGCTGCCGCGCTGTCTGTTTGAGCTGAAATCGCCCCTTCCCACTTTCCCGTTGAAATGAAAGGGCTCACGTGGTGACCAAATTTCTAGCCATTTTCATGCATCTGCGGAACAGTGGGGGTCGGAGCGATGCTCTGGAACCAGCCGGCGCGGCTGCGAAGGGCTCCCTCGCCCGCGCCCCGGGGTCCTCGGGGTGCTGCTCCCGTGTCGCCTTCCTACACCCAAGGCTGCTGGTTAAGACAGACAAGTGTCCGCGGGCCGCGCCTCGTCACGCCCCACACACTCCAGTCGCCCAGAGGGGGCCCCCAGCTTCAGGGCGAGCCCTGGGGTTGCACGCACGCTGGCAGCCACGCGGGGTGCGGCAGAGATGCGGGAGGGCACGGCGGGGGGCGGGGCAGGAGGGACCCGTCCAAAATCCAGGAGGGTGGCGCCCGCACAGAGGGAGCAGGGCCTGAGGCGTCGCACTCCCGCCGTCCGCCCTGGTACGGGGCTTCTCCATCCTCCCTGCCGCCCCGACGATTCCGCGTTCAACCCCGAAGCTCCGTCCTGCTTGTCCTGCCGCTTCCAAGCCAGCGAAGGTCAAGGGGTGCTGGGGCTGGGAACGTCCCGACTTTAGCTAAGTGGATGTAGAAGCCACGAAGGCCCTATTGGCCGTCGGGTTTTGCAGAGCTCGACATGACGCAGGCCCCGCCAGCGTCCCCTCGCGCGTTTGGGGTCCTGGCCAAGGGTCGGGCGTGTGAGTCGCTCGGACCTAACCAGGGAACACGGGACGGTCCCCTCATCACCGACGGGCTCCGTCGGGAGCGGGTGCTCAGCTGGGTTTGCTTATGATTTAGAGCCGTGAGGGGGCGGGATGTGACAACTGCCCCTGGCAGGAACGTGGGAGGGCAAAGGGCATTTTCGGGAAGGAGCGAGAGGAGAAATGTCAGCTTCGTGGCTTGATTTGAAGAAAAAGATGAGCACCTTTCCCCAAATATTAAACCTGGGATCGCGTCGCGCGGTGGTGATTCCAAAAGAAAGCAAAAGCTCTCTCTTTACATGTCTGTCTTCTGGAAAAATCCAGAGGAGATAAAGCATTATTAGGCATTGCTTCGGAAAACTGACGTATCAGTGAATAAATATCACGGAATTGGAAAAAGGAAATATTGCATTTCATCCTCAAGAAAAGTAAAAACAAGAAAACTTCGAAAGAGAAGAGAAATGGGGAAGAATTTACACCTTCGCGTGTTCTAGTGTCCGCGTCTCAGGCAGCCAGCCAGGCGACTCCAGAAAACCCGGCCGGCGGAGGACTGGGCTGGAGGCGCGAACCCCGGGATCGTTAAGGAAACGGCGGCGGGACTTGCGACGTGCGCGGGCCGGACGGACCGCTCAGCGTCCGGTTCCAAGCTGCGGGCTGACTGTGTTCAAAGGTAAAGCTGGGCCCTTACTCCGCAGCTCGCAGCGGGTACGCTCCAGACACACGCCCGGTGGAAAACAACACGACACCCACGATTTTTAAATGGAAGATGCGCACCGAGTGCGCGATGCGAAGCCTCCCCTGCATGAGGCCCGCCCGAGAAGAAACCCAAAGAAACGGCGCGAGAGCTGACCGAACAGAAACGGGAAAACGAACGAACAAACAAACAAACAAACGAAACTGCTCCCCGGGACACGCCCGGTAAAACGTTAAAACGAAAACTGGCCGAGGGAGAAAGGTTTGCTCAGCACGTGTCTGGCCCAGGGAAGGTGTCCTTACGACAAGGGGCACGAGCGACTCCGCGAGAGAAGGAACGTCGGGCGAGAAAGCGAAAAGCTGACGGCGCGGCAGGGCGGGTCGCGGAAGGGGACACGAGCGCTCACGGCCTGAGCGCGCGCGTGGCCCAGGGTCCTGGTCGCCCCCTCCGGGGGTCGCCACACCTGTGTCCCCCCGGGAAATGGGGGAGACGTGAACGTGGGGAAAGGCGCGGAACAGCCCGGGCAAACCCCGTGGCCGAGGCGGAGCGTGTGTGGAGCCGGGGGTCGCAAGCGCTCTGAGGAGGACGCGCGACGCGCTCTCGGCGCTTGTCTCTGCGGCTCCGGGGTCCGCGGGGCCCTTCGGTTCAGTGGTCTGCGTGTTCTCATTTATCTCCGATGGTCGTGTATCTCCACGGTGACGAGCCAGATGCGGTGACAGAAGACGGGGCAGACGCGGGACAGCGCTGCTGGGGGGTGAGAGGGAACCCCCGGCGCCCGCGATGCCGGGTGCCCGGGCGCCCGCCGAGGCTGAGCCGTGGGCATCACCGTCCGCCTCCCGGCCGGGCTCGGCTTCTCCCACCGAGTCCCGTGACGCCCAGGCCCGGCCCGGGGCCCACGACTCCTAACCTGCTGGGGCTGCTCCATCTCCAGGGTCCGGACGCTTTCCCAGCGACACCCGCGCGTCTGCCCTGGGCGGACGCTGGCCGTGGGCCCCTCGCCGCGCCCTCTCTCAGGGTGGCCCTCCGGCCGGAGCGGGCTCAGGCTGAGGCCGTCTGCTGTGTGGCCCCTGCAGGCCGGTCCCCGTTTCTCCCGCGTGTGCGTGTGCGTGCGTGTGTGTGTGTACGTGTCGTGCGTGTGTGTGTGCGTGTGCGTGTGTGCGTGCGTGTGCGTGTGCGTGTGTGTGCGTGTGTGTGCGTGTGTGTGTGTGCGTGCGTGTGTGCGTGTGCGTGTGCGTGTGTGTGCGTGTGTGTGTGTGTCGTGCACACACGTACACACGCAGGGGGAGATCAGAGGCTGTCACTGGTCTCTCACCGTGCGCCTGGCTTCCCGCGCTGACAGCGGCGCTGCTGCCGCTGCTCTTCAGGGACAGGGACTGTGACAGGTGGGACCCCGGTGACACTGGCCGGAGCGGTGAGCGCAGCGGCTAGGATGGCGCCAGGCTCCGCATCTGAGCAGGGATGCCGGGACCGAGGGCCCAGGGCGCGCACGGCAACGCGGAGTGACAAGCACGGGGCGTGGAAGAGCGGCCGGTGGCTTCGGTTTGCTCTCGGGCTCACGAGGACAGGAGGCCAGCTCCGCGTGACAGCGCCTCGAGAGCACCCGGGCCCACCTGTGTCCCGCGCTGACACCGATCGATGCTCCCGTCTCGGCCTCCGACATGCGGTCACCGTCTCGCCGCTTCTAACCGGGGCCAACGCGGGGCCGTGACGCTGGGAGGGGACCGCTACGCGGCTGTTCATTCTGGGTGCAGACGGCTAAGCACAGCGGGGTCGGCCGCAGTGACAGACACCACGAGGTGCTCCGAGACACCGGCGACAACCGACGCGACCTGGGAACGGCGCCGGCCCTCAGGGGCCCCTTGGTCGCGCGCGCGTCGCCCTCGGCGAGACCCGTTCACTCGTGTGCGAAAGAGGCCGGCGTCCCGGACGCACCGTGCTGCCGTGACCTCGGCGTGTCCTGCACTATCCGGCCGCCGTGTTTCAGCGTCTGGTTTTCCTCGGGGGCGTTTAAAAACCACCCTGAAAAGCCGTCCCAAGGCCACGCCACATGCCTGAGGCGGCCGCAGCACAGAGGACGCCAAAGCCACTCCCCTACGGTGCCACGGCCTCGCGCCCCCCACCCCCACCCGCCAGGGACCGCGGTCGTGGGCCGGGCAGGGCCGAGTTTTCCGGGGGAACCCGGCTCCGCGTCCGAAACTGAAGTGGCAACTTGAGCTTCGTTCCAGCGCCCGGTGCCAGGAACACGGGATGAAAGGCGGCCGTGGAGCAGAGCCAAGCACAACTCGGCCCCCGACCAGGAGGACGGCGAGACAATGCTGGAAAGGGAGCACAGGGCTCTGTCGCTGCGGCCACTTTGGCTGCGGTGAGTGACGCGGGCGTTCGGCTCCTCGGGGTCGCGCAGAGGCACAGATCCGGGCCCACTTGTTCGGGAGCCAGGCCTGCGGGCGCCACGGCCAGGACCGTAATTCTGGCTGGCACCGTGGGGTAATGACCCAGGACTGGTTTGTTTGGACAGTGAAAACCCGAGGCAGATAACCGAGATGCTGCGCGGTTCGGACCAAGCTGGCCCTGGCCGACGAGCCCGGAGCCAGCCAGCCACCTCAGGAGCATCGAGACCTCAGTTTACCCAAGAAGCGGCCTGGGAAACAGGTCGGCCCGTCGGAGGAACCGACGAGGCCACTGGGGTGCGGGGAAGGCCGGCTCTCGTGTGGGTGGCGACCCGACAAGCGCCCACCTAGGCCGGGGCCTGATGGGGGTCCCAGTAGCTCCCAAACCCACCCTCCCGTGAGAAAACGCTTGCGACACGACTCCCCCCGCCGACACAGAGGCGGCGGCGGCCCTCTGCCCAGTCCCCGTCTGAGGAATGAGTGTGACCCCGAAGTTGGCTCTGCGAGCATCGGGAAACAGTCCAGTCGGCGAAACGAAACCCACAGCAAAGCAAACAGGATGCGGCCCTCTCTCCAAGAGCAAGCCCCACCGCGTTGTGGCCTCCTCCTCCCCGGGGACATTCCACATCCACTGGTGGCCCCGGGATCGAGCCTTAAGCAAAGTTTGAGAGGATTTTAGGGAAACTCTTAAAAAGAGGTGAACGCTTCCCGCTACGACGGGTGGACAGTGGCAGAAACACGTGAACTTGCCATGGAGGTGCCATCAAAGCTGGGCAGGAAAAAAAAACCGGTTTAAAGACATTAGAACCAATCGACCCTGCTGGGACTTCGGGGTCCGAGGTCTCAGAGGGAAGGGGACAGCGCCGGGCTGGGCCCACGCTCACGGATGCTCCCGTACCGCTGTGGTATCTGCCAGGGCACGGCACGGCAGCGTCGAGAGGAAAGGTGGCACCAGAAACGTCCCGATGTGCCGAGAAGACAGTCATGAGAACACAGCGCAGCCGGAAGGCGAGGGGCCGAGATCCCAGTGTGAACCCCAGAGAGGGAAGCCTGGGGTTCTGCACCCGATCTCCCCTCCCGCCCCGCACGATGCCCACTGCTGAGGTGACGGGTGAGGACACAGGGCGAAAGTGGAGAAACGACGAGGAAAGCAGCTGCCGGGAGGCTCTAGAGCCGAGCGGGGATTCTGGCCGGCCCGCGGCACCAGGGAGACCAGGTCCAAGTTCAGAGCCCGGGAGGCCCTCTGAGAACCCTGAGGGGCGGCAGCCTGGGGATCAGGGCCAACCACGGGTGGGTCACCCCTTCCGGAGCCGGACCCCCAGCCTGGATGGGCCCAGGGCCATCTTCCCATCGTCCACCACCCCCGGGAAGAAAACGTAACGCCACCCAGTGCCCTGACCATGTGTGCGTGAAGCCTTGGCGTTCTGCTGCAAAATTCAGGCACGACAGGCGATAGGAATAAACCGTCAAGCATCAGCAGGAAAAAAAATCGGTAATAGGGACAGGCTCACAGGGGCTCTAAGTACGGGAGGGGTCGGGCATGAATTGAATTCTGATGGACAAGTCTAAGGAACTAAATGAGAAGCGGAGAGCTGGCTGCACCCGAGTACTGGAATCATGGGACTCGGTGGAAAACACAGCACAGGAGCGTAGTCCACGGATCCACCTGAAGATTAGCCACAGCGAAGCGAGGATCGGTGAGCGGGTAGCGGGGTCGGTGCGAAATGCCCAGCACTGGCTCCGGGAGGGGAAATCCCACCGTCGGCAGCAGGAGCCGTGCATGCGGAGGCGAGGACATCCGACCAGGGCGACGAGAAGGGCGAGGACGAAGCGTCACTTCAAAATGGTCTGCAAACCCGCCCCCCAAGAGGGTAAGTTCAGCCCTTCACACTGACAATCAAGGCAGAACCAAACCTGAAGAGCAGACGCCGCCAAAGACAAGCAAAGGGAAAACGAGAGAGACGGCGGCGGCGGTCTTTTCAGCGGAAATGAGGGAAACGGAAAGGAAGGAATCGTTGAAACCCTGGGAGAAAAGGGCCTCGGGAGCCGATGCTCGCCGAAGCATTGGGAAACGAGGGCGTTTAGTCCCGGGAGCCGTGCGCTGAGAGGAAGGTTAAAGCCGGTTACTCGGAGCGAAGGGGAAACGTCACGGGCAGACGCACGGCGACGCGGGCAGGAACGAGACTCCGCTCACGAGGAGGCCAGCCTAAAGGACAGCGGCGTTTAAAGCAACGATAGTGGCGTTTCGAGGGGCTAAGCGCACCTGAACGTAAATACGGGGCGGCCCGGCCGCAGCACGAAAGCGAGGCGCGCAGCAGGTACAGTGCGGCAAGCTCCTCGCCGTGTCGGAGAAATGGCAAAACGACTAATAAGTTAGGACGAACAAGCCACCCAGACCCACCAATAAGCTCTAGAGTAAGAATGAAAAGAAAAAGAAAACCAACAAACGGAGAGAGGGCGAAAATTCAAAAATAAAGAGCATGTCATTAAATGAGTCGACATCAGGGCGGGGGGAAACAGAGGAAACCAATGAAAAGCAAAGAATATGATCCCTACGTAGCCAAGTTGACATCACACGTAAATGGAGCAAATACGCCAATAAAAGAATATTTTTTTCAAATAAATGTTTAAAACCTAGCTACACGCCGCTCGCGTGTACGTAGACGCTGCTTGTTTTATTTAAGGACACGGCTGAGACCGAAAGCACGAGGAGAGCGGTCTCACGCCAACAGCGCTCGCCTATTCTCACGTCAGACGGAGGAAACGTCAAGACGAGACGTGCGGCTGGGAAAAAGGAAACTACCTCAGGATGATCACAAGGACAATTCAGTGGGAAGACGACAGCAGCCTGAATCATGCCACCGACGAAAGCGGCTCACAACGTCCAAAGCCAAGCAGACAGAAGGGACAGCGAAACCACGGCGTCCCCAAGTTCGGTTACGGATTGTCACACGCTCCTCTCGCTGGGAGCAAGAACAGGCAGGAAAAAGTCGACTCGTTCGTTCACAGAGAATTTGGAATTTCGATCGACAACTGCGACCGGTTTGACGTACCGAGAACGCCACGCCCAGCAAGTGCAGGACACGCGTTCTTACGCGCGCGCACGGGACGATTTTAAAAATAGGGTGGATGTTGGCTCACAGGGCGAGTCTGCACGAGTCTCAAAGGCCTGAAATGACGCAGAATACGTTCCATGCGGGGAATCAGCTAGAAACCACTAACGGAGATAACCAGGAATTTCTTCCTCATTGTTTGGGAACTAAGCAGTACGATTCGAAATAATTCACCATCGAAGAAGTCATGATAAAATTAGAAAACGTTTGGGCTAAATAAAGGTGAAAACGAGATACACCAAAATTTGCAAATAAAGCAGAACCTAGAAAAAAGAAGTGTAGCCTCAAATGCACGTGTTGGAAATACGTAAAGGCCGGAAAATTACAGTCTAGGCCAAAGGCTCTTAAACTTTTTGGTATCAGGACCCCTTTGAGTCTTAGAAATGATTGAGGATCCCAAAGAATTTTTGCTGATGTGGGTAATCGTCATGGTTGTTTTCCGTATTCTAAACTGAACCTGAGACCTTCTAGTATTGATTAATCCATCGGAAAGGAGCGAGAATAAGCTCCTTCCATGCCAACATTCACGATATTATTTTAGAAAAAACGTGTTTTCTAAAGCGACACATTCAGTGGAGGGTCGACATTTGTTTTACGTTTTGAAAATTTCCGTCGTGTTTGGCTTAACGAAAGACAGATGGACGCTCCTCTCCGCAGCTGCGTTCAATCTGCTGCGCCTTTTCTCTGGGTGGAAGCGCGCGGAGTTTAGCTTCGCCCGGTTCTGTAGCTGGAAGAGGAGGCGGATTTCAGAGCCGCGGCCGATCGCCGTGCACGGTATTCTCCGATGCTGCCCCGAAGTTCGGCAGGTGGACTTTCTGCAAGGCTCACTGTGACGGGGAACCCGAACCCGCACGGAAGCCTTCCCCGCGCTCCCTCACCTGGTAACCCCGAAAGGATCTTGGACTCACGCACGATTTCCCAACCTTACGCGATGGTCGTTCGGGACATGTCGGCGGACCGAGAAGGAAGCTCTTCCACATTGAGACACGTGCCTTTATGCCGTGTTTTTACGTTTCAGTCATTAATACCGTCTCATCGTGAAAGTCTGGAGCACGGAGGAGCGGTCAAGTTCACAGTCAGGGGAAGCAACACTCCTTTTCAGGGGGCGGTTCGTGTTTTAGCACCAGAATTCCTGCGGCTCAGGAACGGCCACAGCCTCCGGCACAGTGAATCGGTACCGGGTGGACCCCAGTCTCCCACTGTATCCGATTTTGCCATCATTGGCCATAAATATTCTGAGCTGTTTGCCTTGAGACGACAGGCTCACATGACTCTTCTGAAAAAAATAATAGAAAGTCTGCTAAATGCCCACGTTGGATCACCATACCTCGTCTGTCGGTTATTTTTTCCAGTAAAAATTATAAGCCATGAAAAAAGTGACTCGTTCCCTTTGCATTTCAAAGGAAACCCAAGATCCAGACGACTTCCCCGATGCGTGTTTCTGAAGATTTAAGAGAGAAGGAAGGCCAGTCTCACGGGAACTTCTTCGAAGACCAGCAGAGACACCACGCTCTCGCTTCGTCTTTGAAGCCCGTTTCCTCTCGCCACCCAAATCTGGTAAAGACGCTGTGAAAAGGAAGAATCACAGGCCTCCCTCTCTGTTAGCACAGATGCAGATGTGCCAGATGCAATGTCAGCAAACCAAGTCCGGCGTAAAGAACAGGCAAGAGCGCCACGCCTCTGCGGGGTCTGTGCCAGGAGCGTCGTCTGAATGTGCTAGGCCACGGGATGCCAGTCCAGGCCCTTGACGACACGGCAAGGTTGAAGAAAACCCCGCAGTCGTTATGGCAACGTAAAAAAATAAATAGATTTAACAAAGTTAAGCGTCCATTCGTAATAAAAAAATGGCAAATTAGAGTAAGAATGGCATTGGCTTAATTTGACCAAGGACACGCGCGCACACGCACAACCCAGCAAAGATGGTAAATTCCTGAGGAAACATGAAAACTCAGCCCTGACGTGGGGGAGAGGACAGTCGTCGCTGGCGTCGCTCGCGTCGGAGCACAGCGCTAGACACCCTAAGCAGAGTAACACGGCAGGAAAAGCCGGAGCAGAGGCGCTGGGAGGAAGAGCCCGAGCTCGTCATCCGCAGGCGGCGGGACGGCGCGCGCGGCACATCTCGCCGTGAGGAATTCGGAGGCTCAATCAGGGAACTTATCGAAGTATCTGGATTCGAGGCGAAGGTTCGGTACTCAAATTGCATTTCTACGCACTCGAAATAAACGACTCGAAAGTGACTTGTTTTTTTTCCCGTTGGCACCAGCTATAACAGCGTGAAAACCACATACCTGGGAGCCCATCTCCTCGGGGCCGCGCGGTCCCGGCCCGGAAACCGCGAACGGCGGAGAGAAATCACGGAAGACCGGGGGAAGGGCCCGCGTATCGCCGGGCACTGATGAGCCGGCTCAGTCGTGTAATCACGTCAGCCCCCTCGGGAGGCAGCGAAGTCCCAGGCGTCGGACCCCCAGGGGACTTGCGCGCGCGAAGCTGACAGGCGGCTTTGAAATTTATTCGGAAATGCAAATGACACGCTCCACGTTGGAGACGTATCGCGCTGGCACGAGGCACAGACACGCTCCCCGAGTCGACACCTAACGCGTCTGAGGCGGGGACACAGCAGAGCATCGGACCACAAACTCGCCAGCTCTGTGACGTGCGCACAGGCCACATGCGTGTGCAAGCGTGTCCGCGCGCGTGTGCACACGTGTGCGTGTCTTCTTCACGTCGTGGGCGCTGCAGGTGTGACTACGTCACTCACCGGGGTGGGAACAGTCCTCTCAAGAAACCGTGCCACAGAGTGGAACCCGATGCCCCTTCTATCGTCCACGAGCTCAACGCCAGGCCGACCCCAGGCCCCCGCGCAGGGGCAACCGGAAAAGCCCCTGTGAGGTGACGAAGGAGAACGCCGTTGTGACCTTCGGGTTGACAAAGATTTCCCACCAAGGGAGCAACGAGCATTGACCAGGAAGGAGAAGCTGACCAATTGGCCTTAATTTAACGTGAGAATCTCTGTTTATCGAAAGACGCCACGTCAGGAGCAGAAGCGGGGACGCGCTGTGGCAGGGCCATTTCAGGGCACCTGCCCAACGAGGAACTCAGGTCCTGAGCACGAGGAGATCTCCCACAGTCAACAAAAAGTAAACGGCTTCGTTTTTAATCTGAATTACAACCCACACGAGGAAACGTTAACTTCTATCAGGACTAACAGCATCAGCTCTGAGACAGACCCGATCAAGGGGTGGAAGGACAGCGACGGAGGGGGGAGATACTTGCAAACCACACATCCGACCGCGAAATAGGACCCGGGATACGGAAACACGGCACAACTCGACGCGATGAAGCCCACCAGGCAACTGGGAAACGTGCAAAAGACACGGGGGGACGTTTCCCCGAAGACGGGACACAGAGGGCGCGCGGAGGCACGAGAGGACATCGACAGCCCCCGCCAGTAGGAGCAAGCAACGCTGCTGGGCGTCAGGACAGGGCGGGGGCGGGAGGGCCCCTGAGACAGGCTTCTGTCCCTTAACGAGGAGGAGGACGGTGATGAGATGTCTAGGCACCGGGAGGGGTTCCCGACGGCGGCTCAGAACATCAGGGGAGAGGCGGGGGCGACGCACAGTCCCGGGTGCGGGCGAAGCGCGTGGTGCGTCGTGACCGGGCGGAGGCCCTGTGCCTGCACGAGATCGGGCACGGGAACGTCCGCGACGGTGGCACGCGCAGCCAAGTTTGAAGGGGACGAGGCGCTGCTGACGGGTGCTGTGGCCCTGGGGAGAGGGCCCGGGTTCCTGCACCCCGCGTGCTGGGTGCCATCAGGTCTGCGAGACGGGAGAGCCGTGGTGACGGAGCGCCGTGGTGACGCGCCGCTGCGCGCTGTCGCGAAGACCTGGCTTGTCTGCACTTCGGTTTAACAAAAAGAAAACAACGGGATCCGCTCTGGGAACGGGAGTGGGGAGCGCGAGCCGCGTCTCTCGTCCCTCCGCCCCCCGACGCGCCCGGCCCCCCACGCCTGCAGGCGGTGGCCGCGCGGGCCCACGTCCGTGCCGTGGGAAGCCCACTCGGGGCCCGGGGCCGACTCAGGCAGGAAACACGCCCTCGGACGCCAGCCCGCACGGTCGTGCTGTCACCGTCCCCGTGAATAATAAAGATCTTTCTTCGAAAAGGAGAAGAATTCGATCGAACCGGCTCAGGCCCTGACCGTGTCCGTGGAGGAAACGGAAGACGGAGGTTCCCGCCGGTGAGAGGCCCCGTGTCCCGGGAGAGCGGAGACCCCTGCGCGGCCACGAGGGGGACGCGAGGCCGGTCCCGGGCAGCGAGTCTGCACTTGAGGCGCCTTTGTCCCCAGGGTTTGTTCCTGCGTAATAGCCCGATTGACTTCAAAGCGGCCCCGGCTCGTGGGGTGATAGGCCGGAGAGCAGACTTCATTAAGCGTCGCCCCTTTCAAATGGAAATCACCCCGTCTCCTTGGCTCCTTGGCGGAGAGGGGCTGGAGCGCCCCAGTGGACGTGACTCCTCGGTCTCCTCTGCTTCTGCGGAGAGAAATGAAAGGGCCGGTCTCAGGCCCCACGTCCCTCCTGCAGCGGCTTCCCCTGGGTACGCGGGGGCCGCTCGGTCCCTAAGCGCCAGGCTCCCCACTGCCCCCCGAATCGTATACAAGGAGGTGACGTTCCCGGCTGTGCGCCCCGTGGCCCTGTCCCGCAAAGGCGCACGGGTGCCCGCGAGCGCGCCGAGGGGCCCGAGGCCAGCGCCTGTGGCCTCTGCTCCTGTCCCTCGAGACTCTCCCTGTCCGTCCCCCAGGCTGCGAACCTGTTAGAGACTCCAGCGCGGGATCCCAGGCATTTTGAGGGGGTGGAGGGGGAGCCTCTGCCCAGCTGGGTGGGGCAGGAGAGCGGGGACCCATCCAGGGTGCGTTTTGATTTGCCAACAACTGGGTCAAACTGCAGCTCCAGGAGCGGCCTCCGGGGGCTCTGTCCCCGAGCACGACCTGGCCCTGGGTCCCAGCGTCCCCCCTGGGGTCGCGACGCCATGTCCCTCGCCCCAAAGACGCTGTCCCTGCAGAGGAACGCCACGGGGGGCGGGCCGCCGGCTCCGGGCTGGCACAGAGAGAGGAGGGCGCCAGGCACTGCCAGACCGCGGGGCCGCGCGGGGTCAGGGGCTCGCCCGAGAAGCCTGACGGGGGCTGCTCAGGGAATCCGGGGGCAGCGAGCGGCACCCCACGGCTGAGGGGAGGCCTGTGGCCCGCCGAGGGGGCCAGGCCTGTTCCCGTTCGGGGGCGGGGGGGGTCCCTGGATCCAACATGTCGAAAGCAAATATTGCCTTGACTCCCGAAAGCTTTCCTTATTTATTTGGGATAATTTGGAAGTCGAGTGAATTAATGCGAACGCATTTCCCGTTTGTGCCAAGCCAGTGCCTCGCAGTGGGGACTCGCCCGCCGTCGCAGGCAAGCGCGCGCGCTCAGTGGGCGGCCCATCTCTGCCGAGTGCCATTAAGTTAATTTCGAAGGAGCCCGTAAAGGTATATGGAGCAGGCAGCAATAGCTCGGCACGCGCCCGGGCTCGCCGGCGCCGGCCCCGCGCCTGCGAGCGCCGCCTTCACGCACTGATAATTCGTGGTCCACGTCGCGCAGGTGACTCGCCACCGCCGACTCCCGGGCTGAGGCGCTCGGGTCGTTGCGATGCGCCGTCGGGCGTCTACCTCTCCGCGTTCGGGAGCGGGCGCCGTTGCTGTTCCCCCGCCCGGGCGTGCTACGTGCAGCCCGCAGGCCGCTCTCCGAGGCCGGAGTCTCGTGTCGCGGAGACGATTCCGGTGTCCTGGTGTCCTGGTGTCTGGTGTCCTTCCAGGCGCGCCCGGGGGGCCGCCCGCCAGGCCAGCGGGGGGCCGGGGGCTCGCGGGGGGGGGGCGGGAAAACCGGTCCCGTTGTAGATGAGCCGTGACGTCAGGGACGTTAGGGGGGACAGATCCGGACGCACCGCGTGACACCGAGCGTCGGACAAGAGGAGGGCCCCGAGGAGCGCATCGCACGCTTTTGTGTAGGGGAAGATTTTGGAAAAATGAAAAATTCGGGCAGGAAGAACCGCAAACGGCATCTTCAGGAGCTCCTGGGGCCGGGCGAGCGGAAGCCCTAACGTCCCGAGTGTCCAGGGCCCGTGTCAGGAGGCCCCCTGAGCTCCTCCGGGCGTCCGCAGCGGGACTCCGCTCTCTCTGCGTCGTTTCGTCCCCGTTCGGCTGTTCTCCTTGCTGCCGCGTCTGTCGGTCCCTGGAGAAAAGAGACGGGTTTAACCGAAGAAGGTGGGAAACAATAAAAAGCCACCTTTTTACTGCTCGAGGAGGGTGTCAGTGTTAGAGGAGCCAGACGCCACCAAGCCGTGTCCCGTCTGCCCCGGAGAAGGCGCCGCGTTAACAGCAAGAGTCACCTCGGAGTCGGGTGTCAGCGGCGACCACGCAGCCGGTCAGGCCCCGCCCCGGAGGAGAGCGGGATGGACAGACCCGGCAATGACAGGCGGCAGAGCCGCTCTGGCACCTCCCGCGACCTGCATCCACCTGGGCCTGCCCCGACGGTGAATGGGGTGGCACCGCCGGGGGCCGCGGCTTCCGGGCCCACCACGCACTGCCGTCGGCGGTCGGGGCCGCTCCAGGCCCCCCTCAGTCAGGCGGGTTTGGTGATCCTCTGGGTGATACCCAAGGGGAGTCGCTTGCCACGGTCCCTGGAGGGCCCCCCCCTGGTTTCCCAGAAGGCAGCACCCAGGCGCGGACACCAAGGACGGGGGGAGGTGGAGGCCGGGGGAGGCCACACCTGCCTCCCCCAGACGAGGGGGGACCTTCCCCCTCCGCGTGGGACGGCTCCCCTGCGCTGGCTTGTCCGTGTCACCGCCTCCCGGTCGGAGCAGTCTGCCACCCACGCAGAGCGAAGCTCAGCGGGTGCCCCCGTGGTATTGTAGGCCACAGCGGGCTGCGTGGGCCGCATGGGGGTGCGTTTTCTAAGGCTCCTTCCATCCGAGGGCCACGCGGTGAGGCCACACGCACGCACCACGGTCTGCGGTGCACGTGTGTGCGCCAGGCACCCCGTTTTACGTCCTGCGGCTTCCCCAGGAGCCGGCGCGCTACCCCTGCCATAGAGATGGAGTCCCTAGTCGGTGTCCCCAGGTCACCGAGCACGCGGGCTGGACCAGGGCCCCGACTCCGACTTGGTGGCAGTAGAAGACGCGTCCAGAACCTTCTGAACTGGCCCCGCAAGCCCAGGCACCCACGGAGCCGGAGAGGGTGGCAGAGAAGTGCGGGGTGCGGGGGTCGGGGGTCTCCCTGTCCTGGTGGGGCGACCGGCAGCCACACCTCACATCCGAGTCCAAAGGCGCCGGCAGACCCCTTTGCCAGAAATCTTTTTTTTCTCAAAACCTGACTCCAAACGAGAAACGGCCACCAGGCCCGTCTTGGGGCTGAAGCCGCTGTCTGAGCAGCTCCGGGAAGTGCTACCTGGGAGGGGAGCCCATTAGCGCAGGATCCCCCATTAGCCCACATTTCCAAATTTGCGCTCAGCAGGACCCCGAAGCAATGCCATTTAGTGCGGGAACATCTGGATCGGAGAGGCGCGGGGGAGGAGGGGGAAGCCGGAGTCGCCGTGGTGGGAACTAGGATGGGGGGGGCCCTCCCCAGGAACTGGGAAGCCCTCGGCGGGGGCCAGGTGCCCAGACAGTGGACGATGAGGCGCCCAGGGGGAAGACGGACAAAGGGAGGCGATGGGAGAGCGGCCCGAGGCTGAGGCCCGAGGGCCCCTCCGCCCCCTCCCTGGGGTGCGCCGCGGACAAGCCGGGGCGAGGAGGACGCTGTGGGCCGCACGCTCTGCAGGGGCTGCCAGCCGGCACGCCGCGGCCTCGGGGGGCCTTGCCAGCGCCCCTCGCCTGCCCGAGAGCATGACAGCGCGTAGGAAAGCAGAGCCGGAGGCCACTGGGCACGAGATAAAGTGCTCGGGTGAGTCGCGTCCTGTCCGCCCGGCACAAAGGACGTCCTCACACCCGGCGGAGACGGAAAATCCCTTACGAACCCGAAGGCGCCGGGCCCTGAGACTCCCCCACCCGAGACGGCCCTGCAGGACGGCTGCTGCGGCCACCGAAGCGGCCACCGGGCGAGCCAGCTTACGGGGTGCCGACCTCCGGGCGAGGACCAAGCCCTCCGCGTTCTGGGCGCCTGAGTGGCCCACGGCGGGGCCTCGGCGCCTCCGGCGACAGACGGGGCCGGGCTGGGTCCCCAGCTGCCCGCGGGACCGGTCCACGGACTCCCGGGTCACACCTGCCAACGTTCCCTGCAGACTGAGCGGGTCCCTGGCCCAAGCAGGGGTAGGGCGTACCCTGCCGCGGGTGCACAGAGCCGATTTAGGGGGGGAAGGTGGAGGGACGAAGGCCAGAAGCCCAGCCCCCGACTGCCACCCCGGGGTGGCCTGCAGGCGGAGGAGAAATGTCTCAGGCAGAACAAGGATCAGGCATCCTCACCGCTGCTAGCGGAGGCCACGGGCGCGTCACCGCGCTGGCGGCAGAACCAGCTGCCCAGGGCACGCCGGCACACCTCTTCCAGAACCTTCCGTGGGTCCCTCCCCCGGTGAGCCTGAGCCCCATCCCCCAGTCTTTGCTCCACGAGCGCATTTCTCGCTTCATCGAACGATTCTGATTGGTCCTTCCACGTGTCTCAGTCGGTAAACGAAAGACCGGTGCGTGCGGCAGCGTGAAGCCCCGTCACACAGGCCACGACCAAGCCCTCGGGAGCGGCTCCACGCGAGCCGCGCTCCCACGCACCCCGCGAAGAACGGCCGCGCGGGGTCTGCAGCCTCTTCCAAACCCGCTCCTCGGACTGCACGCCCGCTCCGCCGCGTGGCGACGCGCGGGAGCTGCACCGGCCCCGGAGCCGGCTGCCGGCGTCCCGAGAACGCCGCCTGTCACCACCGTGGGTGCCCCCTGCCCCCGACGCACACCCCCTCTGCGTGCGGAGCACTGACCAGTGCCAGGCCCCGCACCCAGGCCTCTACAGACCTCACGACGCACGGCCCAGCTCAGGAGCTTCGCCATCGGGGAAAAGTGTCCCACAGGGAAGGGCCGGGCGGGCCCCGTCCCTCCACGGCTCCCCGCGTCAGTCAGACGGGCCGATGGCGGGGCCTGGGAGGTGAAGACGCCTTGGATGGGCCACCCCGGGGTGGGAAGGGCTGATCCCAGGCTCCTCGCTCGTGGTAGCGTCGCCCCTAACGCAGGCCGGGGAGGCCTGCTGAAGCCAGGAAGGGTCCCTGTCCCCCACCTGCTCCCGCCCACTGCGCGTCTGGAAGAACACGGGGAAGCGGACGGCGCCCGCGCTTTCGCGTTGGCTGCAGAGCAAGTCCAAGACGAAGCCCCCGCTGCCCAGGCGTGCGCTCCGGCCTGCTCGATGCCACACGATCCCCTCAGGGTCGCCCGGCAGAACGGGCTTGACGCTCCGCAAGGATGGCGGGTCTGCGGCGACGCCGGCCGCGCCGAGGCGGCGGAGGGTTGGGGCCGCAACCTGTCCGCTCACCCTCCCTCCTCGGAGAGCATCAGGCCCTCAGCCCGAAGCCTGCGTCTCAGAGGCGTGTGTGCGCGTGTGTGCGCGTGTGTGCACGTGTGTGCACGTGTGTGTGCGCGTGTGCGTGCACGCGGGGGGGCAGGGGGAGCTCTCTGCAGGGCACGTGTGTCCTTCCAGCCGCATGCGTCTGGCCTGTGCTCACCGTCACGACCCAAGGCGCCGGCAGCCCTTCGGGGTGAAGACACGCGGTTCCTCTGCCTCCCTGGAACCCACGGGCCCACGCACACGGACGTCACGCGGGCGTCTGCCCGGGCCTGGTGTCCCGCCAGGGCAGAGCCCCCTGTGCCCGCGCGCCTGCGCGTTTGCAGAACGTGAGTGGATTTTAAGGAAACAAGAGGTTCAGGAACAGAGTCTCCTCGCACCGAAGTGGTTTGTTTTCCTTCCCACGTCCTAATTCCTGACCCGTCCCTCGGGGGAACGGCAGGAAGGGCTCGACCTCTCGTCCGCGGGCAAGAACGGGCCACGGCCTCCCACGGCGCTGGCGAGAACAGCCGAGCGCCCCTGGGTGCTGTTAAACACGCGGTCAACATCGGGGCGCGTCCCTCGTCGCCAGCATTCCTTGCGTGTCTGCGGCGGCGTCCGCGGGCAGCCGCGTCCCGTGGAGGGGGTCGCGGAGCCCGGGAGCCCTGTAATTGAGATTCTCAGCAAATTACCCCTCGGAGCCACCGTCCCAGGGGCGAGCCTCAGCGCGTCCGGAGCCCAACGGTCCTGGACCGGGCAGCGCCCCCGGCCCTGCCTCCCGCTGCCGCAAGGGGAAGGAGGGAAATTCCTCGGTTGAGATCCGCTCGGTGGCCACAGGCGCACCTCGGGCAAACGAGCGGACTGTGGCCCCTGGCGGGGAGGGGTCCTCTGCCGCCCCTCCCCGTGGCGTCGTGGGGCAGCCGGCGCCCCACCAGCCACCTTCTCTGAGGTCTGGGGCATCCCAGGGCAACGTGGGGGGCCGCCAGCCTCGGATGCGGAGCCTGCACCGTGGCCGCGGTCGCCGGCCAGGGCCAGCGTGAAGCCCCAGCGGAGCAGGTCCCGCCTCGGGCCGCACGTCTGTCTGCGGCGACTGGCCCGCTGGGCCACGTGAACTTGGACAGATACGGCCAACAGGGCGTCGCTGGCGGATTTGTTCGCCTCGTGTCCTCACTTAGAGGGACGGAAACCCAGCTCTTTTTAAGTTACTGGACCCTCCGCCCCGTAGAACATCCAGCGGGAGGAAACCCTGAACTTACCAAGAACAGAACGGTCCGCCCAGGCCATGGTTTGGCGTGGGAGAGCGTCGACCCTCGGGTCACCCTCACTTTTGAATTCTGTTGGGTGAGCGGATTCAGGACTAAATGAGTGGGTCGGGTCTTTCAAAGGTTCACACATATCCGAGAAGGAACAGAGTTTGGGGGGAAATACCAGGTTTCGGAGACCAGGTGACCTCATGCTTCCGCCACTCGTTAACGCGCCGCTGCGGTGGGGCCCGTTCTCTCGGATGGAAAAGAAAGACGGCGTGGGCCTCGGAATCCTCTGCTGACTCTGGATCCCCCCAAGGACCGGGGTCGTAGCCGGGGGATGACGAGGGCGGCGGAGTGGATGGACGCAGCGAAAGGCCGGGCAGGAGGGGAGCCCCGACGTAGCGGACGAGACCTTCCAGAGTTCACGCTCGCTTCCCGTCACCTCACCTTCGCCAGGGCTGACTCTGGCGTGACGTCCACCTGGCCGCCCGACTCGGGGGGCTGGTTGGGACGAACGCTGCCTTCCTCTGCGGGGCTGGCCCAACGATGAAACGGGAACCGCCGGGCTCTCCCCGGGGCCTGACTAGGAAGCCTCGTGGCTACGAGACACCGCGGGCGCACCCGACCGTCGACTGCAGACTCCCCGAGCACCCGCGCCAGGGACGGCCTCCCGGTACCGGCGACGTCTGTGTCACGACGTGGGGAAGTGGACTGGACGCGGCCGTGGATATGGACGTGACAGGCGTGGCCGGGTCTAGGTGCAGATGAGGCTGCGGGTGCGAGAAGTGGCGGGAATGCGGATGCAGAGACGGGCGTGGGAGGCGGCGTGGGCGTGGGAGGCGGCGTGGATGGCGGAGGCGTGGGGAACGGTGGGAGGATGGGGACGTGAACAAGGCCCCGGACACAGACGCGGACGGAGGTAAGGCCTAGGGAGCGTGTGGAGACGGGGAAGCGGGTGAGGCGCGCTGGTGGCTGCAGGTGTGGGACGTGGTGAAACGAGATGACGCCGTCTGGGGTCCTCGTCTCACCTGCACGTGCGGGAGCGGCTGGTGTGAACCCGTCCCCGGACTGGGATTCCAGGCGACCAGCCGGCCTCCGCGGTCTCACCGTGCGCGGTTGCCACCCCTTGGGGTACCGCAGGCGTCTAGTCCCCCGTCTTCCCACCACCCGGGACAGTGTCCCTGTGCCCCGGGAGGGCCCCGACCGACGGTCGTGCGCCCTCGTGTCGCGTCTGCGTCCTCAGGACGCTGCCATCCTACACGGGGTGACAAGGCGGAGTCACGAAGTGGAAGGAACCGCGAAGCCGGAAAGTGGGAGCCGGGGACCGCATCCTTAGCTCGTCGCCCCGCGAGTGTCCTGGGGCCCTGGGGATGCGTGTCCCGGTGGAACCAGATCCTAACTCTCATGGCCTCCTTCCCGCCACGCAAGCGTCTGCCGTCTGCCGGGGCTGCGCGGGCTTTCGCATCCAACCGCGGCGCGCCTCCAGGCTCCCCGCGTCAGGCGACAGTCTGTCCTCGCATCCATAAAACACCCTTAACTGGCGAAGGCACAGCTGGCCAGTCGCCTCCCCTCGCGCTGTCGGATTCAGGCGACAAGTCAATTATCCACCCAGCAGATGCTGTGCCTCGATGGGCCGCCCGCGCCACGCAGCCACGCGCCCCCGCGTCCACGCCCCCGATGGCGCCGTGCCCGGGGAATTATCTCAGGGTCGCGGCAGGTGTACAGGCGAGAGGCCCACCTGGCTCAGCGGAGTCGGAACGGCCTCCCTCCGAGGTCTCCCGGGGCGCTCCGCGGCTCCCCTGGGCCCCGCGGGGTGATTACGCGCCACAACGACCATGTGCGTCCCCGCCGCGACGTGGCCTGTCAGAGCCCAGCGCCAGGCTCCCTCTGAAGACGCGCGCTGGGCCCGCCGCCGCCTCAAAGGCCTGAACGTCTTCCACATGATGACGCGGGCTCCCGGCCTCCTCCCCGAAAGGCCACGCAACAGATCTGGTTTGGCGAATGGGGCCCTTCAAAGGCGGCGTCTGCGCCGGCTGGCCGTGCCCACGTCTCCTGCGAGAGGGGCGTCTCGTGGAGTTCGCCGTCATTAATGTCATCCTGGTGGCGCGTAGGCAGGGGTCGCAGGGGAGGGCTGGCCCTCAAAGGCATTCCATCTCCCGCGGGAATGGCTGCTCTGTCCCCCTCGCAGGCCCGCCCGCGTGGGGTCTGGTCCACAGGCCTCAGGGGCCGAGGCGGGGTCCGCGTTTGGGGGAAGGTGGCGGGGCGGGGGGAGGTGGGGCCGGGGCCGCCTCTGCCGAGCTGCCGTGGGAGCAAACGCTTTCGGGACGGGGTGGCACGGGGGGGAGGGCCAGGCCAGGCCGGAGCGGCAGGGCCGGGCCCGGAGGCGCTCACGGTCCCGACTCTGAGCTGGAAATCGGAGAGCGAGCTGCACGGCAGGGGGGTCTTCAGCGTGCGGGGACCCCCACCTGCTTGGACGCTGCGTGGACCTGGATTCCAGACGGCGATTCTGACACGGCTGTGTCGGAGGCACGTGTGCGCCCCCCGCGTGGGGCCACGGGGAGAGGGCTCCGGGCGTCGGCCACCAAGCGTCGTCTAACGTCTGGGAGGCAGAGCTGGACGCGCCCCCTCCCGCTCCGCGGGCAAATGCTCAGCCACGGGACGCGGGAGGGGAAGGTGCGAGGGGGCAGGAGAGGGCGGGAGGGAGGGTGCCGGGCTGGCCTAGGGGCAGCACCCCGCAACGATGGGGCGGGGAGACAGCCGGGGTCGCGTCTGCGTGGCCGGGGCGGCCTCCGGAGCTGCCCGCGGCGGCTCCCTCCCGGACGACACGTTTCGTTCGCATTTAGATGCGTGTCGAGGACACGCAGACCATCAGCTCCCTACACGGCGCCCAGGGTGGGTGCCAGGGGGGACGTCACGAGCTCTCCGCACCCGTTCCGCAGGCCTGGCCGTGCCGAACTGTGAACCAGTAAAGCCCAGATATCTGCTCCTTGAATGAATGAATGAATGAATGAATGAATGAATGGAATAGGTGAGAGAATGAACGAACGAACGGAACTGAATGCACTCGACACCCTGCACGAAGAGCTCACGGTGCCTAAGCAGAAACGACTCCCTGCAGCGTCCCACCGCGGACGCCTGGACGAACGGCCCAGCCATCGGTCTGACCCTCTTCCCGCACCCGCTGGGCCATCCGACCATTCGGCAAATCTTCCAAAGCACCAACCGCGTGAGAGCCAGAGCCGCTGGGGCACGCGCGTGACATCACCCCGCTCAGGAAGGGACCGAGGCAAGCAGAGAAGGCCGCGCTGGGGACAGGCGCGGTGCAGCGGGCTGCGCTACGCGGGGCACGGAGGATGCAACTCGGTCGTGAGAAACGTTTCTCGGAAGAGCTGGCGATGCCCGCAGACCTCGCCGGCGAGCGGGGCTGCGGTGTGAAGAGAGGAAGAGCGCCTGAGGACGACGGACCCCGCGTGCAAAGCCGCGATGACACGCCAGCGAGAACGCCCGGCGCCACGCGGGGCTGCGTCGCCTGAGGGGCCGACCGCATGTGGGTTACGGCTGCCCCCCCACCCCTTTGAGGTTCGGGAATTTGAGCTCAATCCCGTCGATTCTGGGAACCATCGCACGTTTGCAGCGAGGACAAGGCACGAACCAACTTCACGGAAAGACCGAAGGCAGACACGCACCTTAGAGACGGGTGAACCGCACACACTCAGGCAGCCTCGCGCGTGGAGGTCGCCGTCCGCTCCCAGACCACGCGTCACGGGCATCGACCTCAAACCCCGAGCGACCTCGGCCGGGCGGGCTGCCTCCTCGTTCCCGTGTCCCTCTCACAGCCCCACTGCCCTGCGGGCCCCGGCCTATTTCCCAGGCCTTCCGCGGGGGGACGGGCTTGAAATAAAATAAAAATCCCTCTCACTTCTTACAGATTGGACTTGATTAAATATTCTGCTGATAAAGGGTAAGCAAATGTCAGCTTTAATATCATAAAAAGAGAAATGAGAGTTCGTGCAAGCAGCAAAGCAAACAATCCGTTCCCGTGCTTTATTAGAAACATTTGTCGCCGTAATGACGACACGACACCGGGCGGGCAGGTGGGAGGTCCTGCGCGTGCGGCTCCCGACGTCTTCACTGCGAAGACCCGCTCTTTCCGGCATTCGGACCGATGCGTCCCTCCCTCCCGGAGGCTAGCGCGAGCTGCCGTGACTGTCCCGACCACGTAAGCGCCCGGGTCGCGGCCGCCGCTCGCGCTGCCCCTTCGGCTTGGGCTCACGCGGGCGCCCTGCGGACGGGAGGGCGGCGCTGGCCGACCCGGGGCCCGCGCTCCAGCGCGCCCCTCGCAGCTCCGATCCTGCCGGCGTCTGGTGGCCACGCGACTCCAGCCCCGAGCCTGGAGCCGAAGGACAGAGAGGGGAGGCTCCTTCTCCTCTAGCACCTACGTCCCTCTGAAACAGTAGTGGCGACGGCCCCGGAGAAGCAAGTCGGGAAGCCCTGCTCTCGGCCATGGATTGCTGAGCATCAGAGGCACCGCAGCAGCAGCGGCTGAACACGTTAGTATCTCCAGTTTCCAGACCACTGCTGGGCGGGGTCCTCGGCCGGGCTGCGCGAGGTGCCGGCCGGGTCCCCTCTGGGGCCCGGACTGGGGAGGGGCCCGCGTTTGCTCTCGCGTGGTCGGCAGAGGCCGTCGCCTCCTTGCGGTGTGGGGACTGGGGCCTCCCTTTCTCGCTGACAGGAGATCGGAAGCTGCTCTCGGCTCCCGGCTGCATGGTTCTCCTCGCGTGACCCTCACAACATGGCAGCAGGAGAGACTCTCCCAACGAGGCGGAGGTCAGAGTCGCATGTAACGAGTTCCCATCCCCGTGCCCACTTACTTCCCGTCGCCTTCACAGTGCTCTTTTGGGGAGAAGAACACAAGGTCTCGTCCATAGTCTAGGGGACGGCATCCCACAGAGGGCGAGCACCAGGGGAGCCCACCTTGGCCCGTCCCCCTCTCTCCTCCGGTCCTTTAATGGCCAGTAGGGCAACTGGCACAGGCGGGACCAATTTTAACCAATTTCCCGTGGCAGAAGTGAATTCCACTCCTATTTTAACAAAACGGAAAAAATCCACACCGTTTAATGAACCATTTCTTGTTTTAATGTCCTAAATTTAGATTTTTCGTTCTCACATAATAAAACCCGTCTGCGGAATTTCGAAATTTTAAATTTCTTTGTCAAACCAAAGTGAATATATCAGAGATTCTGACTAAGAGGCAAAGCAGAATATTCAGGCTCAGGAAGACAGTAAATATGTGTTGAGCTTTTGCCAAAACTTCTGCAAAGTTACCCTGGAACTTAGGAGCAAGGGATCAAATAAGGCTTTTGCCTTGAGAGTGAGAAATTCGTGGAACGGGACAGGTTTCCCAAATCCCGAGGTCTACGCAAGGGATCGACTAGCCTGCTTCTCTCTCATTTATAGGCGAATAACCGGAAGCGCTACTTCTCACCTGTGTGTGTGTGGGGGGGGGGGCACCTCACACACAGTAATTGACGCTGCCAGGTCAGAGCAGCGGAGCACACGGAGGGGCTGGCCACGGCTTCCACGCTCGCCGGAAAGGCAGACAGGTACCCAGAGCAGCCAGATCCTCTCTCAGACGTACCGACACGTGGTGGCTGGGATCGCAGAGAGCAGAGGAGGGCGTCTCCGCCCCTACAACGTGAGCAGAAACCAGAGCAGTGAGAGCAGAGACGGAAAGCAGGTCGGAAACGCACCGTTGGGGCCGGCGCGGCCCCGCGGCCGACGTCAGCACCGACCTTTGAGACTAAACTTCGGTCCCCTGGATGGAGGATCCGAAACTGACACACACGGATTCTAGAACCAGGTTAAACTGGTCCGTGTCTGTGTGGCTCCCGACCCGAGCGAAATCGAATGAAAATCCTCTGAGGGGAAAAAGGTACTCAGTCAGGCGGCCGGGGTTTCCAGGGATCACGGTCACGGTCGAAGGTGTTCCATGCTCACGAGGAAACGAGACACCACGTGGGAGACGCAACCGAACGCCGGGCTCCAGCAAGGGGGAGTCCTCCACGCAGCAGGCAGCCGAGCAGATCTCTGCCAAGGGACGCCTCCCGGGCTGACAGCAGAATTCCCGGGGGCTGCACTGAACCCACCGGTTCGCAGATTGGCATCTGGGATGTGCTAATCGCGAGCAAAAACTGTCAACCAGAAGGATGTCCCCACAAACACTGCCCTTTAAGAGAGCAGAATAAACACATTCTCAGGTTAAAAATATAATAGGAAAGAAGACGGTCCTAGAAGGAAAGTGGATGCGAGAGCCTGAGGAGCAGACGGAAGGAAGATCGAGGCGCGGAGTCTGTGAAGTGAAAGTCGTTCTAATCTGTGGGACTGAGCAAGCACAGAATTAAAATCCTCCGACGAACAGTATCCAAGTCAAAGGGGGTCATAAAACGTGTCCCCAGATGCTTGTGCTGTGTCAGAGGAGAGTTGGGAAATTATCTTTAGATTTCAAAGTTTAACACCGATACTAAGTTTTCCAGAGTAACCACTAACAGGAAAAGATTAAAATGTACAACCTCAAAGTCAGTGGAGATGAGGAAATATGATAAGAAAACAAAACTAAATAAGCAAAAACTAAATCTTTTAATAGCAAGAAGGAAAAAAGTCTTAAAATGAGACAAATAGAAAGCAAAAGTACAACGTCGGAAACAGCTCAGCTACAAAGTAAAAAAAATAACTGTTCTTTGACTTAAATTCCCAATTAAAATGCAAGGATTATCAGAGTAAAATTGTTTAATCTGGATATTTATCCTGTTACAGAAAAGACACATCTAAAACATAAGAATATGGGAAAGTTGAAATAAAAATGATAAAAATATACAACTAGGAAATAAATTTTAATATAAAGAGCATTGTTGGGAAGACAAAGGAGAGATACACTATATACTGATAAATGCTCCATTTACTGGGAAGATACAAATATTCTAAAATTATCTGCATAATATGGAGGAGACTCACAGAACTCAAAAAAATATATGCTGATAGCTCTGTTAGCAGAAATGCACAAATCTGTTCTCACAGAGAGAGACTTTCACAGACTTTGATTTTAGCTTACACCTAGGGCAACCGGCCAAACCATTTGTAAAAATGACCGGAAGACTTGAAAATCACAATTAATAAATTTAATTATCATCATGTACGGAACCCTGCACCTGGAAACTAGATCTTCTCAATCACAAATAAAACATTTACAAAGCTCATCCATGTACCAGGCCGTAAATCAAATTTTAACAAATCTTAGAAACCGGTTTCATACAAATTACACAAATGCTGATCACAAAGCACTGAAATTATGCACCAATAACCAAAACTCCTGTGTCTGAGAATTTAAAAAATACTTGTAAAGGCTCATCGATCAAAGGAGAAATCCTAATAGAAATGCTGAAAACATAATAAAATGATCATGAAAATGTTACATGCAAAAACCCGTGTGACGCACAAAAAAGCAGTCAAAGGAGGAAAATATATTTCATACGCGAGAAAAGAGGAGAAGCTGGGACCGTCAGAGAAGAAAGAAATAAGAGGGAAATGTACAGATCGTCAATTACAGTCCTTCGCAAAGCAAATAAGCACATTTCTGGCAATATTTTTCAATACAAAAGACATGAATAATGTTAGAAATAAAAGGGACCCAACCATAGATCCGGAAATGTGGAAAAGATATTTTTAAAATACCGAGAACACCTTTATGCCACTAAACTTGAAAATAGTGATAAAATGAAAATATTTCTAAAAATTTTTTTAACCAAAGCTAACTCTTTAAGAGAGTAAGATAAACATGTCCTCAAGTTAAAAAAATATGGAATAGGAAATATTACAAAAATATAAAAATAGAAGACCGAAATTCCTTTGACCTCTAAAGAGTGAAATGGTTTTTTAAAATATTCCAAGAAAGAAAAAACACCGGACCAGATGGCTTTCTAGTGAATTTGACCAAACATTTAAGGAAGAAGTCATGTTAACCTTACAAAAATAGGTTCACAGAACATAAGTTAACACTTTTCAATGAAAACCGTAGGGTTTGTCACCAAAATTTATCCAGACCAGGGCAGTATTAAAAAAGGAAAATCAGAGGCCAGGCTAACACTCGCGAGCATAAGTGCATGAACCCAAACGAAATACCATCCCCTCACGCTTGCCGTTGAGAGAGGTGTTATAGTGTGACGACTTTAGGTAGATCCGAAAGAGCAGGCAGAACGTAATTTTTAAAAAATCCGTGAATATCATTTGTCACATATGATAAGATTAAACTGTGATTATGTAAATTAAGATGCACAAATTCGACACTCGACACAAATTCTCTGTTTAAAGACATTTGTTGGGTTGTGCCATCCCAAATCACTCCTTTATAGCGTTTGTCACGAGCATTTCTAAGCACGATTAGGGAGGTGTGTGTAATGGTTTCCAACGTACTCAGTTACCAAATCGCTCGCAAACTTAAATATAAAGACGAAAAGGACACTGCGTCCAGACTCCGGCCCGGGAGGATACCCCAGCGACTGCAGCTTAGGGAACGACTTCTCAGACGAGAGAGAGGGGGAAAGCTCTCCGCCCAAGCGAAAAGACTGGTGAATCAGAATGAATCGCAATGAAAAAGGTAAATCAGAATGAATCGCAATGAAAAAGGTAAAGCAGAATGAATCGCAATGAAAAAGAAGCGCACACGCAGACAGCATCGGAAGGGAATGCAACAGCGGGCCGGACACACCTGCAGCACCGACAGCGCTCGGGGACGTCCCAGGGATTTCTGAGGCGGCGAGAGAAAGGAAAAGGAGCAGGAGGCACGAAAAGGAATTGGACCAAGAGTAAATCCAAGTAGCCAGGAGGTAGGGGAAAGTTCTCGTTCTCGTCAGCGATGCAGAAAGGCAAACGACAGCCCAGTAGGTCAGCCGCACACCCAGCAGAAACGGAAAAAGGAATGAGCCCGACGGCACCAGGTGCTGGTGAGAAGGTGGAGCAGCCAGAAGGCGACACGTCGGTGTCGGGGGGAGCGGTCAGTCGCCTGGAGACCGTTGGGCATTCCCTCTGGTTCACCGCGTGCATGTTCACTTCGGCACCTTCCAGCAGGAACCCCTGGGCGCGTGTGCCCGGTCCGCAGCGGCGCTGTGGGCGGAAACGGGAGCCTGTCAGGGGTGCGCGAGCGCACCGTGGCCGGCCACGCGACGGGCGGTTTGAAAACACGCAGGTCGGAGCTAGATGCGCCCGATGGACGCCACACGGCGCTGAAAGCGGGCCAAGCACAGCGGGGCTACAGGCGTGGGCAGAAATAGAAAAATGCACAAACGCGAAGGAGGCTCGGCCTCCTCCGTCCAGCGTCGCCGAGACGACGGGGCGCGACGCCTCACGGCGAAGCGGCCAGCGTGGGGAGCCGCGTCACGTGGCGTCTGGGGAGGGGGTGGGTCGGCGAGACACGTCGCATGCTGCCCGTGGGAGTGCAGGCTGGCGCGGCCGCCCCGGAGAAACGGGCGGAATCTGGAAAATGTGCACGTCGGCACGGCCTCGGGTTCGCATCCTGGCGAATTCTCATCCCTGCACAAGGAGGCTCGCACCATTCTTTCCTTAGAGGAAAAGAAAAGGGGAACGACCCGAAACCCACTGGCAGGACGCAGAGGAATAAACGCGGGTATGAATGTGGGTACTTCGATGCGGGCATCGAGGACGAACGGTCCGTCCTAGAGCTGCACCCGGCGACAGGGATGAAAATCGTACTTGGAGCGACAAAACCCGCAGCCCCGTAGACTGCGAGCCTGCCCGGGTGAGGCTCCGGAACTCTCCCAGGCAACACGCCTCTCAGCAGCTGAGGGGGTCTTTGGGGAGGGGCGGCTGTGAGCAGTGGCCGCGGCCCCGCAGCAGCTGGGGCGCGAGCTCCAGCCCGAAAGGGGCCCTGGATGGGCGCAGCTGCCGCAGCAGCAGCCAGAGTGCACGGGCGAGGGCTGTCGACCGGAGGTCCCTCCCGTTCTCTCTTTCCGTAGCAGAACACGTGCCACTCAAGGGGCAGCTCTGTCAAGTCCCGCAGCTTCGGTAGCTTTGAGCTGACCCAGCCGTCTTTTGTATTTCCTTTCTGCTCACTATGTTTAATCGTGGTAACATGCTGATAGCACAGCATTTGCCATTTTTACCACTTTACGGCATATAGTGCGGTGACGCTCAGGAAATTCACTCGCTATGCATCTCCCACCATCCGTCTCTAGAACCTTTTTATCTTACAAAACTGAAAACTCCACACCCATTAAGTAATCATTTCAATTCTAGTCAAGATGGCACAGAAGGTGGATGCTGTGCTGGCCTCCACTCGCCGACCACAGCAAATCACAGCTCAACTGCAGAGCAGCCATCCCTGAGGTCGCCTGCGGTCTGGCTGGCCGGAGTCCTACACCTGGGGCCTACGTGAGAGGCCACCTCAAGACTGGCAGGAGCAGCGGAGATGTGGCGTGAGAATCAGGTGGGTTACACTGGCTGTGGCGCCACCTGCCCCTTCCCCCCACCGAGAAGCAAGGGTCCCAACCTACACCGGCTCCCCAGCCCCGGATTCCAGTGCCCCGAAGGGACGTCCCCACCACTCCTGGCTGTGACCACCAGCAGGGGTTGCGGCCGAGCGAGACAGAGAGCGGTGGGGGTCCCGGGATTCCCTGCTGGAGGGCCCGCGCGCAGACTTACCGCGGATGGACTCGCTCGCGCCGGGCTCCAGCGCTGGGGATGCAGCTCAGAAGGCACCAGGGACGCCCGGAGGGAACCACGTGGCCTGGTTTCAGGCCCTCCCCCACCCGCATGCGGACGCTGGCGACCGCCACGTCTGGGTCTCCATCAGCCTCGCCACCGTTGCTCGCCCTGCCCGCGTGATCCCCTGAGACCCGCCCCCTGCCCACTGTGGGCCCACCCACGCCGCTTCCAGTGGCTCCTCCGTCCACGCAGCCTGTCTTGGCTCGTGCTGCGGACTTTCCTAAAATCACCCAAAAGTTCACAAACCCCAAGCACGCGGCATCTGGCCTTGGCGCGCCCCGTACCCCTTGCCGAGCAGCCCCAAGCCCGGCACTCGCCTCGGTCATGGCTAGGCCCCTCCACGCACCCCGAGGAGCTCGGCACAGGGGGCAGCCAGCTGCGGGTTGCCTGGCAACTCTAACCAGGTGGCCCCAGGTGGCCCCAGGTGGCCCCAGGTGGCCGCGGCTGGACCGCTCCCACGGCGCTTCGGCTGGAAATGAAACACACGCAGCCAAGTTCAGCTCTGGGCGAGTTACACCCGAGTCCGGTTCTCAGACGTCCCCATGGAAAACCCGTGAAAATCCCACCGCGTCCCCCGTGCAGCTTCGCGTCAGTCGGTCGGGGTTTCCATCTCAGGCCACACGAGCAGCGTCTCCAGTGCCACTCGGACTGCGGTCTCGGTTCGGTTCCCTTTCCCGTTGTTCCGATGGCGGACGTCAACCACGCAGAGAGGACCTGGCAATCCTCAGGCGTCTCAGCCGGCTGAATGGTGCCGAGCGGGGCCTCACCCGTCAGAACCGAGTTTTTACCTTTAGCGCGTTTTCCTTTGGACCTTTTCTTCCCTCCACGATTCGTTCAGTTTCCGCAGAAGGGGAGAAACAAGGCCAGTTACAGCCACCGGGCTTCCCCGTGATTCTGTGGGCGCGTGTGCGTGCGCGCGTTTCATTAGGCACAACCCGCAAATAAAATTTGCTGTTATGTAGAGTTTTAGCCACTTGTCAAACTTTTGGAAAAGGTAAACGATGTCCACACGAGGCGAAGCTAAGGGTGGGGTACAAAACGGCGTCCGGGATGCAACTCGCCTCCCTCGGCAGAACAAGCAGCTGCGTCCAGAAAAGGCTGAAGGGAGCCAGGTCCGAAGAACATGCTCCTCAGACATTCGGGCGGCTTTTGCAGACCCCTCGGGGTGGAAAACCTCACAAGGCGATCCCGCTGGCAGACGTCGGGGAGTCCAGAAGTCGGGGAGCGGATTATTAGGAGTGGAGGAGGGCTTACAACTTAAGGGGAAATGTGGTGCCCTCGGCCGTGGCCGCTGGGGCAGCGAGGGGCGCCCGCGGGTGGGTGTCAGCGGGGGCATCACGGCCGCCCTCCCTGCGGGCTCACGTGCTCGGAGCGGGCACGGCGTCGCGGACAACCACGCGAAACGCTGCGGGGCGCAGGCCCCCGCTGCTGGGCACCGCTCCCCTGCCAGGCTCCGCGTCCCAGGGCGGGACATATTTACGGCTGGGGTTTAAGCAACTTCCCCGGCCCAGGGTCACGGCCCCGGTCCCCACTCCCGCGGAGCCCACAGACCACTGAGGAACGAGGAGTGAATGTCTCACGGCCCCACGTTGGGCTCGGAAGGGGCACCTGAAAACGCGGCTGCTCGCCCAGAATCTATCCAAATACCGTGAGCCGGACTGTCCCGCAGGCTCGGCCCCTCTCCCGAGCCCTCGCTGGGCTGCAGCCCGGCCAGAGAGGGCAGGCAGGGAGGGCAGAGGCACACACGGTCAACACCGAGACTGGGAGGCCTGCCGTCGGGACCTCAGACACAGCCGCACGGGCCTGTGCCGTCCGCGGAGACCAGCGGTCACCCTCCGCGGTCCCGTCACGCCACGTGACTTCTACCAGGGTCAGAGGAAGGGGACTGAAGAGTCCCACTGAGGATCACGGGGGTCCCCGGAGAACCGGGTCCGGGCAGGAGCCTTAGCTTCCTCTCCCCGCTGCAGCGAACGACCCGACCGGCCTCTAAGTCGCTTAGAGTCACGAGGTCACTCTCTCCCGGCTCCGAGGTCAGAAGATCGGGGCCCCCCCGCCCCGGGGCTTCATGCAGAGCCCGTCCCCACCTTCTCCGTCTTTCGAGGACCCTGGTTCCTCGTCCCCTACCCCCCCTCTTGCTCGTCTTGTCTCCTACGTCTAACTCAAACGCCCCCGGTGACGACCCCACCCAGGATCCAGGATCACTCCCCATCTCGAGATCGTTAACGTAACCAGCCACATGGGCAGTGTCCCCTGCCACGCAAGGTGACCCTCTCAGGCTTGAGGACGCGGACGCATTTAGGGAACCGCTGTTGGGCCGACCACGCTTAGGTTCCCCTTAACCGAGAAAACCTGGACGCAGAGCCAAGGTCGCCGTGCTTCTCGGTATTCACCCGAAGGAGTCGAAACTATCTCCCCGCAGAGCCGCGCGGGGATGTCGGCAGCAGCTCCATCCGCAGTGGCCAACGCTCGGAATGACGAAGGTGTCCTTCGGGGGACGGACAATCCAACGGCGGCGCACCCGGACAGCGGGGCATCGTGTTCCGGGCCACAAGCGTGCGCGGAGGAAGCTTAGATGCTACGTGAAAGGAAGGCCCATCTGGAAAGCTCCGCACTGACCCCAAGCATGCGACACCCTGGAAAAGGTGGAACTGTGGGGACGATAACGGTCGGAGGTCGCCAGGGGTCGAGGGGGCTGCAGCGAACAGGCGGGACACAGAGGGATTTCCGGGCAGACGCATGTCATTGCTCGTTTGTCCACACCCACGGGGCGTGCCACACCGAGGGCGAACCCCAAGGGGACAACCACCCTGGATGGTGACGACGACGGGTCAGCGCGGGGTCATCGCCGTATCCATCGCCCCGTCGGGAGGCGGTGCCGGCGGCGGGCGGCTGTGCGTGGGGGGCGCGTCGGAAACCCCTGTGCCTCCCTTCGGCTTTGCTGTGACCCTAAAACTCTCCGAAGGATGAGGTCTTCGCCAGTCTTAACCAGAGAGAGGGGAAGAGCTACGTCTGAGCACATTCGGGTTTACCCACCGACGATTTTGACAAAGGTTCGATGCGAATTGAATTTTCCTTCTTTGAAAATGTCAGCATTACATGCCCGTGCGTCCTGGTCTAAATGAGGACGATGGCCCTAACAGTGGGGGGGGGGGAAGGGGAGGGCGGAGTGGGGAGAGGGAGGAGGCAGGGCGGGACGCGCACGCCCTGAGGACAAGTCCTCCCTGGGACCAGGACCAGAGCGAGACCCCGGACGGACGGGTTTGGGCCCGAGGCCCGGGAGAAGCGCCCTCCTCCCCGAGGGCGACGACTGAGCTTCCAGGCGCCGTGTGGAGGCAGCGAGAGCCGGCCCAGCGGGCAGGGGGCCGTGGGCCCTGAGGCAGGCGCTGGCTCTGAACCTGGCGCTTACTGAGGGCTTCGTCCCCTGTCCCGCCACGAGTCGCAGAAGCGAGCTCTTCGCTCTCACGGCCAGGGGACAGCTGGAGGACAGCTGGGGGACGGCCGGGGGACAGCTGGGGGGCAGCCGGCGTCCTGCCCCTCCCCGGGGAGCCTGCCTTTCCTCGGCTCCAGGGTGACCCCGGCCGCCTCTCCGGGCCTCGGTTTCTCGTCTCTGCCACTTGTCCCACTCGCTGTCCGAACGCATCGTTTTTAAAAGAGATCGGCCTGGAGAGTTTCGGGGAGAGCAGGGGGACCAAGCCTGGCCCCTCGGGTCCCCGTCGCCTCCCTGGGCGGCCGCACAGCCAGCCGAGCTGGGGAGGGGCCAGGGGTCTGCCCGCAGACGGAGCCGGGTACCTTTCCAGCAGGTTCTGCACCGTTGCCGACCAGGACAGGAGGAGGGTGTTCCCGACGCCCCTCCCGGGCTGCCGTGACCCCGCATTTTCTTGAGGAAACGGCACGTTACTAGGGACCCGCGCGGCCCCCTTGCTCGTTGACCAGGCCCCCGCGTCACACCTGAGCACCTGCCGGACGGCGCGTGTGCGACAGCTGCGTCCCATTCCCTGCCCCGGGGGCTGAGGGTCGCCCCTGGGCCGTGCGCCGTGAAGAAAGCCATTTCACGGTGGCGGGGCCCGCGCTCCGGAGCCACAGCATCAAAGATGAACGTTCTCCCCAGACCCGAAGCCTCGCAGCCGGTTCGAGGCGGGACTGAGGGGGCCCCACGGGGCCCTGCGAGCGTCTGTGTGGGACGCTGTACCCTGTCGGGGCACTGCCCTCTCCTCGGTTTTGTTTGACGCACAAGGCGACTGCAGACGCGGGTGCCTGGTCGAGCGCGCCATGGACTTCTGGACACCGAACAAGTGGCTCCGCGGCCCCTTCCGTCTGGAGGTGTCTGGCCGCAGGCTCGGCGAGGGCCGCTGATGTGACAAAAGACAAAAGCCCCAACCGCGTCGGCCCGTTTCCTTCGCCGGCTCCCGCCACCCGCCAAGGACCCCTGGACCTGCAAAGCCCTTGCCTCGCGGGCCTCGCCGACACCTGATGGACCAAATCTGCGTCGTCTCCTTGTGCGACGCTCAGGAGCCGCCTCCCAAAGCGAGCCCGACAGCAAGCGCGCGCCCAGGTCGCTCCACGCGATGGTCCTCCGCGCGCCGCTTCGCTCAGAACATTCCACGCTCGAGGTCCTCGGAGGCACGGCTCCTGGGTGCGCCCTCCTGTCACGCGGAACCGGTACCCGGCTTCGGGAGCGGCGCGGCCGCACGCTCCGCCTGGCGGCACGTTTGCGGGAGAAGCGGGTCTGAAGCGCGACGTCCGCGTCTCCCCGCAGGCCCGGAAACGGCGCATTCTTGCAGACGCGGCGCCTCTGCGTTCTGCGAGGAACCTCCCGGCCAGACAACGCGTCTTCTCTGTGGATTTTCCGTCGCAGATGTTGGACGAGCCTTTTAAATGAACATCGTCCGGTTGCGCCGCACGGTAAATGCTCAGCGTCGCTGATGAGAAGGGACGACAGTCGCCGCAGATTTCAACTGCCCGACTCTGAAAACCCCACACACGTATCTGTGTCAACTATGGGACGTCGGGGACGTGGGTGGATTAAACGGAATCACGAGATGCTGATGATTTACGTCCCCTCTCCTGTTAGCCATCCCAGAGAATGAATGTCTATGGCCTGATTTTTCCCGTTGCTGCTTCTTTTCTTATTCGCTCAGGTCGCTTTCTTATCAGAAATTTGGAAAACGCTGACTGCTTTGGCCCAAAATATTCTAAATGCTCTTCGTGGCGATTATAACTTAGCTCGTTCGAAGTCAGATGATCAAACACACGAAGAGAGACCACGTTTTCTGCGTTTATCCTGGAGAGACGAGTTTGAGCGCGGCCAAAGCGATGCACGTCGGACTCGGTCGTCTGCGGGTTTCCTGCCGCGCGCTAAGCCGCTTGCTCTCGGGGCGCCCCTGCTGGGCGCATTTCTGGGAAGGACGGAATTGTATGTATATTGAGCCGTGACCCCTAGAACCCCGGTCCCAGGGAGGTTCGGCAAAAACAAGGAAAAAGGGCCGAGGACACATCTGAACCACCCGTGAGCTCGTCCCGAGCCGCGTCAGTCGGAGGCCACCGAACCCCCCGCTGGGACTCCGGGCCCAGGACCCCGACAAGGAAAGGAGGCCAAGGCCGCTGCGTCCTCGGGCGAAGCCGTTCGGGAGGTCCCACTCGTCGCAGGTCGACCCCGCGTCGGGGGCTCGGTCTCTCTTCTCAGGGTCGGTTGGGCAGATCACGTGTTCACGGGCCACTGGTTTTCTTCTTCTTTTTAACGTTTTGAATGAACAAAGCCAGGCGCAGCCCGGCTGCCGCCGAGGCTCCTGGAGGATCCCGGGGAAGACAAAGGGGGGTCGTGTGGGTCTCAGCGGCTTCCGGCTGCCAGGCGGAGGGAGCACCTGCCGCCAGGTGTGACGGGCGCACGCGTGTGCGTGGCTGTGGGGCCGTGCGTGTGCGCGTGTGTGTGCGTGTGTGCGTGTGCGGCGCCTCCGCTGCTCGCGTCATTTCCCTTCTGCTCCCCCGTCCCTATCCTCGCTTCCCAGAGCAGTTCTGTCCCCGACGAGGCATCACGCATCCCCGTGGCTGCGCTCCCCCGTCCCGCCCGCCGGCGAGCCTGCGGGTGCCGCCTCGTCTGAGGATTCCCCACACAGGAGGGAAGCGAGGCTTCCTTCTGGACGGGAAACGCCTTCTGCGCGCACGCACATGCACACGCACACACACATGCACACGCACACGCACATGCACGCACACGCACACGCACACACATGCACACGCACACACGCGCACATGCACGCACACGCACACGCACACACATGCACACGCACACACGCACGCACGCACACTCACACTCAGACACACGCACACATGCACACACACACGCACACGCACATGCACACGCACGCACACGCACGCACACACGCACACGCACTGTCTTAACAGTCCTGCCTGTCGAGAGCTGACCGAGCCGCCTCGCCGTGGGAGTCAGCACAGGACCCACGCGGGCCCCGCCGAGCCGTCCGGTCAGTGGACGGGGCCGCTACACGGGCACGTGGGGCCTGTGGTCCCCCCTCCGTCCCGACTCGGCCTAGCGCCGTCTGGTCACCTCGGGTTTCCACGAGAACCAGCGTCTCTGACACGCGCCGGCCCCCGCCCCCACAGCCACCCTGGCACGCCGCTCCCGGGGTCTCAACGAGGCCTGGGCCCACCTGGGGAAGCCGGGGAGCGCGGGGCTGTCGGCTCTCTGAACGCATGTCGCGGCCTTGACTCGAAACGCCCGCCGCCGGCTTCCTTTGGCTTCGTGCGACCGTCACCCTCGTTTCGAGGCCCCAGACTCACACGGTAAAATAAAGTGGCTGCTCCTGCCTTGCTGGGTTCCATGAAGGGCAGGGACCACGCGAGTGTCGGGGAGGACACGACTGGGTGTCATGTGGAGCGCAACGCGCCACCGCGGTGGCCCGTGGAACGTCGTCCGCTGCCGGCGTGTGGGGTCCAATGCCCCCTCACATGTGAGGCTCAGAACCCCCGGGGAGGTGGATCCCGAACAGCCCAGCCCCGAGACCGTGTGAGGAAGGCGAGTCGGGGCGCTCCCGCGGAGCTCGCTGCGACAGCGGGTTCGCGGGCCGGGGGGAGCCGGCCCGGCCCGGCCCGGGTTAGCACGCAGAACGCTGAACGGGGTCCCGGCTCGGTTCGCTGCCAGAAGTTTCCGCGGCGCACGCTTGGATGCCGAGATGTGTGCCTGAATCTACGTTTCTGAGATCAAATTCTATTCTTCCCGAGCATTTTGGTCAGAAAGAGACAGCGAGGGGCAGTGCGCAGGGACAGGAGGGCGCAGAGCGAGCCTCAGGCCTCCTCCCGCGGAGGCTGCACCATCTCCGGTCCCTACACGCTCCCAGCTTTATTTCTCTTTAAATTTTAACGAGGCTCAGGGTCAGAAGCGCCGGCTCGGGGTGTCCACGGCCACGGGCTGGCGAGCCAGGGGCTGCAGGGTGCGGGCTGCGGGGTGCAGGGTGCGGGCTGCGGGGTGCAGGGTGCGGGCTGCGGGGTGCAGGGTGCGGGCTGCGGGGTGCGGGGTGTGGGCTGGGGCCCGGCAGCCAGAGCACAGTGCCTCATTCTCAGGGCGCAGGGTGCGAACTGCGGGGTACAGGGTGCAGGGTGCGGGGTGCAGGGTGCGGGCTGCGGGGTGCAGGGTGCGGGCTGCGGGGTGCAGGGTGCAGGGTGCGGGCTGCGGGGTGCAGGGCGCAGGGTGCGGGCTGCGGGGTGCAGGGTGCGGGCTGCGGGGTGCAGGGTGCGGGCCGGGGCCCGGCAGCCAGCGCAGAGGGTCGCATTCTGCAGACAGAGCCCGCTCTCCAAATTTCCCCTACACTTTGTTTACTAGATACTCCAATAGTGTGATATTAAACAAAAACAGTGTGTCCTGCGCCGGGATGATGGATTACCCCGCCGTCGCAAGGTCACCTCCTAGGGACAGGCTGGGTGCAGGAGGGGCTGTCTGACTCGCGCAGTTAACACTATATCCGCATTGTATGAATGTCACCAGCAATCCAGTGATTTATTGCTTGGAAGGCTCTGTTCAATTTTTTCTGCCTGACCAAATTGCACATTTTCTAGAAAAAGAAGCAAAAATATTTCAGCACTCGGATTACTTCAACTCCCGTCTTCCCCGCCAGGACCCACGCGCGTCTGCAGCCACCCGGACGGCCAGAGGCTCCTCTTCTCGTCTCCTCCCCCCGCCTGCTACATATTTGGGGGGAAAAATGATTATTGCGCTAATGAAAAGGTGCAGCAGGAGATTAGGGGCTTTTTAATCAGATTTTGGTAACATCTGTGGGCCACGAGCAAGGGCAGCTGCATGCCCTGTTTCTTCATTTTAGCCCGATTTGCCCTGGACGTGAAATGGTTAGCCTCGGGGAAAATTGCACGGGGGCCGGGGAGGCAGGGAGGGAGGGTCAGAGGGAACAGCGCGGGCCTCTGTCTGCAAACACCGGGAGGTCAACCTCCTTCGCGGGAGGTTTTGTGTGTGTGTTTGCTCTTTCCTAGAAAAGACGCGACGACACTGAAGACACACTCGAAACTAAAGACGTTTTTATTAAAAAGAAAAAAAACATTCAGCCAGATGGAAGGGAAATCTCTCCGTACCCAGAGGCACCTCTCGAGGCCGGGGTCGGGGAGGCTCTCCCTCTAAGGGCTGTTGTCCCTGCAGGTGGCCACGCAGCATCCTCCGCATCAGCCTCCGGGATCCGCAGAGTCGCGTCCGGCGCCCACTCACTTTCACCTCGATTTGCTGTAACTTCTGCCCCGTGCCCGTCCCGCCTGCGGACGCCCCACCCAGCACGGCGGTCGGCTCCCGTAAGACGGCTCCTGGGTGCGTCGACGGCCACGTGATACTCGTTTGGGGCTCTTCGCCACCGAAGCGGGGTGTCCTGCATCCCCCGATCCAGGAACTGGATTAGACAAGATGGAGACGAGGTTGAGATTTTCCTCGAGCTCCGCAGGCCCCCGGCGTGTGTCTCCGTAGGACGGTCCGCGCGCGCGTGCGGGCCCTCGGCTCCCTGTGACGGTGGATGGGGGGGCGTCAGAGGAGGGGGAAGAGCGGAAGGGACTCTCACCAGAAACACGCCGAGCCCGCACTGCGTCTGCATCTGACACAAACGCAGGACCCGGAGCACCGCGGTCCCTCGGGGCTGCCTGTCAGCCCGCACCGTCTCAGACGTCACGTCGAGCACCGTTTCCCATGACGTTCCCAACCAGCCCGTGCGCTGATGTGCGGCCTCCGCTCGCGGTTCTGCCCCTCCCGTGGGCAGGAACGTGACTCGTTGTGATGACGGGGACAGCGGCCAGCGGCGGGGAAGGAACGCCCGCGGCCACCAGGAACGATGAACGGCCCGAAGCGTCTGACAGCCAAAGGGGCTGATCTCGTCTCGTGTGTTTGGGCAAATACAAGAGCTTATTCTCTTGATGATACTTGAAAAATTTACTAAATCTGCATTTTGTCACAAGAGTCAAGCTTTTTTCATTTATGAAGACTCCTGGAGGGGCGGAGGTCATCCCTGCTGCACACGCATCGGACTGACGGTGAGCTCGGAACGTTCTGGAAAACCGGCGCTGGCCCCTCCAAACCCACTGGGTGTGTGTGCAGGGGGCAGCGCCCACTCCTCGTTTCCCTCTGGGGGTTCCAGGCTGTAGTTTCTCCCTAGAGGGGACCAGATCCACCCAAAGGACATGGAGAGAGAAAGAAGAACAGTTTCCAAATGGAGAGCCCTGCGGTTGTGAAATTTTAAAAAATATCTTAGAAAACGCTCGAGTATGAAAGCGACACGTTTGCATGGATTCCGAAGGCCGTTCACACGCCCCAGTTGTGCGAAACTCCCCGCTGCGACAGACCGGCATCGCCCCGGTGTGGTGTTTCGGGGCCACTGTCTTTCCTGGGGAATCAGAATTCACGATTCCACCGAAACGGGAGGACACCGCTCCGGGCCCCGTCCTGAGACGTTTAGGGTCCAAATGGCGATGACCATTCTCCAGGGCCGAGTCGGGGTGCCCAGGACCCACCACCGCTTTGGGGAGCCCCTTTCCTTGCCGCTGGTGAGCGCTGGCCCTTTGCTCTGATGTCTTTGGGTCCGCAGCGTATGCGGAGCGTCGCCTTTGTTCATTCTTTCCAGTAAAAACCCCTTTTATTTAACAAGCCCCATATTCTAGAGACTGGCATTGCAACGAACCACGTGAACTGTCTGCCGCGCATTAGCATTCAGCGCTTTCCCCCATTGGTAGGACTCAATCAGAAAAGCGTCCTCCCCAAAGGATTCGTGGATTCATCACCGACGCCTCGAAGAGATGGAAGGGCCACCGGCGAGGGCGGCCGTGCCAGGGGGGCCTGACGGCCTCCTCCTTGCGTTTTCTTCCCCCTCCACTCAGTGGGGACGCTTTGGTTCTCTTCCCTTTCGGCAAAAGGGACGTCACGCCCCTGAGCCCGCGCAGGCCGCACGCGTCCCCCAGGGATGGACCTCTGGCGGCCCCTAAACGACGCGGCTCTTTCTGGTCGTCCGGGGGGAACTCGCGTCTTTCTCACGCGCCCCCACCTGCCTTTGACCTCACAGCCGCGTCAGTGGCACCTACGAGGCAGGCAGGGCGCAGCGCGTGGAGCAGCGGCGCGGAGGAGCCGCCGGCTTTGTCCGTCCAGGGCCCACCCGCGGGCGGGAGGCAGCGCCGCAGAGTGCAAGGCTCAGGCTTCTCCGGGCTGGCAGCGACGGTTCGTGCGTAGGCGCCTATTTTCTTCCTCTTAAAGCCCCAGGCCACATGTACAACAATTCGGCTTGCGTTAAGGAGAAAACATCCTTCCCACAGACGCGCACGCGCGCACACGCACACGCACACGAGAAGCAAGAAAGCGACACCACGCGGGGAACGCTGCGGGGACACGAGGGGTCTGGGGCCCTCCCCGCCGGGAACGCCCCCGCCTGTGCCCCCGACGGGGGCTCGAGGGCCGAGCCCGCACGACGCTGGCAACGGCGCCGGGAGCTCTCTCCGCCTGCGACTGGCGAGGTGGCATTGTCGCTGTCTGCTTCGTGGCCCTCGGCTTTGAACACAGAAGGGGATGCATCTGCCTCCCCCCGTGCTTCCCAGAAGTGCCGTCCCTCCGAGCGCGCGCGGTGGCCCGGATCACAGGTGGATACCGATTGGCCGTTGCCGGGACACCATCGCTGGGAGCCGAGGCAGCGTGTCTAAGAATAATGTCAGCGCGCGGCAGACCCTACGGGTGCCCGTGGGCAAGATGGGTATTTTGGGATCTGGGATGGCATTGGCAATTCTGGGCTTCGAGCAGGAAGGAGACAGGTAACGGCTCCGACAACGCCGGGCCTGCCGGGGAAGCCCCGCTCATTAAACAGCGGGGAGGCGCCGGGCGACACTAATTGCGCCGGTTTAGAACAACAACAACAACGACAACACAGATAGCATCCCGAGGAAACGCATCGGGACGCGGAGACAAAGCCAGGGGAGATGCTGTGAGGCGAGCCGGGTGCTAAGTAACCTCGGACCGTCATTTCCATCGGATTCCTCGGTTCTTCGCGGAGCGAGGAGGGGGAAACACACGCAGCTTAAATGACTGCGATGAAAACACATCCGCAGACGCGACGCGACAAAGTTCCCGGAGCTCCAGCCCGGCCAGGCCGGAAGGGGCACATCGGCGTTGGCAGGAACTACCTGGGCGCTCCGCGAGCCGTTAGCGCGCCTTTAATTACCAGGCTGATGTCACTTGGTGAAATTTTAATGTAATGAAACGTTCAGCTGGACCCGCGCTGGATGGGAAATAAAATTATTCATTGAAAATCACGCCGCAGCCCCCCACTGTTTTTTTTAACAAATGGTTGAACTACCGCGGGGTTACAGAACTTAACATGTAAATTGCAGTCGAACTTATCATTTCTGATTCAAATCCCCGAAGACTGTCATTTAAGTCAAATATATGAGTGAAATTTTGCTTCCGTGCCATAACGATGCAGCGAAATGGTCAAAACCCTGCACATATCTGGAGTAATTATTAACCCAATAATAATGTATTTTTAGTTATTTAATCAACGCTGTAAAAATTATTCGTGTCAAGTTCTTCTTGTAAAAATGAAGTTTTAAACACCAGCATTTAATTTCCAGGGTGACGGGCTAACTCTAAGCCATCAGGGGGATTTCTCGCGAAGCCGAGGCGTCCGCGGCGGCCGAGAGGGACGGCGGCGCCTGTTTCAGGTCGGAACCGGGAAACAGCAGAAAAGCACTCTTTTTCTCCAAAACGGGCGTGAACTAATTTTGAGCGCTGACCTGCTGACCGACAGCGATGCGGCTGCCGTGATGGAGACACACAGCGCGAGGCAGGCCCCGCGGCCACGCCCCACGACGCGGCCCCCGCGCCCCGTCCCTGCGCTTTCATCATCCTCCAGGGCGGTCGGTCGGCTTCGTGCCTCCGCCGTCCCCTCGGCCCAGTCCCTGCCACGCCACGGACAGCCGTCGGCCCGTGCTCCTTCCACGCGCTCGGCCGGCGTCCCCGGCTGTCCACCACGCGACTCGGAGAGACGAAACGCGCGAGGAGAAGAGCGAGGGCCGCGTTAGAGGCGCCCGCGTGACGAGGAGCACTGTGACGTCGGGGTGGACGCTTTTCCCTTCCGTTTCCCTGTATTTCCGTGGCCAGCGCTTCAGTGCGGACGTGTCTGCCGTTACTCACCCGACGTGCATCAGCACGCGGCGGGGAGGAACGTGTTCAAACAGGACTTCTGCGGACTGCACGTGCGCCCACGCCCACGTCCGCATGTGGAAACCCCGACCCCGGGCACGAGGGCGTTAACTCGCGGCCTTCGGGGGCGACCAGGGCCACGCGGGGTCAGGAGGGCGGGTGCTCGACGGGGGCGCCCTCAGGAGGGGAGTGGCCAGTGAGCTTCCCTTTCCGCAGCCACTTCACCCATACCCTGAAGGGGCTCTGCGCTGTTTCTCTGTGGATCAGAGTGGGGTCTCCTTCTAGAAAACACGAAGTCCGCCCTTACGGGTTTCTCGTTTCCCACCGGCTGGATTCTGGACAGAGCAGGGTATTTCTAAGTCAGCTCAGGAATATTTGTGGAGGAAAACCTCACCCATTAAATCCCATCCTTCGTCGCGATGTAAACTGGGATGGCAGCCTTTTGGGGAAAACCTGGGGAAGGGGAAAATACACGAAATACTCGTGTGTATGCGGGGAGGTTACACAAGCCGACCGGGGGCCCCCAGGCCGAACACCCCCAGGCGTTCCAGCCCTCCCCCCGAGAAGCCCGCCCGGGCCGACTCCTACGGGACGTGTCATCCCCAGGAATGTCCACGGGGTGGTTACCCCAAGCTCGGAACGGGGACCCCGTTAGTGCGAAGAGCGCTAATCCCAGACAACCCCGTCATCCATTCTCCGGTGCTCACAAGTCGCCGCTGGGCCACGGGCCGGCCCGGAGCGACACGGCTGTCACCTCAGATGTCACCTGCCCAACCCCTTCGACGTCACCGGGCCGAGGAGCAGACAGGGAAACGCCAAGCGACGGTGAAGTCATTCAGACAGGCCTCGGCGTGAGACCGTGAGGCCAGGGACAACCCCGTCTCGCGTGTGATGACAGCGGCTGGTTCCCCGAGTTGCGGGTTGACCAAAAAAATCACAAAATCAAGCACCCCCCACGAATGGCCGAACAGAGCCCTTTTCCGAGGTGTTTTGAGGCCGCACTCTCTTAGCTACGTGCCCCGCTATGGCCGCACGGGGGAAAGGGGACGTGAAACGGGATGACTTTAAGGCAAACGTCAATTTAGGGAAAATGACTCCTCACTCGGGGGCGGTAGAAAACGTCTGATAACACGAGCGACGTGTCTTACAGGAAACGGCGTGAAACGAGCGTGGCCAGACCCGCCGGGGGGACCAGCAGGTTACAGGGTAGACGGTCGCCCGGGCTGGGGGCAGCCTGCCGCCCCGGTGGGACGCGGGCCTCCCGACGCCCCAGCAAGAACCCCACGTCCCCGGCAGGAGCGGACGGGCGCCGCTGCGCGGAGGCCTTTCCTGAAGGCGCGGCCCTCCTGGAAGCAGGCCGCCCGCACGTCTGACGCGGCCCCCGGCCCTGTAGCCCCGGCCCCGAATTCGTCCCTGTCTGACCTGCTGGGCTCTCGTGCTCACTGAGGCCGGTTTTCAGGGTTTCGCCTTTACGGCGGGAGACCTAGTCTCCAGCACACGAAAAGCGACTCAAAATTAAATCCGCGGGGGCGCCCGGAAAAGGCAGAAGCGACAGGAAGTAGCGATTTCGACTCGGGACGCGGGCCACAGCGCCGAGCGCAGAAACGAAGGCGCGAGACCCAGCACGCGGCGACACCGAGTGAGTCACGTCTGTGGGTGGTGAATGACGACCCTCCCACGTTCACCTTCGTGACGCTCCGCGGGGCCGTTCTGTTACTCCCAGCCCCCGTGATGCCACCATCCTGGCATTTACCTGGACCTGGCGACACGCAGCCGGGCCGTCCCCGCTTCAAAGCGCGCGGAACGTCGCCCGGCGGGCGCCCTACTCACGCGTGATGACTCGGGTGTCGCTACTAAACCCTACAAACCTGGCGCTGGCTTCTGGGCGTCTCATCAGTCCTGAAGGAAGAGGCGTTCGCCTACTTACGCGGCAGTAAACGCGAAGCCCCGTGAAAGCGGACAGGGCGTCGGTGCCCCTCGCCCGCGCTGCGCCGGAGGATAGGGACGTGCTGCCTCACGTGGAAGGCGGGTCGCTGAGACCCCATTCCTGCCCCAGCATTAGGTCAGCTCGTAAAACAGGGACGCGTCCGCATAGAACACGCAGCACGCACCTGCACGCGTCGCGCCCCCCTAGCCTCAGCGTCTTTCTTTCCTTGACTCGTGAAACTGGTAAAGAAATCACAGCCAGACCTCTGGCGTGCACGGCTTCCTTTTAATTTAGGTTTGAGGGAAAAGGGGGAAAAAAAGAAAGAAAAACCACCGATAAACAAGAATCCGGACCTTTTTATAAGCGCGTGAGGTCACCGAATTTAAATTAAGCCTCCGCCTGTAAAGCACGTTAATAAAAGCACTGTACGGAGGGGAATTTAATATGAATGGTTAAAATGCATGGAATTCAGATTTTACTGTCAAACGGCTCAATTAAACAAATTGAATTTTTAAGCAACAAAGGGGAATTGAATCAAATTAGGAACAGAGTGCGATGTGAGACGCAGACCTTTACGAGAGGGAGCCCGGCCCCTTCGGCAGCGAATTTCCTTTATGTGCGGCTCGGCGGTGGCAGGCACGGGCAGGCCCGCAACACAAAGGATAAAACCGGCCACCGCGGAAACGCAGCGTTGGCTCCCAATAAATCATCTGTCACTTCATCACGGCCCGGCAGATAATGAGCAATAAAGTTTTCACACTCGGGGAACGAGGACACGAGAAATACAGCCGTCGCGGCGAGGCGGGCCTTTCCGCCCGCGGAGGGGGCCCCGCGTGAGAAACGACCCCGAGATCCGCTCCACGGAGAACTCGGCCTCGGCGCGGCCCGCAGTCCACCGCGTCACAGATTAAATCGCGTCGACGGGGCCCCTTCGTGGCAGCGGCGCGTCGCGGGCGGGCTGCCACCCAGAGCCTGGGCTGGGTCCAGGAAGCGCTCGGCGCCCCAAAGCCGCCGCAGCCCGCCGCCCGGGGTGGCCTTCGCCGCGAGCCACTCAGGTGCCCGCCGGCGTCACTTTAAATGCTTCTGCGCGAACGTCCCTCCCCATTTGGCCTTTAGGGAGTGCTGACGTCGCTGCGATTGAAAAATAAGCCTGAGTCGGGGGCGTTCCCGGGTACTCTGCCCCTCGCCCCGCGAAGCCCGCGGAAAAGGAAAGGGAGCGAACGCGTCGATGCCCCGTCCTCCGCGGGCGCGTCCCACGACCGCGTCCCCACATCGGCTTGCAGACGCCGCCCGAAGGTTCGCCACGACCGCCCGGGGCCGCGTGGGACTCGCAGGCGCCCGCCTCTGCAGCCTGCACGTGGGTGGGCCGCGCAGTAAGGCAACCCAACTGGACAGAGAAGAAGGCGGCCACGTGGGGGAGAAAGCAGAGGTGGGGGAGGGGGACGGGGGACAGGGGGGAGGGGAGCCACTGGTGTCAGGCCGGTTGCCCTGAATCAACGTCCCATGAAAACTGCACCCTGGGGGGCGGGGAGAGGACCCCCAGAGCAGAGCTTTCCTTTGGCCGGGGGCAGAGCCGCGGGGTCCTGCCCCTGCTGGGGTGGGGGCCGGCTCTGGGCGCAGGGGCTCAGCCCTCACTCTGACCGCCTGGTGGTCTGACGGTCCCTGGCGGGTCCCCGGGGCCACCAGCTACGCGCGGAGCTCGCACCCGGGTCCCACCTCAGAACCCGAGACGCGACACCCTTCGACGGGCATCCTGTCTCCCGAACGGCCCAGGGAGGGCCAGGCTGGGCATCTGCAAGGTCACATGAGCTCGGGCTTCCAACTTGTGTTTCCAGGGCCCAGCTCCCGGACAATCGCGTGGGAGGGGGGACCTCGACTATAGTCTGAGTGGAGGGTCCCGCCTGGTCACCTGGCCGGCTGTGAGTGGCAGGGTGGACGGACCAAGGGCAGCAAAATGACACTGCCTGCAGCTACAGGGAAGAGTGACGTCTCGAAGGCTCCGTCCCCCGCGTTCGCTTCCCCCCAGTGGGACTCAGAGTGGGGGCTGAGCCGCCATAGGGTCCTGCCCCAGGCCCCGGGGCAGGGCGGGCAGGTGGGCCCCTGGGAAAATCGGAGAAAACGCCCCGTGTCTCCCTGAGGGCGTCCGGGGGCCCAGCTCTTGCTGGTGGCTCACGGGGGACGCCCGGCCTCGGGGTGGGGACAGGAACCTAAATCTGGAATTCTCCCACCCGACTGCACACCTCTCGTGTCGCGGTGTCCCACCCAACAGGACCCGCACGGTTACTTAACGCAGCTCGTCTCACCGATGTGCGAAAACCGAATCCGGTCGCAGCTCGACGGCGGGCCGCGGGAAGAGACGCGCCGCTCTGCGAACCGGCGCAGACGCGCTCCCCTCGCTGCGGTGCGGGCCGAGTCTCTGAGAGCCCTGATTTCTCAGTCGTCTTCGTTCCGAGGAAGCGTGCTAATTAGGCCCGACATTCGTCTGACGAATGACTGATAAGGTACACAATGTAGCTGCTCATAAGCCGCGCGGCCGTGTTATTGTCGTAGGAAATGAGAGATGGAACAGTGATTGGGACTAATAGGGGATCTCGTCCACCACAGGGGCACGGCCCGCGAGGAGAAGCGCCGGAAACCGGCAGCCGGCTCCGCGGGGCTGGGGGCCCTGGCACGTCCGTCGTGAACAGAGGCGGATGCTCGGGTGAAGGCGGCGACACGGGCGCTCTGGTGGCCACGGGGGAATCGCTCATTCCCACCCCGCCGTCCGCGGAGCGCGGGCCCACTTCGTGGAGCGCCGGCAGGAGGGGTGCCCGTGCGACGGGGCCGGCCGGGCGCTCTGCTCGTCAGGGCCTGCTCTCTGCGAGCAAATTCACATGACGAGTGCGCGGCGTCTGAGGCGAAACTACTCCAGCCTCACGCCGAAGGGCGATTTCACGAGCGTCCTGCAGCTCTCAATCACCCCTTCGCTGTGATGTCTTTCTTTTATGATTTTGTTGATGAAATACTGCTCGCCCGCGCTCGGAGTCCCTCCTAGGCTGCAGGCCTGGCTAGTTGACACGGCGGGCCATATTTTACCGCCGCATATTTCAGGCCTCTCTGTCCAAGTTGGAGGACACAGGAGCCAAGATGGTTTTTCATCGTAGAAATGTATTTTCATATTTATTTATTGATTTGACTAATGTATCTATTTTTCAATTCACATGCTTATGTTTCAATCCATTAAAGTGATTCATGGTCAAATAATACGTTGTTGCCAGTACGAGGAGGAGATAAAAACCACGGCACGTTGGCGGTAGCACGGGAACAAAAAGCATAAAAAAACACCGACGCATGATTAAATGTGGTGTTAATCCCCAAAAGAGCAAAACGAAAATGATGTTTTTAATTATTTCACCGAAAGGCATAAAATAAGCTCCGTTTTTAAAGAAAAAGGCACGACGCCGTCACGTGTGGCGTGAGCTTCCCGGGGATAAATACCGTGTTACTTAACAGGACTGAGTGCTCGGGGCGGACCTCGCACGAGGCACGACAGTCACGGCGAACGGGGAGCGAAAGCAGGCGACCCGGGGCGGGGCCGGCCAGCTCGGACTCGCAGGGACCTGGTCCCCCGAGCACCCTGCCCAGGGCCGCGCGACGAGGTTACGGTGCCGCCGAGGTCCCGGGCGCCTGGGTCAGAGGCCATTGTGGGGAGCCACAGTGACCAGCCTCCCAGTGCCGGGCGGGCCCCGAGACCCCCCCCACAGGTGTCACCCCGAAGGGAGCCTCCGATGGGCGAGACTCCTCACATCTCACTGCAGATGCCGTTCTCCTGGCGTGATTGCTTAAGGACTCCCCCAGCTGTGAAATGACGAGCACACGTGTGCGTGTGCGTGCATATGTGTGTGTGCGTGCGTGTGCATGTGTGTGCGTGTGCGTGCGCGTGCGTAGACGGCCGAGACCATTTCGGGATGCGCCGTCACGCGACGTGACCGCTTACAGACGGCAGGTGGCCGGGACACAGCCACGTGAAGAAACACGGAGCCCGAACGCGCTCGGGACGAGACGGCGGGTGCAGGACAGCTCAGGCCCGGGGACGATCGGGCACGGCGGGCGAGGACCCGACCCGCCGTGAAAACAAAAATCCCCCACACACCACCGCGGCGTGGGAGCGGGACCGCTCCCGGCTCTCTGCGGAGCCACAGCAGGGGACCCACGTGCGGAGGGGGGTCTTAAAGGGCAGCAGGACCTTCCAAGTGGGGGAGAGAACTCCTCCGGGCAGAGACCGTTTTGCGGGGAGGGACCAGGCTCTGGGGGGCGGGGGGTTGACACCCACCCCCGCTGGGGAGGGTGTGGCGGGCAAGGCCCAGGCCAAGCCGGCGAGCTCCTCCGGGCCACGTTCAAAGGCGTCTGCTGAGCATCTGCCATGGGCCAGGCGTCCTGCTAGGGAGCGGGAGGCTCGCCTCCTCTTTTCGACATATTTCCAGAAATCTGGAAATGATGAAGTGATCTGCGGTGGCGCGGAGGGTGGCTGCATCTCGTTACCGTCCTCGCGTGGGTGGCTCCCAGCCAGTCCGGGATCGGCAGCCCGCCTAACCCGGGGCCGGTGCGACGAGCCCGGGACCTGGACCCCCCTTGGCCGCGGGCCCTGCACTCGGGGTGCGCCCTGCTCCTGCGGCCGGGGATGGGGGGAGGCGACGTCTCGGGGTGAGGCGAAGGCCTCTCTCCTGAGACTGGGAGTGGGGGGAATCGCTCGGACCAGCTTCACTGTCCTTCAGGGTGTGCACGTGACAGGATCAGAGAACATCCAAGATGGGGACAGGAACTCCCCGCCCCTCCTGGCTGCTCCCCTCGCTGGACCGTGCGCTCCAGCGGGGAGCGTCAGGAGGGGGCTGGACGGCAGCCCAAGGGGACACGATCACCGACGTACCCGGGAGCCCAGTCCGTGGACTCGAGAATGAGCGACAGCAGGAAAGATCATCACAAGCCACCACCGCCCGGGCACACCCGCTCGGACGCGCCGGGGCGTCGCCTTTCGACCTCGTTGGCGAGGATCCACGTTTAAAGTCGACCCTGGGTCCGCCCTGCGGGCCGTTCGTCTCCCAAACTGAGCCCTTCCTACCGACTCGCGTCCCGCGGCGCTGGACGGCTGCCTCGTGTGTCTCAGCGCGACTGCTCCGTGACGAGACGGGGATGGCACTGCTTTCCCGTCGCCACAGACGCGCACCAAACACCCCGGAGCCAAGCCTCAGTAGCGTCTGTGCCTATCCCCGCCGGGTAACACTCGAGGCCGGGCCCGGCCGGGCCGGGCCGCAGACCCGGCCTTAGCTGTGCCCGTTCGCCGGCCCCACCTGCGGCGGGCATTGTGACCTGCACGTTTTCGTAAGTAACAAATGTTATGTGCGACTTTATAAGTAAAATAGTTCATTTTTATTTGCATTTCATTACAAGCCAGGTTTCGAGATTTTACGCTTATTGGTAATTCACATTTCTCCGATGAAATTGCCCTTTTAAATCTCCCGCGTCTTTTCCTGTGATTTTGTTTTTAACCTAATGCTCCTCAGTTCTTCTGTTACTTATGTAACCGCAGGGAAGCACAAAGGAGAAAGCTGAGCTTGTTCCTAACCTCTCTCCAAGGGCGACTGAAATTTCTTTAAAAAAAAACAAAAAACGTGTGCACACGGTGAGAAAATCCAACAGCCGGCTTCCTTCCTGTCCCCATGCCGGACCCCAGTCAGCGGCGTGTGTTTTGGTTCCGACCGCACGCCCCTCCGCACACCCCTGCGGGCACCCGCAGGCGGGCACCCGCCCACGGCTCTGCCTCTCGCACTGATACTGAACGGGAGAGACTCCCCCTATTGCCACACTCTAGGTCCTTTCTCCTGGCTGCGCGGTCCCCACCCACAGAGATGCGCCCTGACTTACCTACCGAAAAGCTGTGTTTGTACGTGGGGCGGGGGGGTGAGAGAGGCAGAGGCAGAGAGAGAAGGAGAAACTCCTCAGCGCGGGGAGTCCCGGGTTACGTCTTCCTCGGGGATGTGAGTTCTGTAGGTTTTGGAGATCCTAACGCTTGACCCGTGACATACACTGCAAAATGTCGTCGTCGTTTGTCTGCATCGTGATGATTTTTAATCAGTTTTTATCAGTTCAGCTCCCCCTACTTCTGATTTCCGCATCCGGTGCCGCGCCTGCGGGAAAACGGAATCAGCTCGGACCTGACGTGCTTCTGGGTCACGGACCCACCCCCACGCGTGAGTCCGCGTCGCCCCACTTCTCATTTTCAGTCTCAGCAGAGAGCGGAGATTTAACTTTACTTTCTCCGACGGGGACCCGAAGTGTCTACTGCGCGATCCGCCCTTTCCTCCTAAATGCCATCTCTGCCCTGTCTACATTATTTATGTCTCTTTGCGAGACTCCTCTCCGTCCCGCGCATTTATTTATCGCCGCACATTGTTCTAATCACTCTGGTATTTTAATATCTAGTAGGTCGAGTCCCCTCTCATTATTCTTCGTTTTCAAAATTTCCTTGGCTCTTCCCAGCCATTTATTTTTCCAGATGAACTTTAACAACATTTCGTGAAGTCCCACCCCGGGTCCCCCCGGGACGCGAATTGGATATTCATTGAATTTGTAGATGAATTAGGCGAAAGTTGACATCTGCAGGAACATCCGTCTTTATGCTCAGTGGAGTCTCTTTTCTGGTTGCTGTTGCAGCTCCTCGGCAAAGTTCTGTAATTTTTAATACTTTTCCAGGACATTTTGCAATTTTCCTCAGACGCTTTATATTTCTGTCACTGTTGTGAATAATGCTTTGGCCGGAACATATGTTTTCTGTTCTTGGACGTGTTGTTTCAAATGAAAATCTACTCACTCGTGCACGTTGGTAAAAACAAAGTTTTCGTTAAAATTGTTAAATATTAGCTCAAATTCTCTTAGAACCGCTGACGGGTTTTCAGACGATTGCTTTACGTTCCCCAGATAGTTCTCGCGCCGGGAAATAATGTTAATTTTACCTCCTTCGCCCCTGGAATCACTTTCCTTGTATTTCTTTTCAACAAAACTTACAAAACGGACTCCGACAGGCGTCACGGGGCTCACCCTGTGTCGTCCCCGAGCGCAGGGGAGCGATGCTGATGACACCCAAAGGCGAGCGCGGATGGCCGTGGACAAACGCCGCGCCCCTGTCCAATCCGCTCTCCTCACACGGTCAGGAACAAATGCGAAGTTCCATCGAGCGACGTGTCCGCACCAACGAGACGCCACGCGTGTGGGGTGTGTTCCCGTGGCCTCCACGTGCGACGGACGAGACTTGCTCACGTGCGGGCCTTGTTTTTTCTTTCGTTCGTTCACCTCGTTCACATCGTGGTAACACCCGACAGTCACCCCCTCATCCAGCTGCGCCTTCTCCGTTTCCATTTCCCTACAGCCGACTTGAACATCGTAAATGGGAAATTCCAGGAATGAAGAATTCTACGTTTTGAATGGCGTGGCGTTCCGGGAAGGGGAAGAGCCCTCCTGCCATCCCACTCTGTGCCACCCGGAATGTCCCTCGCCCCCGTGTCCAGCGTCCCCCCGCGCGGCACACCCTCCTTCCTGCCCGTCCGTCACCCAGCAGCATCTGGACTTCAGGTCGAGCATCGCAGTTTCGGGGTGCTGCGTGCAAGGAGCCCTTACCTTCCTCAGAGACGCCACGTCCCCAGTTTCTATCACGGTGAGTGGTTATGACTCCCATTCTAGTCGTCACCGTTAACCTCGAACCGCGCTAATTTATTCATCCCGCTTTATCATAATCGGTGCGTACGTATGGGAACAAACGGGAATAGAGGGTTCGGTACCTCGCGTAGTTTTGGGCACCCACGGGGGGCGTGGACCGTGTCCCCGCGGATAAGGGGGGTCCCGAGGAGGACTGCATCCTCCATCCTCATGAGGTACTCTCTGCTGCTCGTCCCAGGGAAGCCTGTGCGAGCTCTCGTCTCCTCGGGAGATGCGCTTTTTCAGCTGTTGCTGATACTGAGCGCATTAACGGCGACACACCCGTCGTCCGTGTGGCTGCGGCCGTGTGTCCCAGCGGTCAGCGCACCGTCCCCGTCGTGCACTTGAACAAGCTGGAATTCACGCTCGCTCCTCCTCTGCCCATTGTGGTCGACCCGCGCGTGCCACGATGAGCACACCCGGCGCCCGACGTGGCCGGCTGCCGGGGCCGCGCCCTCGGCGTGCAACAGGCCCGGCCCGCCGAGCGGGAAGACAGCTCCGGCACGCGCCCCCCGCCCCGTACCTGCCTGTCCGTCACGCTGACCCAGGGCAGGCCCTGCCGCGGTTCTGGCTTTCTCCCTTCCGGCACCACAGGCCGTCCACCCAGTGCGATGCGGAACCCGGGGTCCCCGCTTCATCTAAAGGCCCGGCTCGGCGGGCAGAGCCTCACGCCGGGGCCGCCTCAGAGAGGGTTAAACTGCAGAAGCGAAGGCTCCGCCTGAGTGGGGCCCCGCAGCGGCCGCGCTGGCAGCCAAGGCCCCCCACGCGCGCCGGGCCGCCTCCCGCTCCATCGCGAGGCATCGCTCTCCGGCGCGGGGGCCAGCGGGGCCGCATCGGAAACGCTCACCATATGTGCCTGCGAAGGGTCTCATTTGTCCATCCGGAAGCTCTGCCTTCCCCCTGAAAGGACAGCTGATTTCCCGTCGTTTGTCTCGCGGGCGAAGCCTTTCTCGCGTTTCATACATCACCCTCGGTGGCCCGAACAATTAGAAGTTGTCACCCAAGACAAATGCCGCGGTTCATGTAAATAACTGTTTACCTAGAGGAGCGGGAGCCCAGCCGCGCCGCCCGCCGTAATGAGGCGTGACACTGCCGGGGAGGCCGGCGCCGCGGCACCTGCCCGGGCGCCGCCGCCGCCGCCGCGGAGAAAATCGGCCAAAACAACCACTATTTGTTTTTTTCTTGTCAGAAATAATGTAGCTTGAAAATTTTCAACAGGCAACATGAGTCGGGACCATTTGTTACTCCTAACGGCCTAATTGTTCTCCTGGCAGACGTAAGGAATTGGGGCACTCGTGTCGTTTACCTGGATTTCTAATTAATGCAACGGCGAGAGAGAAAGTGGAGCAGGGAAAAGAGAAAATTTGAAAAATGCCCGAGTCTTTCCATCATCCGTCTCTGTTCACTTTCCTGCTCTTTCCTCTGGCGGCCGAGTCTCCGGCCACCAGACGCCGTCTGCTCCAGCGGGAGGAGGCGACCGCGGGGAGCGCCCGCCCGGGGCGCCAGGACCCGGGGCGCGGCCAACGACGAGCCCCACCGACAAGGAAGGCGGCTCCCCTCGGGCTGAAGAACTCCTGCGTCTCCCCATCACTCGGTCGGGGACCGGACACACGCCTGCCCGAGCCCGGAGACGTCCTCGTGCGCCAACGGGCGGTCACGTCCTCACTTTAAGCTTCGCGCGTACAGTCACCTGATGTTTGAAAACGCACCCGGGTGCAGAACCAGCTCCCGTCGAAGCCCCGACACCCCGTCTTGTCAGACTCTGGACGGGGCCTCCCCTGGGACCAGGGCCACGACTCCGCAGCAGAGCAGGGCGGACGCCACGCGGCCACGACGGTGCGGCGACTCGGCTCACTCCCACCCGTCCCCGCCTCGGCTGTCAGCGGCAGCGCCAGCAGCGCCCACGCTTACGAGCCTTTTTCTTCATTTCCCCTAAACACACCCGCTGCCGCTCTCCTCGGGCAGGGAGCGCACGTTTTTCCGATCGTTGACTGAATTAGATCAAAGCAACGAAGATGATGATCCCGTCCACGCCACCCCCCGACTGACAACGAGGAAACGAGCGTGAGGGGTCACGCCCCGGACGACAGGGACCCTCAGCGGACTACGCAGGTCAGGGGGTTCCCGCTCAGGGCTGGGCCATGCCCTTCACGGCCGCCCGCCCGGGGACACAGCTCACGGGAGTGGGGTCCCCGCTGCAGAGGACAGTGGGTGCTCCGACACCTGGGCCCGCGAGCCCCCGCTGCATCGGCATCTCAGTACGAATCGTCTGTCCGGCGCCGGGGACAGGCCTCGCGGTAGGTGACATGAGTCGGGGAGCACCCACCCGCCGCCAAGCCCACGAGCAGGGGGCTGGGCGGCCGCCATCCGGCCCAGCCTGCGTGGGAGCCGCGCGGCCGCGCCACTGCGGTCCCGGCCCCGGCTCCGGCTCCGGCGCTGCTGTCTCACCTGACCTTTCCTGCTGTCAGAAACTCCTCGGATGAAAAGGTCAGCGAAGTAGGTGTCGGAAAACGGCGCGGACGGGGCGGAACCCCGGGCCCTGAAGCGAGCCCTCCTCACCCTCGCCGCCGAGCACGGCGCCGCTTCCCCGTAAGCCAAGTGCGCGGCCCTCGCTCCTCAGCCCGGAAGACGGTGGGGTCACCCCCAGCACGCGCGTCTACGAGAGCGTCTGCCCGTCGCGCCGACACGACAGTGGCTGGTGGAGGGGACGCCGGGCAGAGGCGTCAGTGTCCCTGCCCTCGTGATCTCAGACGTGGGCGCGCGGACCCCGCTCCGACTCCTGCCGTTGAGAACTAAGTCACGAGCCTCATTTCTCCCTCCCGCCTCATGCTCACACTCCGCCTGGTCACCCCTTACAGCGGAGGATTCGTGGTCGGGCGCCACGGGACAGGCCGGCCGCCTCGGGAGAAAAGGGACTTCCCGACCATCGCTCCTTACTGGCGGGCTCAGCGAGTGGCCTGGGAGGACCCCAGACAGCGAGCGACCGCGCGTGGCGACCCCTGCTCTGCGCAGGGCACGGCCTTCCCCGCGGGCAGGGCCTCCCGTGTGCCGTCGAGGTGACCCGGCGTGCCCCCACGGCAGAGAAGTCACTCGCCACCACGGAGCACAGCGACACGCCTTCCGTCCACCCCCACTCTTCGGCCACCCCAAGGCCCGGAGGGGGCCGGGGCGCCCCGGACCCCGAGGTCTCCGTGGGCCGCTCGCCGCCGATGGCCCCGCGCTCTGCGCCTGGGCTCTGTGCGGCTCCGGCCATGCGTCTCGGGGTGCGTCCACCCACGAGGGCGGGGCAGAGTGTGGCCTGGTCCGCTCCACGGCGCAGCTGCTTCGGGAAGACCGAGCCACCACCCATCACAGAAGAGCGGGTTCATGGGGACATCTGAGGTCGCTCGGGGACCCCTGGGCGAGAAGAGAGGCAGGAGGTGGGAGGGAGGGTCCTGAGAAACGACCAGCGGGGAGGGTCAGCGCGTGGAAACAGCTCCGGGGCGACTCCGGGCGGACGGTGTGGATTCGACTTAGTGAGTTAGATGGACCTGGGCTGGGAAGTGAAGCGGAGACGTAGAAACACAAACGGGAATTTCCAGGAAGCTTCGCTGGGACGACACGAGGACTCGGTTTCCAGGCGGCGACTCCCACGGGCCCCGGAGCTGTCGTAGGGAGGAGGACAGAACCGGGAAAAGGGTGTCTGGGGGTCAAGGCTCCGGGGCCACGCCTCTGGGGGGACGCTGCCGCCGGTCGTACCCACTCTGTCACCGTCCGCACCCCCGGTCGTACCCGCCGGGCCGCCGTCTGCCCCCCAGGACCCGTGTCGCCCTGCGCACCGCCCTCCATTCCCACCTGCCGCGGGTGCAGCGTGGAGCACGCGGGGGGGCGCGTCCTCTGCCCTCGCCCCTGCTCTGGGCCTCGAGCCCGTCCTGTCCTTGGAGACTCTCCCTGAGGCCCACCACGGTGCCCCCCCATGCCGTGTCCCTGCCACGCTCTCTACCTCCGGTGTCTGTCCGGGCACCGCTGAGGACCAGCGCTCTGACCCTCCGCCTGGCACGTCTGCTGGCCCTCGCGACGCGCGCGTGGCTCGACATCCGTGAAGATCCGCCCACAGGGAAGGGCAACGAGGGCCGCGGCGGGGCGGGCAGGAGCTGCTGCAGCGGACGGGGCGCGCAGGAAAGAGGCGGGAAGGTGCGTGGCAAGAACGGGACGCGGGAACCTCATCTCGGGAGGGGGAGAGAAGGCTCCCGCACACAAAGGTGGGAACCCTACCCGCGGCTTCCAGCAGAGCGAGGCGCGGGGCCAGCCCGGGCGCCACCCCCAAGCTCCACGGGACAACAGGAAATCGCCTGGAGCGAGGAAGAAAGCGACCTCCCGGGACCCGGGACGTCAGTTCGCTTTTGAGCAGGGACGGTGGGTGCTTCACAAGGTCCTCGGATGGTGTTAAGGACGGGAGTGTTTTCTCGGCGTTCGGCTCGAATCCGCCTCCGCCTCCTCCGTACCCCAGGAGTCCCGGCCCCGCATCCGGCTGCCCCCTCAGCACGAGAGGCACCGGCCTCGGGCCCTCCCCGTCCCCGCGGGTGGCGGGGCCACTGGACAGCAGTCAGAGGAATGTCTGGCAACGGGAGGCAAGAAAATTTTTTTAATTTGAGCAACAGATGGACAGCTGCATATTTCATCGCGGCTGGCAGCGCGCCGCTTCTCGAAAAGGCCTTCACCAGCCCTGCCAGGGGGGCCCAGGTGCTCCCGGCTGGTTCCCGAAGCCAGGCCAGGCACGGGTCCAAGCCGCTCCGGTCCGCGGCCTGCTGGCACCTCCGCGGCCGCTGCGGCCGGAGGATCCCACTGGCCGTCGGCCAGGGCGCCTGCTGCGTGCAGGGAGTCAAAGTCCTGACCACTTCTGGACGTGGGGACGGTGTCCGCGGCCTCCCCTGGGTCAGGGCCCTCCCCGACAGGAGGTGCGGCCGGACTCCTGCAGCCGTTCGGGGCCCCCCCCGGTTCCCGGGGCCGAGGCGGCCACACAAACACGAGGCCAACACTGCGCACCGGGCCCCGCGCACGGCAAACGCGCCTGCGGTTTAGGGCACCGAGGTCACGAGGCTGCGGGGCAGTGAGCCTGCGGCTCTCAGGACACGTGGAAAGCCCCCCGGACGTCATGCGACGCAGCCGTGTCACCCAGAGGATGGGGAAACAAGACCTGAGAGTCAGGCCCGGCACGTCGGCCCGCTCCCTCGACGCTGGAACCCCCCGGGCCGGCGCGGTTCCGCCTGGGCCTCCCCTGCTCTCCCCCCGACAGAATGCACGTCCCCGAGCGCCCCGGCCGTACCACCCGAGCCCCCGGCCGCCGCGCGTGCCCATCTATGCAGGAATCTGTCCCGTCACCGGCCTGGGGCGCGCGCTGGGCGACGGCCCGGACCCTGCCAGCACTTGTCCCCCGGGGCCCAGCGTTCGGCAGGGCTCGGTGAGCGTTTCCCGGGCCGCTTCGACGCTGGCGTCGCACTTCTCTCTGCGCTGGCACGACCGGCCGCTCAGGGACGCAGCCCAGAGGCTCTGAGAGAGTTCCAGAAAAGGCTGCGCTCGGCACTCGCGCAGAGCCGTCCACGTCTGAAAGGGAGCCCCCCGCCCCCCGCACCGCGGGCAGGCTCCCCGCTCGCCACTCTGTGCTGAGGACACACGGACAACCGCAGAGGCCACCGGCCCCCACGCTGCGGCGGGGCACGAGACCGAGTCCCCCAACGCCGCCGCGCCCTCGCCTGCCCACGGGAAGGCGCCAGCGACGGCCGGTGTGGACGGGGCCTCCATCCTGCCAAGGTCAAGGTTAATCCCGCCGCCCAGAAGCCAGACCTACTCCCGCTTCCTCCTTTTGGCATTGCCCTGGGAGCCCGAACGACAACGGGCTGCCCGAGGCGTGCGCGCCACTCCCGTCCCCGGCCGCTCCCCGCTCCTCCGCTGTCCATCGCTCACCTCCCAGCCTCGGGCTCCGGCCGGGTCGCTGAGCCTGGAGGTGGCACTGGCCTGCAGGGCCCACAGCTCCAGCCCGCCCGCCCGCCCTCGCGTCCTCCCGCTCATGCTCGTACTCTCCACCCAGGAGCCCGAACCCACAATGACCTTTCAGGTCAGCCGTCAACTCGGAGACCAGGCCACCAACCCCACTCCACAGCCGACTTCCACACGGTCACTCCCGATCCCCCCCGCCCCCTCCCCGCTTCATTCCCAAGTGGGGCCCCTCGGGACGGATGCGCAGGGCTCTCTGCCACCCTCTTGACCCGATGCGAAGGCGGCAGGAACGGCTCCCGCTGCTTCGAGGCAGGGTGCGGGAGGGCCCAAGGGGAAGGGCCCAGCCCTCCTCACCCGAGGACGGGGCTGCAGGTGGCGGGCCGGAAGGGGAGGAACAGACGAGACGGCCAGGCGCGTAGCAAACCAAGGCGGCAGGGGCACCCCCGCCACCGGCGCCGCCTCCTCTGGCCAGTCCCAGGTTGGCAGACGCGCCCCTCGGCGGGCCTCGCCGGCCCGCACGCGTCCTCGGTCGCAGCCGAGGGAGAGCGGTCCCCACCGCGGGGGTGGCACCTCCCTGCCAGGGAGCAGCCCGGCCGCCCTAGGAAAATACATTTAACACAATTAATAATTCAAGAGGCGCAAGCACGTGCTGGCGGAGAGTTAAACGCTTGTCAGCGTGATCGATGCGCGCCGCGGCCCCAGCTCATTCCTGCGAAGAGCGGGGGCGTTCGGCAGACTCGCCTTGACCCGGGGCGCCGGGCCGGGAGGCGGGCCGGGGGGCGAGGCTGCCTGAGGAGCGCGCGCCGGCTCCCAACTAAGGGACTGCAAAACGTGGCAATGGATGCCGTCCTGACCCCTCGAGCAGGCCCCACTGTCGTCATGAGTGCGTAATCACTCAGTTTTTGACATCCCGGAAAATTATCACCGGACATCACTGGGGCCGAGTCACGATGGCCAACGCCCCCGTCCCCGCCCCGTCACCACGTGCCAGTAACTAACACGTTATCACGGAGCAGGCGCGGGGCTGCCGACGCCTGATGGCTCCGCCGCCGTCCGAGGCAGGAAGCTCAGGCTGCTACGGGGTGATGGCTCCCCAAAGCGCGTCACGAACGCCTGCGAAGGGTGGGGTGGTCCGAAGTCGCTGCATGTGGAACGAGGAGGCCAGAGACCCTCGGCTGCTGAGAGCTCAGCGGGCAGAGAGACGTCATTGGGGCGGACTCCTCCCCAGGAGATGGACTCCCCGGGAGATGGACCCCCCGGGAGATGGACCCCCCGGGAGATGGGCTCCCCGGAGATGGACCCCCTGGGAGATGGACCCCCCGGGAGATGGACCCCCCGCGAGATGGACCCACCCCCCCCACCCGCGAGATGGACCCCCCGGAGATGGACCCCCCGCGAGATGAGCCCCCGAGAATGACGACCCGGGCCCGGCCTGGACAGGCGGCCGTCCCGGGACTGTCCCGGCCCTGGCCGGCTGTGACCACCTCAGGTCCCTCTGCTCTGCTGATGGCGACTTCCGAGTGGGGAGTCGAGCCCTTGGAAGCGGGAGACACTGGGGAAAACTGAAATCACCTTCCTCCAGCCGAGCGCCCGAGAAGCGAACACAGAACCTATTACTTTGGGAAGGGGAGGTGCTGGGGGTGTTCGCAGTGGGGTAGAGCTGACGACAGCTCCGGGCACGTGTCTGAAGCAGCCGGGGACCACGCTAGATGACCCACGACACAGACAGTGTCTGTGCTCCTCTACAGAAACCCCGGAACAGCACACGACACAGGGGTGGACCCTCACGTTCCCGGAGAAGCGTCCGGCAGGCCTGGTGGCCGCCCCACGCGCACGGGGTCATCGCAGGGCCCTGCGCTGTGTTTCGCGTCCCTGTGACTCCTCTCACAGGGCCGATTCGGACATCTCAATCCCCTGCACCTCGGTCGCCCCCCACCCCCGCGCCCTCACATCTGGCAGCCATTAGTTCGTTCTTCGTATCTGTGCGTTTGATTCTGTTTTGTTTGTTCTTCTAGTTTGTTTTTTAGATTCCACACGTAAGTGAAATCACATGGCATGTCAGCTGTAATGGAAAAATAAATTTTTAAAATAAATAAAATATTTTTAAAGCCAAGGGAAAGGACAGGAGAACGCGTTGTGTGTGCCTGTGCCGCGGTCCCTCCCTGTCCAGAGGGAACGAGAGGGAGCGATGGCCTCCGCCGGCGGTGCCCCCTCGACACGGGGGCGTCAGGGGCAAACAGGCCCGCCCTGCTCACCGCCGTGTTCCACCAGGTCGCGGAATGTCCGCTCCCGTCCCATTCATTTCATCGTGTTTTGAAATTTATTTCTTTATTCATTGCAAAATGTGCAGCAACTCCTACGCGAGATGCCGCGGAGATATGGGGAGTCGGTTATTCCTTCTGATTAAATATTTTTAAATGAATAAATTAACAGTGAAAACGATGTCTCTCTGACAGTTACCGACTCAGTGTCTGCTTCTCATTTTCCAAAAAATCAGAATTTTTATTCTCTTTCCCAGAACGTCCGTAAATCCAACAGGCGTGCATCTGGTGCACCGGCAAGGCCTGAGACGTTCTCCCACCCGCGAAGCAACCCGAGAACGCGGCCACGACGCTCCCGAGTGCCTGCACTTTTTCGCAGGATGGGGTCGACACCGGGTTCTCGTCTCAGGGTGAACACGTAGAACACCAGGCGGACCCGGATCCATTGTTCGTTCATCACAATCACTATGCACACCTGTCAGCGTGCACGCACCTTCCCAAGGTCTGAAGGACGTGATCGAGTGAGATGCGACGTCCACCGGGGTCTAAAACGGTCAGCCGTTCTGGATCTTTCCTTGGAGCACGGCCAAGGTCACACAGGGTTCCAGCCCAGCGGTGAGTCGGGCTGGTAGGAGCGGCCACAGGGCGTGCGCATCGTGAAACGGAGCCCGGGCCCTGGCGTGCCCGAGGGGGCTGTCTGGGTGCCGCGTGCAGAGGTGCAGCAGGAGCAAGTGCTCTGGCCCGGACAAAAGCTCCGAGGTCGTCAGTCAGAGTAAATAATCCCCCTCTAGGAGTCCCGGGCCCGCCAGCTGGAAGGGCCGGCGCGAGCGCAGGCTGAATGACCCAAGGAGGCGCCGTCATGGGGGCCGGGCAGGCACTCCGAGGGGACACCTGCCTGCCTCCCGGGCTGGCCACTTGTGACAGTCGCTCCGACAGCCAGACCGAGAGCCGGCTTCGGAAGCTTTTCCACTGCGGGTCTGGCGTGATAAATTACCTTGACGAACCAGCGACTGATCCAAGTTCAAATCGCTTAGGAAGAAAGGCAAGGCCCAGGCTCCCGGCCAGCACGCTCGGAACAAAACCAGAGCGTCTGCCAGCTTCCCGAAGCACCGCGATGGAAGCGAGACGGGGGGGCGGGGAGGAGATGCCCCCCGAGCCTGCGGCCTCCGAGCCGGGCCGTCCCTCGCCCAGCGCGCCGGGCCAGCGCGCTCTGGCTTCGCCCCGAGCCCACTCTTCAAATGGCTGTCGCTCCCCCTCGCCTGCTGCCAACTGCTCCCGAGCGCACCAGCCTGTGTTCTGAAGCCAAGAAGAGCTCAGCGCAAACCTTGCGACGGCTCCTGCCATCGCAATGCAAGCAGCGAGGCGCTCGCCCCTGCTGGGCCGCCCCCCTCCGCGCCCTGGGCCCCCGAAGACGTCAGTCAGCTCGCCCGGGTCCAGTGCCCGCTGCCTCCACGGGGCTCCCCCTGTCCGCGGCACCGGGGGTGGGGCCGCCGCGATGTCGGGCCAAGCACCCCGGGGTGCAGCGCTCTGGTCAAGCTGTTGCCGAGTCAGCTCTCGACAGAAACGGGGCACGAGCAGCCTCTCCGGACGGTCCCGCCTGCATGGGAAGGCCGGCAGGTGGACGCTTCACGTCGGGATCCACGGAGGAACTCGGGGAGGTCGCCAGCTTCCAGACACCCCCCGTGCTCCCGCCTCAAACCCCGTACCTTCTGTCTGACGGTCTGTGTTGGCGTCATCCCCAAGCCCGTGCTTGAGTATGTTTGAAATTACCAGTTTGGATGCACAAAAACCGACATTGCCTACAAGTACCTTCCCCCGAGTCATTTATCACCAACAGAAACACAGTAAATCTACAGCACAGGAGGCTGGCAGACAGCGCCCGAACGAAGCGATTGGCGGACGCTAACGTCCCACGGACACCGCACGACCTCGTGTATCTCCCGATGCGATGCTCCGATGAGGACACCACGTCACCTCTGCAGCGTCCCCCACCAAAGTGCACGCTCTGAATCCGAGCCTCGAAAACCTCAGACCAACCCAAGCTGGGACAGTCCACAACATGACGGGTCTGTTCAGCTCCATCGAGGGCGGGCAGCTGAAGCTAGCCTGAGGAGCCAGCCGGGCGAAAGCCGAGGTGTCGGACCTGCTTCTGGGAAACCCAGTGGCTCTGGAGGCCGCGGCAGCACCGATGGGGTCCGAACACGGAGTGAAGATCGACGCGAAAGCCGCTCATTTCCACAATTACCTTGTGGTTCTGTCCCGGCATCTTCTTGACTCTGAGACCTTGAGGAGGACAGAGAGTGTGCTATCCGGTGCCCACTCGCGATTCATTTGGGGGGATCGAGTGTGCTGTCCACGTGTGTGCGTGTGTCCACGTGTGCACATGTCAATGCATGTGCATGTGTCCACGAGAAATCAAAACCCAAACGGGAGAAATCGCAGCAACCCCCGGCTGGGTAGGCGGCATATGGAAGTTCACGGCATGAGTTTAGCAAATTCCCTATAAGCTGGAAATCACATCAACTTACAAAAAGGCATCAAAGTGGGAGAAACCGGGGGGTGGGGTGCACATTCAGGGAGCCAGTGTGCCAGGAGGGGCTCTCCCCACAGCGGGGCTGGGGAGCCCCGCCACTGCTCATGCCACTACCAGGGGACACAGAGGGGACTCGTGCAGCTGCCCGCGGGCAGCAGAGGCCACGCAGTCTCACTGACGTAACCCGGCGCGGCTCAACCCGGGATGGTTCTGTCCTGCTGGAGACACCTGGCAATGTCTGGTGACATTTTCATGGCGACAGCTGGGTGGGGGGAGGGAGAGGACGGTGCTACCCCGGGGTAGGGGTCGGGGATGCTGCTCAACACCCCACGGTGCCCAGGACAGCCCCCACCTCCCAGGACGGCCCGGTCCAAAGTGTCGGCGGTGCCACGGACAGGAAGCCCGGAGCGAAACGGCTGACTTCCAACACGACGTGGCTGGAAGATTGAATCTAAGAGAAATTTAATTTAATGAATTAAAACCGTTTAATAAAGCTCAGAATGCAGTACAAGTTCGCAATTCCTGTCATCGTCGAGGTTGGTGACAATAAAGACGAATTGCAAAGCAAGACGACACTTCTCATTTAGGAACAAAAGCATTTTCCCAGCCGTCGCCGAAGGCACGCGCAGAGCGTGGGAGACGCACATCTTTCCTGCATTTATGCGTTTCACGCAAATCCACAGCCACGTGAAAAAGAAAAGTGACGGTCCAGAAGCGCAGTTCGACATTTTGTCTCTGAAGCTTAATACACACGATTCATGTGTCTCAGGCTTTCTAAGTGTTCGTTTCGCTTTGTTCTTGGTACCTGAAGTGACATAAATATATCTGTTCTATAGGTAATTATGAGCGCTCTGAAGAGAGCTCCTCTTAAGCACTTTGGATTTTTAAAAACTGCGAATCCCCGTTACAAAGCCTTTGCTAACCTAGACGGAACTGGCACTGGTGATGCGCAGCAAATGCACCGAAAAGGCCGTCACGTGTTTTGCAGAGTTCAGCCTAATTGTCGCCGTGTGCTAAAATGCCCTCAACGTAACACGCGACACCAGCGGGGGTGCCGGGGGCCGCCCCGAAGCGAGCGCACCCACGTCGGCGCCCTCCTGAGTCATCTTGAAAACTGCACCGGTCCTTCAGGTTCGGCGATCCGGCTGCTTAAATCGTATTGGAACCATCAACGACGGTTTGTTAATATAATTTCTCTCCAGTCCTCCCCTTACGCTGTCATCTGGAGTCATCTGTTACACTGTCACGGGGAATCCCAAAGGGAACTGGTCCCGTTCCCGTCCTTTTCTTTATCTAACCGCTACCCTCAGCTCGACAAGGCCGTATCTCTGCAAACATGGATCCTCTTATCGTGTTTCAGCTGACAATCCGCCTGCTCGCTCTTCTACTCCCAGACTCACACCCTCGACTGGTCCACTCATCCGTTAGGCAGACGGCACCAGCTCTGGGTTGGGCTGTCCTCAAACTTTCTGAAGTGAAAACCTAGAGTCGTTTGGTGTGCTCGCTCTTTTTTACCTAGAAACATCATGGGATTGTTGTTATTTTTCACGAGACTCAGATTTACTGATCAACTCGGTGTGTTCACATCAAGGCTTTTCTCCTGCAGATGGACTTGCCAGTTGCTGGAATGAGAATCTGGGCCCCGGGCCCCTCCTCACCCACCGGCACTGCTGTGCCCTGCAGGCCTGGCCTCTCTCCCAGCTTGGCTGCCTCCCACGCTGAGGCAGAAGGCTGGGCGGCAGCGAGGAGAAAAGAATACTCTGCACCTACTGTGCACGAGGCACGCCAGCCTTTCATCCTTCTGATCTACGATGGCACCCAGCTAGCACCCCCGACGTGGCCCACACCCTGCTTTCATTCTGCCCTGAAAAGTCTGTGCCCCCCCGAACCGGCGCGTGAGTTCCCATCGGTTAAGCGCACGCTTTGTACCTACGAAGATACTTACAAGACGATTTAAAACCTGTACTTGAATTCAACACTGGCGCTGAAAATTAAGATTGATTCAGAGCTTAACTGCAGAATCTGAACAAAATCTCTATAAAATGTGAGGCAAATGATGTACTACTTAAAACACAAATAGTAAACCCCCTTTTCCAGGCACGGCCTCATGGCCAACTTAGACTATAATTCAGGAGAGAGACAAGCGAAGGGGAGAGGGAGGAACACAGAAGACCCCACACGCCAGAACACATGGAGAGAAGCCAGACAGCTGCTTTAGATCGACTAAAAGACAGGAATTCCCAGAAAATGACAGGCCAGTGTGTGGGACCGATGGGTGTTCACAGGATCCTGGTTTATGAAATGCAGAGGCAGGGACAGGGGCAGGAAGGACACAGACACAAGGCCAGCCGGGGTGAGCGTTTCAGGGCCCCATGTCCATGCTGCACAGCAGGTAAGGAGATGCGAGGGCAGAAGTGGGTCCCCTGCAGGTCACGTGACGTCCGCCAGCAGCTAAGAACCAACCGGGCCCTGGTGCAGCCGCCTCCCTCCGCTGGTGGAGGGAGCTGTCTGTGTCAGCTCACTTTTCCCAGCTGCTAAAACATTGAGAATGGGAGCTTTCTTTCTTTTGTTTTACTTTTTCCCCCCCAAGAACAAATGAAAATGCAAAATACAACATGAAGCAACTTCAAAAATGCAACAGGTTAAGACAACACGAATGCTATTCTCAAAAAAAAAAAAAACTTTCTCTGAATGTGAACTGAGACCAACGGCAGAAGTAAAACTCCTGGAACTATTTAGCAAACTCAAAGAGTTCAAATATGACCTTCGATGAGGAAGGATGAAAAATCAAAAGGAGACTAAAATAAATATGAAAGGAGAGAGGAACACAGAGAAGAGAAATGAGTGAAGAAAGGGAGACGAAAAAAGATGAAAAATACAACCACAGGATTTGAATCCATGTTGCAGACAGTGAACAACAGAAAACATACCATGAACGTGGCACACAAATTCGAGTATCTTTTTTCAGGAAAGAGTAAAAGGACAAAGAAATGAAAATAATAATCAAAAAAAGAACTTGAGAAATGAGAACAGAAGACAGAGTTTAAACACAAAAAATAAACAGGTAGTCTAGAAGAGATCCCTTGACCCTCCAACCCCAAAGAACTATCAAATATGTTACTCTCTAGAAGAAAAACAACACAACCAAACTGATCAGAGTTGCTGCTTGGAACAGTTCGCCTTGCAGACGCTTTTAGACCAACAGATATGCCCTACGACATGACAAAAACGCTGCAGGCGATTAACCTCTTTGACCATCCATGGGATAAGCAAATATCAATATCTCCGAGATGCTGAACTCTTCTACAGATTTAGAAGTACAAGAGTGAAAAGCAGGTAGAGAAATGAACAAACATCGGGATCAATAGTTAACAGAAGAGAAAGTTCACACAGCGGTAAACATGTGGTGAGGAAATGTAAATGGAAGCGACGATATGATGCGTTCGGTCTTCTCCCCCGTACTGGACAAATCGTGAGTGTCAGAAGCATCCGGAGCTAACAAAGACACTGAGGAAAGGACATTCTCCTACAACGCTGATGGGAGAACAAATCATTACAAACTTTCAGGGCATAAGCTAGCACGATTCATAAAATATCAAATTCCCATTTCCTTTTAACCAGATATTTCTACTTGTATAAATTTAACTCTATAAAAGAAACATGCCAGCATTCATATTCTATATGACTGTGTAGCTTTGTTTGGAAAAAGGAAAAAACTGGAAACAACCCATCAGTAGAGGTATGCCTAAACAGACTACCCCATAACAACGCACTGTGGAATATTAAATGATTCTTTTAGTTTAAAGAATATGTTTTGCATTATTTATTACATGATCCCATTTTTATAAGACAAAAACATCAAAATCAAGATATGTGTATATGTATGTGTGCTAGGGATGTGTGGAAATATGTATGTGGAGATAGACAAGGGAACAAATCATACCACCATGAAATACACTGATTATCTGACTAGCTAAGGCAAAAAATGGGGGCATGGAGAGGGAGTAGGAAAAAGTAATTAACTCCTTCTGATAATTTTAGATGGTCTTCTTTGTCCTAATTTAATAACAAAAAAATTAAAATATAAAGCAGCATAGAGAAAACACAAATATATCACCTTTGGAACGAGAGAGAAGACAACAAATAAGGCTACATAAGAGCAGTAAGAGGCCACTCTATGTGGAAACCTACGATAGCTTTGAAATTAAATAAAAAATTAACACATTTTTTAAATGACCATATAATAGTTATTCCGGGAAGGCAAGGATGGTTTAATTGCACAAAACCTGGTAATATAATTAACCATATCATTAGATCAAAAGTGAAAATAATGTACTTATTTTAATAAATGGCTTTAAAATGCACAAACAGAAAATAATATATCCCTGACATTATAAGAAATATGCATTCACATACTTCACAATGAAATTGTAGAAAATTTTTCATAGGAAACACTGATGCTTTCTAGCCAATTCAGAAGTCCAGAAAACATAGGAGTGAATGTTTAAAGAAACGTTTATATTACAATAGCTAGGTACGGCATCGGGTGGGTACTAGATTTATCAGTGCCATCACACTGTACGGTACACAAGCATCCAGTAACTAGGTTGTGTATCTGAGATGAATATAATAATGTGCGCCAAATGTAACTGAAAACAATTTTTTAAATTATTAGAAAAATAGAAAAAATATTATTTATGGAAAGTCTGTATTAGGAGACAAAGTAACGAGCTGCATAACTATTACAAGTAACTAAATAAGTCAGAGAGAGTGAAATAGAAATTAGTAGAGAAAATTAATACAGTTTTCTATATAGGAGCAATAAAAAGATAGAAAATCTTGTAAAACATTCATTCAAAATAGAAGCAAAAAACATAGAAAACTAAAGAATGATTTTAACAAAATCACTTAAATGTTTAAAAGTCAACTGCAAAATCCACTGAGAGTCAAACAAGACTTAAATCAAGATCTTAAAAGGTTTGTTAAAAGTCAGTAACAAATAGGACGGTGTGCACAATCTTATCAAACTAATTTATAAATTCGGTTTAATTCTATGTGCACTTCAGACGGGATCTTTCTCCCTCCTAAAATGATTCTAAAATTAATCTAGGAAATAAGTAAGGAAGAAGACTCATAAAATGTTTGAGCTAGAAGGAGAGAGACTTGCTAAAATTAGCTATAAAGCTACGATAGTTAAGACAGCGATGCGCTCTGAAGAGAATAGGCCAGTCCAACGGGCAAAATTAAGACCTCAGCCCACATGTGTACGAGACTTTAGCATGGCGAAGGCAAGATGCAAACAGAGGACGGAGTCTAAGTCAATAAATGACAAGTTCAAATGGCTCATTAGAAAAAGCTCAGTCAATTCCCTTCCTCAGAAAACATTAAAATTAATCCCTGTTGGACTTTTAGAGGAAAAGGCAAAAATAAACCACAAAAGAAAAGAATTATTATATTAGTCTCAGATATACAACCTAGTTACTGGATGCTTGTGTACCTTATAGTGTGATCGCACTGATAAATTATATCTGAACTTGGGGGAGCAGGGAGAGTGGTAATGAAGACACAGGAATACTGTGAAATGGCACTATTTTCACTCACACATTTCATTTAGAGGAAAAATGAATAACAAACAAGAGGAAAAGCGCTTGCAAGATGCGTGGTAACAGCGCATGGTTGACCCATAAAGACCCACGGTTGATAAGTATAGACTCGCCGCTGGATAAACAGGCCACGGCCAGAATCGAAGAATCCTCGAGAACAGCGGACCTCCCGTGACGTCTGGGAACAAAGGATCCTACCACTGCAGTGAAAGCCAGCTGGGTGACAGTCAGGGGAAGGGGTCCTTTCACGCGCCCCTGAGAGCCGACCTTCCCGAAACGCAATTCTGTGAAATGTTTTAAACTGGGCACGGCCTCTGACCAGCGGACTCAGTGTCTAAGGTTCTTCCTAAGGGAACACGCAAAGGCGACCGCAGGTCAGGGTCCTGCCGTTCACCGTGACAATGTTTGCTACCGCGAATGCCCCGACGCCCACACGGCCAGCCGGGGCCGCTCCCCCGGACAGGCGGGCACCTAGTCTGCCCTCTAGACTCACGCTGAGCCTTCGTCGCCCACAGAGGTGGTCACCACCTACCGTCAAGGGCGAATCGCTGCTCACAAGACAGCAGGCACTAGGGCCCTGACCTGGCGAGACAGTGATGGCACTCACGACACTCACGCACAGAAGACACGAGGAGGATGGGGTCAGGCGGCCCCAGCGGTGGGCCCAGGGCGGGCCTGGTGACACCGCTCTGCTTCCAGAAGTTCTCCGGGAGCGCGGTTCACTCTCACGTGCAGAGAACAAAACCATTTGATTCTGTGACAGTTTTCTGTTACCGAGTCACCTGAATGAAATCTCAGGAAACGGAGCACGGTGGAGGGTTCTCCCAGAACAACGCCGTGTGACCTGTGTCCCCAAGAGCCATGCGCTCACTCCGGTCCCCACCCTCCCGTCTGGCCACAGGGTAACGACCAGGCATAGGCGGGGACCAAGTGCTCGCGAGCGCCAGGCCCTGCACACAGCGCTCAGACAGTGTGAACCGCGGACCCTCCCGGCCACCTGTAGGGCACGTGCTGCTAACGGGTCCATCAGGAACATGACACGCGTCCCCGGCACGCAGCTGAGGGCCAGAGCTGGAGACCACTCGCCTATGGCCCCGGGCTGTCCCTGCCCCGTGCCCGGGCCTGGTAGGGTGCGCATCAGTCCCAGAGAGCATGTCCTCCTACCACCTGGGGTGGGCAGTGCCCTCCACCGACTCCTGGGCTCTGAGGGGCGCTGCCTTCCCTGGAGCCACCCTGCGTGGGTGCCCCGCACTCACTCAGCTCTGCTCCGGCCACCTCTGTCCACTTTCGGGTCCAACTCCGGCCGCCGCCTCTGCCAGGAACCCTGCCACCCAGGGCCAGGCCTGAGAACCACTGACCCGCAGACGGTGGGCGCTGCCCGGCGGGGCTTCCCCTGCTCCAAGCCCTGGAGGTGCCACGACTGCCTGCCGTGCTCCCGATCTCACACCCGCCGACCCGTGGCACACCCGCCGCGTGCACACACACACACACAGGCTGAGCTGGCAGAACACTCTCTGTCTTGCAAAACTTCGACTGACAGCCACATGCCTTCAAAGCGCGCCTTTCTCTACCGCATTAAGCTGCCGGAACCAACGGAAAACGTCCCTCTCACCTGATTTGCAGAAGGCGCGACAGCAAAGGGAAGAACGATGGGGACACTCCTTCCTAATGCCCGGCGCTGACTGCGCGCGGGTGAGGCCAGGCCCCTCCCGTGGGGCAGACTGCACAGGGCTCCCCCACCTCGGTGAGCTGCCCAGAGCTGCACCCGGGCCCTGGGGACAAGCCGAGAGAACGGCTCCGTGACCTTGCGGAGCAGCGTCCCTCCCTGAGCTTCACTGCAAGGCCACGAGGAGCCCTGCCCCTGAGGACTGGGTGGCAGTGGCACTGCCCTCGGGTGGAGCACGCCCGCGGTGAGTGTGGCCCTCTGCCTCCACCCCAGTGAGTGACCAGTAAGCGCGGCGCACGTGTGGTGAGTGAGGTTAGAGAAAAACACACCGAAACAAGGAGAGACACATCTTTCCCAGGTCGTACGGGCCAGCCGCGTGCCAGGCCACCGGTCCACTGTAGGACAGCGACAGGGTGACGTCATGCACTCCAGATGCTCACAATCTACTTGGGGAAGAAAACAAAGATGGAGAAAGAAAAACTGCAAAGGTTTTTTCTAACCGAGAGCCTATCATTCATCGCAAAGCAGTGGGACGTGTTCACGGGAGGGACGCAGTCTGGAGAAAGCGCGGCCCCCGTCACCCCGCCCCACTTCCTCCCGCCCCGTCCGCCCTGCACAGTGCCATGGAGACGGGCTCCGCCAGGCTGGGACGGCTGGTTGTCAAGCACACGTCACCCACGGCCCAGCGGAGCGACCCCCATTGCCCCCCCAGGTCCCAACCCTTTGCCTGCCCTCCGAGCTCTCCTCCACATGCCTCCCAGCATGGGCAAGCGGCCACCCTGGGCATCGGTCCCTTCGTGCCCATGGTCAGCAGCTACGTGGCCAGAAGACCCTCCATCCTACCAGGCCTAGAAAACCGAAATCAAACCAAAGCATCATTAGGCAATAAAACTGGGAAGAAGCTATAAAAAGTAGGGAGCTATCACTTACAGAAATGAAGGAAGGGGTATCCCAAGGTGCAACTGGCTGAGTGGGAGGTTGAATTTATCATCCTAATGAGTGACATTTACTAATTTATACAGCATAGAGTTTCGAAATATTCGAAGCAACCCGTAACCTCGAATACCATGTGAAACACGAGATTTAAATTAAAGACTCGAAGTGGTGTCAGGAGCTTCGAGAGAAAACGACGACTCCACCAGGAAGATGGAGTGAGCGCTGCCCGCCACACGGCCGTTCACAGCTGCTCTCGCCTTCTCTCCTTCCGTGCACGCAGTAGGGCTACACATCTGCTCCCACTAAAGCTACTCGTGGTCATGTGACTTGCTCTGGCCAATGAAATATCAACAGAAGACACATGACACTTACAACAAAGGCTCTGAGAGTGCCTGCATGCTTCTCCACGCCCTCTCTCTCTCTCTCTCTCTCCAGAACGGGAGAGCTCACAGCGTTCCAGGTGGAGGCTGTGGTCTCAGCCCAGGTCCCAGCCAACCTGCAGAGGCGCAGCAGGTGAGAGAGAAATATGCCTGAGTCGTTTAAGCCTGAGATTTGGGGCTGTTTGTCACTGAGCGCAACCTAGCTAGCTCACTGTAGCTGTTACACTGTCACAGAGCAGTGAACTGAACTCTAAGGTTTCACCAGTCCAGGATTGTGGGATAGCAGCAGTGTGTACCTCTGTGATCCCTCTTACCTGAGAAAATAAAATATGCTAGTTCATTGGGAGCTGGTGTTAAATCTCAGAATTACTTTGCCTGAATTTTTAAGTGAGAGACAATAAGAAATATAAATCATTCACAGAAAGGGGATTCTTCTCAGTCTTCAGGATTCTTCCTTGCAGAACTGGGGTGCCTGAGAGATATGATGTGGGTGAGTCTTCCAGCCATGTGACTGGCCTTCCCTGACCCTGATTATTTGTCTATGATCTACCTGAAGCTACCTGTAACGTGGGGTGGGGAAAGAGGCTGCACACAAGTTGGCATCTATACAGTGACTCGGGTTTGCACATGCTGTGATTATGCACATAAACGAGAGTGGATTAAAAGTTCTCCCTGTTCTCACTCTCACTCAGCACCTGACGTGTCGTCCAGGGAGGAAGGGGTATCGTTGTGACTCAGGAGTTACGCACGCTCAACGCGACGTCGCAGACCAGGTATGGCCCTGCAGAAGACACCACCAAGACCACAGGTCTAGGAGATGGCCGCACCGGCTGCAGCAGTGACCGGGTTTTGCGTAAACCCCCCATTCCTGACCAAGGACTGGAGCTCACTGACCAGCCCAGTGGGGTCTGCTTCTCCCGAGTTACACTATGAGGCCCCCGCCAGTCTTGGCAGTGTTGGGAAGTCAAGAAAGCCTCCATGAGATCACTGTCACGTGACAGAATTGCAGGGGGGAAATCAAATTAAAACATTCATCCAATTAGTATATAAAATATACGGGTGGAAGTGATGAGCCATTTTTGGATTTTTCTGCCTTCCGTGATCCCTTCGGAATCCAATTCATCATCTTTGCCAATGTCAAACCTCCTAACTCAGACCCCTGTGCCCAAGTTAATAATACTTCAACTGGGAAATGGGGGAGAATTGTGAGACTCATAAAGGAGATATTCGAAACTATTCATAATTACGCCAGATACATCACGATTTACCAGAACCGCCTGTATTTCGGGATAAGAAAATGTCAGCTTTAATGGGTAAGGTAATTAGTCCACTAGCCTGGGCGCAGACCAGAGAGTCAGGAAGTTTAGCCCGATGCCCCTCCCAAAGCCCGCTAGTTACCGAAATGTGACCACAGCCTTCTCCCCTCACTGACGCCTACAACAGCGACTCAAGAGGACAGGGAACGCCTTTCAAGAAAACAGCTTTTAAAGCATTATAGGTCCAACGTGGATTGTCCTGTTAAGGTAAGGCTACCTGCTTCTGGCCTGATGGACTCTCCAAGTGACAAGCCAGGAGGCCATCCTGACCATGGGAGAGGCTGATCCCAGAGCCTCTGACCAGAGCCTGGTGGCCCTCCCAGTGCTGGGGCCAGTTTACGTGGACAAAGGGGCCTAGGCATCCCCGTTCCAACTGCTTTATGAGTGAATTGCAGAAAGGAAGGAAGGGCATGCATGTATCACAGTGCGTGTCCCTGGGGAAAGCTATTAATAATGATGTTTATGAAGCTTCTATTTGATGTTGCACCGCCTGCCTTCAAAATTTTATCAGACCCACTTTAAGAATTAAAATCCCTTCACATTGGCTACTGTGAGATTTTATTTTAATTTTCAGACTTTGCCTCTTTTCTGGATATGCAATGCTGCAGAGAGTGAGATATTGTGCTTTAAAATTATAAATTATTATTGAAATTTAAAGCAGTGTGCTTCTGAGCTTGTATATCATTGCTGTATAATTTATTTAGAGGTATTGAAAGTCTGTATTAAAATTAAAAATGTAATATATAAATTCATCTTTCTTTGTTTATTCAAATGTTTTATTACACACCCGTTCTGAGAGTCACTGTATGGTTTTCAGAAACAGCAGAGAGAAATGCAGGTTTTTCTTTTTTCCATGTTCTTGCCTCACAGTTCCAAAGTCTTCATAACTTCTTACATTTAAAGAGTTACAAACAGCTCAAAAAACTGTTTCCTCTTCTTCCCTTTCCTGTTTTACCTTCATCCCCAACATCTCGATTTATGTCACAGACTCCTCTGGTTAATATTCCCAATTAATATGTTATCTGAGAATGCCGACCTCCTTAAACCATCATCTATAAAGTACATTTATAGGGCTAATTTGTTTTTACTTTCATTTAGGTGCACTAATGCAAATTAAAGACATTAACTGATCAGTCATGAGATTAATTTATAAAGAAAAAGAAAAGGGCAGGTCTCTTCCAACATAAAGTACATAGAATTGCTGCAGAAATGACCCAAATGAGTCCTACCGGTTTATTCAATAAGGGTCCTCTCAGATTCCATCTGTGAACATTTGGTCAGTCCTTTTATGGAGAAAAGACATTTCTCCAGGTTCATATTAATTTTTGTGCACATCTGCACATTCACCTAATCCCTACCCACATACCACTTCAATTAAAATTAACGCAAGTCAAATCCTTGAGTGGTTTTAATTGCAATATGTAGATTATAAATGGCGCCCATCTTTAAGCACACAAAAGTATTTTTTTCCTTGGCCCCTCTCGCAGGAGTAATTTTGAAGTATAGGGTTAGTTATTGTAGAAGAACCTTCATTTATCGTGTTGCTGCTCCCGATGATACTGAGATCTTACCAGTGGGCAAGAGGCCAATCAAAATTAATGCAAAAGTACAATTAAGGAGTGTTTTCAAGAAATGCCTTTTCATTCTATTCAAGGGCATACGGTGATACGCGTTGCCAAGAAGAGGATAATGCTGGGTGTGCTTTAATGAGGCAAGCATAATGATGTGTCGGCTCCATAAATGACGAAGTTAATGCTTTTTTTCTCTTACATACATTAAATATTGTCCTTACATCTGGTTTACTATCGTTACAAAAAAACTCTTCTCGTGGATTCCTCAAAGCTATACTTTAAATTAGACTGTGCCCCAATCCCCTGTCCATCAAACTAGCAGAATATGATTTAACATCCTCCTGTTTCATTTACATGCACATCCCGTGTGTGCATTTCAGTGGGTTAAACATTTCTATCCTCACATCAGTCAACCATCTAAGGAATCGTAGTTATGTGCTGAAATTAGAACAATACACAAAACCACCATTCAGAGCTCTGCTTTTGTTTGTGTGTTTGTTTTAGCCAGAGAAAATTTTCTTCCATGTCTGCATACTCTTAAAATTAACAAGTAATGTACTCTTTGTCAATTATGGGTAGAATCACTACACACACCACTGGCATTTTTATCTTAAAGAAGCGATTACAATGCCTCAAATAATAAGCTAAGATAAATGGAATTGGACACTTAAAAAGAAAATATTATTCAGAAATAAAAAGTCAAAGATGACACCAAAAAATGTCAACTAGGTTAATCATGCTTAATTTGAAAAGAGGACTATAACTTTAAGAATAAAGCTGAGCTGGAGTTGAAGCTTAGGTTTTTATTTTACTACTTTATAGCCTGCCTCACAACTACTTGGACAAATACAAAACAAGAATTACAGTGCACCATAAGTTATTTTAATATCCTGTAGTGGTGCATACTTCCAATGAAATCCCAAGACTATTATTATGGTTCTCTGTTTGTGTGAAAATGTCAAGTTGTTTCGAGTGACTACATACTCTAAATTATATATAACTGTTACTTTATAGCTAATAGGCACTAAAATTACTTTAAAACAGAAATGTAAAGTTATATTTTCATCCTTTTTGACAGATAATAAAGCTTATTTATGAGATACAATTTTTCAAGCATTAAAACATCTCATGTTTACAAAAACATTAAAAATATTATTACTTGATATTTAAGGGAACGAAAAAAAAAGCAGAACCATTATGAAAATGCTTGTCCTGCTCGGCGACTTCTCTGTTCTGTCAAAATGTCATAACTTCATTTGTGAACGTTCGGATACTTTTAAAATTAAAAATGTGCGTAAGTTCAAACAGAGGCCAGTGATTTAAGACGTGTCTTGTGCCATAATCTCTTGGCCTGCACGAAATCCTCTCGAATGTTTTTTAGATGGAACACTGACGTGTGATCGATGGTGCCCGCTCATTCCACCTGCATCTCAAGAAGACATGTACTTAAATGTCCTCTGGCCGCATCGCCGCGTGGAGGTAAATGACATGTGTTTTCACCAACAAAAGAAGTTTCCTATTTCTTCTCCCATAAAACCAGATTGCTGATACTCCCTTAGGCTTCCACTTCCATCCATCCATCCATCACCTATCCATCCATCATCCATCCACCCACCAGTCCATCATCTATCCATCCATCCATCCATCCATCATCCATCCGTCCGTCTGTCCGTCCGTCCGTCCATCCGTCCATCCATCCATCCATCATCCACCCACCCACCCATCCACCCACCCACCCTAGGGGCGCTGGGCAGACCAAGGCCCGGCGGGCGTGATGCAGCACCTGCTCCCCCCCCCCCCCCGTAGCACCCTCCATTTCTGAGAGGAGAAAACAGGAAGTCGACGCACCCACAGCTTCTGGCGGCACGTCATGGTCTTCAAACATGGGCCGCCGGTGAAGAAATCCAGCAACGAGAGGAGTCAACCTTCCTGAAGGCCCAGCCTATGGGAGAGGCGCTGGACGGCTAACCCGGAAGCGATCTGAGGCTCTGCTTCCGGGGCGAGACACGGGACCGGTAACCCGGAAGTGACCCTGACCAGCCCTGGCTTCCGGCGCGAGACCCTGGAGAGCTGACCCGGAAGTGATCCCCCCGGCCTGGCTTCCGGGGGCATCCGCAGAGGTACAAAGGCTGCTTCTTGCCTGGTCCCAGGTGTCCGGAGCCTGGTTCGCAGTGAGTTTCTCCACCCGCCCGTCTTCTGAAGACAGAACTCATTCTCGTGGGGGCTGTTTCGTGCGGTAACCGTAGGGCTGTTTCCCCCTGAGCTCCCCGCCGCCAGCACGTGGATGGCCGTTGACCGAGGCCCAGGCCGGGCTGGCGAGAGCTGTCTCTGCGACCTCAGCTCTCCTCTAAGACCTCCAATCTTTGACAGGGGCATCAGTGGCCGTATTTTCTGTTAAATGGGAGCAAACGGCCTAACAATGAAACCGACATAGACGAAAACAGAACCCAGAGGTGAAAAAGACAAAGGGTAGATTTCCAGGGACTGACGTTCAGTCTCTGCTCTGGTCAAATTCCTTGACTTATCCTATCGAATCCCTACACTGGTACAAGGAGTTAGGACAGGGGACTCAGTCACTTGCACCGAAAAGATCCTGGCAGACACCACCCTTCCTGAACATTTCCTTCCCTCACTTCAGCTGCTTTTACAACTCCGCAAACGTTGGTGACCCAATAGTTAATTCACCTGCATTTTTTTAAGTCGCCAGCTGAATTTACAGCAATAACCACCAAGAAAAACAAATGTATTGCTTTCTTAAGCAGAGTAGGGGAGAACTTAACAGTAAATAACAAAAGGTGTTACCTTTCACGACAGTTTATCAAATTTATGTTCATGAAAAATGAAATTAAATCAAATCTTAACAGAACATTCCCTAACTGTGAATCAAGGCTGATTTAAGCAGAGAACTTGTGCAAAACCGAAGTTCAAGAGGGTTCCTAGGGAAGCATTTGCTTTTTCGTGATGGGGAATGCACTTGAACCAGAGCCCAGGGTTTTAGAGCTGGCAGGGACGTTGACAGTAGAGTTTGCCCCACGGCTTAGAGCCTGTTAACTACCCGTTAAGTTTCCAAAACTCTGCTCCAAGCAGCAATGGGGAAAAGAATAGGTTGTGAGGAAGAAGTTGGCAGAGGCCATCCCACAGTGAGGACTGAAGCCCGTGTGCTATGGTTTGCCAGTCCGCAGACCGCCAGAGGCGGGACGTGGTCAGGAACAAGATGTTCAGGGGAGAGAGGTGGAAATCATTCACAGTTTGGGGTTCAGGTTGGGAAGAGAGATCAGTTAGGTTTATCCCAAACCTTCCCTCAAATGCATGGAGACCCCCTCTCCCACCCCATGCTGCTAGGTCCTCAGGGCTCACGCACCAAACAGAGATGATGAAGTGGATGGCACCACCCCAACATCTGATTCAATGGTGACTTAAAACTAGAGAACCACAGGCCACAGTGGCGGGGTGTGAGGGGGTAGACTTTATGGACACGAGTACTGGGCAAGAGGCTGGTGCCACATGAGGGTCACACAAGTAAACTGGAAGCGACCACGTCACATTTACCGGTCGGGATTCTAAATGGCACCATTAGCAGTCACGTGAGCTTCGTTTGTACCTGGTAGAACTGATTTTTCCTCTTGAGAAACTTGAACTTGGGAACCACAGAGATGCAGACCAGAAGGATGACAGAAGTTTATGGGTGTGCGACGTGTTATTAATACCACCCGGTGTTAGCGCCGACCTTGGACTCTAAGTCAGGCCTGAAGGAGGCAGAACCCTCCACGAGGCTGAGAGGGAGCAAATACACAAGTTCTCTCTAACAGACAGCTCTTGACTTCGCACTTATTTTAGAAGAAATATGACTCCACGGGTTTGACGGAATTGTTGGAGCGACATCTAACTTTTAATAAATCAGATAAATCATTCATATTTCTCTTTAAAGAATCGCTCTGTGCATGCATCGCACACATACACACACACTCGCACATGTGTGCACACACACATTCCTCCTGGGGACCCCGGGACGCGAGCCCCGGTGGGGCCAGGGCACAGGGGAGGCGGACAGTACAGCTGTCGGTGGTCACACCTGGAGGACCAGAGGCAGCCGGTCGTGGAGGAAGTCCAGTGCCTACACAAGGACAGTTTGGTTTTTTCCCTTTCTCTTTGGTTTGCTTTTCCTTTAAACTTTTCATTTAACAAATAATCTTCTAGGGAACCAATTGGCCAAGCGTGTCTTATGCCCCTCTTTATGAGTAGGTAGGAATTTGCCTCTGATGAAGAATTTAAATGCATTAATTTTAAAGCTATACTCTCTGCAAAGGACAGTAAAGTACTTAGGTTTAAAATCATCCGTATTTGGTAACTATTAACTGTGTGGTGACAAGTGAAAATGGGCAGTTAACACTTAGCTTAAATCCTGTTAATGTATGATAATATGAATTATTTGAGGCCTGAGCCGGAGCAGGACAGACTCCCTGGCAAAGTAGTGACACCCAAGCAACTGTCTGAGGCCATTTGCTCTGTATGCAATTCACACTTGTCACCAACGTGGCCCATCACGCCAACGTTCAGGCAAGGGCTTCCCTTAAGGTCAGCTCATTAGTTAAAAGGCTATCAGAGCTTCCAGAGGAGAAGGCTGGGGGGAGCGGCCAGGGTCCCTGGGACGGGTGGGAGGGGCAGCGCATCATCTTCAGATACAAACTTGGTCAGTTCCGAAGCAGCTAAGAGTGGGGGACGTCATTGTAAATGGCCCTGTCACACAAAGCCACATACTAAGGGAACCGGGGCTGTATCACCCGGCACGAAAGCCCAGTACTGGGCAATGTCCGCAGCTTCTCAAATTAGGGATTTCTAGTGCAAAACGGGAAGCACTGCAATTGCAAAAATATACATTCCTAAGGCCTGAGTTTTCAAAATTGAAAAGAAAATCACCGGCCTTGTTCCCGGAGACTTCCCGCTGCGCCCGGTGACTATGGAGAGGCTCGCGGGATGGAGAGGGAAAGGAGTGCACACTCCCCTCCCCGGAAACTGCCAGGATCGGAGGGGCACCCGTCCATGTCAACCAAAGAGCGAGTCATGGGAGACCAGCCTGGCAGGACTGCAGGGTCGCCAGTGCTGGGCGCAGTGCGACAGGCTCCCCACGGCCAACAGCGCGCGACAACGAGCTCTGTTAGGTTGCTGACGGCACTCCCCGGGGACTTCCCCGATGAACCACAATGACGACCCATTCGAGGGGGCACACTGCCAAGGACAATTTCTTTTTCCCCAGGTTCCTGGGTTTAAGTGGACCACTTGACCTTTCTTGCATGAAACGACGATAAGAGCCATTGAAACAAGTCCCTTTTCAGGAGGAAAATGTGATCGTGAAACACGGGTTGATTGAAACACTTCTTTCCCCCTCGTGCTTAGGTGAGGGCCAGGGGGCTCTTCCCACTTCCCTGAGCTAAGGGCGCCGAGAAGCTCCACGACCCCTGGGGAAGGCAGAGGGCAAGCTTAGTGCCAGTGCCACCCAGCTCTCTGCAACGGACCAAGGGATGGGTCCCCAAGGCTCACGTGCACTTCTCCTCCTGCATCCTGGTCCCCCCGCCAGCCCAACGAGTGTGTCACAGTGTCCAGTGACGCCCTCTACCAGAAAATGAAAAGGAGTTGTTGACACAGCTTGACAATTCACACAATAGGCGCACGACGCAGCCAGAGTCCCTCAAGTGCCCTGGATGTCCGATCCGACAGGACGCCTAACAGCGTGCCACCTCCCGTCATTCCTTCCCTTTGACCAGCCACGCGGGCATTCATAAGCTGGAAGATTCCCAAACTGTGTTCGTCTACACTATCAACACCCGTCGCCTCCTCGCTCGCACCAGGCCACTTCTGAGGAGGCAGAAAACGATGTTTTAAAACCTTGCTACAAAATGTATGCAGAATTTGTTTTCCAATGAACGCCTAATAAGGCTACCTCTTAAGTCTAGAAATGTAAAAAATTGCCCTTTTCACAGTTGATAAAATACAAATTAATCCTTAGAGGATTCAATATGTGCCTATTTATTACTTTCAGATCCGAAGGTACCACAGCAATTAATATGGCCTCCATTAGCCTGTGAGAAAATCAGTAACTTCGCCTTTGAAATGAGGAATAAATGCAAAGCTGACCCCGTTTTAAATGCCTCCTACCTGATGTGTGGATGAGCGAGTGTTTACTTTCAAATGTGCTACCAGAGGTGTCATCTGATGCCCTTCGGAAGATCACGACTGCCACGGCTTCTCTGAAGTTCGAGCATTGCTCCTAGAATCAATTTGAGTTCCAAAAGCTTTAAATTGCAGTGTCTTCGGGGGATGGAATAATGTTGTTTGTATGCAACTGCGAGTTCAGTGTATTATGGAAAATGAAAACATTTTAAAAATTAAAGAAACGTTTTTCTTTGGGTCCACAGCTCATTGTGTTAGTTTAACCCCCACACTTAACCTCCGCGGTTCATTTTATAAACCAGCCTTTTGTTTATGTCGCATGCATGCAGGCTTAACCCTTGGCTGCCCAGCGCCTTTCCGCACACCGGGTGAAGGAGGCTTTTGAGAGCCGACGTGCCTCTCCCCGTCTCTGGGGAGCGCGTGGTGGGTAGGCTGCGGAACTATGTGATCACATTTGCAGAAATCCGAGCCTTCCCCACTTCTGCACCCGGCCTTCTCAGAAAAGCCACTTGTGTCTCTTGTCACCTTTGTTTATTTAGCACATGCGTTTCAGTTTTCTCAATTAAATTCAAAGCATCTGAGGCCATAACGACTTATAGCCTGAGCCAGGCTGAAGTCTAAATCTGTGTAATAATTTAATCAGACATTCCTCGGTGTCCTGCCGAGCACATTGCAAAATGAGTTTCACTGTTTTTCTGTTTGTTTGTTTGTTTTTACCTTGGACTCAAAATTTCCGACTAAAACTCAAAGGAACATTTCCTTTTTTTTTTCTTCTTCAAAAAAGAAACCCTTTGAATAACCAGAGCACTTATTCCTTAAGTGCATTACAATCGAGCAGGTTTTCTTCACGCTTTTTCCAGGCGGGGACGTCTGTTTGATATTCCGCGTTTGTGTATCCATCAGCAAAAGTCTATATAATTTCCCATAATGGTCTCGGCTTATTTACCGCTTCGGCGGTCGTATTTGTTTAGGCTAAAAGAACGCCTCTGCGGACTTCGGGAGAGCAGCCCTCTTTGCTCTGAGAATTATGTCACCTCTTCTGTCCCGTTTCAGCCCTCGGAGTTCTTTGACAGACAGCGCGAACCGATCTGCATAAGGAAAAGTAAGTGACAGCTGGGGTCAGACTCTCTCTGTTTAATGACACTGCCAGTTACACATTTCGAATTGTTTAAATATGAGTCTACCGCTTCCACAATCATCATTTCACTGGTCCCACTTTTCATACCCAACAGCCAGGAAACTGACACGTAATTACACACTTGCTGATGGTATCGCCAGTGCCGATAATTAAAAGTGCCACCCGAGGATTGCGATTGCTTGTCCACAGCTGGGATGTTGTCAGGAGGCAGCCACTCCAGCAGCTTTTAATGCCACCTCCTTACAGGTGGACCTCGGGTCCCAGCGCCGAGGAAGCCGCCGGCCTCCGCACATCATTTGCGATGTCTCACACAAATGAAGAAAATCTATTAACAATCCAATAAGTGAAATACAAACACGATGACCCAAGGGTTAAACTGCCTGCTTGGACTCAGGAGTTGGATCTATTAGGTATTGTTCTTTTTTTTTTTTCCCTCCCCTTCTGCTGGATTTACTGAAAAGATCATCAAATGGTCGCCCGTCTCTGAGTGCAGCTTCGAGTTTCACTGGTGAAGTTAGACACGATGCGAAGGATGGATGGCTCAGCCAGCTGCTTGGTGTCACGCCTGTCCCTAGATAAGGAAACAGGGGAGGCTCCAGGAAAAGAAGCTTTGCACCCTGACGAGTTTATTAACAAAAAGTAGATTTAATTTGGGAGGAAGGAACTAGATTGCAGCAGAAAGAGACTGTGGGGTGGGGACACTGGGACCTCCTGGGGGTGAAGCGTATGCCCCACACACCTGTCCAAGAAAGCGGCCGTGCCGATGGCACAACGTCGCTGACTCCTGACATGCCAGGTCCTCCTTCATTCACACAAGGGCACGCAGAGGGCCAGAGGTGTGCAGAGCGGCTAAAAGGATCTGAATAGGGCAGGCAGGGAATGCGAGAGCCAGAGCCATTATGCATAGGCAAGGGCTGTGGGTTCGTGAACGCTGCACAGCAAGATATTAGTGAGAAGTACCTGGAAAAGTCAGAGCTGCCACAGACGAGCGATAATCCAAATTTTAATAGGCCCCGACAGCATGACAGAAGCAGCTTTGCCCAGAATGAACTATATTTATGCAATTCAAAAATGAGCAATTTATTCATCATGTAAGCCCAAAGCTTACCCTCAGTGTGGGTCCGTGTGTCTTGCACGGACTGCCTGCCTTTCAAATCCACCTCCATGATGTCCGCCCAGGAGAACGAAGGCAAGGCCTTGGCACCGGCATGGTGTGGACCCGGTCGTGATGACCATGGAGCAGACAAAATCCACCCTGGACACGGGGACAGGGCCTCACGTCCCTGCCAGGCCGGCATGCCCCCCATCTGCCTGGATGGAGGGGTGACCCACATTTGGGACGTTCCCACTAAAACCAAAAGGTTGGAAGCCTCTCAGGACAAGTTGGTCAGCTGCCTGCCCATCTCCCATATTAAAGAGAAAGTTGGATTGATTTTTTTTGCTCATCCTTTTAAATGCAGATGCTGAATTACAGAATTACATATTTTGGGCTGACAGGGCTGGGCGTCTCTTTCCCAGAGGCAGCAGACATATGCTGGGGGTCGGGGACACAATGTGTTTTCCAAATATTCTAATTTTAATCTACTGTACAAACACGCTTGACAACGATTAAATCTGTGGCAGACGATGATTTCTGTGAAGCATCCAAAAATAGTCAAGAGCTATTAAAAAGGAAGATGAGAATTGTCTGAAAATTGCATTTTATTAGCCCACCAGTCCAGGTGTCGCTAGCATCCAACGTCTTTGAGGAAACTTTCTTCATTAGCGACATGAAAGCATCAAAGGAGGAGAAGAAACCGAAATGTCGGAAGCAGCACTGGCTGCCACAGCGCTCCCGGCAGAAACAGGTCAAGTGACACTTGTGCCGAGAAAGTTGTGAATCCGGCCACCAGCTAATGGTGGACCTCGTGGTTGGGAATGCGTGGGGCCAGCTCTTTGTCAAAGTCCCGTGTGCTCTCCCTCCTGTATGTCCCCTGCCAGGGGTGGCTGTCATCACGCACGCATGCCAGCAGCCAAGGTCCCCGAGAGTGACAGGCCCGCTGGACAGCACGGCCCACACCACAGTCTGTGCCCCCCGCCTGGACAACGCGGGCAGCAGCGACGTCGTGCGAAGTCGAGGGTGAAAGAAGAGATTTTTCCACTTACTTAGTAATTACCTGTGGGCGGTGGCACAGGTGACATGGACTGGAGTGGGAGCATGGGAGCCCGCCCTGCTGGGACGAAGAAGAGGGCGTGCCTGACACCTGTCGCTCCTGCGGAACGGGGGGCCTCTGGTCTGGACTCGGGTTTGAAGAAAATGGTAAAAATTGTGACTATTTTGTCCACTTGGAGGAACAAGCTGGGAGTGTTGTATAAACGACGGGCAGCTCCGTTTTCCCACATTACGGGACAGTGAGATCCTCACGCCAGATTTTGAAATGACAGATGAAATAACAATGTTTCTTCGTGATACCAAAATGCCATGAAAGAACAATTCTCTCCTTTTAAGAGGCGTATCCAAATGACCTGAGCGAGGGCGACAGTCAATATTCCGAATAGGTCCAGACTATCGCTTTAGGACTAAAATACCATATGTTTGATGTTGAGGGAGAAGAAAAAGTTAAATTTTCTCTATAAGATCGAATGTAGGATGAAAAGCTTATCCGTCAGGAGTCTGAGTCTTTCCAAACACTTGATGTTTTATTGTGCTATGAGCAAAAATAAAACAATGAATGGCACGTTTGAGGGTCACACCTTAAAACCACATGTAAATCTAGAAACAGCATGGTCAAACACTTTTTAGATCCACAGGCAACCAAATCCTGGGTTTGCTACTATTTTTCCGTTTGATCTTCCACTGTGGATGACACCGATTCATCAACCCAGCGTTAGGGAAACCCAGGAGGCCTCAGCAAAGGCTTCCTGCAGTGATCAATGCATATTCCACCTGGTGACCCGACACTGATCAAGGTCACCAAAGCCTTTAAAATGACTGGCCCATGTGACAAAAGGAGGCCTTAACACACCGAATACTAAGCAGGAACGATGCACAGCCCATTCCCACCGACCGCCTCTGTGGGTTTAGGGTTTTCTCATTTAGAATCCTAAAGGCTGAAGGTTGACCTAAGAAAAGGTGTCAAGTGCAGGTAGCTCTGTTAGTAAAGGCACATTTGCATACATAGTAAGGGTTCTTGTTTTAAAAAACTAAAAATAAAAAAATAAAAGGTTCAAAAATGACATTGGGATGCATCTTTTCATTAACCAAAGCTCCTTCGTGCTTTGCATTAAGCTGGGACAATTCTGCACATCAGAAATCTGGGCATTTTCGTGTCTCAAACCATCAAAAGACAATGACGGGCCGCAGCGCCCACCTTTGAGTCACTCTCTAGATGTGGCTGAGCGAAGCCTGCACGTGTGACTGTGCACCTGGGAGCGCTGTGGGCTTTTTGACTTCAATCTGGCAGGCAGAGTCGCCGTGCAGCCCAACAGAGGGTCTCCAGGGAAGAGAGACGCGCTACGGAGCGCGAGAGTCAGAATGAAGCCGGTCCTATCTCGGTTGGATGCGCTCTGAGGTCGTCCTCGAGGAGAGGACACCAGCCTCGTCCATCTCTGAGTGTCACCAGCCAGCTGGCATCGTGGCCTCTGACACCCACGGCACCCGAAGGCAGCTGCCCTGACACCTGTCGCCTGGGACCCGCGGGCACCGAATAATGACATCGTGTGGGAAATCAACAACAATAAACAAACCCACGAACCATCGGTAGCTCTGTTCCAAGTAGGAAGATGAGAAAGGGAGGAAGACAGGGGCCTTCGCTCCGTTGACAACCCTGGGGTGCGGGGCCAGTGATGAGCCTGACGCCTTGGCTCCCGCTGGGCGGGTGCCAGGGCTAAAATGAACGCGCTGGCGCTGGGCTGCCACAGACCTTCTTATATTTTCCCTAAGTAGTAGGTGGGGGTCTCTGCCCAGGGTGGGGCAGGACCAGGCCCTCTCTAGGCCTTTCTCGCCACCCTGAACACGCCTGTCTGTTCTCACCCGGGTGGTCTTCATTCATTTCCAAAAAGGACACGCGAGGATCTCAGATCATTCACTTTAAATCTTCCCTGTCTTAAGGGAATAAGAGAACAAACCACTGACCTGAAGAGAATATTGGCAAATCACGTATCAGATAAAGTACTTACGTCCAGGTTATACAGAGAACTCTCAAAGCGTGACAGTGAGAAAACGGACAACTCAGTAAGACGTGGGCGAGCCTTGAACAGACACCACGCCGAAGAGCGTGCACACATAGCGACAAACACGTGAAGAGACAGTCAACGCCATTAGCCACCAGGGACGTGTGAGCTACAGCTGCCTACATGGCCCAAACAAAAAATGCTGCTAACACCAAGTGCTGGCGAGAATGAGGGTCAGCCGTATCCCATTTATTGCTGCTGGGAACACAAAGTGGCAGAGCGACTTTGGGGAATACGTTGACAGGTTTTGTATTTTTGTTTTTGATAAAGTTAAACATACCCTTACCGTATGACTCAGCAACCCCAAGCCTACATTTTTACCCAAGAAAAAGTATGCTCCCACAAAAAATCTATACCCGAACACTTATCACAGTTTTATGTATAATGGCCCCAAACCGGCAACAACCCAACTGAAAAGCAAACTAATCCACCCATGAAGCAAGGAGCCCCCAGCTAGTGACCCATCCAACACATGCATGTGTCTCGAATGCCAGAGATCCTGATTCAGCAGGCCTGGGGCAAGCTTGGCTTGCGAATCTGAACTTCTAGAAAGTTCTCGGGAACGGCTGCTGCTACTGGTCTGGGACCTCCTTTGAGACCTCTGGCTTCGGGATGCACCTCTGTCTTCTAAGTGATTCTGGTTTGGGGTCTGAATATAAGTAAGTGCCAAGGACGCCAATTCTAATTTTAAATTCTCAGAAGTATCTCGCCATCTCGCCTTGGCAACCTTGGACGCTGAGAATGGATTCCTACAGAACGATGAGAGTGACTCCAGGTTTAAGGCGCAACGTCTTCAGAACGAATGATTCTGCCACGTTCACTCGCCACTCTCACCAGGTGAGAAATGCTTCGTATCAAGTCTCTCAAGTGAGTCTTCACAAAGTTCAAAATATTTTCTGTGGGTTTTTCAGATGAGTTCCCGTCCTGGTCATCTAAACGAGGAAAAGAACCCGCTTGTCCACCAAGGCGGTACCGCCTCACCACCTTCTCCTGCCCCGTGAGTGGAATACTGATGTCAGCTCAAGCCGCCTCCTTGGGATGAATGTGGGTTGTTCAAATGAGCTAACATGTCTGCAAGATATGCTAATCTGCAAAGCCAGCTGTAATCATGCATATGATCCCACAGTTTGGAGATTTCACCCAGAAAGCTCTCGAAACACAAATAGAGTGAAGCCTTCTGCAGCAAAGGCCAAGAAGCATCAGCATGAAGCAGGGGTTATCTGTGGTGGGTGCCGGTCTCACCAGCAGCTTCTCTGCCCGTGACAGTCTTCCCTCCCTCCACTAGAGTCTCTGCCATGAACGAGGTTTTCCCATGCGGGCCTCAGGGTGGAGATGTCGTGTCCAGAGCATCTTCCTGCATCTGGGGACACCTGTCCAAACGTCGTTGGTCAGATCGGCTCATTACCCATCGTCTTCCTAAATCCATGAAACATATATGACAATTCAAATGTTCTTTAAACTCTTTACAGACTAAAATCTGTTTTCAGACCAAGTGATAAGCATGAAGTCCTCGTCATATTACATCAAAATGCATGGGCTTCCTGAATAAGTTCAAGAAGAATATCTGGGAACGGCTAAGGTCGCAGACAAGTTAAAGATAAAGATGACCCCAGGAGAAGAAAACCTAACAAGTCATTACACTCTTTAAAGTATTTGGTCTTTGCACTCCCTTGCTCGCTCTGAGTGATGCATGGACGGACAGACGGACGGGTCGATGGGTGGATGGACAGATGGATGGATGAAAAGATGGATGACTGGATGAACGCGGATGAATGGACAGGTGGGTGGATGATGGATGGATGAACAGATAGATACACGGATGAATGGACAGAGAGACGAATGATGGATGTGGATAGATGGATGACGGACGATAAAGCACGATCATCATTAGATCCGGAAGGAGATCTGCCTCTCGTGCTCAACAGTTGACTCCTTGGTCAAGGCACCTCAACTCTCTGAGCTTCCATCTCCCCAGTTTTAACAACAACAACAACAACAGAATTCCTGCCCCACGGAAGTGTTGAGGTCACTGTGAGAACCACGTGAAGTAATAAAAAGCAAGTCGTCGTTACGCCACGCATTCAGCCGTCGGGTTAACTTCCTTTCCTATTTTGTTTTATTTGAACTTAGACCGATGTGAAGTAGGCTTTGTCCAACTCAAGCGAATGGTTCATCGGGCCCTTTGACCCAAGTCACTGGTTGGCGTGACAGTTTTCAGAAAGACTCGGCCCTGAGGCAACAGCAATAGCCAACATTTGACGAGGACATCCTGGGTCCCAGGCATGAAGCTAGTCAAGAAGAAACTTTAAAAGCGAAACAGAAATGCTAATAATAGGCTTCTGCAACTGTCAGGAATTTAGAGAAAGTGAGCTCCGCGTTCAGAGAACACTCGACAATGCCTTAGGTTCAAATGAAGGCGCAAAGGAGGTGTTTTCCGGATCCTTCTCCAACGGCTGCTTTGTCAAGTCCATCCACGCAGTTCTTGAGAGACATCACTGGCAACTAAATGAACACAAATCCACCGAATTTTGTTTCCTCTTTCGTCTTCTCAACAAGCCCTGATGGCCTCCCTTCCAAGGCCATGCCACTGACGTCCCCTCCCCCAGCTTAGGGTAACTGATGAGACCAGCCCCCGACGAGAGCCCCGAGAATCGGCTCATAGTCCAGACAAGCTCAGGGACTGCACCGCCGGCCTTCGGCCCAGAGGCCGACATGGGTGGGCAACCCCGAGGCGCCCTCAGCTTTTGCGAACTGTTCACTGGCCTGTCGGCTTCCTATTCCGCAGTCATCAGTTACACCACGGAACAGCCCAAAGCGACACCAGCGTGCCCGTTTGCAGTTCTCTAGGCTGAAAGTCTGCCGTGCGTCTCGCCGGGCTAAAAGCCAGGTGTCGGCGGGGCGGCGCTCCTTCTGGGGTTTCCAGGGGGAGAATTGATCCCCTGCCTTTCCAGCCTCTGGAGGCGCCCACTTTGCTCGGCCCGTGGTCCCTTCCTCCATCTTCAAAGCCACACAGTGAGCTGAGTCCGTCCCACGCTGATCTCCGGCCACCTGGTAAAGACCCCGGTGGCTGCACCGGGCCACCCGGAAAAGCCGGATCACGCCCCTGTTTTAAGGTCATCTGATTAACACCCTTAATCCTGTCTGCAGTGTAAATTCCCCTTCACCACGGGACACGACACAGTCACAGATTCGAGGGATTGGAAGGAGGACATCTCCGGCGAGGACATCTTCGGGGGCCACTGTCCTGCAGACTAGAACTCCCGCCTCCTCCACTCTTCCCCCGCCCACCGCTCTTCCTCCAGAGAGAGCCCTTCACAGGGGAAAGTCTCCCCCACAAGAAACAAGTGACAAGGCAGGCTGCAGACATTACCTCTCCGCAGAGGATCCGTTCTCCGCAGAGGGACAGAGCGCCGCCTCTGGGGTGGACACCTGGCACCGAGCCTTACGCCGCACGAGAGGCTCCGCAGCTGTGTGGGTAAGCGTGGCAGGCGAGAGCGGGCAGGCGGGTCTTCGAGGGTGTGCGCTGAGAATCCAGAGCCTCCGCTGACTTCTCCTACCGTCAGTAGATTAATTTGTTCCCCCAACGTCTACCGAGCCCCCCGACCTGTGGCGCGCGCTCTGCATGTCGTCAGGGGTGAGAGCGTCAGCCGAGATGACAGCTGTCCCAGGCCCCTGAGCGTCTGTGGTACAGCCCGTGGGGAGACGCCAAAGCAGATGAGGTGCCCAGAGTGTGGGGTGCCTCCTCCGTGGCTCAGCAGCCACGAAGCAGGCGGTGGAGGACCCACCACCTGTCTCCAATGGCCGTCTTAACCCTTTCCGTCCCACAGGATGACCCCTCCCCTCTGCGGGAAGACGTTCAGGAAGACGAACACTATGGCAACCCTTTTATCCACTCAGGCCCCGATAAAAGCAAACGTTGCCATGAAAGGCAAGAAGTGGTCACGGAGACAGCTCAGCGCAGAGGACCTCGGGGATCCGCGGAGCGAGCACTTACTGCAGAATCAGAGCCCCGTGGGACCGCGACCTCCAGCAAGTCCCCGTGCACACAGCGGAGAAGATGCTACTCGGCTGGCCGGGTGACTGTGAGGATTAAATTGAATGATAACAGATGGAAAGCCATCCTCACCGAGTAGGCATCCATTAAACGCTGGTTTTCTCTGCCTCCAGCACTTACTCACAAATTATCAGCGTTTGCTGAAGCCGGAAACCCCCGCGAGTCCCTGAAAGCAAATCATTAGCAGCGCCACGCTCATGCTGGCTGCGCCTCCTTTCCAATTTTAGCAGAATCATGTAGGAAGCACTCAGGGACGCACGGCTGTGACCAGAGAAGCGCTGAGCTGGGCCTGGTCCCTTCGGGTCCCACCCCACGGCCGCGTGGACTTCGCTCCACTTTTCCTAAGTTGCTGCAGCAGAAAGGGGAGAAGTCAGGCTTCCTTTGCTGAAACCCACCCGGAAACGCAGAAAAGGATGGAAAATTAGCTCTAGCTTCGGTGAAGGTAGAAAATGACGGCGACTTCACATAGCAGACCGTGAGCACCAGCGACCAGTGACCACCTCCCTGGTGGACTCCGGGAGCCGCGATGGCTCTCAGCGAAGCCCGGGCAGGAGGCATGTGTCACGGTAAACGTAGGGCCCTGGACACCCTGGGAAGGGGCGGGACGGGAAGGACAGCGTCACCGAGGACAGGTGCCCTGGCGCTGTGGGGAAAGAGAAAGAGCCTAGGATTGGACCAGAGGATAGGACAGGAGCGACAACGTGGAAGAACGAGCTTAGAGAGGAAGTACGCGAGACAGACGCGGAACGTTGCAAATTAGAGACACGAATAAGGAACAGGAGGAGATGGCTGGTTTATGGTTGCAAAACTGTTCCCGGAGGGAAAGGCGCGAAGCAGCAGGCCCTGGAAGAGACGAGGCTGAGGCCAGAGGCGCGGGACAAACCTGTGGCAAATGCCACCGAGTGGAGCGCAGAAGGGAGGGTGGTCAGGAGAAGGGGACGGTGCGCAAGGAAGACGCAGCCGCCGTCTCGGGTCCGGTCCACCTCAACACGGAGTGGCCTTCGGCTCATGCGTGCGTTTGGTGATCCGCCTGTTCCTTCTGAAATTCTTGGACTAGTGGGGCTCTGAGCAGGTGCAGACACTGTCCTTGCCCCTTGGACATCATCCGGGAGGACGCCACCGCCTCGCCAAGGCTCAGAGGGGAGACGGGACGGGGAAGAAGCGACAACACAAACCGGGTTCGGAGACCGTGGAGACGGTTGGAGGGAGATGAGAGAGGCTGGGGAGGGCACCGCCCGAGGCAAGGCCATGGGACAGGTAGTGGGGTCAGGTCAGGCTCTAAGGAGAGGACACTCTCCTAAAGCACAGAAAAGACCCGATTCCCAAATTCAGGGAGGAGAACGATACACGACTATCCACGCGGAGACGCATCCAGGGGAGGTGACTTCGGTTCGAGAGATTGTAAAACCCCTTACGGTTCCTTTGAGGGACAGCTGACCAGGCGAGGAAACCAAGTCACGACGGGAGACCCCTGCCCGGCCCACGTTCTCTCACAAGGTCCCGGGCCAGAAGCCCGCGGGACGATCCAGGTGACACTGGCTCTCGAACCGGAGCCACAGGAGGGGGTCCTGGTGCCTCTCTCAGGGGCCACGCTCCAAGGCCGCCCTGGGAACGCCCGAGTCACAGGGATGGAGTGCTGAGCAACGAGCAGCCCGGCATTCCGGGCCCGGGCCCGAAACACTCGCGCCTGAGAACCCTCTTCCCAGAGGCCTCGGGGGAGGGAGGGTGACCCCCGATTCAGTACCCAGCCAATTGGCATCCACGCGAATAGAAACGCAGCCTTCGTGGAAGCGGAGCAGGTGCACCTGGGCCAACGGAATCGGGGACGAGGAGAGACGCCCGCCCGCTGCGCGCCAAAAGCGTCTGAACACGGAACCGAGGCAAAGCCAGTGCGAGGGTCACGGGAACGAAGCCCCCGGCCGACGCGTGTTCTCGTTCCATCCAGGGTCTGAAGGTCATGACAGAAACGACAAAAAGGCAGAGACGGGGCCGGAGGAGGAAGTACGAGTCTCACGTCCCCCAGCGTTCCGGGCCGGGGCCTTCGGGGCCGCGTAAGTTGATCGATTGAGAGACAGAAATGGGGGCGGTTTTTAAGGCTCCGAGAGGGAACCCGGGAGGAACTGAAATGGAATTGGGGCTTTCCAGACGCTGCACGGGCTCCCCCTCCTCTCCAGTTCTCCCTCTCTCTCTCTCTCTCCGTCTCCATCTCTCTCTCCCTCCCTCTCCCCCCCGCCCCCCACACACACACAGGGGTGTTGATTCCAGGTAAAATGCAGAGGCGGCTTTCCACATACAAGGCCCTGGTCCTCACTTTCCCTGAGCCTCACTGTGATTCTCTCAACAGCCACACCCCCTGGGTCTCCTTAGTTCCCGTTTCCCAGGTGAGGAAACCGGGTCAGAGAGGGCGGGCCTCATGGCCGAGGCGCGGTGACCCGGGACTTGAACCGGGCCCCGCACGTCGAGCTTCCGTTCTATTAGGAATCGTTCTCGTCGCCTTCCCTCCGTCGGTGACAATGAGAGACCAGGGACGGCTCCGACATCTCTTCACTGGGAACAAGCGGAACGAAGGGTCTTCGGGATGCTGAGCAGGATCATGTTGTCCAGCGTGAACTTGCGTGCAGAAGCGGGGGCCATGCCAGGCTACGCAGGCGAGAGCGCGGCGAGGCACGCGGGCTCTAAACGCAGCGATGCCGCGTGGGGCGCAGCACGCGGCGGGGGGACCGAGCAAGTCAGCCCTGCGACCTCCGGGGAGGGGACCGGACACGGGGGACCGGGCTGGAAACTCGTACTGTAACGTAGTTTGTGCTCTCGGCTTCCTTCAATAATGAGCACGTCTTTTTCTTTTTTTTTTCCCAAATGATTCTTTAAACTCCTCCTGAAACCAAGAACAAACATTTCCTGGACACTTCCCCAGGATATGAGTGTGTTCCAGAGGCCCCCGCCCCAGTCAGGATGGCCGGCAAGCGTCCGACAATAGGATTGCTAGAAAGAGAGGAAAAAGTGACTTCCAGATGTGATGTTTCCTCATCAACAAGGGGCGGCCCGGGCCGAGCTCCTGGGGTGGCAGTCGCACGTCCAGGGACGTTGTTTTCCTGCTATAAAGGGAGGGAGGGCCCTCAGGAAGCCTGGCTTCTGCCAGCGCCTAGGGCGGGCGCGTGGGTCCTGTTTGCACAGTGTCGGGCACCTGCCCCCACCGTCGCTCCTCCTCGCAGCCCAAGGAACAAGAGCCCGGGCCCCTCTTCCCACCCTGGCACACGCGGCTCTGCTGTCTTCCTGCCTGGCAGGCGCCCCACGCCCTGGGGGACATTCTCCAGCCGAAGCTGGGCCTGTTTGTCCCCTTCACATGGGGGATCCGGGCGGCCTCAGAGGAAAAGGTGCCAGATTACCAGGGGCGCCTCCCCGGACGCCGCCTCCCCTCGCTGGGGAGAAGGATTTCCGAGCCAATTAGACGAGAAACTTCTTGGAGGTGAAAGGGCGACGCTTTGGGAAAACCACCCACCCCCGAGTGCTGCGGCGTTTTTACAGGGAAATCAGAGTCTCGTCGCAGGGGGCCGGGAGGGGACCCGCCCCGTTCCCAGGCCACCCTCCTAAGGCACGCGGCCACCGGCCACCGGCCTGCTCGTGGATTTCCATGACGGACAATTAAAGAACGAACCGGCTCGGTTAGGGAAGATATACAGCTCCTTCTCGGAGGGCCGTGGATGCTCCTCCTAACCGCGCACCGACGCGGAGATTAAATTTCAGAGAGAGATTTATTTTGTGCTATTGTCCCCTTATCCACCAGAGGATTGTGCAATGCGAGTAATCTGATCAGAATAATGCATAGCGACATATTTCAGAAAACCAATAATTGTGGGAACGCCGAGCTCCGCGAGGTGCCAAAATGAAGTCCAGGCTCGGCCTCTCCCGTTCCCCCCAATTCCTGAATCATTGCCTCTCGCCGTGGGGCGACGCTGTCCCTTGCAGGAGTTGCTGGCAGGAGCCACCAGCGGACTCGCGGAGATTTATAGTAATCTGAGATCTACAGCACTTCTCTCGGCCCAAAATCAAACTGATGTTTTATAGACGGGCCCGAGCAGGACTCCACCGCTGTTCCATCTTAAGGATCCTTTGTCCTTGGCCGGGAAGTGCCGGTCGTGTGTGTTTATTGTGTGATGAAGCAGTCAGGTCGAGCAATGGAAGAATTACTAAAACTGCTGTATTTAAATTCTGTTTACTCCTTTAACCTTTCGACTCACCTACATAAAAGGTAATCCTTCAAGAGCCAGACCCGAGCAGAATCATTGCCTCTTGGCCTCCCTCAAATCCTCCTGGAATAAACAGCATCTGTAACGAGATCCCTTCACCCGTTTTTTATTCCGCTCAGATTCGCACCGATTTTAGAACAGCGGCCGCTGCGCCTCGCGCGCATTATCACAACCGGGGCGACCGGGGATTAAAAAGCGGGGCGGGCCGCGCCTGCCACGGTCCCCGCACGGCCGTCTCGTGGGCACGATGCATCGTTTCTTTCATCCGCCCCAGCTCTGCGGGTTCCGCCGAGGAGCCGGGGTGCGGCCCTCATCTTGACGCAGAGGATCACCTCGCTCGCCCACATGGAAAGTGGCATCAGATGAGATTGCAAAGGTGCAGGGAGGTAAATGCACGAGCCTTTGATGGCCACCGTCCCGTTTCATCACGGAGTGGCCACGCACTGGACACCCCCCCGAGACTGCTCCCGGGAACGCGTCTTTACAAACGCCGACTGCGGTCTAAATTGCTTGAGAACAAACATGTCGCGTTGCTGAAAAATTGCGTTGAGAAGAGCACGGCGATCTAACAAGTGGCTTCGCAGCCGGATCAGCGAGGAAGGGGCAGGCGGTTCTGGGGAAGTCCGTGCTGCCGCCCGTGGGTGGGGCCTGCGTGTCCCTGGGTCCGGGAGGACGTGTGGCCCCACCTGCTTCCAGGGTGGCCGTCCCCAGCAGGGCGGGGCACCTCCACCCGGGGCCGGGTGCCTCCGCTCACAGCACAGGACACGGAAGGAAGGGCAGTGACCGCCACACCGGGTCCCCTTCCAGGATCCCCCAGGAACGGGGTGGAGACGCCAGGTTCGGCCCCGCCCAGCCACAGTTTCCCAGCCTCGGGTCAGAGACAGAACCTGCTCCGTGGAAACCGGCCCCAGGTAAGAGCTGAAGGAATGGCCTTGGTGTCACCCACAGGCGATCTGGCTCGGAAGCTAAGCTGCACTTGAACTTAAACAGGAAGACCAGGGGGTGCTGTGATGAGCTCTCTGGTTCCCCGGGCGGCTTTCCGTGCCGGCCCCGCAGCCAGGCCCCGCAGCCAGGCCCCGCAAACGGGCGACAGGCAAGGGAGAAGGCCCGCCCGGAGTCAGCAGTCATCCTCGGTTTATCCATGAAAACAGGAAATGGGGGGCTTTCCGGGAAGTGAATGCCCTGTGAGCCTCACGCGCTAAGACATCAATGTCGTCCGTCTTGGTAATAAACAACACCTCGTATTTATAGTTATAGTTTCATAGTCACTTCATTGTTTCTGCTTCTTAATCGTGTGAACCAGGTGGACAGCATAATCATCACGACGTGAGAAGACTGAAGTTATGCAGAAACGTTGACCACGTGCCTGCTGAAGTTAGAAAGAAGACAAAGACGTCTGTTTTCGCTGTGACCGTTTAGCATTGTGGGTTTTCCCAATGCAGTGGCATGTGTAACACCAAAAACGAACTATTATACATGGAAAGATCCTTCTCTGCACGGAATGCATCACATACGCAGAAACCCTTAAATTAATTTGGGTATTAATCAGGAAAAAGTTATATACAGAAAAATTAATTCCGAAGGTGTTAGAAAACAGAATAGGAGGGAATTACTTTTACGAGAGTAAACAAGAACGTAAAACACAAGGACATCTCATAACAAAAACTGTGCAGAATTTGCAACAAGAAAACCATAAATATTTCCTAAGAGGCATTAAAACATTTTATAGGCACGTAACACGGTCCTCGGTAGGAAGACTGCATATTGTAAAGATGAACATTTCTCCCAAATAACTTTTAAAAGGAAGCTAAATGCAATCCTGACCCCAGTGGGCATCGTTACGGCACCTGGCAGAACTGCTCTCAAATCAATATCCCGAAGAAATAAACCAGCGTGAAGAAGGTACTGGGGGAGGGGAGAACAATATGGAAGACAAAAGTCTCCCTCAAATAATGGCTTTCTCCTTTTAGAGAATCACAAACCCTGGGAAAGGGATGAGTGTACAAACAGACATTGAATAAATAGGGTTACAAAACTGTCCCTGTGCTTCCAAAACCGGGAAAGCAGTAGGCAGACCTCACATGATATGACAAAATAATTTCAGATGGACAGAAATAACCAAGTAAACTAAAATAATAAACATGTAAAATTTTCAAAATAAGACTTTTTATATAGTTTAGACCACAGATTTCATAAGCAAAGAGGATGTCTGTCGTTTTTAATGAAAAAACACCAGTGGAGAAGAAAAGCATTAAAAAATATGGATTGCTGTGATGATTTAAAGTTTTTTTAAAATGAAAGTAGACAAATCTGGGGAAAGATTACAAATAATGTGATCGGGGATCCGTAGTCTTAATATACAGGGATTTTATCTGTTAATAAGAAAAGGACAATTTGAGAAAAGTGGAGAACATTTCAGGCTGTGGTTCCAGGGGGTGAGAGGGACACACCCATGGCCGTCTCATGGCCCCGAGGGCCGCCCGGCGTGTTCACCCCCTCCGTCGGGTCCTGAGATTTTCTCCAGCCGCCCCGACGCGGAGGCATCGATCCCACACACTTTCTGCTCGCTGACATCATCATCTGCTCGGGCATCGCCCTCCCGGCTCCCTGATGAAGATGTGCTCCGGCCAGTCTCCGCGAAGCTGCAGGTGGGGAGTCCTCGTCACACACAGAAAAGCTGGAGTCCGTGCTCGCTCGGCGCGCGGAAAGGAAACGGGACAGTTCGGCTTTTCCGTGAGTTAATCCGTTTGCCTTATACAAATGAAAGCTTGCTGCGCTGCGACGATGAACATAAGTCGATTATGTTGCCAGTTTTCGTGGTTTAGGCACCGGGACTTTCTGGTCCAAAGCGTCTAAGCAGGTGCACGTGCGTGTGCGCACCCACACGCACCCACACACACGCACACACGCACACCCACGCGCGCACCCACACGCACCCACACACCCACACGCGTGCACACACACGCACACACACGCACCCACACACACGCACACACGCACACACACGCACACGCACACGGAGGAGGAGGCTAAGCACCAGCCCACCTTCTCGAAACCTTGAAATTCTGTTCATTGTTGTGCATTATCTTTGTCATTGTGCATAAAGAAGGAAGATGATGTCACATGGGAAGTTAAGAATGAAAGGGGACAGGAAATGACAAAAACTTCAATGGTCCTATTTATAGGCATAGTTTAGGGAAAAAATACATAAAAATGAATAAAAATGGGAAAACTCAACTGTTTTCTTTTAAAAAGATAAAATATTGTCATGACCTAACGTCTAAGGGCAAACATGTCTTACAATTTTATCGTTTTTGATTTACTAAAGGAATAGACGTTCTTTATTGAAAAATTAAATTAGGGAAACAGGATTCTGATTGCTGTGGCAGACTGAAGACATCTCGTTCCCTCATTCCTCTCCAAACCTCGTAGACATCACTGAAGAAACGTTTCTTCGTCCACGAGAGTGCTGGAAGTGACAGACCCTTCTCGATAGACCAAAACAGGAAGGCAATTCTGGAAAAATGAGAGCACCAGGAAGTTGATGAATCCTAAATCCCAATAAGTTAAAGGGGCAGCAATTCCAAACAGACAGAAAGAGGACTTTGGGGAAAATAAGTCCCCCTGGGAGAACCCCACAACACCCCACCCTCGGGAAAGTGAGAAGGCAGGTCACAGCCTGTCAGCCCAGAAATTAAAGTCTCCCCAGCACCCAACGAGACAAGGCCCCCAGTGCTCACGTACTGGTGTAGGCCCCGCCCTCGTCCAACCTCCAGCCTGCATGGCCTGTGACTGGCACTGCCTAGAGTTTCCTACCTGAACGCCAGGCTCGTGTGAGGCAAAATAAGGACGCTCATGGACCGTCAGTGACTCCGAAAGTTTTCAGAGGTCACTAGGACATTTACACTGGCAAATCTGTAAGATAACCCTAGTAAAGATGATGGTGGATGTAAGAAATAACCGTGAGAAAAGCAACCCAAAAGATACAGCCTTTAAAAGAAATTATTTTTGTGACGTAGCCATCAGTGGTGTGAGTTTTTAAAGATAAAAGCATCACGTGAAAAATGAAAACAATATGGAACGAACTCCCTAAACGGCATCAATAAAGCATAGGAGACGGAGGAATAAAGGTCATTAAAGAGGCCCTGTCATATTCGAGAAAACCGAAACCTATGTCAGACTGAAAAAATCAAGGCAGAAAAGTCAAGGAATTACATTTTATATAAAAGTACAGGCCTTTGGGTTAACAGTGTGAGGCCCCATACATTCAAGAACATAACATCAGATTATATAAAACGGTGTATAAAATACATAATAGATATATAAATCAAAAACAGAAAAAAAACACAAGAAACTAGCTTGTTCACAGGCGCAGACTGAGATTTTAGGGCACCTCCTGAAAAATTACAAAGTGAAAAATGATTCAGGTTCTCTCCTCATTAAATTAAAATATCAGGTGTCAGGTAAAGAGAATTTTGCCCGTGACAAATGGTGAATCCACGTATTTTTTAAACACTTGTGAAATATTTATTTTAAAAATGTACCCAAGGTTGAGTGCGTAAAGAAACTTCGAAAGATTCCACAGAAGCAGGAATCACAGAGACCGTTTCTCTGAATCCAAAGCCATAAAGCTGGAAACCAATAACCAAAGGACGGTCCCAAAATATCCGTCTACTCACAGCCGTGGCCCAGACCTCGAAATAGCCTAGGAAAGCGGGAGAAAACCCAACCACAGGCTCGCTGGTGAGATCGTTCCGTGTGAAGGCCCGTAGGCGTGGGCAAAGCAGTCCTCGCAGGAAAATTAGAGCTTCGCCGTGTTTGCAGAAATAATGACGAAACGTACATCGACTAAGCATTTAATTCAGAAATTAGAAAAATAACAACAAAAGCGTCATGTAAACAGGAGGAAATCGTTAACTACCCAAAAGTGAAAAACCCGCAGAGCCATATCTGGTGTCACATGATTCACAAATCAGAAAAGCGCGTGTCTTGTCCGGGGACCCAGACGTAAGCAAGGACCTGTCACGAGGGGAGCGGCACGGCGGTCCCCTCTGGCGGGGGAAAGGCACTGAGCCCCGGGGAGGCTGCGGGGACCCCGGGTGCTGGTGGCGGCCTGACGATTCGCTTGTCCCGGGGCACGTCCAGCTCTCTGGGCCCCTTTGTCACGTTTCTAACACAAAAGGAGGGAAAACGCGCAGCAGCAATTAAGATAGAATAAAATCCATCAAAACACAAGGAGTGGGTTGGAAATGCAAACACGGCTGCTCAGGACAAAACAGCAAAACAGCCAAGACGTGGCAGGTCTGGTCACGTGAAAAGGCTTCGGGACGCACCCTGGGGACATCGCCCCGCTGTCACGGACTCCTCTTCGTCCTGCTTTCTGACCTGGGCGCCTAACCCGTCCCTTCCGTTTCGGATGACAGAGGACGTGATGCTCCGACTTCTTCCCGAGCTTTAGTTCGGCTGGACCCCGGGGACCCCGATGCACTCGGTTTTCCTTCGAACAGTCTCGAAATCAAAACCGCAGTTTTGTGTCGTTCCCCTTTGACCCAGGAGTTGTTTAATAGACGGCGTTGTTTTTCCAGGTGGAGGAGCCTTTTCGGTTTTTTATTTTCTTATTAATTCCGAGCTTTATTGCATGCGGTCGTGAGGGTGGTTTGTATGACTCATGTTTTTTGGAATTTATTGAGGTTTCCTTTAGGGCTTCACATAGGGCCATTTGTGTGCGGACGTGGACTTGAAAGGAGGGCATGCCCTCTGGTGTGAGGGACCGAGAGTTAAAGTGCCCCCACCGGGGCGGCCCCGCCCAGCCCGCCGCTCCCACCGCCCACGGGATGGGTGGGGTGGCCAGCAGGCCGAGCCGCGCTGGCTGCGCGCTGCCGCAGTCTAAGGCGGAGGGGGACACTGTCCTACTGTGTGTCTGGCTGGCTGTCCTACGCCAGTGCGTCTGCTTCTTCCTTCTCCTGTGTTTTCTGCTCCATGCAGGTCGCTTCCGTGCAATCCAGTGCAGGAAAACCCATAATTTCCACATCTTCATTGCAGACTGGTTCGAGCATCGTAAAATGTGCTGTTTCCCCGCTTCAGAAGGCTTCCTGGCCTGACTTCTACCTTGTCTGTTGTCACACTGGGACGCCTGCCTGCTTTCCCTTGGTAGCGGCGTCCTTCCCAGTCTCCTCCCCCCGCCCTCTGACCTTGGACGGGCCCATCTCGCAGATGTGACTGGGGGTTGCATTTGGCTTCGTCTGCCAAGCGGATATCTTCCCCTTTAAGGAGGTAAACCCAGCCTCTGGGCCTGCTGGGGCGGGAGGTGCTGAGCTCCGTTTTCCGCGCTGTCCACGTGCACACGCGTGTGTACGCGCCCACAGGCAGGTCTGTGAACGTCACGGTCGTTCTGCTACGGACACAGGCGTATGCAGAGGCTTCGCTTCACTATCCTGGTATGCTTTCCTAGAGCTTGGGTACATTTACTTTGCCACTTAGGAAGGCTCGTGGTTTTCTTCTCGCTTTTCTTTCGCTGCTGACACGTTTGCGGAATAGCCTTGGTCTCCTCTTCACTGAGACGAATCAGCCAATTTCATCACAGCCCAAAACAGACAAAGATGAGTATCAGGTTCGGCAAGGGACTTGGGCCCTACGGGACCCATTTTAGATTTTTTAAAAAATGACTCACCTCTTAAGTGTCTAAAATGATGCATAGCCGATACCATCCAGGGGAGAAGGGAGAAAACCAAATCAGCATCCTTGTGGCTACCCCTCTCCCCAAACCCTGGCTAAAAGTGTTTCCAGTTAGGAACCCAGCAGCGAGCTGGTAACCAGTCACTCCGCCCCTCCCCTGTCGCTCCCCCTCACCACCAGGCCCCTGGACACGAGTAGCCACGCTCCTGAGTGCGTAACACCTTACTGGCTTTAGCGGTTAGGTTTTCTGCTTTCCTCTTTCACCTCGCCTCATTTATTTTTCTTTCTTTATTTCTTGTTTGTTTGTTTATTTATTTATTTATTTATTTATTTATTTATTGTTTACTTATTTATTATTTACTTATTTTGACACCGTTTCTGCGTTGGCTGTCACAGTCGTCGTTGGAACTGGCTTCCTCGGGCACGTCCTCCTCCACGCTGCATGAGCCTTCCCTACCCTTCACCCCGCACCCGTCCTCCCCAGCTCGGCTTCTGTGTCCCTCAGAGTGAGGCTGCACCCCTGAGGGTGCCTGCTGGTCGCCGCAGGGATCCCGAGGGCCAGCCTGTCCCTGTGCTGTGCGCTCCAGGGCCCACCTGCATGACCACCCCTGCTCCCACCAGCCACCCCGAGTCTGCGAACGTCTCTCTGGCCGTTTGCGGCTGCATCTGCACCTTCCTGCTTTGGGGGGATATTTTCAGTTTCCACAAATCACGAGGCATCGCCTTAGCCTCCTCCCGCTCTCCCTCCGCCAGCACGCAGTCGAGCCCCCGCCGCCTCGGCCGAGGGGGGCTTGGCCCACCTGTCGCGTTCTGCGGTTCAGCAGGCCTTTCCCGTCACCTGGCTCTTTGTCGTGTGCAGTTTCACATCCTCCATGACCCTGCTTTGTTTGCGCTTCAGAAAATACCTTGGGGAGACTCCGAACACACGGAGGTCGCGGCTCCCGCCCGCAGTCCACAGACCTTTAACTGTTGAGGAGAGGGACTGTGCTCCGGCAAGACCTCACTATTCCAGGATTCACTTCCCGCGTCTTCACAGGAAACACGCACAGCAAGCGCCGCACCGAGTCTTTCCACCCAGAACGCACCGTGTCTATTTGTGCAAACCGTGTTTTCATCTTTCTCGGCAAAATTGTGCAACTTTCTGCTTTTGGGTCTACGTTATTCCTCCTGATATTCTTCTAGGTTCTTGATTCCCGGTTATTCTTGTAAGAAACTCTTTCCACTAATTGCACCGATTACGGCTGACATACGAGGCTGCTGTTGAGTCGTAGGTATTGGTTGGGGGTCAACACGCTGATTTTATACTTCCTTGGCTGAATAAGATAAAAGATAAAATAGATTTCTAAGATGAAGGCAAAGATGAAATACGTCTATGTGTTGAAATAAATATTTGCTTCTTTAAGAGTGATTTTCATGAGCAATTTTCAAATCAAAAGATCTTTTTCACTTGATGGTTTATGCTCGTGACCATCACATAAATCACAGCTGGTCTAATCAGCAGAATTTAATCAGGAGAGATATGCAAAGATCTGATCCGCTGGTCTGAAGTACCTTTGAAAATGACATAATTCTTTGTAATAACACGTCGCTCTTTGAGCAAGAGCTTGTCAATGGCCCCTTTGGAGATGTTCTGAGAAACTGTATCTGTTTATAATCGGTATAGGAATGTGAACAGAAGTTTGCATATTAGAAAAAGAAATTCTTTGGGAAACTCACTCTGCATAGCTTTGATAATACAAAATTCTGAGAATGAAATAATGAAAACGCGCTTTGCACCGTCTGAGCGACCATGGTCCTGTGTCCGCAGCGGGCCTGACCGTCTGCCTGCCCTGAGGACACCCCCGAAGGCTGGTCATCTTGGAAGTCTGGGTGGCCGGAGAAGGGCCTGTTCCCGGGCAAAGAGAAGAGAACTCTGGAGCGGAAGGAAGAAACAGTAACATGGTGCCAGGGCCTAGAAGCGAGCGCATCTGCCTTACACAGAGGAGGTCCCGGGCTCGCACCCCGGTGGAGCATGGTCCATGGTCGACGGCCACGCCACCCTGAACATGCCCGATGTCTGAGCTCGGAAGCTCAGCGGGTCCGGGCCTGGTTAGTACGTGGACGGGAGACCCCCTGGGAAGACCAGGTGCTGTAGGCGTGAGTAATAATAATAATAATGAATAATATTAAATAATAATAATAAATAATAATAATAAGCTGCTTCCAAGAGTGAGGAGGACAGGATGGGAGAGGAGACAGGCGGCAGCAGAGGACCCCAGCTTCGGACAGGTTCAGCCGCGAGTGGGCGGGAACACCCCAGATCAGCCCAGGCCCCCCGGGTGCGGGGCGGAGCCATGGTGGGGGTCGGGGCCTCGCGACAGCACCCAGAACAACAGTCGTCGGTAAAGCACCTTTCAGCGTTTGCCTTTCAGGGTGGATCTGGACTCCGAAGCAGCTGGAAATGTCTCTGTTGGCACCCGTGCCCCCTTTTGCTTGAAGCCACCGTCACCGAACCTTGCACCAAGTCCCGCCCTAACCCCCGTTCCCCACGTGGCAGCTCACGCGTGGGTCTCCGCCACGACAGAACGAAAGGTCTGGACCAGGTGAGCATCCATGGCTCATGTCAGCCTGACGTTCTAGAAGCTTCTGAAATTCGTAAGGGACGTTCTCGTGTTCAGATCCATCCCCTGGATGATAACCTACCGAGCGCAGACACCCCCGAGGCGGGTGCCAGCAAGTCGGGCAGAGTCGGCAGAAGGGGGGGCGCCCGAAAGTGGGCAGGCGGTGTCTTCCCGGGTGATGAAAGGCTCTAATACGCGGTGGCGGTGACTGCGCAGCTGCCCGAACGCGCACACGAGAAGTGGACAAGGTAACGTGGGTGACTTTTATGTCCTGGACAAAGACACAAAAGACATTAAAAATGAAAGAAAAATCAACTAATGTCCGTGATGCTTGGGGAAGGGGGGACGAGAACGACAGCACGGGGAGCGGGTGTGATGGCAAAGGGCGCCCACGGGGACGGGGCAACCTGAGAGGCACCGGCAGGTCCCCTGCCTGACTCGGCAGGTACTTGGCATCACCCGCCAAGTCTCCTCCCGCAGGGCAAGGCCCCGGCTGCCAACAGAGAAGCTGGCTTCTGCCTGCGAGGCAGGCCCCACCGGGCGGCAGCCATCCGAGGCACCGTCCACGCGGAGAGGGACGTCCTGCCCTCTGCTGCCTTCTCGCGTCCCCGAGGACGCCGCCAGGAAGGCGGGGGTACGCCAGGGCCCTACAACAGCTGCTCGTCACCATGTTTGCCATCGTCGCAAACTCTGATTTTCTGAGTAACTCGTGGCCGTGTTGACCGGAGGGAAATCTTCTTCCCAGATGTGCCCGTGTCGCATGTGCCATTATCTCCCGGGAAAAAAGTCAAACGAAAGGCCTTTTAGAAAGAGCTAAAGTTCACTCGTTGGAAACTGGAAATGGGAATTTAGTGCCAGGCCTGCCTAGGTGAAGGCCTGGGCCCGGGCCGCAGTCGCAGCGCCCGGTGTCCGCGTGTTCGCCTCCCGGGGCTCCTGCTCCCCCGTGATTCCCGAGTGGGTCGGAGGCAGGAGAATGAAACGCCCCCTCAGCCTGCAGGGTTCGGCAAGCCCCTGACTGCAGCTTTTCAACCACGGATCGACGAGACAGCGGGCTCGCCCAGTTTATTTCCTCCACTCGGTGCGACGTCGGCTCAGGTCCCGGACCGGAGCAACGGCCAAGGGGCTGCCCACAGCAGGGGCCTGCGCGCCGGCCTCCCATCAGGAGGGGCGGGACCGCGGGGACGAACGTCGCCCTCACACGATCCGGACCCCTGGCAAGACTCGTCTCTGCCAGAAGGGAGGAGGGTGTGAAAGAGGGAGGGAGGAGCACGGCATCTTCCACGCCCAGCAGGAAAGTCACACCCGCACACTCACTCGCACTCACACTCACACACACTCACTCACACCCTCACTCACACTCACACACTCACACACGCACACACGCGGCCTTTCATCCCAGCGACGTGCTCTTGCTGGAAACTCGGAGAACCTTCGTCGCCTGCGGATCCATGACCGTAGGTACAGAAAGCCGAGGATTTAGAAGAGAAACCTGCGTTCCAGACCTTTCCGCGAGTGTTGCGTGAATCTTTCAAGAGCACCGAGATGTCTGCACGCGGAGGCGCTAACGACCGTGCCCTTTCGAACGCGCCTCCGTGCTAGGCCCCCGGCCCGGGAGGAACGATGAACGTGGTGGGTTTGGTGCTGAGCGCAGCTGCGGGCCTGCAGGGCGTCGGGGAAGGCCGTCTCCGGGTCACACCAGGCGGCGCGGCTGAGGCGGTAAGACACACACCGACTTTCCAAACGTTTACGACCTCAGAGCGAAAACGAGACATCCCTAGCGCGGAAGCTCACGGGACACGGCAACGACGAGGGGGGGGACGCAGCGAACGGCAGCGGACGCCCCGGGAGCATCCCGGGGCGGGAGTCGACTCGGCCCTGGGAGGAGGGGCTGGCCCAGGTGCCGAAGGCTCTTCCCAGGGTGGGGGAGGGACCCCGGCCCAGGCGGCGGGGGCCGCGGGCGGAGGCCTCGGGCAGAGGGACCTCAGGCGGCCACGGGCCACGGCGCACACCTCGTCCAGGCGGCCACGGGCCACGGCGCACACCTCGTCCAGGCGGCCACGGGCCACGGCGCACACCGCGTCCAGGCGGCCACGGGCCACGGCGCACACCGCGTCCAGGCGGCCACGGGCCACGGCGCACACCTCGTCCAGGCGGCCACGGGCCACGGCGCACACCGCGTCCAGGCGGCCACGGGCCACGGCGCACACCTCGTCCAGGCGGCCACGGGCCACGGCGCACACCGCGTCCAGGCGGCCACGGGCCACGGCGCACGCCGCGTCCAGGTGGCCACGGGCTTCGGGCAGAAGGGCGGGACAGAACACAGATGCCGCTCGGGCCGGGAGAGGAGGTGATGGGCCACGCATCCCTGGAGTTTGTATCTGCTCTCGCGGTTCATCAGGATCCGGAACCAGAGAAATCTAACCTTCAGCGCCATCGTCCTGACAATGGTGTGTGGGACGCGTTGAACGGGCAGGGAAACCGCCGTGACAGCCTCTGACCCCCTCAGTGACAGGTGTCGGACCCCCGAGCCTCGAGTGGCGGCAGCGGGGGGTGGGGAGGGAGACGGGTGTGCGCCTCCTGACGTGGGGTGGGGGGGCAGGGGAAGGAGCTGAGGGGGCCCTGAAGGTCCCGACGCGGCTGATGGCGCCACAGACGGGAGCTGGGGGCTGGCCGGACGGGGAGGGGGTGAGCAGGTGCCCGACGTGCTGAATGCGAAGTGACAGTCTGACGCCGGTGGAAACACGCAGCGGCGCCGTGCTCGCAGAGCGGCGTTGGCGGGAGGTGGGAACTGGCAGCGATGTCGCCGAAGTCACCGGCACCGAAGTGACAGCTGAAACCACAGCGCGCGGGGGCGGGGGGCAGAGACGCGAGAGTGGCAGGCCCGGGACCCACGTCCGGGCTGCGTGCAGAGAGGACGGGCCAGCGGCGGAAGAGGCGGCCCCAGAGCCACCCGGGCCTGGGGTCCGTACGCGGGTGACGCAGAGACGCGCCCGTCCCCTGTGGCGTCTGTGCATTGGGGTGCAGAGGGGCATCCCTCAGGCTGGCCTGTGACCCTTTACGTCGCCTGTGACATGCTGTGGGGAATTAAACGTCCCAGGTTAAGGCATCCCTTTGTCATCTGCTAGGTCGCTAAATGCCGCTTTTCACCCAGCAGGGTGCCGAGGACGCCGCGCCTGTCCGTGCCCTCCCATGAAGGGCGTGTGGCCAAACCCGCTCTATCTAGAACCTTCCCTGAGTGAGCAGCGGCCTTTCAACCGGAGAGGAAACCCACTTTCTAACAGAGCCTCCTGTGGAACGCGCCAGAGCTGGTCCACGCCGGTGACCTCGGCCCTGGGGAGAGCCCAGAGCCAGGCCCGGTCTGGGGCCCGCATCCCGGGCGCCCCAGCTCCGTCTGAGTCACCATCCTGCTCCCTGACCTGGCCCCGATCCCACGTGCCGCAGGTACTCGGGAGAGACGTGGCCCGGAGCCTCGCCGGGGGCGATGCTCACTGTCGGCCTTGCCGCGGGGGCGATGGGAGCGTCGCTGAGAGAGTCGGGGTCGCTTGCCCCCAAGGCCACCACGTGGCTGCTCCCCGCACCGCGCCTCGTGGGGCGCTTTGGAACGCTCTATGCCATTCGACGCGACGCCTGGAAGCAGGCCCCAGGCTTCCAGCGCCACCTGTGTCCCCTGCTCGCCCCACCCCCCGCTCCCGCTCTCCCGCCACCTCGTGCTCCACATCAGAGAACCAAACGTCGAGGGTTTCTCTCCACTTCCAAACCCCCGCTTTTCCTCCTCCGTTTCACTCCGCCGCGACGCGTGTTCACGAGCACGTGGCCCTAAGAAAACACGGGCAGTGACGGGAGAGCGGCCCTGTCAGATGGACGTGGGGGACTTCGTCACGGAAAGAGCCGTCGGTCACCACGGCGGGCGTCGGGGCCGGGGACGGGGAGGGTGGGACCGCTGCAGCCCACGCGGACGCCGGCAGACAGGGAAGCGACGCGAAAGCCAGCGTCGTGCTCTTTCTGTCTCCGCCTCAGAAACCCACTCGTGCAGCGTCCTCCTAGATGCAAACGCCGTCGGGTATGTGACGCTACAATCGGCATCACCGCGTGAGCAGGACTGCGGTCCGCGCCGCGGGTGTGCCTGCACGAGACGCTTCTAAGGAGCGACTTCCTCCCGGGAAACGAAAGCTCTTGTTTGGTGCGTGTTCTTCTGGGCCCACGTTCCCGCTTTGATCCCGACTATCGGGGTGAGCTGAGAAGTCTCTGGAACGTCCGTAACGGATAAGACATTTCGCTCTTCGCGTGTGATCTCAGTGTTTTGTTCGTGGGCGAGGGCGGTGGTCGGGCTCGTGTTTAACACGCGGAGAGGACTTGGTGTGAAATGGAAGAAAGGCGGCCCCCCCACTGGCCGACGTGTGTGTCTCTGTGCTTTTTGTTTGTTTGTTTGTTCGTTTGTTTTTCATTAAACAGCGACAGTGACTTTCCACGGAGAGAATCAGACTCTCCAGCTCTGCGAGGACAGACGCGCCTGGACGAAGTCACCTTGCCCGCCCGTCCTCCCTCCGGTCCTCCCGGAAAGTAAACAGATTTCCTGTGCACAATGACCCACCCAGCTCTTTGCCCTCGTGCACGCGCTCACTTTTTAGTTTCGAAGGATCTTGGAAAACTGAAGCAGCAGGATTTTGGCATGCTCCTCAGAACGCGCATAAATAAAGCTTTTTCAGCAAATCTCCAAGGGTTTGAGGCGAAACTTCGCGGATGCCAGAGCAGAAAGCTAAGAACAATTCCGGGGCTGTCTGTCGAGCCGAAAGAGGGGATATCATGTCCAGAGTACAACCGAAAGCATGATTTTTCGCATTAAAGAATTCGGTAATGTGGACTTGCAACTCAGGAATCTGTCTGCTGAGCTGCCCAAGCCTTCCAGCGTCTCCAAGTTTTGACTCTTGGCGGAGGGAGCCCAGCGGGGCGGCTTTAGGAAACATCAGCGTCGCCGTGGGGCCTCCCCCGCCACACAAATGGGTCAGGCGTCCGAGCACAGCCGCCGTCTGCACAGTTTTCCCTCCCCCCAGGCCCCCAGGACCTCTCCCTCTGGTCAACAGAAACGAGCATCACCGCGCAGGACAGGACGCGGCCCTGAAGACGTGCTCAGCAAATATTTGTTGAACAGAAAAACTATGACAACCAGAGAGGACAAGCCGTGCTCACCGCGATTTTAGGTGCCTCATTGCGGTGTGACTGACGTGGAAAGACGGAGCTGCCTCGCGGTTCCGACTGGACGCAGACGACGAGGCTCCACGGCACACGAGGAACTTGCTGGGAGGGTCGACCGGGCGCTAGGCGCGCTTGCCTTTCACGATTCATCCATTTTTTTCTGTTTCCAGGAAAAATGCAAGCGCGTGGTGGGAAGAGGTTTCAGAGGTGGGAAGAAAAGAAGAGGAAAGAGAAAGCCCGACTGCCCCGCACTCCCGTACGCAGCCCCCTCCTCCGCCCTTCCCCAGCAGCATCCAGATCGCCTCTCGTCGAGTCTGACCTTTCTGCACGGACAGGAGGTTCACCCCCCCGTGCTCCGCTGCCAAGGCAGGCACCACGCGCAGCAGCGACAGCCAGAAGGCCCCCGGCAAAGGCCCGCCTGGCAAACACCCCACGATTCCAACTGTCCACGCACTGGCCGGCGCCGGAGGGAGCGGCGCACCCACGTGCCCAGCGGCACGCGCTGGGGCTTTCCCCTCGGCGCTTCTGGAAGGGTGGAGGCAGTCACACGGTCCTGCCAAGCCGCTGACGCGATTCCTAAAAACCACGAAAGCTTTCCATTCCGTGTGTATGCAACGCACGCCGTCCGCATCTGTCCACTTAGGGCTCCTGTGAACGTCTGGTTTGCGCTGGGAGCCTCCCCGTGGCTGGACGGAAGCCACCGTGAGACCTGGACGCGATGCCTGCTGTTCTCTAATGACCCCTTTTCCCTCGAATAGAAACAAAATGGAGCGGAAGAAACTTTGGCAGGGACTCACCTTGTGCATTGGTCTGATGACTCGTTTTAGCCCGATTTCCCCCTTTCTACTTAACGTCCATCGAAGAAAGTTTTCACGATTTAAGGAGAAACACGTCACGCGACAAGGCGAATGGTTTCGTTTCGATTTCGTTGCTGTTGGGTGGACTCTCAATCCCAGTTCGCGGGCTCCAGCATCATCGGCTCCCCCGCCGGCCCTGTCCGGCCCCTGTCCGCGCCCCGGCGCACGCTGCACTCCGGCCACGCCGGCACGGAATCCTCGACTGCATGTAGAATTTTCTACAGGACAGCAGACTCGGGTCCAAACCAGCCTCAATAAATAGAAAAGATGGAAATCGTACGTAGCATATTCTCAAACCACAAAATATACATCAGTTAGATATCTTTCAAAAGTACAAATGCTTTCAAATTAAACAGTGAACTTCTTTATAACCCGTGGATGAAGAAAGAAACCAAAGGAGAAATTGGAAAGTCTCCCAAACTGATTTAGGACGCATAGCCAAAGCAGGGGTAAGAACGGAGTTTATAGCTTCAAGTCCTGAGAGCAGAAAGGTTTGTAAAGGAGGGTTTAAATCCCAGTTTCTATGCTAAAAAGCTACAAAAAAATCAAAACCTGAGTAACCTCAAATCAAATTAAGTTAAAAATGTATTTCAATAAAATAAATTAACTTCATACTAATGAAACTCCCTAAAATGGAACTAATGCAAAGACATTACAAAGCAAAGTATGGACCAATATTCCTTATCAACGAGAATGCCAATTTTCCGATAATAAACAACACGCTGTAACCCAGAAGTCTATCCCAGAAAGGGAAGTTTGACGTTTGGAAAAGACTAAAATGTAATTAACCACAATAGGCTGAAAAAGGAGATGTCATGACCATCTCGAGGACGCGGAGAAACATCTGACCAAGTCCAACTTACGTAGTTCACTGAAACTCCCAGCAAACAAGAAGTAGGAGGGGACGTTCTCAACGTGGCAAAGGACACCTGCGAAAGTGTGCGCCAGCGTCGCGCTCAGTGACGGAGGAAGGCCGGATTTTTCTGCAAAGGTCGGGATGGCACAAGAATGTCCACCTCGCCAGCTCTGGTCAGGGCTCCATCGGGGTATCTAATCAGTGAAATCAAGAGAAAGAAATTAAATGCATGCAGGTTGAAAGGACGAAATACAACTTTGCTTATTCAGAGATGTCGTGATCGTTTATTCAGAAGGTCTCATCAAATCCACCAACTTATAAAGATGCTAGGACTAATCGTCTGGTTGAGTGAAGTTTCAGTGTGTACGAGAGCTATGTGTGAAAACCAGTTTCTTCTAGGACCTCGTGGCAAACCACTCTGAATTGGAAGTACAAAGCGATATCATTTGCAGTAGCATCAAATCACATGAAATACCTGGGAGAAAATGTAATAAAAGATACACATGTGCGAGGAGACCCCTAATTGTGATGAAAGAAAATTAACCTCATTACGTGGATAAATATGTCATGTCCCTTGTCTAGAAAACCCGGTATTACTGCCTTCTCCCGAAATGTATCTTTAAACTCCATGCCAATCCCAATTTAAAAAAAAATGCTTTTTTGTGGAAATTGACAAGCCAATTCTCAAATTCGTATAAAAATGTAAAGGCCTTGATGTAGCCAAAGAAACTGTGAGAAAGAAGAAGGAAACCTTTTCCCAAAATGGGGCTGAAGTAACTGGCTTCCACATGTGAAGAATAAACTTTGATCTATCTCTCTCACTATTTACAAAAAAATAACTCAAAATGGATCACAGGACCAAATAAAATCCTAAAAATGTGAAACCTCCAAAACCACGGAAGGGAATTTTTGTGGCCGTGGGTGAGATGGATTTTTTATGTACAATTCCAAAAGCGGGGTCCCTGGGGCCAGGAAAAATGCTAAAGCAGAGCTCGCCGGCATGAAAACGTTCCATTCCGTGAGACATTGCTGAGACGATGACAACACAAGCCACATCCTGGGAGAAAACGTCTTCAGATCACATACCCGGTGATGGACTCGCATCGAGAACAAAGAGCTCTCAAAGCGCAGTCACGGGAAACAAACAACCCAGCGAAAAAGTGGGCGCAGCACCGCGACCGACGTCCCAGCAAACGCAGCGCAGAGGGGCAGCGAAGCACGCTGGACGATGACCACCATCCCTTGGCCCTGAAACCACGGCGACGCACCGCTGCGCGCGGGCGGCTGAGGACAGGGCGAAGCCGGACACCAGCCAGCGCCGGCCGCGGCGCGAAACGCAGCCCCCACCGGAAACCAGCGCGTCGACGCCTTCCGGAGGCGGTGACGGCGCCACTCCCCTCGTGGGCACTGACCCCAGAAAAACGAACGCGCACGTCCCCGGGAGGATTTGGGAATAGAAAGTTATACCAGCTTTATTTGCGGTTCACAGCCGATCGCCATTTCCACGTTTTAGTAGCAACAGTTACAATTGAAGTTTAAAAATACGATTCCATTTACAGCAGCCCCGAAAATCTATAATATTTAGGAATGATGGAAGTTAAATAATTTAGTCTTAAACTAAAGGCGTGAAGACCCTCCATACTTAAAACTATAAAATTTTACTGGGAGAAATTTGTTAAAGACCCAAATAACCAGAAAACTATGGCATGTTCATGGACTAGAAGATTCAGTATTGTTAGATGATAGATAGATAGATGATAGATAGATAGATGATAGATAGATAGATGGATAGATAGATAGATAGATGATGGATGGATGATAGATGGATGATAGATACTCTGCAAATTTAATTATAGATTCGGTGTAATTCTATTTGTGTCCTCACAGCCTTTTTAATAGAAATTGGCAATACACGTCCAAAATCCATATGGACGAGCAAAGGGCCTAGAAAAGCCAAAACAGGGTTGAAAAGGCGAAAGCAAACGAAGGACTTCGCTCTCTGAATTCCGGGTTTACGAGGAAGCTGGCCTAGCAGTGGGCAGATGAAAGGAGCAGGACATGGAAACAGAGCGACGCTTGCTTGGTCGACACGTTTTTTCCAAAAACAGCAGTAAATTCAGAAGGGAAACTAAATTCAGCAAACGGCACTGAAGTAACTGACATGAACATGGGGGGGCTAATTTTGTCCCCCCCCCCCCGCACACCGAGCCGAAGAACCCATCACGGAAGACGGCGCGAGCTCGGGGATCTAGGTGGGGGACGCTGCTGCAGCCCAGGGGCAGACGTCGCCAGGCAGACACAGCGGCAGCGGCGTGAAGAGGACGCGAGGAGTCGACTTCTTTCTCGAAGTGAAAAACGGGCTCGTCAAGACGCCTGGGCAGCAGCGACATCAGCAAAGCGGCCCCTGACAAAGGACTCGCGGAGAATCTGCGATGCCTCCTGCAGGGACGACAGCCCAGCCCGACGGAAACGCGGCAGAACCGCCCCTGGGTCGACGTTGCGCAGACGGGGCAGCCCAGTGACCGACGGCCTCGCGCCGGCGCTCGGCGCCCCTCGCTGTCGGGGGAGCGCACGGGGGAGCCGCCGGGCGACGGCGCGACGCGTGCCGGATGGTGGGCGCCCTGGGACTGCCGTGACCGAACCCCCGCAAGGCAGCGGAGCCCCCGGAACTCTCCCGCAGCCCCGCGCGACGCGCCAGGTGTCCGGCCGGTCGCCGGGGAGCGCGCTCCGGCGGCCTCACGGGAAGCGAAGGCACAGCCGCCCCGCCTGTCCCCGAGCAGGCAAAGCGTGGGACGCGCACGAGGATGTTCACAGCGGCTTTGGGGGGGACAGTGCTGTGTATGGTGGCAGGGAGGCGTGAGTCCACCGGGCAAACCCGTCCACTTAAAGGCGGACCCGTCAGCGTGTGCGAACCCTACGCTGGGGAAGGACGACAGGACTCAGGAGTCTCCGGGTGGCGGTGTAGGAGCCCTGCAGGGGTCGCAGAGGCTGGCGGCTGTCCGCGGCGGGGGGAGGGGGGTCGAGGCCGGTGGACGGGGACAAACTTCCAGTGACGGGCCCGGGGCCGGGGCGTGCAGCCTCTGCCTTAGGCGGCAGGGCCGTCCTGCGCACACGTGCTCCGCAGCCCGTGCACGTGTCAGGGCGCCGCATCGCACGCCTTACACGAGGCGTGTGTCAGCTGCACCCAGTAAAGCTGGGGGCTCCCTAAATAACGGTGGCCGTCCAGCGAGGGCAGGGGCACGCAGGTACAGGCGAGCCAGAACGCAGAACAGTCAGACCCGCCGCAGCTGGGCGATGGGCACGTCCGGGCCAGTCGTTTGGCTTCTGTGTGGTTGAGACTCCGTAATAAAACGGGTAAAAAATCAAAACAAACAAAAAAAATGTCAATGAGCTTTTGAAATAACTGCCTTCGACCATTCCCGTGATAGAGTTATCGACGCAAAGCATTTGAAAATGTTAAACGGTTTATAAGTCACCAGGAAAACACGTCGGGCCTAGGACCACCCGCACGTGGTCACGCGTGGAGGCGTGTCACGAGTGCGTACGACACGGAGCAAGTGCGCACGCAGCTGGCGACAAGGACCGTCGGGCCATGGCGCAGCTCCCGCGCCCCAGTCACTGGGGACAGGGCCACAGGGCTGTGGGCTCTAGCTGGCTCCGGCCCTGTCCTCAGACGGGCCAGTTGCTCTAAGTAACTTTCTCTATCGAAGGAGAAAAGTCACAATGACACTAGCGCCTCCAGACGCGGACGCGAGAGCGAGCGAGGCGACCGCGTGGAGCGGTCACGTGGGAGGGCGAAGCCTCCGTGCCGCATTGGGGCCCGTGGCTTACGACACAGCGACCTGGAAGGACGTGGCCAGCAGGGAACAGGGCGCTCTGAGCCTCGCGGGCGCGCGCGTGTCTCCGCGGCGCTTTCAGAACCGCGTGCAGGGGGCCGGCGGGCCTGCGCACGGGAGACGGGGAGGAAGCAGGTTCTGACCCGCTTCGTCTCCACCGCCGGACGGCCGTGCGCACACACTTTACTGCGGAAATCCCTGCGGGAGAAAGGACTGTGTGGCTGTGGGCCCGACTCCAGCCCCCAACTTCCCTTCCCGAGGGAAGTGTCTTCCTGTAACGTAAATTTTTATGAAAACGGGTTTCGAGGAGATGCGAGCGCCGCGTCCTAGGGAACACGCCCAGGGAAGCGACGCCGGCTCCGCACTGCTCGGGGAAGAGGAAGCCTGCGGGCCCCGCGGCCTCGGCGAGTCGGGGACACAGTCGCCGCTGCATCTGTGACCCGGACGGGAGCGCACTGGCCAGCTCTGGCCCCGCCGTGCTGGCTGAGGCCACCCTGCGTGGACGACCGGGCGTTTAAGGAAGGACGCAGCCGCCGGGGACAGAGCCTTCTGGAACTCAGGGAGCGTCGGGCTGTCCCCACCGGTCGGAGGTAACTGGCCCCGATGCTCCCCAATTAAACCAGCGGAGCACCAACCCTCAGGCCTCGAGCCGGCGAGACTCGTCTAGGAATTCACTTTTCCCATCTCGCTGTAACCAGGAAAGAAATGCATAAATGGAGATGTCAGAGCAATTGCAAAGGAAAACGTCAAACGGAAATTTCGATAATTCTGCCCGTTCAGTGCGCGTCCCAACGCCACAGCCAACACGGCCAGAGCGCGGAGGGCCCGAGCCAGCGTGGACCTCGCCGCGACGAGTCATTACTCCAATTTCCAGACCCACCACTCACGGCGCGGAAGACAGAGCGAGGCCCGCGCCGCCGGGCCCTTGGGGTCTACACGGCTCTCGCCCGGCGGCACCTGCTGGGCTCTGAACCGCCAGGACGTCTTCACGTCCCAGGACAGATGACACGTGCCGTGATCAAAGACGCCAGGAGGAGGAAGGGAGCAGGGCAGGCGAGGCGCCGGGTCCCCCCGGCGGGCCCGGTGGCAATCGTGTACTAATGAGAGCATCCAGGCGACGCGGGTGACACACCAGGAGCGTCCTTCCCCAGAAGAGGCCTGAAACGATGGGAGCACAGCCGGGGCGGTGGAAGGGAGTACAAATTGGGAGCTTCTTGTTCTCCAGGCGCCGAACGCAAGTTAATGACCGCCAGGACCGCCGGCGTCCTCTCCTGCCACCGGCAGCTGGAGCCCTGATGCAGCCGTCACTCACTCCGGGGCCCTGGGTGATGACTTCGTCGTGTCCTGGCGAGTTAACGTGGACAAGTTCGACACCACAGGGACGCTTCCCTTTTTATTCTATATTTCTTCACCCGATGCGAACGGTAGAGCGACGTGGCGGCCAGAATGTCGGGAGGGGCAGAGCCTTGATAACTGAAAATTGTCCTAAAATGTGCAAACAGCAGATAAAGGCGGTTCGGTCTGAATTTCCCCACTGTCTCCGCCGCTCGCTAAGTCCCCGACGTGGACAGGTCGGTCGGCTTCTCGGAGTGGCTCAGGTGACTCGTCCGTGAAACGCACCGCTGACACCTGAAGGCAGGCCCTGGCCCAGGGGCTGCCCACAACGCCCTGCGGAGCGGCCATTGCGCCAGGTGCCAAGAGGGGACCCAGAGGGCACAAGGAGACTCTGTTCCCATCTCTGAGACTCTCTCCACCCAACTGGGGCGGGGGGGACAGATGGAAATACCTATAACAACGCAGAAAAGGCAACCTAATGGCACAGGGACACGAAATGCTAGAGAAGCACAAAGCCAGGAGAGATCAGTTCCGTCTGGACCGCAGGGGACAACCGCGGGAAGGAGGCGGCACGCGAGCTGACGCTTCCCAGGAAGGAGGCGACGAGGGACTCAGCCGGGATGAAGGCAGCAACACGGGACGGGGGGGACAAGTCCGCGGCTCCGAGAAAGCCGGGCAGGCAGCCTTGAAGGTGACGTGGGTGTCCCCGCCGTCCCCGCGCCCCGCCCGTCGGCACCGGGCCCTCAGCTGAGGCTCGAGCTCCGAAAACCCACGACTTCGGAAACCAGCTTGCAGGAACGAGCTGTGCCCAGCGTTCGCTCACAGCAATGATGTCGTTCACTTCGCTGCAGTCATCGGGTGTGAATGCGCGATTATAGGTGATCATGTGACCGGCCAGCGGCGTGGAGCGTGTACACACACGTGTCGCGACAAGCGCACGTGTGAGTGAGGAGCTGTCACAGAATCGAGGACTCGACTCGCGATTCCAAATATTCCTCGCAGACGTGCATGTCCCTCCTCGGTCTGTGGCACTTCAGGCTTCGGTGCGGACGACGCTGATTCTCAGAGGCCGGTACGAAGCGCCCTCCAGATGGAAACGGCAAAGGACTTTCTGAATATTCGCCTGTTACGGCTGCTCACGGTCCTCTCAACGCCAGGGAGAGAACACCCAGCGAGCCCCGTGATGAAACGAATACACGTCCAATCCACTGGGACAACAAACGAGAACAGAGACAACCAGACCCCAAGGAACTGTCATCACCATCGTCACAGAGCGCACGCGGAGGGAGCCGACGCACCGCGGAGGGCGGGGGGGCAGCCGGCGGCCCGTTCGGCTCCGCCCGCCTCACCTCCCGCGCCGTGCTGCCGCCGGAGCCACACTCGGAGACAGACGGAGACGGAGGAATTTCAGAACGTCCCAGATGGCCAGGGAGAAGGTTCCCATTTCGTGTTCGTTTCATCTTTGCGCAAACAAAGCGCTGGCAGGGAGAGGGCCCACAGAATCCCTGCTGTGGTCTCGTAAATGCGAACCAGAGCCAGGGACGAGAAATCAAAGATGCTTTTTTCTGGATGACAAAGAGAAGTTTCCAGCATCCAAGATGCCCTCGTGCAAGGGGGCAGGGCACTGTGAGCGGAGACGTCCCTGCGAGGGCTGCGCAGGCATGCGTTGCTCGAATCCGTACGTTCTCGGCGAATACTGAGAGCCGTTTTCGTGAAGCCACCGGAGGCGGGGGCCTCAGCGACCCCCAGTCTACGGAGGAGAACAACGAAGCACGAGGGGGTGCGCCATCTTCCTCAGGTCACCCAGCGGGTGGGCCGCCCTGCCGTCTGGTCCGGCGGCCCGTCCTGGACCGTGGTGCTGCCGCGAGGCCCGCCCTCAGCAGAAAGTCCGGTCCCAGGCGGGCGACACGTAAACCGAACCATGGCCACATGAGGCCTCAGGGCCCCTCGGCGCGGCCGCGGGATGGGGAAGCAGGCTCGCGGGGCCCCTGGGAACCCCAGAGCGAGGCCATCGGGTATTTCAGGGAAGATGAAGATCCTCGTAGAACATCTGGCGTCTCTGAGCTGCTCGAACTCCGCTGGCCTCTTTGACCTTCCTGTCCTCTTCACTTACTTGGCGAGTTTTCAAGGGAGACCACAGAGAGGCCCACCTCCCACCCCGTTCGATGGGAAAACAGCAGCAACGAGGTTTCGGAGAAACGAAAACCACCCGAGGACCAAGCCCGACCACAGGAATGCGGCGGGGACTCAGCCACGGCTCTGCCGTGGGGGTTTGCGGTGTCTCCTTCAGCTCGTGAAACTGGGGAGATGCCGCGTGAGGGAGCGCCTCTCGCCAGCTCCCCCAGGGACCACGGCCGGGAACCAGGTTGGGGTGCGCGTCCCGTTTGGATAGAAAGTGAAAGAAAGCATGGCTCCCCGGGAGGCGTAGCGGGTGCGGAGGGGCTCTCCTACACAGTCCTGAGCAGGATTTCTGTCGTTTCTCGATAGCAACGGATTTAAACCTCCGCCCAGAAGCAGCTCAGCTCGATCAAAGCACCCACCGGCGGCCGCGCTTGGCGGGGACCCCTGCTCCGGCACCAGGCAGAGGCCCAGCAGCTCCTCCCCAGGACGACTCCCGCCTTTCGGGACACACGCCTGTGCGCCGAGCGCTGAGTGGCCGCTTCACTGCGTCCTTCTATTTGACCCCCACAACCTCTCAGGCGCAGCACCTAACGCACCGCCTGGCAGATGACCAGGGCTTGGAAAGAGCCGGTTCTTCGTGGTCACGCTGGCCCAAGGGGACCCGGTTCCGACAGGCAAACGGGGCACGGGCCCCAGGATCGTTTGGAAGGAAACACGTGAAAGACGCGAATGAGTGCGTGGCGGGAGGGAGGGAGCAAAGACAGCAGAACCAGGGGCGCCCCTTTCCCACACACACGAGGGGCCGGGACAGTGTCACTTATGACTCCCCGGCGCGTGGCCCACCGCTGGGAGCACCTGCTCTGTGCCAGGCACCGGGAAATAAGAAAAATATAAACACGCGTGAAGTGAATCGGTGTCACATGCAAACACGCGCGCTGACGCGGACGAAACCGCGGGCGTCGGGCCCCGATGGAGACTCCTGAATGGGGAGCCGGGGCCATTCACACGGCGGCCGGGTCCGGGCTGTACGCGGGAAAGCTCCGAGCGCTCTCGCCCTTCCCCGAGGGAGGCTCCGAGTCGATTAGCCAGTTTCTACGTCTGGAATTGCGCAAAGGCCATGAAACCTCCACCCGAGACTCCACCATCAGACGGCCCCCCCTTTGCAGGTGGGGAGATCCGGGAACCGGTCCTCTGTGTCCATTCGAATAAGAAAGGCTGCAGGGGGCAACGGTTTAACGCGCCGAAGTGTTCCGAGGGACTTCTCGGCTGGAACACCCACCCGCGCTGCCTGAGAGACGGGCAGGGAAGAGGAAGAAGCCCAGACAGACAGCCCAGCCAGGCACGGGCCAGAGAAACGGGGACGCCCGGCGCGGCCCGGGCCGGCCTCGGGGCGCCGCAGGCCACCCGCGCCGCAGGCGCCACGTGCCAGCCTGCCCTTGTGCGTCACGGCAGTCACGGTCGCCGGCCAAGCAGTACAGCTTCGCGCCCAGCACCCCGCCGTGACTCGACGGGGACGGCTGGGATGAGAGGGCGCGGTCCGCAGGCTCCATCCTCGCCGGGGTCTCCCTCCACGACCTTTCACGGTGGCGACGCCCCTGACCGTCTGGCATTTTCCGAAGCGAAGGGTGCAGCCCAGCCCTCCTTTCTGCAACTCCTGCCAATCCCTCCACTCCAAAAGCGGGGAGTGGCCTGTTCTAGAACGTTCCGCGAAGCACCACGCTGCAAGGCAACCAAAACTGTGACGTGCTCGAAGTCGCAGAGTCTCCTGAAAGGCCCGGCCCAGGCTGAAACAATGAGGCCCGGAGCCCACCGCTCCTGCCCGGAGTTTGTGGAGTTGGAGGCTGGGACAGCGAGGCCCACAGTTTCCTCCTCCCCAAGGACGTCGCTTTCAGGACAAAGAAAATTTGCTTTCGTGACGTCCCTCGTTTCAGCAAATGAACCGAGTCCGCCCATTTCGTGGGTTCCCGTTCGATCCGCCTACGCAGCGGAAGCTCAGAAAACAGACAGAGGGCCGAGAGCCGCTCTGGGTGCCATTGCCAACTCTTGTCAAACTTCTCAGCCACAGAATCATCCGGCCTTTTTACCGAGCAGCAGGGCTCAGACTCAGTGTTGGGGACACAGACATATGTGAGACGTGGCCGAGCTCCATCTCCATCCTTCCGCAGACAAGGGACAGGCAGACAAGCAGACAACTGCGCGGAGTGCGACGCGGGCCCTATTTATGCACAACCCACTCTCGCCTGTGACCTTGATAACTGGCACGGCTTTATTTAAATGGAAAATGCGAAGCGAAACAGAGGTAGAAAGGAGGGTTCACGACAACAGATGGAAAAGGCGAACCGACAACTGCACACAATATGGCAAAAGCTCTTATTTATCAATCTGCAACAGAACTTTGTTTGTAATCAGAGCGGCTGACATATTGTTTTAAAGGGAAAAAAATGAGAAAATCTGGGAGGAAAATAGTTTAAAAGGAGAGTTTCGTGTAATAGATTGAAGTAAGAGAAAGACAACTAAAACGTGAAATTCTCATAGTCGCAAAGGGTCTCCTGAAAGACCCGGCCCAGGCTGAAACGATGAGGCTCGGAGCCCATCGGGGCTGCTCGGGGTTTGTGGGTTGGAGGCCGAGGGCAGCGGGGGCCACACCCTTTCCTCCCCTCCAGCTCCCTTCGCTTTCCAAGCAGTACGGAGCCACGGCCCAGAGCGGCCTCCACAGCGCCCTGGCCCGGGCCTGGAGCAGTCCCCCTGTAGGAGCTACCACAGAGGGTGGCGGTAGGGGGCCATGACGCAGGCCCTGGGGCAGACTCCACGCCCATCACCTGGCACAGGGCACGGCAGCACCTGCCTTTTCAGGAAGACGGATTTCGTTTGAAGGTCAGATGTTCAGCTTTTCTCTGGTCAACACAATGACCCAGCGCGTGTCCTACTAATTTCCTAAACCGGAAGCGTCCCGTCCGGGCACAGAAGGCAGGAGCTGGCCACTACTGGTGGGGTGCCCTGGTGAACAGAGCCACCTAACCAACAATCGGCCTCCCCCGTCCACCAGGGCTGTCTGGGAGGCCCAGTGGCCCGAGCTGTGAAAGGAGACCCAGGGACAGGAAGGGGGCCACCGAGGAAGACGGCGTCGTCGGATAGGAGAGGCTGGCAGCTACAGAGCACCCAGTCCTGCCCACCTCAGAAGCAGGACTGATTGCAGAACCTCTGGCGGCCACCTGACAACCGCAGGGCGGGAAGGGCCCTTCCGGTTCCTGGGTGGCACCCGCGGGCCAACGCGGGAAACGGGCTCCTTCCTAAACGCCCCAGAGCCGTGGGATAATCGCCTTTCTTGCCTAAATCGCTGCTACCTGTCCCTGTGAGCACTCCGACACGCCAGCCGCCGTCGGAGCACGAGTGCTCACCAACTGCGCCGTTGTCACTCCTCCACGCAGGGACAATGGCAGGTGGGAGGAGCGAGGCTTCGTTCAGACGGTGGCTGGACTGAGCTTTGTCCTGGGAGAGCTCGCGCGACCCTGAGCTGAAGTCCTGGAGGCAAGGCCGGTTTTCAGCCTGAATTTGCAGGTCCCCCCTGTTTCTCTGTCTTAATTCCAAGTGCGTAGAGATCTGCACTATTATAAGACATGCCGGTGCCTCCGAGAAATTGCTAGGCGATGCATGATTTGTAGCTCCAGCGTTCTTGCTGAGTTTCCCATGATCCGGCAGACTTTCAAGAATTAGTATCTGCGGCGGAGCACCATTGCTACTAATAACATCACCTTGAAATCCTACCGCACTTGGCTATCTACAGCACTTTCGGATACGCTCTATTTTTAAAATATTTATAAATCGCAAAGAGATCGCTGTCTCTTTGATTGAATGTAGAACGGAATATGTGAAAACTAGAGTGCAATCATTTATGTTATCGACAGGCAAATGACGTGATAACACAACTGGCTAGGAAAGGGAGAACCATTAAAAATGGGGAAAAAACTAGACATGAAATAAAATATTAAAAAACTAAAAATTAAATAGCCCAATGCATGGAAAATGTGTAAAATTTGATAAATAACAGGGAGGATAAATTAGAGAAGCTTCACAAAAAAATAAAGAAAAATGATACTTTCAGAAGGATGAAGGCGAAAACTGTAGACATAAGGACAAGAGAATAAGGACCAGAATTCACAACTAAAATTCCAGAGGACATGAACATAAGCAACATGGGGACTGGCCATATCCTGGAACTCAAAGCAGGTCTCGACAAAATTACTAAGACTGAAATCATTCAGAGTATATCCTCAGACTATAGAAGAAATAGTCTAGGAATAAATAACAAACATATAACCAGAAATTCCTCAGTCTTTGGAAGTACAGCAATGCACTTCTAAATAACCAGTGGCTCAAAGATCAAAATATAATGGGAATTATAAAATATTTTGTATTAAAGGATAGGAGACACAACACGATTTACAATGCAAATAAAGTATGCTTAGAGAGAAAGTAATAGCCTTAAGTGTTTGCATAAATACGAAATAAAAAGGCTTAAAATCAAAGACTGAATTATCCATCTTGGGATGTTAAAAGGAAGAGGAAATTAAATCCAAGTAAAATAAAAGAAATTAAGAAAAACATTTTTAAATGTAAAACAAATGGAGAAGAGAGAAAAAAATCAGTCAAAGTGGTTCTTTTAAAATCTAAAAAAAATTACTTTTTAAAAGGATCATTCTAGAAAAAAGAGAGTACATATCATAAAAATGAAAACTTAAAAATGGAACGTCGCTACACAGTATACAGATGTTAAAAAGAATAAAAACACTGATATGGAGATCAATTGTAATTAATTTTTAAAATTTAAATAAATAACTAAATGAGAATGAGAGGATAGTAAACAGAATTTTATGCAGATTAATTTAAAATTATTAAATAAAAAAATTCCTATGAAAACACATCTTAGAAAACTGATAAAAGCAGAAATAGAGGACTTCGGTCAAGATGGCAGGGTGGATGAACGCTGTGTTCGCCTCCTCTCAGGACAGCATAAAAATCACAACTAAACTACAAAGCAAGCATCACTGACAATCACCTGAAGGCTAGCTGAACGGAAGCCCTGCACCTGGGGACACACAGAAGAGGCCACCTAGGGACCGGTAGGAGGGGTGGGGACGGGGATGAGCGGGTCTCACACCCACATGGGGTGACTGAGAGTCGGGAGGGAGGTCTTGGCTGCAGAACCACCCTCCCTGCAGGAGCGGGGTCCTGGCCCCACATCGGGCTCCCAGTGCAGGATCCCAGTGCAGGAAAGAGAAGTCCCCGCGACTTCTGGCTGTGAAAACCAGCCGAGACGGTCGCCACGCGACACGGAGAGCAGGTGGAGTCCCAGATGCTCCTCCTGGAGGGCCCGCGTGCAGACTCACCCCTGCCTGGGTCGCCTGCTCTGAGCTCCAGCACTGGGGACGCGGCCAGCGACGCACAGAGAGGACCTGAGTCGTCGGGCTTCAGGGCAATAGCTGGAGGGGCAGCCTCCCCCCAGACAGAGGAGCAGACGGAATCCACTGTCCCTTTGTCGGGCCCTCCCCAAACGGCATGGAGTCACAGCTGGGTACCATGTCCGAGTCTCCGTCACCCTGGCGGACACCATTCCGCCTGCCCAGGTGATTCCCCGAGGCCGTGCCTCCCCCAGCTTGTGGCCCCGCCCACGCTGATTCCAGAAGCCTTTCCGTACGAACAGCCTGGACTGGCTAAAGCTGCGGACTCCCCCAAATCGCTCACAGCTTCGCCAACCTGAACAAGCAGCACCTGGCCCCGGCACGCATCACACCTCTTGTGGAGCAGCTCCAAGCCCAGCACTAGCACAGCTGGCCTCGGTTCACGGCTGGGCCTCCTGAGGCACCGCCAAGCCCAGGGTGGGTCGTGTCCATCTGTGCATTGATTGGCGGCTCATCCCACGTGCCCCCAGGGTATAGACTGCGGATAAAGTTGGCCTGCAGCAGGGCCCCTCCCAGAAGGCCCCAGCCTGTGTGACCAGTGGCCTGCTTCGGTCGGAGCCAGAGCACCACCAAACCCATTTTACAAGAAATGTTGGAGGGACTTCTTTTAGAAGAAAAAAGATGAAAATGTGAATAATAAAATGGGGAAAATAACTTTTCTATCAACCACTACTTGAAACGTAAATGGATTAAATGCTCCGATCAAAATACAGGCTGGATAAATGAGTAAGAAAACACGACCCTTACGTCACAATCCTTATACCAGCAAAGTGGACTTTAAATAAAAGGCTACAACAATAGACAAAGAAAAACCCAGGAATCCCACTTCTGAGTATTTATCTGAAGAAACCCAAAGCGTTGCTTCAAAGGGACACGTGAATCCGTACGCTCATTGCAGAATTACTCACGATAGCCAAGCTATGGAGGCCACCTGTGTGTCCACCAGTGGGTGAATGGATAAAGAATGGTGGTGCTTATATACCGTGGAATATTACTCAGCCATTAAAAAAGAGTCGTGCCACCTGCAATGACACAGATGGACCTCGAGGGTACTGGACTGAGTAAGACAGACAGGAAGACAAAGGCCCCGCGATTTCCCTCACTCGTGGACTCTAAAGAACAAAACAGAAACAAACTCAGATACAGAGAACCTTTTGAGGTTGCCAGATGAGAGGGGGTTGGGAGTGGACGAAAAAGGGGAAGGGATTAAAAGGTACAGATTGGTGGTTATAAACAGTCACGGGCTGTAAGTGCATGGGCGTGAGGAATGCAGCGAATGACGTTGTGATAACTGCGTGCGGCGTCAGGTGGCTACAAGGCTTACTGGAGTGATCGCACCGTAAGGCATCTCGACGTCTAATCGCGATGCTGTACGCCTGCAGCTAATGTGATATCCTACGCCAGCGGCAAGTAAAAAATACAAAAAGATGCTCAAAGTAAATGGAAATAGAAATAACCACACATCTATTTTAAAAATGTGATTTATACTTTAAATCTCTCCTACCCCGACCATCTCCAGGCCCAGATAGTTTCATTAATAAATTCTTCTCAATATTTTGGGGAAAAATGACAACAATCTTATAGAAACTTTTCCAGAGGCTAAAAAAGATGAAAAACTTCCAAACTCTGAGACCGCTTTGACCTTGATGCCAGAATCTGACAAGGACATTATAAGAAGGAGAAACCACTGGCCAACTGTTCCCGTGAACGGAGACACGAAAATACTAAACCAAGTATTAGCACAAATTATCCACTAAAATGCCGAAAGGGAAATGCACGACCCTAAGTTGGGTTTTTTGGGGGGAATGCACGGACCTTTTTAATGTTCAAAAAATGCATGTGCTTCTGCTTCTGCTTCCCCTCGCCCTTGCTGACTCGGTGCCACAGACGTATCAGCCAGAGCTAGTGCTTTTCAACAGATTAAATATCTGAGTGATGGAAAGACGGTGGACAAGAGAGATAGATGATGATGATGATGGTGGTGATGACAGATGATAGATGGATAGATAGATGGATGATAGATGGATGGATGGATGGATGATAGATGGATGGATGGATGGATGGATGGATGGATGGATGGATGGGTGGATGGGTGGGTGGGTGGGTGGATGGATGGATGGATGGATGGATGGACGGACGGACGGACAGACACACAGACAGACAGACAGAGACATAAACATAGATACGAGTAAACGTGCGCAGACACGCTCGTGCGCGCACATAGGACGGTGCCCAGACGCGCACACGTACACATCTGTGTCTCCAAAACACACTCGGCACCTCGCTCTGCTGGAGAGGGCCTGGGGGCTGCGACAGCTCGACAGCAGTAAACCGTCTGGCAACAGGCCTGCGCGTTTAAACGCCACTTTGCACTCAAAGGAACGAGAGGTGTTCGGAGACCGGCTCAGTTCAGGTCTGGAGCAGGCACAGGACGGGTGGGCCGAAGCCTTAGGCCAGCAAGCGAGAAAGCGTCTGGGCAGGGGCGTCCACGCCCACAGACACCCCAGCCGGCGCGCGTCAGCCCCCTCTGGGCACAGCGGGACAGCCTGGGCGTCGAGGTGAATAACGAAGGAGCAGGAACCCGCGAGCCCTTCCAGAATCTACTGAAGTAATCAGCGTAGCGCTGAGGAGGGACGGGACGTGCGGGGTTTCAAAGTCGCTCCCCCCCAAAATGCTGACTCATTACAGCGGAGAGACCTGGCAGACACCACCTTCATCAGGAGTCAACGCAAACGTCATTAATAACGAGGCAAATTGGAGTCGCGTGCCACCTGATGGCTCCAGTGCGAGAGGACGACGTCCCCGCGAAGGAAGCAGAAGGTCAGCCTGACTGCGGGGAAGTCGGAGACGCGTCCGGACTGGGACATGCTGCGCAGCGAATGGCCGCTGGCCTCCGAAGTGTCCGTGTCCCGGGGTCTCGGGATGACTGGGCCACGGCTCAAGGCCAAGGGCGGGAGGAGCCGGCCAGCTAGAGGCAGCAGGTGGTTCTGGAAGAGCCTCTGCTGCGGAGACATCGTTGGAGCGACCGACAGCTCCCGGGGCTCCGAGGAGTGGGTGCTGGGATGCATCGGCGCTGCTGCCTTGATCCCGACGGCATTTCGGAGCATCTCCTTGTTCTGGAAACACACTCCGAAGCACCCAGAGGTGACGGAGGAGCGCACGGGCACGCGGCTCCCGGACGGCTGAGGAAGAGCGAGTTCTCTGTGCTCCACTCCCAATGTGTCCGTGGGTGTGTTACGGGTTCAGATTTTAAGTAAAACACTACGCACGCGCACACACACACACACACACACACACATCACGTTCTCTTCCGTTGCTGTGGGTATAGACTCAGTGCGTGTGTGTGCGACTCGCCACGTAAACGAAATGAAGAGGAGGAGAATGCGATCGCTTCGAGAGAAGCAGGAAAAGTGGTTGACAACATTTCACACGCGTCCGTCACTTAAAAACAAACACGAGCGCCCTGGAGACGCCTGCAGCTTCTGCCCTGCCACGGGAGGCCTGGAAGGAGCGTCGCCCTCGCTCTCCCACCGAAGAAGAGACAGACGACTCCAGGGCCCCCGTCTGCTGGAACCGGGCAGAGAGCAGAGCAGACGGCGGCGGACGAGGCCCGGCACCTGCGGCGGGAGGGGAGCAACGCCGGCCCCAGCCGCCCAGCCAGCAGCCGCCTCGCGCCGTGGGAACGGGCTGAGCCAGAGCAGGGGGCAGCCCGGCGAAGGACGCCACACAGGCCGCGGGGACACTCGGGCCCTCCGGCCTGCACAGTGCGGAGGTTGGACGTGCCTTCTCGTCGGCCCTTTCCTCACACTGCAAAGGGGACCAGCGGGCGCTTGAAAATGCCGCGTGCACACGCCCGGGCCAAGGGAACGGCGGGGGCGCAAAGGGACAAGGAGCTCCTCCGGAATCGCCCTCTTCTGCTCTCACTGGGAACTGAAGTTCTCGTTTGCTGGGGCACGAGCACCAGCTGCCCTGACGACGCTGGCGGAGGCTCGGCCGTCGGGGGAAGGGGGGAGAAAGGACGCCGCTCCCAGGGAGGGGCAGGGCCACGCGCCGAGGCCGCAGTTCCAGGGTGCAGGGGCCGGGGAAGCGAGAGTCGTGCCCTGCGACTCAAGGACGTGGTGCGTGTCCAAGACCGAGGCTTCCTCGGAACCACGGAGGCCACAGTGGATGCGACGAGTGCGTCGCAGACTCGCATCCGTAGATGCAGGGGAGCACTTGGAAAAACAGTGTGCGCTCCCGGTGGGCATTCCAGCAGACTGGGAAGAGAAGACAGCATCCTTCGATGAGAGAGCGAGGAGAGAGAGAGGGGGAGAGAGCGAGAGGGAGAGAGGGAGAGCAAGAGAGAGAGAGGGGGGGAGATCACAGACTCTGGAAGAGGAAGTAGGAAATCCCAAGGAAGTGAACGTGCTGGAAGTCACAGGACCAAGGTGAACGCGCAGAAGTCGACGGCGTCTGCACAGGGCAGCACAGAACAATTCCATTCACAATAACATCAGCAAACGTGAAGGACGTAGGATAATTTTACAAAATACGGGCACGACCTTTCCAACGAAAACTGCGCATCGTCGCCAAGAAACTCCAGACGGCCCGGTGAACGGAGAGGGCACATACGCCGTGCTCACAGACTGGAATCTCTTCATTCAAAATGCAGCTCTTTCCAGCCTGGTCTACACATCCAATGAAGCACCAGCCAGAATCCCAGGGGGGTTATTTATCCAAAATAAAAATAAAAATAAAAACCGGGTAAGCTTGCTGAGCCGCGTGCATGCCAGGCGCACCTGTGGGTGCCGCGCCAGCCCCTACAACAGGAGCTTGAGGCATCACTGGGGCCCCACGTCCCCTCACGGGGCACGCGCCCCTGCTCTTCATGCTCCCCTCGGAAAATCAGCAAAGCATCAGCTCGGTTTGTCCTTTCTAAGAAATGACAGAGCTGTCGCCCACAGAAAAGATCTCTTTTTAGGCAACTGTTTTCCCTCCTCCGTGTTTCAGCGTTGGCGCGGGCTCAGCGTTCTAGCACCAACGCCGTGGGCCACAGCTTCTGCTGGGGACCTCCATGTACTGTCGCTGGCCGTGGGAAGCCACGGAACGTGCAGCTGAGGAAGCTCAGGGCACGTCAAGGGCGCGTCAAGGGCGCGTCCAGGGCACGTCAAGGGCACGTCAAGGGCACGTCAAGGGCGCGTCAAGGGCACGTCAAGGGCGCGCAGGCTCTGCGTCCCAGGCCCGGCCCAGAACGTGACTCCTTCCCGAGACCCCGCTGTCGTTTCTGAGATGCTGGGGCGTCCCGCTTTTACCGCGGAGTTTCCCCAAGTGTCACGCCCGCTCCCTGCCCCCTCTGGCAGCAGATGGGGTGAGCCTGCTCGGAACAGGGGGCGCTGCCCCCAGACGCAGCGGCCCGCGACGCCTGCCCGCGCCCGTCGCCGGTGGAAGCCGGCTGCGGAGTTCTGTGGTTCCCTGTCTCCGCGGGCGGGTGAAGGGACAACTTCCAGAAGCGGAGAACCCAGGCGCGCTCTCGGCCCTGCGTCCATCCCAGCGCGAGGCCTGTCACCGGCCCCCCGGGCTGTGGTCCCCGGGATGTGACACGTTCGAGCGCGCCGAACAGCGACGATCCTAGGCAGCAAACGCCTCCCTCCGGGGAGTCCACGTGACTTCCCCGAGTCGCTCTGCTTAACATGAAAAGGCAGCGCGTCTTCGTTTTCCCGGGAAGGTCATCGGACCAGACCTCACATCGCGCGTGTGGCGTCCTGCTCTGCGACCAGGACCGAAAACTCCAAGCGCCCGTGAACCTGCGGCTGCTGAGCTCCAGACCCCAAGCTCAGAGCGTGGGAGAGGCCTCCCCTAGGCCCACGCAGCCTTCCCTGCGGCTCTGCCCCGAGCCTTTCTGGATAAAAATGAGGCGGTGGGGGGGGCGGCCAGAGGTCAGGCTGTTGACTCGCGAAGAAAAAGGCGCTCCCACCCGAAAGCAGCCATCGTCTGCGTCTGCGTGCGCGGCGCCTTCGTCAGCGCGGGGGCGAGGCCGCTCGGAAACTTACTCGAGGCCGTAAAACCGGTCAGTAACCGGGAGGCGGCTCCGCCTCGCGCTCCTGACCCCCGGCCTCCCCATCCCAGCACCGAAGCGTCTGGAACAAACAAAAGAGAAATTAGCCCTTTTGTTCTCGGCTCTGTCAAGCAGGTTAGTTCGTCTGACTCCGTCCTTTATTAACAAATGGCGCCGATTTCCACGCGCGCGCAGCCCGGGCAAATCACACCGCGCCCTGGAAAGACATGCCGATTATTTCCCGGTGATGCATTGCTCTGCAGCGGTGGCCAAAACAATCTAATAAGCTCTATTAGATCAGGGGCTGTGAATATGAATGTATTGAGTTTGTAGCGGGAGAAAACGAACGTGTTGCAGCACTTATGTCGGGTCGGGTTAAGCGCGGGCATCTCTTCCGCCTGAATAAATGCAGATCAAAGGCCGGCCCTGGTGTGGACAGTGACGACGCACATCCCAGCAACAGGGGCACCCCGCACTTCGCGGCGTGAGGCGGAAAGCAGCCAGCGGGGGCCGCGCGGCACGGCAGTTATTTTCCCGGGGCCGGCCGACCCCGCCACGCTCTCCCCCCCCCGCATTGATATTCATAAAGGGCTCCCGACGCCTCGCACAGCGGCGGCGATCTCCTGGCCATAAAGCACCCGGCGCGTGCGTCGTCACCTGTGACAGCTCTGATAGACACGTCCCGTGGAAGAAAAAGACCTCGCGCCGCTCGGCGCGCTTAACAAATTGATTAAACTTCTCCTCGGCCAACTGTTTCGGTCTCCACCGCCTCCTCAGACGCCACCTGAAGCGTCGGCGCCGGCCGCCCGGACAGCAGGTGAGAGCAGACAGTTCCGCGCCGGCCTCGCGGTCCGAGCGCTGTCAGGACTTGCCCTGAAATGATAAATGATCGCCTAACGCGACAGTCGACCGCGAGGGCTGAATCACATTAGCATCGTGTTCAAAACCCATTTGAAACCTAATTGTGCTGCGACCGCCGTATCCCCCAGTCGGCGGCCCAGCAGGTTTATGAAAACCGTCGCCCGTGGTTGTTAAACGCTTCCCTAATGAAGCTGATGATCTCCACACTTGGCAATCAGCGCCGCTGTCAAGATGTCACGCGCGTGTGCCCGCGGCCTCGGCCGTGAGCACGCGCCCCGCGGCGGGCCGTGTCCTCCCCGCGCGGGACGCCACAGATCGGTGCATCGGGCAGGGAATCTCCACACAAAGGGGGAGCGCCGGCTACGAGCGCGATCAGCAGCCGGACGCGGTCCCGCCGCGGTGTGATGACGCGGCGCGCCGTGCGCGGATGTGAACAATCATACAGGAAAATAATTGCGGCCCATAAAACCTAATTCAGCAAAATCAATAGAATATAAAAGCAATCAGATAAGGCCTCTTAAGAAATCGATCAAGGCTTGTACAGAGTCATAATGTGTTTTCCTGAGAGAAAAGGCGCTAAATGAAGCAGAGAAACCTACATAATATCCTACAAGGGGGTTTCTAGAGGTGCTTGTATATGAAGAGGGGAGAAGGACGGAAAATGCAATTACCTTTTACATTCCAGAACCGCGCTTCACGGGGGCACGGGAAGGCACGCTAACGGCTGCACCCGAAGGGCTGAGAGAGCAACTTTTCCTTTCTGACCATTTATCTACATTCGTGTCTTTCCGCGCCTCTCCCGAGCCTAAAAGAGCTGTCGGGCTCTGCTCCTTGCAACTTTCTGCATCTTTACGTGCTGCAGGCTCAGTCGGAAACGCTCGAGGACTCCAATATTGGATTAATGCAGAACGAAGCACAGAAATCTCAACATTGGAACGAAGTCGGACGACCCGCGGGTGAAAGGCCTGCGAGGGACTCGTCTTCCCTTCCCCGCGAGGGCCCCGGCAGCGCCGTCGTCTAAGTGCCACCCCCTCGTCGATTTCCACGGAGTTTGGCCGCATAATGTGACCAGAACAGGGTGCTGAGCCCAAACTGTTTTCACTGCGCAGTGGGGGAAAGTGCGTGAATGCGGCTTACTCTGCTGAGGGATGCGCCGGTGCCGGACTGGACCCCTGAGGACCTGGGGAAATAGGGGGTGCTGGATCCCTGAGGACCTGGGGAAATAGGGGGTGCTGGATCCCTGAGGACCTGGGGAAATAGGGGACGCACGCCGCTTTGGACAGGCTCCCGCCGAACTCTGCACAACGGAACTCGCGCGGGCGCGGTGCGGTGTGTTTTGTAAGAAAACAAGCAACGGAAGCTCCTGCAGCCCGGGGGTGAAACGTGCCCCTCGCCCCCACCGCTCGCTGGCCGGGCTTCCGGGGGAACAGAAGACTTTGTGTGAAGCGGTTGTCGTCGCCTGTTTTTGAAGGAAGGGGAGGTGGCTGCGTTTCTGTAGCCCGTATTACGCACATTTTCAGGGCCGTGGGATTCTGCTAGCCAGATGCAGCGGAGGCTTTCAAATAAGAAGTATATTTACAACTTACGCGGAGGGAGCCCTAGTAGGTTCCCGGTGTAGGCGAGGGAAGCACCAAGGGCTTGTGTCAGGACGGCTGAGCGAGGAACCTTACATGTTGTCACTATAATTTATGAAAACAGAAACTCTATTATTTACTTCAAAGTCTGTGTTCCTGTACGTAGAGCTCGAGCGGAACCAGCTGGGCCTTTTAACTTCTAAAGATCATGTTGTCGTAACCCTGCGCAAAAGGGTGGCTGGACCGCATTTCTTTAAACAACTTAAGAGGTTTTCATTACAGGAGGAAGGGGAAAGCCGCCAACGTCTCTCCTGCCTTAGGAGTCAGGCTGACACGCTCTGTAACCGCACACGCATCCTCGGAGAGCCCGGGGCGCGCACACACAGGCCCTCACAGAGCCAGGAGTCTGCGGTACACCCGCGGGGGCATCACCACCGTCATCGTCACCCCCATCACCATCGTCACCGCCGTCACCACCGTCACCCCCATCACCATCGTCACCATCATCACCGTCATCACCATCGTCACCATCATCACCGCCATCACCACCGTCATCACCGTCATTGTCACCATCGTCACCATCACCACCGCCATCACCACCGTCATCACCATCCTCACCGCCATCACCACCGTCATCACCGTCATTGTCACCATCGTCACCGTCATCACCATCGTCACCATCACCACCACCATCACCACCATCATCATCTCCATCACCGCCATCACCACCGCCATCACCACTGTCATCACCATCACCACCATCATTACCACCATCACCACCCCCATTACCACCATCACCATCACCACCGTCATCATCACCCCCATCACCATCACCAGTATCATCACTATCATCAGCATCACCATCATCATCTCCATCACCGCCATCACCACCGTCATCACCGTCATTGTCACCCCCATCACCATCGTCACCGCCATCACCACCATCATCACCATCGTCACCATCGTCACCGCCATCATCATCGTCGTCACTAACAAAATAACCTCTTGGGACTTGAACACCTACAACAACACACACAGTGCAGAGGTGGGAAGCGTCAAATGTCGAGCTCAGGAGGCTGGAGAAAGGCCCTGACGCCGCTGCCCTTTAGGAGGAGAACACAGGTCAAGCCCCGGTGGCGGTGCCCCCTACCCCGGCCAAGAAGACCCCGTCCCTGCTCCTTGGATCCCCGGGCCAAATGGAAACTATCTCCTGGGCTGCCGTGCCCACCTCTGTGCGTGCGCTGGATTATCTCTGTGAAACTTTATTTTGAGACGTAGCATTAAACTCCCCTCCGAACGCTCGTGTCGTTCACGCTCCTCCCAGAAGCTTTCTCGTATGACTGTGCCTGTCCCCACCAGCGCTAAGTGAACGTCCTCCCTGTGCTCAACCGTGGCCATGCGGCCTGGTGCTCCAGTCTGCGTGTCGCCCCTGGACGTTAGGCAGCTTTGGGGTGGACTCTCTCCTTAGCTCTACCCACGTTCTCTCTAGTCAAGTGCTTAGGTCAAAGGGCAAAGCTGTCTGAGCCTCGACCCCCTCTTATGAAAACGGGACAATAACACCTGGTTCCACAAGCGTCGGTGCCAAACTAAGGAAATAATAGACGTAAAGCGCTCGTATGAGGATGACGCAACGCGACAAAATGGGCTTATCCCGTGAATGCCAGGGCGGTCTAACCCTGGGAAACCAGCGCAGTTCACCGTCCGGACAAACCGAAAGGGAAGCCGTGAGGCCGGCTCCAGAAACCCAGGAAAGTCGCTCAGCAAGAGCCGACGGCCCCTGTCGACAAGGGCTCGCGGCCAAGTAGGAATAAACAGCGAGAACTTTCTAACCCTGGCAAGTCCGCAGCCGACGTCATACTCAGCGGGGAAGGGCTGAACTCCCTGCGCCCGTGGCCCGCAGTGACACAGGGATGTCTGCTCTCAGCTTGCGCTGGAGCTTCAGCCGGGCACGAGGCGAGACAAAAACAAATAGGCGAACGGCTTCCAAAGAGCAAGAAACAAAACCGTCCATTCACACGAGCTCCTGCTTAGGAAGCCTGGTACGTTCCACCCAAAACCCTAAAGCTGTTACGTGAGTTTCATAAGGCTGGGGCACATCATGGCGTTTCCATGCCCGAGTGACAACCGGGATTTTAAATAAAAATGATGGCATCTTTGCAATCGCCACAAAATACATGAAATGGGGGAAATCTGACGAAATGTGTGCCACATCTGTGCACTGGAAGCTGCAAAACGCTGCCGAGGAACATTGAGAAAGACCCAAATAAATGTAGAGGCGCAGTGTGCTCACGCGCCTGACGACTCGATGTTTTAAAATAGATTCACGGCTCCAAAACGAACCACGAATTCAACATAAACTCAGACGAAATTCTCCTGGCTTTTTCTGTGGGGATGAGCAAGCTCGTGCTAAAATTCAGGCGCCAACAGAATAGACGTAGAAGAGTCAGGACGAGCTGGGAGGATGAGGCTGGAGGGCGGACCGGCTTCGAGCGTTCCTCACAGCTGCGGCAGCCGGCGTCGTGCGGACGTGGGGACTGGCGCCACGGTGACCAGAGGCACGGCCCTGCACACGCCCACATCAGCTCACAGCGACGTGCAACGCCGATTCGACGCCGCAAGAACGTCCACGTGTGTCCACGGGCTCCATGTTCCAGAATCCGCTCGAGACGGAGAGAAAGCCCGAGAGTGAGAGCTAGAACCACGACTTCTGGCATAGGACAGGGGAGTGAATTTCGGGGCCTCGAGTCGGACAAAGAGGCTCTGCCGACGGCACCGAGGTGTGGTCCGTACAAGGAAGCGGATGAAGCACCGTCGGGCAAACTCAGACGCCTCCGCTTTGCGGAGGAGACGGTTAGGCAAGTGGAAATGCAGGGCGCGGCGCGGGGAATCTGCGACCCCGCAGGAAGGGGCTGCTCCAGGCGTGCCCGGGAAGCAGAAGGAACTCCCGAAATTCGGTGACAAACATCCGAGGAGCTACTGCTCCAAGGATATTCCGGGAAGTAAACGCGGGGAAAGACGCTCAGTCATTCGAGCAAGGACAGCTAAGATCACGCAAGGCTCTACCCCGTGACGCCAGCGTGTTTAAAAGGAAAAAAGAAGAAACGGCCGCCCCCGGGCCGGTTCTGGAGGAGCCGAAGCTGTCGCCGCAGGCGCGGAGCGCGGAGCGCGTGACGCACGTGTCGCTGCACCACTCGGCAGCTTCTCCCGATGCCCGCCTGCCCTACGCCCCGGGCCCTCCTCTCCTGGCTTGCACCCACGCGGGGGCCCGTCTCCACGAAACCACGCGAACGTCCGCAGCAGCTTGTTTGCAGCAGCCTCAGACCTTGAGGCCACCCGAATGCCCGTCTTCGGGCGAGCGGTTACGCCGTGCCACCGCCTCGCGAGGAAATACTCAGCGACAAGAGTGGGAAAGCGTTTCCAGAGGCAAGAGGGGACCTGAGGAGGCACGCAGCAGGCACGGGGCAGTCGCGAGGAGGAGGCCGGGGAAGGGAGGGCCCGCGGCACGGTCTCGCGCATGGAAGTCCTGTCGCGTGCGGGCTGGTGGCACAGGCTCCTCCTGGATGGAGGGACGTGGAGCATCCTGGTCCCTTGTCCCTGTTTTGGCGTGAACGCGTCGAAGCGCGTCGGGCTTTGCGCTCTGCGTGTGTCAGCAGCTCACTGTGCCCCCTTTGCACGCGATGACACATGGACCCAGCAAGGTGGCTGCCGGGGGGCAGGCTCCCAGCCAGCGCCGGCTGCCCCCGTTACCGCTCGTTCGTGAGACGAGCCGCCTCGTCTGACCACGCGCTGCCGGTTCACCGCGTTCCTGCGGTTCTGTAAGAGGGAAGGGAATGCGGGACCAGTGTTCGACCCCCCCGCACCCGCCCCCGGCCCGCCCGCCCTCCATGCTCCGACCTAGCCTCGGCGCTGCAGGGTGCTCGGGCTCACCCAGGCTCCCCGGAGGCGCTGCCGGCCGTCGGGGCCTACCTGTAAGGGGGGGAGCCCTCATTCTGCCCCGGCTGCTTGCACCCGGCGATCGAAGTATGGTTCGGACTCGCTGAGGTCGCCCGTCCCGGCTGCCCCGTCGGGTGCGTCTGGGCAATCCTACAGAGGCTGTGGCATCCCCATCTGCCCGGAAAGGTCCCCGCGCCCTGCAGGCACCGCCTCCTCCCCCCTGCTCCGGGCTAGCGCTCGCCCGCTTTCCGACGGCGCTTCCGTCCTGGGGTGTGGAGCCAACGCCTGCACCTCAGCGGCCGTGCCACGTGCGTGCTCCCCTCGTACCGGCTGCTCCCGCTCACCACGGTTCCTGAGCTTCCCCGTGTGGCGTGTGCATCGGCGTTGCTTTCCTTTGCACCGCCGCGCAGCGTTCCGTGGGCGGACGGGGCAGAGTGTGGCCCTGCCCGCCTCCTGGGGAGCATTGGCTGTTCCCAGCGGAGTGTGCGTGTGTGTGTGTGAGCACGTGTATGTGTGTGTGTGTCTGTGTGTGTGTCCGTGTGTCTGTGCGTCTGTGTGTGAGAGTGTGTGAGTGTCTGTGTGTGTGTGAGCACGTGCATGTGTGTGTGTGTGAGCACGTGTGTGTGAGCACATGCGTGTGTGTGTCTGTGTCTGTGCGTCTGTGTGTGAGTGTCTGTGTGTGTGTGTGCACATGCATGTATGTGTGTGCGCGCGCACACGCGTGCGCTGTTAGCAATAACGCTGCTGTGAACATCTGTGCACACGTCATTTGTGCGAAGATCGGTCTTCATTTTCTTGGGTGGAGATCTAGAGTTATCAGGCCGTCGAACTTGCCGAGACGGCGCGGAGCTGTTTTCCGAAGCGGCTGTGTGAGTGCCCAGAGGCTCCGCGCCGCTGCCAGCACTCGGCATCGTCGGCTTTTAAAACTGCAGCCATTGCAGCGGGTGGATGACGACTCTGCCCTATCTCGTGCCATGAACTATCTATGACTAGGGAGTCTCATGCGACATCAGCTTCTTTCCTCAGCCCAGGATTTTAGTCCTAAAATTACCTTTAACCAAGGACTCAATGGGCCGAGGCTTCCCCAAAGATCACGATCACAAGGCAAGAGCAGGCCCCCCACGCACTTGTCACGTTTTTAATGGAAGATTCGGAGCACAAACCGGGCTTTTAAAATAAACCACAGCAGCTCGAGTGCTGTCAGCTAAGAAGGCGGAGAAGGCGTTGGTCACCGAATCCAGGCGTCTATGTTGTAGGTTTTCACCTAGCACCACCCGAGTAAGGACGAGGGAGAAAACGATGCTCAGAACTAAAGTGCGGCTGCCACGTGGCACGTGCCGCCAACCCCAAGTCCGCGGTCGAGTCGGAAGGAAACGCGGAGGAGTTGCTGCTCGGCTGGGTCGAGGTCGGCGCGGGATCACAGAGACCCCACGGCCCCCAGCCCAGCGGAACCAGGCTCCTCAGGCCACCGTCTGGAGGAAGCAGCCTTGACGTTCACAGCCGGACCTGCCTGGCGTTTGCGACGAGAAGCCCCTCGCGTTGCTGCCGTCACAGAGACGTCAGGAAACTGCATAATCCGGCCCCGACCTCGGTCCAAACTCACCCGCCCGCCCATCCTTCCGGGGACTGCTCAGCTCCCTGGCTCCGGAGACGCCCGCCGGAGCTCAGTGGCCGAGGGGCTTCGAACAAAGAAGCGGACGGTGCGGTGGCCTCTGTTTCTCCAAGAGACGGCAGACACTCTGCTCCCGGCCCCGCGCGCCCTAAACTTCCCGACACCGAAACTCCAGAACCGGGGTGTCCTGTTTTCCGAGAATGCACGCGTTTGTGGCGGCCACGCAGGAACAGCGCGCTTCTCCCTCTGTCTCACGCACGGCAGGAAGGCCCCGGGCACCAGACACCCAGCCGTCCCCTGTTCGCTCTCGTCTCGGGAATGGTCGACTGCCCAGACCGACACGTGCGCCAGGGCTCTTGCTGCTGGAAGACCCAGGGTCGCGGCGAGGGGCAGAAACCCTTCTACGGCCCTCCTTTCGCGCCCTCCACTTCTCCTCCTCACATCACCTCATCTGTGTCAGTAGCAGCGTCTTCTGCATTAATCCGCACACCGCGTCTTCGTCGGGCGCCCCGAAACACGTCGTTTGCAGGCCCGGGGGACGCGTCCAGACCTTGCCCTTCCCAGCGGGGCCGTTAGGATGTCCCTGCGCACATTTGCATCCGAGGAACTACTCAGACGGGAGTGGGGAGGCCAACGAGCCGTGCGACACCCACCCTCCTGCCGCGAGCCGTAGCCGACCAGCCTGAGCGGGGCGGGGCAGCCCACGCGAGGGCCGCGGCTCCCACAGAAACGACCCGCTAGCCTGCCGCGTGTCGCTCTCGCGCTTCGCCGTCCCCGGGATGCTCCTGTCGCCGTGTTATCTGCTTCCCTGTCGAAGGGGAGAGCGGGCGGAAACGCGTGTGCGCATCCTCCCTGCAGCTCCCTGACACCGCGCCCGCGAGCGAGCGGGGGACGATGGATTTAGAAGTAAATCCCACATGAAGCCAAGCATGGCTGGCTGCACCGTCAATTACTAAACAATGACCACGGGGGAGGACCCTGGCTCGGACGGAACATGAAACTCCATCAACCTGCAGCGCGCAGCGGCCTAAGCGTGCCGTGTCGCCGACGGCGCGGGCAACCCCCGCCGCCAGGCCCCGAGGTTCCGGCGGGAGAAGCGCAGCGGAGGCAGGCTGGGCTGAGAGCGGCTCCCTCCCGTGCGTGCTCCCCGACGCCAGGGGAAAGGCCCCCCCGTTGAAGCGCTCGGGCGCCGGTCTGGGCGTTCGATTTCTTGGTCTGGAACCGGCTGCTCCCCGCGACTCCTGCGACTGCTCCTCGCCGCTTGGGGCCGGTGTCTCCCAGGGTGACGTGTGGCTGCATCGCGGCCGCTTCGATGCCCAAACTTCCCATCCCAGTGAGCCCGAAGCACCCCACGCCGCCGGGGGAGGTGGAACACACAGGGAGGGGCCCCCTTCGGAGGATGCGCACCTTCCTCCGGAGAAAAATGCCTGAAAACGGGGCTCCCTCAGCGAACCCCTGCCCGAAACCCACACTTCCCCGGTGGTGGCAGAAATCAGACTGCGCCGCGCCTTCCGTGCAGTCCCCCCCACCCCCCGCGAGGGGGTCCCATCTGTGGGAGTCGCAGGGGAGAGCATCCATTTACTTCAGTGCAAGATCCCGGAGCGAGCCCCTGAACCGTGGTCCCGACAGCCACCGAGCTCACGACCTCCTCCGAGGAGCTTCCCAGCGAGCGGGCTGGGTGAGGTTTCTGGGACGTGCGGACAGTGTTTCAGCCGTGGACGTGCGACTGCTTGGAACGCGCGCGGCCCGACATCATCACCGGGAACTGCCGGGGGACGGGCAGTTTAATCAGGGCGGCTTCGAGCCCCCTCCACGCGCGCCGTCGCCACGGAGCTCCTCTAAGACGCGCGCCCTGCAGCGTCGCGGGACGGTGACCACGCTTTGCCCGACGTCGCCGAAACTGTGAGTGAAAAGCCAGTCCGGCTGGAGAAGGCCCGTTCATCTGGGTTAGAAGCTTTTCCTCGGGCCCCGCGTCCTCCTGTCCTGCGCGTCGGCTGCCCGGGGACCGCGTGCGGGGCGTCCGGGGCGTCCGGGGAGCCCCGTCGAGCTTCCCCGCGTGACGCTGGGATCCCGCGCGCTCCGGGAGGCGTTTCGGGAGCCGGTTTCGCCGCCGCGCGGTTCAGGTGCGACCCCGGCAGAGTTTATAAATAATTTAGCTCCAAATTGCAACTCACTTTCCATTCCAGTCAATAGCAATCGTTTTTGCCAGTTTTAATTTTTAAAGTTTCACCCTGTTAAGCCGCTGTCTTCTGTAATCAGCTCGAGCTGCTGATGACAGCGCCGTCTCTCTGGAGCCCAGCAGGGGCGGGCGAGGCCGGGTCTCGGGGTGTCCAGGCGCCGGTCCCCGGGTTGTAACGAGGCCTGTCACCGTGGTGGGGGCCAGCCCCGGTGTCTCAGGTGTCGGGTCCACGGCGATTTTAGCAAACACGTCGCTGAGAACCAACGCATGGAAGCTTCCAGAACTGATGGGCATACACCAAATCCCAACGCTGCGCACCTGCGATTGGTATAACGTGATTACCCGACGTTTCCTCAATGCACTCAATTTTTTTAAATTCCATGAGCCTCTCCTACCCTAGAGACGCGTGCCATTTGGCCCCGGAGAGAGGCACCTGGCCGGGATCCCTTCCTTTAAGGCCGAGAGGAACGCGGGCCCAAACGGCACCGAGACGACGGCCTCCACTTCGGAAGCCTGACGACGGCACGCTTTCGATCGCCGACGCACTTCCACGTGCGGCTGAAGCAGCCACAAAACACCTTATATTCAGCTGTCAGCCGCTCTGGATTCCGGCAATTCGGTTTCAAAAGACGAATAAACGAAATCAGGTTCCCCGAAGCGGCCGGTTTTATGGCGTAAGTGACACCTCAAGGGGGTACCCTGGGTCTTCTCAGGAATTTCAAAACACGCACATCAGAGAAAAACAACTTTTCAGCAAACCTCCAGTTGCCGGGGTCTGGGCTCAAGGAAAGACTCCCGCGGCGGACGGCTCTGCACACGTCGGCTCCTGCGACGTGGGCGACGACGCTCGGGGGACGGGGTGTCGCCAGGCCGTCTCTGGGGCCGGACGGGACCCAGGATCCCCTCATTGCCCCCTCGGCCTCGTGCCGAACTCTCCTCCTCGGCTGCGGATGCTCTGATCCTCGCCAGGACAGCTCCCTCGGGGCGAGCCGTGCGGATGGTGCCGCGGCGGGGACACGTCTCACTGAGTCGTCAGGAGCTAACGAGTCCACGAAAGCAGGGCGGGGGCGACAAGGCCACGTCCTAAAGCTGCTCGACTAAGCGCGCGGCTCCTCGCTGACGTGTTCACAGTGTCGCACGCACACTCCACGGCACACGAAGCCCCAAGGGGGGCGGCAAGGTCGCAGGCGACTGCGCGCCACGCACCGTCCGGGGGCCCAGCCTGCAGAGGCCACATCAGAGTCCGGTGGCCCGTAGAATCGGGCCCCGGAACCAGCCCCACGAGCCACTGAAAACACACGTGTTCGGTGCACTTGACAGGACCCGAGGCCTCCAAGTTCGCCTTCCTCTTCTGACGGGAGGGGCGCCGGCCCATGAGCGTCGCGCCCCCCCGGCCGCAGCCGGGACGGTCCGAATCCCAGGAACGGCGGAGACACGGATCAGGTAGGGAGCGGTGGCTGCAGGGACAGGAAACGCCGCTCGGACCGGCTGTGACACGGGGAAAAGCACCTCACGGGAGAGTCCCCGCCGGCCTGGCAGAGCCTGATTGATTCGGCGGCGTGAGCAGGGCCCCGGCTGCCGCCCACCCCTGACCCCGCCCCCGCCATCCTCGGGCCACCTCCTCCCCCGCCCGTCAGGCTCCCGGCCTCACGGGCAGGCGGCCTGACAAGCAGCAGGAGGACGGCAAGCGCCTTCGAGTGGCTCTGTCGGTGACTCGACCCTCTCGTCGGAGCCCCTGGGCGCCTCGTCGGCCAGACTCACGTCACAGGTCCTTGCGCGAACCAGTCCCCAGCGGGGACGACAGAGCAACCGCCGTTGGCTCAGGCCGCGTACGGCAAACTGACGTCAAGGACATCGGCTGAGAAGGCCCCACCTGGCAGGTCGTCGTTGAAATCCGAGTCCGGGTTTCTACGTGGACACGCACATCCCGCCACGTGACAGGCCGTGATCCAGGTGCATCTCGTGCCGGGCGCGACGGTCCGCACGGTGGAAGCCGCGCCGGCTCGGACCAGGCCTGACCCGCCCCGGAAAGAAGCGGCCGGTCATCCCCGAAGCGCGTGGGCGCCCAGGGCCAGACACCTGGACCAGACGAGCTTCTGCGAGGAAAAGGAGGAGGGAGCAGCAACTGGGGGCGACCCCAGGCGGCGAGGGACGAGAGGGCCTCGTGGCTTCGGGGAGCCAGCAGGTGTGGGCTCCGGGGGAGACGGCGGGACCCGTGGCCCGGGGAGCACGCACCAGGGTCCACGGGCGGCCTGTGGGGCCAGGTGGGTCCTGAGTCGGGGGCGCGGATCCGTGTGTGACCCACAGGGCGAGGCCTGCACGGCAGGCGGCGGGGACAGGCCCAAGGCGCCGCTGACTTGACTTAGACGGCGGAAGCAGCCCCTGCGAGGGGCTCTGCGGTCCGGTGACACCGGAGCTCGTCCTCGCCCACGGCGGGCCGCACTGATCGATTTCCCATCGTGCGCTTTCTGACACGGCTGAAGTGACCGTTCGGCCTTAACGCCTGCCACTCCCGCCGTCACCCAGATCTCCCCCACCCCCCGCCTCAGAACCTACCATCCCCTTCGCCCGGCGCGAGGAGACCCACGGCAGTGGAGACGGCGCTCGCTCTGGGTGCGTGTCATTCAAACCCTCGAGGATTATTGGCTAATTAGGAGCACAGCGACGTGAATTTGCCTCGTGTCAGGGTCCGGGAGCAGCAAAATAACATAATTAAGCAGGGAACCAAGCAGACCCTTCGAGCCGCCCTCCGCGCAGATGCACGTGACGGGAAGCCAGGAGAGCACGGCCCACGCGGCAGGGGCCAAATGACAGAGAAACGGCGTGGGTTCGATTGAAACTCCTTCCTGTTGCTTCTAGGGAGGTTCCCACGAAAGAAAATTCCACCAGGTAATTAAATGATGCATTTAAAGGAGCAGGAGTTGCTTTTTTTGAAAAAAATAAATAAATTGCGTTTAAGCAAACAAAGTAAAAAGCCAAGTAATAACTCCCTGGAACCGGAACCCCAATAAAACTAGAAAATCAAACCCGCACGGCATTTCCAGTTCCCCCTTCTCTCCGACGCGGGGCCACGTGCGCAAGATTACACGTGGGATGTGAAGCTTCGGCCGACACGTGTCCTCCCAACGGCCCAGTTCAGCCGGTTCTGGGAACGGAATACCCGGGGCACCGAGGCTCTGACTACGTGCCGCTGAGGAAAGGCGCCTGGCGCCCAGACACCCGTGGGAGGCGGCTGTGGGAGCGCCAGGGTCCTCTGGAAGGCCCGGGCGGGCTTCCCAGTCCATTCGGAGCCCCCGTGTCCACCCTGCTCGCCTGCAGAGCCGGAGGTGCTGTCCGGCCTGGCCCGGGAAGGCCAGTCCCAGCGCCGGCCGGTGCCGGGCTGGGAGGGCGTCCGGTGAGCCTCCCGCCACCTACGGACGCGACATGCTCTCCTGGGGCCCACGCGAGGACCCCAAACTCCCAGGCCGGGTTTCACTCTCGCTGGTGCTGTAGGGCCAGGGAAGGACGGACAAAGAAAGGGAGATGAGCTGGGGCGAGGGGAAGGGCGGAGACTAAGGGGGAAGAAACTGGGGAGGGGACCGGGGAGGTGCCAGGTCGGGAGGCGCTCGGAGGGAGAGTGAACCGAGGGCAGAGTTGGGGGCGGGAAGAGGAAGGGACCGAGCATCCTCAACCCGGGACGCCCAGTAAAATCGTGTTGGAGCCGGGTCTGTCTGCGCACGTCAGCGAAAGCACCCGTCACCGAGCGGTCACTCGCCCTCGAGCCGCGCTCTCAATGAAATCCGGTCCCGCGTCGCTTGGGCCACGCGGGCTGGGCCGGGAGGGAGGGACACGGCTGCTACCGCTTCGCCGCGCGGAGGGAGGCCCGCACGGAGCCAGCACCTTGGTGTCGGCGGCTTCCTCTCTGCTCACGGACGGAGGGGGGAGCGCGAAATGCAGGTGCCGCAGCCACACGGGCTCGGCCCGCCGCGAGCGTGGCCTGACTCACAGCCACCAGTTTCCATTTTCACTCAAGGACCTGCGGGCCCTTCGAAGACTAATAAACGATCACAGCGCGCCCCGCCGGACCTCCCTCCCTCCCTCCATTCCTCCCTCGCGCAGCGAATCCGACCGCCTCGCCTGGGGACTGCGTCCTCCAGACCCGGGCCGGGTCCTGCAGACTCGGCCGCTCGCGGCCCATAAACGGTTCTGAGGAAACGAACGCGGTTCTGTGCGTCTCGCCGGAGCCGACCCCTTCGGAGAAGCAGGAGAGGGCCCCGCACGCGCGGGTGCGGTGCCTCTCCGCCTGGGAGGGCCGTTCTTCCCCGGGATCCGATGGCCACGTCGCCGTGGGCCAGGCTAAGGGTCCCGGTTAAGAATCCCGAGATGCGGAGAAGCATCAGCGCAGTGTCCTCCAGGGCCACCGCCGCCGGCGCTGGGGGAAAGCCCCGCGGGGTCCGGTGTGACCCTCACCACGGTGCTTCTCAGACCCCAACGCCGGACGCGCTGCACGGGCGACGCGGCAGGAATCCAACGCTGGACGGTTCGTAAGCACTCGGACGGACGCCCGCTCGTCCCTGGACCTTTTCTAACATCACCTTTGCCCTCGATGACATTTGCCACCTTTGACAAGTGGATCCTGTGTTCCCTTCCCGCTGGGTGATCCGAAGTACCAAAGACACAGACATGAAGTTGACGAAGTGTGCCATGCACCCAGGTCGGTTCAAATAGAATAGAATAGAATAGAATAGAATAGAATAGAATAGAATAGAATAGAATAAAATAAATAAAATAAAATATAAAATAAAATAAATAATAAAATAAATAATAAAATAAAATAAATAAAAATAAAATAAAATAAAATAAAATTAAATTAAATTAAATTAAATTAAATTAATAAAATAAAATAAAATAAATAAAATAAAATAAAATAAATAAAATAAAATAAAATAAATAAATAAAATAAAATAAATAAATAAAATAAAATAAATAAATAAAATAAAATAAAATAAAATAAAATAAAATAAAATAAAATACAAAACTAATAAAGGCCTTCCCTGTGCCAGTTTTCGGGGTTCCTGACAATTGTCACGGAACGGGGCCAGGGGTCCACCCCGCCGGTGCCGAGGTTCCGTCGCAGGGGGTCACTGACTGGTGAGCATCTCTCCCCCTGCCCTGCTAATGCCTTCCCCAAGCACACGCACTGATCATCCTCTTCACGTGCCTCCCAGGTTCCACCGGGAGGCCCAGGGGGCCATTTGGGGTCCGCGCTCAGGGACTGGACAGGCCACGTTGACGAGACGCGCATCGTATCTGCCTTGGGACTTATTTACCTAGAGGGGAGCGCCGTGGTCGCGTGGGCCTCGCCGAATGAGCAGCGGAGGGGACAGAGGGGACAGGAGGGGCCGGCGAGCGCCCGGTCGCGTCCTGCGAGGCGGCTCAAGGAGCACCGTTTGCGGCCTCTTCTGCGGGGACCGCATCCTTCTGCTCTCAGAGGGTCGGGCTGACAAGAGGAGGGAAAAAATTAACGAAAAGCCAAATCAAATAAACGTGCAACTCATAAGTTCTGCAGCTAAAGATGCCCCCCGAGGCGTGGCCACGGTGCCGGTGGCAGGCTCGCCCCTTCCGCCCCCGTAAAGGGGATGATAAGTGGCGCTTCCCTGCGCGGCCCCGAGAAGCCCAGGCCGGAGGAGGACGCGGCCCGCCCGCCCCCGCTCCCCACTTCAGGACGGTGCTCCCGCCCTTGCTGGCGGGCGCGCGGGCGGGCGCTTGGAGCGCTCTCCGCCACGGCTGTCAGCATCCCTGCCTGCGCATTGCTAAGCAACACGCGCCTGGCCCGGGCGGGCTGGCCGCACACCGGCCTCTCAGGGCCTCGCTCCGGGGCGCTGCGCCCGCGTGGGGGGCCGCGGGGCAGAGCGGGGCCATCGGAGCGAGAAAGGCCGAGGCCAGAGCTCGCAGAGCCACCTCCTTTGTCGACTCCGAGGCGCAGTCTGTCCTTCGGAGCCAAACCTGTTCTAACGAACGTCCTGCTCGCGCCCGCGTCGAGTCGGCGGCCGAAAACCTAGGAGCCCCGCTCGGGGCGTCCGTGAGAACCACCGGGAACAGAGGGCGGTATCTCCCGCCAGCCCGGCCGGCCAGGAGGGGGACGTTCTCCCTCGGCAGAGCCACAGGCCTCTGCAGAGCACGAGCCCGCGGCGGGCGCCGCTGCTCTCCGCACCCCACGCCCCCAGTGGCGCGGCACGTGGCCCGGTGTCACAACCGGCTTTGTTCACTGAACGCAGAAAAGGGGGAGAAGCTGTCGCAGAAATAAGGAATCAAAGAGGCGAGCGACGCGTTCACTACGCGCCTACGCGGTTCAGCCCGATTCCGCCGGGCCCGCAGACGAGGGACAGTGCAGCGAAGGCGCCTGCCCGGCCTTCCATCGCGGCGGGAAGGGGGGACGGACAGCCCGGATGGCCACCGCAACCGGCAAGGCGGACGTGCCAGCAGCCGCCAGGAACACGGATGGCCTCGGGCTCGGCCTTGGCGCTGCGGCCACGTTCCACACGAGGCCCTCGTCCACGCACCGCGGCGAGCGCGTTCTTCAGCGTGAGACCCTCCCACGCGTTTCCGCGAACAGAAAAGAGGGCGCTGGGGCCACTTGGGGAAACAAAACTACAGTCCCACCCCTGGGATCCCCCGTCGGGTAGAGCTGCGAATTCCTCCCGTCCGTGCGCCTCCTCGTTTTAAACACACAGTCGAGAGGACGTTCCAGTTAAAACCTCCTCCGTTTAAAGACACAGCCCCGAGCCGCGGGGGAAGTCGCCGGCACCCCTGCCCGAATCGCTGCCCTCACACGGCCGGGGCAGCGGGTCGTGGCCGCAGAGACCCGGTCAGACCCTCGACCGTACAGATTCCTGCGCGACGCGCCAAGCGAGCCGGCAGGTGACAGCAGGTTTGAGGAAACAGAGCGCGTTACTGCGTTTTTAAAATAAAAACAAACGAGTCCCCGCCGGAGAGGCTGCTTGGCCGGCTCGGTTGGCCATCAGCACGCTGCTGAGGGAGGACTTTCTCCTCCTGCGGGGTGCTGGGCGAGTCGATGAGCTGCCACTTGCAGGTGCCGAGTGACGCCCGTCTGAGCCAGCGGGGCCTCTTGGGCGGGTCTGGCTTTCGGAAGTTCTGTCCCGAGTCTCTCCGGCTCGGTCCCCGGAGACCCGAGCCGCGTGCCGGAAAGCACACGCAGGCATCGTCCCGTCCGCGAGGAGGCGGGCTCAGGGCGGCAGCGCCTCGCCTCCCGTCGCAGAGTCGGTCGCAGAATCAGCCGAGGGGAGAGGTAAAGTGTGGAACGACGTTCCCGCCCTCCTCTGCCCCGGCGCAGCGCGGACAGCCCAGCGCCGAAGGGTCTCACGTCGTGCGAATCGATCAAAAACCCCTAAAGTGCGCCAGGCACTTCCTCCCCAGGTGGCTGACGCGGCTCCCCGGTGGCAGGCGCGAGTTTGTGTCTCCATCGACCACGCGATCTTTTCCATCGGTCATGGGGTGGGGACCGGGAAACGCCACTCTCTTGTGAGTAAAGAGCAAAGTTCGGTCGAAAGGGCGAGCCAGCTGTGGCAGCGGGACACAGAGAGGTTCAGGAGGGGATGGTGCGGGGGGAGGGCGCAGGCGACCGGAGGGTCCGGGACGCCGAGAGCTCCGCCCGCCCGCGCAGAGCGATGTCCCGATGTCCCGATGTCCCGCGTCAGAAGGCCAAGGGCAGCCGGGGGAGCGTCACACGCGCCTGGACCAGAGGGACCGGATGGAAGGACGCGGACGGCCGCAGCTCGACGGGCGGCGACAGGCGGCGCTGCTCTTCCCCGGGACCTGAAAGGGCAGCGCCCAGGGCGGCCGAGGAGACGGCAGGACGCGGGCGTGGGGGGAGGAAGGGACGGGATCGCCCACGTGGGCTCTGCCTCCTCCGGGAAGCCGGGCGAAGGCCGGTGCTGTCAGCGACGAGAGAGCGGGCAGAGGGCAGAGGGCAGAGGGCAGGGGGCAGGGTTCATGCCCCGCTCTCCAGGTGAGGAGCCCCAGCCCGCCCCAGTAGCGTCCCCTGGGCCCGGCCCGGCCTGGGCCGGAGGCCGGCGCATCTGTCACACCCGCCCCCTTCCAGCCGCCCCGGCACGCCCGCGGCCACCCTCCCTGGCTGGCTGCGGGCCACCGACCTCCCACGACGGAACCGAGTGCTCGGCCGGAGCTGGATCCCTCCCACCCCATCCCCTGCCGGCACCTTCCAGAGGTGACGGCGGCTCGCTTCCCTGCTTCTGCGGGGCAATAGGACGCCGTGACCGCTGGGGACGGGGAGCTCCGCCTGGCGTGTTCTCGGCGTCAGGGCCACGAACCGCGTGCTCCTTTGGCAGCTCAAAGGGCCAGCAACCCAGCTCCCGCGAGCCACGGACAAGGCAGACCGCGAGGGACGGCGGCCGGGTGCGAAGCCGACGTAAGACGCACGACGCTTAGATCGGGGGAAATAGGTCGAAATCACTCTTTTGTCGGACAAGGGGCTGCACCGTCGGGGGGGCGAGCAGACGCCTGTGTCCCCGGAGGGAGCAACGGGGACGCCGTGCCCAGGGCCTTGGAGCTTTTCAAACTCACGTGGGTTCACGGCGGGCGGCCTTGCGGGGCGAGCTCCCGTGTCCGTCTGAAAATCACGACTGAGACCTGCTGGGCTGGGTGACCTGCTGGGCACCCGGGGGATGACGGGCAGCGGGAGCCACGTCTGGACATCGAGCCTCTGGGCCCGGGGCCATCCCATCCCGTGTCTCAGCCAACAGCTCGGACCCTGAGTCCTGCGGCTTCCAGGGACAGGAGGGAAACCCTCGCAAGGACTAGGGAAGGTCGCAGCGACGCCGAAATGCGAGACGCCAGCGGTGCCCAGGGAAGCGCCCGCCACAGCCGAGGCACGGGTGACCGGCTGCTCGGCGTTTAGTGGCGTCGCCAGGAAAATAGGCATCGCTCCCCCGACCTTTCTTCCGGCCCCGGGACAGGTGAAACACACCCTGCGGCCGCCCTTCCCGGGGCCAGGCACCGCAGCAGGCTCTGCCTCTCCCAGCAGCTCATCGCCTCCTGCCCCCACCCCGTGGACCACGGAAAATGTCGCCAAGCTTGGAGACACTGAGGGACGTTGGTGGCGGAGCCAGGCCGCACGTGTGAGCCCAGAGCCATCTGGGAGAGAGCGCGCCCGGGCCCACGTTCAGCCCTCGGACCGACGCGACTTAACCCCACGCGAAGGGCCGCAGCCGCCCTTCCTTCCGCACACGCAGGGTCCGACAGCGTGAAATGGGACCCGTCTGCGTGGTGCTGGCCTCCCCGGCGGACGCGTCGTCCAGCGAGCAGGGAGCGTTGTTGTGGCCCGTGGCACCCGAGGTCACACCCAGACCACGGGCCCCAAAACTCCTCCGAAGGCCCAAAGGTTAGAATAGAAATAATTCGAAAAAATTATTATTCTTTAAATGACGCAGAGTCATCATCTTCGTGTCCGCCCTCGTCGGGGTGCAGAACCACGCAAACCCCGGCCCTCGTCGGAGTTTCTCTCCCCAAAAGGCAGAGATGGCGTGGGCTGGGCCTTCCTTCCCGCACGTCGTTCGTCTAAGTCCGAATCGTCCTCCGATGGCTCTTTCCTCACCGCTCCCCAAGCCGCCACGCGCCGCGATGCCAGACAGAAAAGGCCGCAGGGAGAAGGGGCAGGGCCGCTGCCTCCGGGACACGAACCCGAGGTTTCCTTCCCGAGACTTCCGTTTTGCTGCCAATAAACCTGGGTGGTCAACCCTCCAGGGTGGAGAACGAGCACAACGCCGGGGCTGCGCTTTGACCCCGGCAGGAACCCCGCGAAAATGTCGCCCCGGAGACTGCGAATTCTGGCGCTGCTGGTCCGGTCGGGCCTGGAACGGAAGGAGCGGACGTTCCCGAGCCTCGCCGACCAGGCCACGCAGGGGGATCCGTTGTCCTGATGGAGGAGAAAGACGTAAAGAGGGTAGAGGGGCCTCGCCTTTGGGGCTGGCGTCGGAGAAGGTGTAACGAGCTGCAGAGACGCGGGGCGGGTGCCCGGGGCCGCTCCTGCGCCCGCCCTGGACGCCTGGGCCGCCACGGGGGGGGCAGAAAGGAAAAGCACCGAGGACGGTCTGTGGTTCGGATGGAAACACCTTTCCCTGGAGGAGCCGCCGCAGGGAGAGGCACCCAAGGGAGCAACGGCGTCCAGGCAGGAACCGCTGGCATCCGGCCCGGGCTTGACCTGCGGCGTGGCTCGCCTGTGGCAGAACCAGCTCTACCCAAGACCCACGAGCCGCCACCACCCGGGCCGCCCCCTCGCCCACGCGGTGCCAGCGACAGGCACACACGCTCGCGAGGGTCACGACTGCGAAAATACTCGTTTCCCCGAGCGCGCGGGGAACCCCGACACGCCGAAGAGGAGGCGGCTCGTGCCGGGGCAAGGGGTTCCGACGCAGTGTGGGCAGGACCCACTTCTCACGATGCTGGAAGCGCCCTCTCCGAGTGGACTCCGCGGCCCCGGCCAGGGACGTGTTTGTCGGGAACGAAGAGTCAGAAACCTTGTCTGGAAACAGCGCATTTGTCCTACCCTCAAACGCCCAGAATTCACAGGAAAAACTAGGAGAAATGTTAACCGCCGAGGCCTGTGTCTCACAGCGCGGAGCCGGCAGGTGAAACTTTGGTGCGAACCTGTTGGAAACGATGAAAACCCGAAAGCGACGCCGGGACAGACCGGGGAACTGGTCGGCCTGCGAGCGCGGCACGCGGGAGGTCAGGGGGCACCCGCGTGAGGACACGGCCCCGTGGGGGCACCGCCCCAGTCAGCCCGCGGCGGAGCCGGGGTTGAGAAGACGGTGTCGGAGGATTAGGGCCGCGGCGCAGACGGAACGGAGGCCGAGCTGACAGATCTATCGGAAGGAAGATCAGCACCTGAACACCTAAGCCGCTCCCGAGCGCATGTTTGAACTTGGATCTGCAGGAGCAGCAGCCGGTCCCCGGGGCTCGCCCCGGCACGCGAGGATCAGCGCCCTCGCCAGGCCAATCAGGCCGAAAGCCGGAGCTTACGGCCCCGGAGCCTCCATGGGGTCCGGGCTCCCGGAAAGACGGAGGCGGCGCGCCCGCGGGGGAGCCCTGCTCGCTGCCTGCGACTGGACCGAAGCGGCTCAAGGTTCAGTGCGCGGAGAGCGGGGCCACGGAAGAACCCCCCTCCTCGGGCGGAGGCGGTCGGGGTCCGCGCCGCGCAGGACTGGCCACGGGCCCCGCAACGCGGCCCCGACGGCGGCAGCGCAGGGGCGCTTCCCGGGCGCGCAGCCCTCGGCGCACTCGGGTTCCGCGCGTGGGGGAGAGTCGCTCGGACCGTCCCTCGGCAGGGACGGACACTCGGGAAAGCGGGCGGGTGGGCGCGCGAGCACCGCGGGCCGTAGCGGCCTTGGGAGACGCAGACAGGACTCGGTTCGTGACCTCCGCGGGCACCGCATCGACCGGGAGAAATGCCACCTCCGTCCCGCGCTGACAGACAATTTATCACAAACGGTTCAGATCCGAGCGTATCTCATAGCCGAGGCGGCCGGGGAAATCAGTCGCGGGCCTTCGGGCTGCCCCTCCGCGGAGGGCGGGGGACATCGTCTGGAGACCGCCGGGCCCCGCCCCAAGAAGGCCGGCCGCAGAGAGGCTGGGGGAGGGGGAAAGGGATAGGGGGTCACCCCGCCCCGCCCGGGAAAAGTGAGTGTCCCCAAGAGCAAGACTCTCCTTTCTGAAGACGCCCCCCACCCCCTGCCAGCCCGGACGGGCTCGGCACTCGGACGTGTGTCCCGAGAACCCTCGGCTTTCACGCACGTGGTCCCGTCGGGGTCGGCTACTCTCCTCTCCCTCGCGCAGCCATTTCCACTGATTTCCGTGAACCAGGCCTCCTGATCGAACACGGCTCCTGCCCCGCAGCTGACCGGCCGCACGCAGGACCCGGGGGTGGCCCTCAGCGGGGGGCAGGCGGCGCCTGACATCGAACCTCACACGGCCGCTCCCCCCACGACGGCGCAGTCTCCCCCCAACCCCCCCCGTGTGTCCTTACAGTGTCACCTTCCCACGTGCAAGTGGGTGAGACGAGCAGGTCCCTCCGGGGCCTCCCCTTCCCCCTGCACGCAAGACACAGTGACTGGGCACCATGTTCTGGAATGTTCCTGCTGGCCCGCGAGTCCTGGAAGTCGTGCGTTTTTCATGTCCGCGTCCGTCTCCCTCGGCGCATGGCTGTACAAGGAGCGTCCCCTTTCCCGAGGACGGGGACACGCAGAACACCGGGCTCCCACTCATCATCAGGACGCGCCAGCGGCCGGGACGACCCTGCCCGTGCGTGCCCGCGGACAGCTGCCGCCGGTGCGCCCTCGCCCAGGCCAGCGTCCGCCCCGGCCATGGACCTCGGCCCGACCCTCGGGGGCCGGCCACACTGTGCAAGCCCTCGCTGGCATCCGCAGGGCCCCAGGCAGGGGCTGAGGCCCGGGGTTCCCTCGTGGCGTGCATGGGGGGAGCGAAGGCAGGCGCCCCCGGGCCTTTGCCAAGGGGGGCGTCTGGAGCGTCAGCTCGCCCTCCCCTCCTGGGGCCACCCCACACCCAGGAGGTGCCCAGGAGCCCTGTGAAGCCACGGCCCCGGCCCCTCCTTGCACGCTCCTCCCAGGCCGGCATCAACCGGGCCGTCCGGTGTCGCCAAGGAAGCTGACGTTGTGTCCACCCTGGAGGGGCGGGCCTGCCCGTGAGCCTGCGCGGCCCCCATCACGGGGTCGACTGCGTCTGGTCCTCCGGGGGCCGCGCTCCGTGGCACGTGGGCGGCCGCCCTCGCCCTGTGTCCCCGCATGGGCCTCCCTGTGAGCGTCTGTGCCCTGGTCGCCTCTGCCCGCAAGGACGCCAGCCACGCTGGACCAGGGCCCACCACGTGACCTCCCCCTTGACCACCCCCCTCCAGGCCGTAGCTCCAATCGGGGTCACACTCTGAGGTGCTGGCGGGACTGGAGCGTGTGCGTTTGGGGACATGCAGTCCGGCCATCATCGCCGCGGGCCTGGCTTCCCGCTCCCGGGCAGCTGGGCGCCCCCCGCCCGCCCTTGCGAAGCTCCCCGTGTGCCTGTGACTGAAACGCCCCCAGCCCCAGTCTGGCCTGAAGGGCGCGGGCCACGGTCGCATGGGAGGGGCCCTCGGCGGGCAGTCTCGCCACGCCCTGAGCCCCCCACCCCGCCCCGGACGTGTCCTCAAGGGCCTCGGCTCTCGTCGTCTCTTCGTCCCGTCACCCAGTGCATTTCCGGTGCCACAGCTGGCTGCCCCGCCGTGCGTCCTTCACCCCCTCCTCCCAGGCCGCCCGCCCTCTGCGAACTCCGCTCCTGCGGCCCCGATCGCCAAGTGGCCTGGGCTCCAGGCCTGGGCCGAGCGGAAGGGCGCTCCCCCCCCCCCTGCAGAGCCCGGGCGTGTGGGGCAGGGAGGGCGCCCTGGACGCACCGCTGGCGTAGAAAATGCCGTTGACGCCTCGTTCTACACCTTTCGGGCCGTTCGAATTTTCCATTTAAGACAGGAAACCGAGAGGAAAGTGTCCTGTGGTCGCAGCGACGACCTCTGTGCCTGTTCTCACCAGTCGGAGCCGGAATCCCGCGGCGACGTAGGGAGGCGGGGGGGGGGGGACGAGGAGCAGGCGAAAGGCGCAGCGCCGCTCGGGCGAGAGTCGGGGCGCGGCTGACCGCACGCCACCGTCTCCTCGGTGTCCGTGAGCCGCTCGGGCCACGTGTGACACAGGCCTCGTGAGGAGCTCGGAGGGAAGCCAGAAAAGAAAGAAAAAACGTAAAACGCGTGGCGATTGCCTTCGGGAAACGTCAGCTGCCAAGGGTTTGCACTTCAGATGCCACCCCAGGAGGTCGCGAATGTGCGTGGGCCCCAGACGCCGGCACGGCCCGCCATGTGGTTCCGCTTTCACGGGGCGTCTGAAGCCGGGGGGCCCGGAGGAGAGCTCCCGCAGCCGGCCCTCCCGCGGCGGCGCCGGAGGCCGCGCGAGTCTCCCGAGATGAAACCGCAAACAGGAACCTCTTCGGGGCGAGCCGGCTCTCGAGCCCGGGATGCCAGCGACGGGCCTGTCATGCTCCCTTGGCAAACCCCAGCTTTAGCCATAAAAAATGTGCTTGGGATTCAACTTTTTGAGCTCAAAGGAATCAAGCGTTCTGTTGGTTTTTCCTTTTGTCGTTGGGTTTTTGGGGTTGGTTTGGTTGGTTTGGTGCGAGTGGACATCGCAAATGTCTGCCTTAAGGGAGACGCCAGCACACGCAGGTCACTGCCGGACTCGATCCACTTCAGCGACCCCTTATCAGGCTGTTTCTGGATTTCAAAAGCGTGTTCGGGAGCGAGGCAGCCACTTCTGGGACAACGGTGGGGCCTGCTGGGGACGGGGAGGAGTGAGCGCGCGGGGAAGGCAGCGACGGTTCTACGGGATGAGGCAAACGAGGGACCGCGTGGGAGGGACCCTGTCGTGCATGTTGCTGGAGAGAGCACGCGAGTGGCCTGCCGACCAGCCTGTCCCTCCCAGCGGAGCGTGTCCCCGGCTCCCGTCCCCCAGCCCCGGGCGCGATGGCGCCGGGGAAAGGACAGGCTTCGAAGGCAGCTCGGGACTGCCCGGTGCCAGCCATGCGGGGCCGCACCCTTCTCACCGTCCCCACGGCGCCTTTCCGCGGGGTGTGATGTCCCGCGCCTCCTCCCAGCAGCCGCGCTGACGGGGACACCTCTGAGGATGGGAGATCTGCCGGGAAACGCAGAACCAGAGCCACCAGACCCAGGGCGACCGATGCCGGGAATTTGCGCGCGGTGACTGGAAACGAGATGGGGGTGCAGGGACGTGCCTTCCAGCCGCTGCAGCTGCAAGCGGGCTCCTGGAGTCACCGACGACGGTCTGCCGCGACGGTGTCAAACCTCCGGGGTCGCAGGGCTTGGGGCCCGCGTCATCCTCCACGGGGCGGCTCCCTCTGCCAGGCCTCGGGGGGCCGGCCACGCGCTCAGCTCGCCCGCGGGAGGCGGGGACGGGCAGCCGGGGCCACGCGCGCCCTCCGTGCCCAGGGCCGGCCGGCCCCCCGCTCCCTGGCCCTGCGCTCAGCCCCCTGAGCAGCGATGGGCGGACGGCCTGGGAGCGCGGCCTTGAGGAGGCCCCTCCGGAGCTCGGGGAGAAGCTGGCACAGCGCGGGCGCCTCCGGCAGGAAGGCAGGTGAAGGCTCGCCCGGCCGGCACCTGCGATGGGGTCCCAGCGGGGAGCCTGCCACGTCCCAGACCTGGGCCGTTGGCTCCCGTGGGGGGACACTCAAGACGTTCACCCGGCGCCCACCCGCCCGACGAACGTGCCGGAACCTAGAGGCCGAGGTTGGTGCACGCGGCCCTAGGGCCCAGGCCGCGCTCTGTCCTGATTTAAATCAACCGCGTCACGTAGCCTCGCGCTTCCTCCTCTGAGGCACCTGCAACGAGGCAGGTGCCGTGTCCTTCACCGAGCGGTGCCCGTCACCGGCCTTCGAGGGGTGCCCAAACCACCCCCGAATGCGTCCCCAGCCGAGTCTGACCCAGCTCCTGCCCTCGGGGTCTCAGACAACCTCCGCGAGCCAGGGACATGGAAGAGAGCCCCCAGAGCCCGTGCATCCTAAAAGGCGGAGTAGCGTGTGAGCCGCAGGTGAGCGGCCGCTGTGGGTCCAGGACACGCCGACCCAGGACGCGAGCGGCCCCCAGCGCCGAGCGTGCCAAATGCCCCAGGAGAAGGTCTCCGCTTCTTACAGCCCAGTGTGCCCCACGCGGGCGCCCAGAACCCGCCCTTCAGCTCCCGGGGAAGGGAGGACTTGCGCGTGACCCCAAAGCCGGCCGTCACCAGCCGGGCCCGACCCCCGGTCCTGCCTTCCGGTCCGGCTTTCCCGCAGGCACATTCTGCTCCTCCTCCTCCTCCCCCCTCCAGGAACCGCCGTCCCCCCCATCCCCGACCCCTCTAGTTAGGTTCAGCCTCTCACGGGACAGAACCAGCCAGTGACAGGACCTTCCCAGCCTGCGTCTTCCCGCCCGCGGAACGGGGACGACGCTGCACACCCGGGGCGAGTCCGTCTTAAAATACTTGAAATCCCTTGGTTGCGGAGAAATGCCTTGACGCATCCGCCCTGCACGGGACGAGGGTCCCTTTTGGCCGCCGGGCGATACGACACCCTCCCCTTTGACGTCGTGGCCGACCGGGAGGCAGTCCTCAGGACGCCCGCGTCCTCGTCGCTGGAACCCGTGAGCGTGACCTCACGTGGCAGAACGGGCTTCGCGAGTGTGATCGAGCTCGGACCGTGAGCGGGGAGACGGGCCCGGATGACCTGGCTGGGCCGAAATGCAATCACAGGTGTCCCTTCGGGGGCCGGAGGGACAGCAGACGCGGACAGAGGGCAAGTCCGTGCGAAGACAGAGGCGGACGCTGCCGGCTGCCCCGGGAGCCACGGGAGGCGGCGGAGGAGGAGCCTTGCCGAGGGCCTCCGGGGTGCGTGTGGCCTGGCCGCGCCGGGTCTCACCCCGCGGTACCGACATCGGACTGTGTCCCCCAGGTACGCAGAGCACAGGTTCCCATCGTCTCGAGCCACCCGGTTCGAGGGAGCTAAGCAGACGCCACGGAGTCGCCCACGCTCCTGGGGGAGAACCCCGCAGCCCGCAGGCCCTTGCTGAGAGGGACAGCGCTCGGGGCCTGGCCCCGTCACAGGGGCAGGAAGCCCCCTGCCCGGGAAGGAGCCGAGCCCCGTCGAGGCCCCGCACCCCCCGTTCACGGGCCAAAAGCAAAGCCGAGGACACGCGGAGGCAGGCAGCAGCGCGTGGCCCGTGGCTGCGGGTGGCAGGGCCGGGGACACTCTGCCTTGGTTTTTTCAAGCTAAATTCGGCACAAAACGCGCCCCCTCACCGAGAATTCCCGCCGCCGTCCCTGGGGCAGCGCTACGGGATCCACGGAACGTCGGACGTCCCCGTAAGCGATTTTAAGTCACGACGAAACCGAAGTCAGTGAGAGGAGACCGGACGTGCACGGAAAAGAGCCGCTGAAAGCGCCAGGAAAATGGAGACTCTGGTCACCACCGCGTTCGCGACGCGCGAGGCGGGTGAGCTCCCACCGAAACGCGGGCCGGAGCGGAGGATGAAACGGGGACGGGGCGGAGGGCGGCGCCAGCGCGAGGGGCGGCGATCCCCTCTAGCGCACCAACGCTGCGAAGAGGCCGGGAGAGCTGGCTGGGACGCTCGAGAGCTGTGGAGCCCGAGTCCTTGAAGCTCGGAACAGCGGACAAGTGGGATTGGAGAACGGAAAACTCACAACGGCTCGAATTTAACCGAACCGGGGGAGACCAGGTCCTGCGGTGGCGAAAGCGTCCCGTCGGAACGGACGCCACCACTTCCAGGACGAGCATCGGAGAACGAAACGCAGGACGTCGAAAGCGAGGAAACCGCCGCAGAAACTCCCAGGAGAGAGGAACGAACTGCGGCACGCAGGCGCGTGTTCTTGCTCATTCCAGATCAGTGAGGGGTGACTGGAGCCCCAGCAGCAGGGGCGAGTGCTGGCGCCACAGGCCGCGCGCAGGCGGGGACCGCGGGGCTGATGGGCACGGCGCGCCGCGCCGCCCCGTGCGCGGACCCCACGACGAGCGGCCGCCTCACACCCCCGATCGGCGACCGTTGCCGACTCTGGCCACGTCGTAAAAGCACAGAAATGAGCCTAAGAACGACACGTGCCGCATCCCTTTCAGGGGCTGCGTCTGGGGGGGACAGAGGCGGGGCTCGTGGCCCCGGGCCCTCCTGCCAAAGGGGCAGGCTCAGACCAGGGCTGGGAGAGGGGTGCAGCCACCCGAGCCCTGGCGTCCGCCCTGGGTCGCTGTCGGCTGGACGGAGACAGGTTCGGGACAGGTCCGCCCGGGACGAAACGGCGGCCAGCGTGGCGGCGTCTGCCGTTAAACCGCCTCCACCCCACGGTGCAGACGTCCGTGGCTGCGGCGACCCCGCCGCGTCCCTCCTGCCTCCCACCGACGGGACCCGCCTCGGTCGGGCCCGGGCCCGGCGACTCGGAAGTCGGTGGTCCGCCGTCGGGACGCGGCGGCGCCCGGCGAGCACTGGTGGCGCGTCCGTGCACGTGTCGATTGCCACGGAGCCCGGCGCGTGAAGCAGTGATTCTGGGCTCGGGGGCGCTGTCAGGGCCCGGCACCCCCGCCTCATCAGCACTTGGCACTTTGAACTCCTCGCCCGCTGCACATTTGAGAAGGAGGAACCTAGGGGCTGATCTAATCTGATCCTCGGGCTCCGAAGCCGGGGCCGTTTAATGGGCCCGTCGATACGCGTCCGTGTCGAGGCCGAGATGGATGGGCTCGGCCGAGCGCGGCCTCGGCGGCGGCCCCGGGCATCCATCATGACGACCCCGCGTGCGGACGCGTCGGCGGGGGGCACCCGGCGCCCCGCCCCACCGAGGTCTCCAACCTATCAATAACGGTCCGTGTCGAAACCCCCCGGGGGCTCCGGGAGGGAGACGCGAGCCGGGCGCACACCGCATCCCGTCGCCTCTGCTTCGGGGAACCCCACGCGTGACCCTGAAGGTTCGGCTCCCACCTCCGGCTGTCGCCGGCCGCCGTGGTTCTCGGGCAAAGCGTGACCCATGGTTGAGGGGGTCAGAGTCAGGGGGAGTCGACCTGACAGCTCTGGCTCTGGGGTGCGCTGCAGGGGGACTTTCTCTGACACCCCCAGCCCCCGCTATGAAGCTGCGACTCCCAGTCCCCGGCCACGTCCGCTCCACCTCCCCACAGACTTGTGGATGTTTCTCTTTTCCAAACGCCTCGCGGCACCTGTCGGCCAGGGGGCTCCTCTGCAGGTGTGCGGTCCCCGCAGAGCTGGTGGCCCTTCCTTCCGGGTGGGACGCGCCCCCGAGGGTCCCTACCCGCCGCCACCCTCCTCCTGCTCCGTGGGCCGCACAGAGCGGCCGTCTTGCTTCGGCTCTGCAGCTCCCCTCGCTTCTGCCCAAGAGGCCGTGGAGGGTCAGGGACCTTCGGGGACACTCAGTGTCCCATCCCCCACGAGGGGGTTAAACCACCCACCCGAGGGCCCAGGAGAACCGAACGGTGGCGCCACGTGCTCCGCGCCTCCGGTCACCGCCAGCACAGGGCGTGTCGCTTCCTTCCCTCCTAAAACCAAGTGCAGGGAGATGCACGTCCACGTCCCCGGGGAGTGACGCCCCACGCCCGCCAGAGCGGCCACCATCGCGAGGGTCGGCGAGGACGCGGAGAAAGGGGAACCCTCGCGCCTGGCTGGTGGGACTCGGACTGGAAAACGGCGTGGAGGCGCCTCGAACCCTGAAGAGGACGACCCAGCAGGGCCACGTCTGAGGATTCACCCGGAGATCACAGAATCACGGATTCGAAAAGCCTCGTGCACCCCACGTTCCCACGTTCACTGCGCGTTACGAACGGCAGCCAGGACGTGGCAGCCACCCGCCTGCCCATCGACGGGCAGCGACGGGGGGTGCCCGTTCGGGGGACCCTCACGGAGCAACCAAACCACCAGGCAGGGACCTTGCCCTTGGCGACGACCTGAGGAACCTGGAGGGCGTCGTGCTGAGCGAACGAGTCAGAGAAAGACACACGCTGGACGGTTTCGTTCCCCGTGGGATCTAGAAACAAACCCACCAACGAAACTGAACCAACACAGACCCCCGGGAGTGGGTGCTCTGGGGGGGGTGGGGGGGGAGGCGGGTGACGGCGGGGCGGGGGCTGCCATCGACAACGCCGCGACGAGTCCGCAGGCCACGGGTGACGGCTGGGGTCAGCGGGGCGAGCGGCCTGTGAGGGGTAAAAGTGCCGAATCGCCACACCACGCCCCCGAAACGAACCCGTAGAAGACGGCACAGCAACGGCTCTTACCTAAAAGTGAAAAGTAAAAACAACAACGAGTACGTGCGGGAGCCAGGGAGGCGGGGACCGGAGAGAGAGGGTCGGGTGAGGGCGGGCGGCGGAGGCCCAGGGGCCCGGAGCAGCAGCAGCGGGAAGGGAGCAGGCAGGGCGCGCAGCGAGGGCGCCGCCGCCGTGTCCCCAGACGACTGTCGCGAAACCCGGGAAGCACCCCGAGGCTTCATTCCCGCCGGGGCCGGGGCGACGCGCTGGCGGGACCGAGCCCGGCCACGTGGGGCTTTCGTGGCAGGCGACGGAGACGCACGGCCGGGCCTGCGGCGCACTGAAACCCGTTTGACGACCTGTGTGATGACGAGACCCCAGCATGGATGAGAGACCCCGGGAGGGGGCGTCTCGGGCCCCCTTCAAGGGGCGTGGAGCTGAACGCCGACCAGAAGGGGTCGGGCCTCGTCCCGGACGTGTGGCGCGCTGACCTCACCTGGGCCCCCGCCAGGCCTCTCGCCCCGCGAACCCCGACCACAGAGCCCCGAGCCACCGGCTCGGGTCACTCCTAGGCTCACGCCCCACCTGCCCCTGCCCACGGATGGGCGGGGGGCCGGGCCTCCCCCCGCTGGCCGGGCCTCGGGACCCCTGCAGCAGCAGTAAATTCGGGCGTAAATCTCCCAGGCACCCATGACGGACAAGCCCGTGACAGCGACGCTATCACTGCTGATGGCCGGCCTTCCGACGAGGCCCCTTGAATTATAGGGATCTTATTAGAAGCCTCTGACCTCTTGGGTTTTCGAGGCAGAAATGGCCTGAAGTCCCGTCCTCTTGCTGATGCGAGCCCTGCCAAAAGGGGACAAGTAGCTGCAGGCGGGCGGGCGGGCAGACGTGTGGACCCACTTCCACCTTCCAGGCCGCAGGCCCCCTCTTCGCTCGCCGGGACGGGCTGGGGCGCCAGGCCAGCCCTCCCCCAGGTCCTGGGCACAGGCTCGCGGAGAAAGTTCTAGTCCCCTGTAGCGGCGGGGAGAGGACGGACGCAGGAAAGCGGACACCTAGGGGGCACTGCCCCGACCCCCGCTCCTGGGGACTGGGTGGGGGCCGGTGGGGGGAACGGAGCTGCAGCTGCTGAGGGAGGTGAGGAGGGGGTGGCCTTGCCGAAGGGACGCGGCCAGTGCAGCAGGCGTGGTCCACGATGGGCCGAGCTAGTGGCCCGACCTCAGGACCTCACGGTGAGTTGGGAAGAGGGGAGGGGCGGGCGGAGCAGGTATTTGACAATTTATGCTTGTGGGGGGGGGTCTCTTTTATTTTAATTTTTAAAAAAAACTTTTAAATTCTAAATTTAAAGCCCTGGGGAGGGTCACTCGGGCCCCCTGGTGCCTGCACATCCTGGGGCTTTCAATGTCCTTTATCCGGATGAGCCCCACGAGCCGACCCGGTCCAGATCCCAGACAGGGGGCTCGGGACTCCCACCCCGAGGTGTCTGCGTGGCTCCCGCCCCGAGGTGTCTGCGTGCAGCGAAGGCCGTGCAGAGGCCGGGCCGCCAGGAGCCCCGCCGACAAGCGGCCCGTCCTGCATCCCGGGAGCCGCTCGGGTTCCAGGGTGTCTCGGCGCGCCGCCTCCCGGGGCCCGCGTCCCCTCTGGGGCGGGCAGGGCGCTCTCCATCAAAGGCTGATTGGGCAGGAACCGCGTTCGCAGCGGCGCTCCACGCCCGCACGCGTGCGCGTGGACTACTCCCTGCGTGCCATTCCGCCGTCTGAACCGACCGGAGCGGGGCGAGAGGTCGGCGCGCGCTCCGGAGGCCGCGCTTGACTATAACCAAATGGGGTGACGGCCGGGGGTGCCCAGAGGGCCCGGTGGAGCGCGGCCCAGCGGGCTGCGCTGCGGGTGTCGGGACAACAGCCACGCGGGCGCGCTGGCTCGAACGCAGTCATTATTAATGGGACGACAAGGCCGTGTCGAGCAGGACGCCGTCGCCGCGACGATTAATCTTGTCCCGGTGCCATTAGGACGCCTTACAACGGCAAATAGCAGTTAGGTGACGCCCGAACATGGCAGAAGCCGACCCTCCGGGCGCTGCCGCGGCTCCTGATGCCGGCACCCCCACCGCCCGCCACGCGCGGCTGCGGGCGCTCACTCAGTCTCCCAGGAGGTGGGACCCGGGCTTCCGACGCGCAGCCGGCCTCGGTGCGCGTGTTCCTTGGTGACGGGACCTTCACGAGCAGGGGCCTGCAGCAGGCGCGCGCTGCGAGTTCAGATGCCGGACGTCGCGGGCTCCGGTGGCCCGTCGTGGCGAGGCGGCGGCTTTTTAAGAGAAGAACTGCCTCGTGGGCGGGCGGCTGCCCATCCACGGGTCAAACTTCAGACGTGCGCTGCGCGCGCCCCTCCAGGGGACTTGGTCCGCCTTTACGACGACGGGTCTGGCTGCGCTTTCCACGTGGTTTTGGTGGGAAACTGGGTGGGCAGACCCGTCACTGGGTTGGCCTTCCTTCGGCTGTGACAGAATTCTCTGAAGAAAAGGTGGTCGTGACGCCCCACCCCCTTGTCCCTTCCCGCTGACGGACCACAGGGACACCGGGGACAGCAGGGGCCACCGTGGCGACACCAGGCACTGCCACAGGGCCGGCCAGCGAACGCGAGGTCCTGCCGGGCCCCCCGGGGTGATGGGCCCGGAGGAGACCGGTCCGCAGACAGGCCAGGGGAGCGCGACAAGGGGTGTGGCCGCGTCTCCGGGAGGAAGGCCGCCAGCTCTCCAGCCCCGCTGCCTCCAACAGCGCATCTGACCACAGAACTGGGGCACTCGCCAGGCCAGGAAGGCGGCTTCGGCCGTGCGCCCCGTGTGACCTGTAGAAGGTCCACCACGCGCCCCGAGAGCGCTCCGCACCAGCCGACGGTCTCCGCAGCCTGCTCGGGCCGGCCCGTCCTCCCCGGGCCAGGAAAGTCCCATCGCCCCGCACTAAGTCACTCAGCGTGCAAGACGAGCAGGTTGCCGAAGACGGAAGCCTCCGGAAGCTTCTTCGGGGGCTCCTTCTGGTCACAGTGCGGCCCGCTCCCCTTGAGCTCCTCGAGGAGGAAACCGAGGCCGGGAGTGACTGGGACGGCGAGGGGGAGGTCCGGGCCCCCGCCCTGGCCCTCCGCCTGCCCCCGCTGTGTGCCAGGAGCTGTCCCTGGTCCCTGCGTCGTAAAGTCACTTTTACACCCACGCGGCTGTGACGTAGCATCAACGTCAACCCAACGGTACGCGCTGATGGCAAATTCCTACTTTGAGAATAAGAAACACGAAAATGTTTTAGTTTCTCCCGACAGTTGTCTGCGTATCCCGTGACTCTCCCGCCGAAGAGCTGCTCGTGCGCTCAGCTCACACAGCGGAGGAGCCCTGGAGTCGGGTCGGGGTAAGAATTAAAACGCACAGGGGAGGGGGTGGCCTTCGACCAGAGGGCCGAGCGCCCTAATCCTGCAGGAGCCAGGGGGTGGGCCGGGGGGCCGCCCTGGGGTGGACTCCACCCGGGAGGTGGCAATCGCAGCTGCAGAATGTGACAGTGTGTCCCCGCGTCACACGTGCCGGCGTAATTCGTCTGTGCGCACACTGACACACACACGTGCGCGCGTGTACACAACCACGCTGTGCAGGCGCACACGCGTGTGCAAACACACACACACTCACCGTGCCCTCCGGGCGGGCATCTGTCTGCACGTGAAGGCACAGCAGAGGGTCTGGTGGGCCCCCGGGAAGGACCGCGGGGTCCCCGCAGGGAAGGACCCTGGGCGGGACAGAGCAGGCAGAGAGGTCTCCGTGGGGCTGGGCCTTCCTGTAATTGCTTCAGGTTTTTGAGTTCCTGGGACTTTAAAAAAAGAACCTTACGCAGAGGAACACGTCCGTTTCGGCTCACGGATCCTGAAAATAATGAGAAAGGGGCTGGCGGGACCTGAGGAGCTTGAAAAGTGCCCCGAGCATCCCTCAGCCTTTGGATCTTTCCCCAGAAAGCGCCGTTTTCAAATAACCTCCGAGCCGCACGCTGAGCTGGCCGGCGTCGGGGCCACCAGGTCGGGGGGAGCGAGCCCTCCCCCGGTCTTCAAAGGCCTGGCTCGGCCTGCGGGGTGGGCGTCTCAGCAGGGCGGGGGGCACCTCGGTCCGGGCCGGACTCAGCGGGCACCGGCAGCTGGCGTGAGAGGCTGCCAGACCGGCCCTGCCCAGCAGCGCGGGCCGCGGGCCGGCGCCACCCGGGGGGCTGGCTTCACTCGAGAACGTATGTTTAATTGAAGAGTCACCTGTTTCATGTGCGATCAGAAAGCAGGCTTGACTGAGGTGGGGACAAGAAGGGAGCACCCGCTACCTGTGTTCCCGGCGAAGGCCGGACGTGCCATGTTTAATTCAGACGAGGACGCCTGCTCAGGAAGACAAGGCCGAAGGGCCGGGCGTGCCTGGGAGTCCAGCCCACCCGACGGGGGAGCCGCGCGGCACCTTCACGGCGCCGGTGTCCTTCTGAACGCGGCGTTCAGCGGAAGGGAAGGAATTGGAGCGCCTCGTCCCCGACTCGCTTACGAATTGCGTTGGGCTGGAAAGCCGATTTGGAAATCGGGGTTTTTGAAAAAGAATGTACAGAAGCACAGTTAGGGGTTAAGATCTTTACCATCTCAGCAGGTCATATAAACGGGCAAGAAAAACATAAACGTCCCACTAGATGGATAGGAAACGGGCAGAATGAGCAATTCTAAGAAGGGAGACTGCAAATTGGAATAGGAAGAAAAGTATTTAAATGCGGGTTAATCAAGAAACGGATGTTAAACACGACACCACGCTTCGCCCATCCACGAGCAGCAGGTGCTCGTGTACAACCCTAAGCCGAGGCCCGGTGAGACGGGGTGGGCCAGCACTGCTGCTCCCCGACAACCGGGGCCCCGTGTCTGTCACCGGCCTGGCCGCAAGCAGCGAGAGCCCTCGGAGCCTGGGCTCTGCGCGTCTGACCGAAGGAACGGATCCAAACACATGAAAAGCTTTGGAAACATGTTCACGAAGCGTTATTTATGACAACGGGACGTTGCAAACATTTAGAATAATGAACGTCACGGAGATAGGGACACGACGAAGCCAATCACGGCTGTCACTGTGATGGAATAGCACGCGGTCGTTAGAAACTGCGTCTACGAAGCCGTGTTGTCGCCTTTTTAACTCATGTCATCGTTAAGGAAAAGGCGGCCGCTGAAGGTGTGCATTCTGACGGGTGACGACCGGAGAACGTCTGCCGGGAACTGAGTCTGGGAGAAACGGGCCGGCCTAGGACCCCGTTTGGGAACAAAGGACGGTTTCCATGTTCGGGTTTTTTGTTGTTTGTCCGTGTGTTTTTTAGGTTTTAGAATATTCCTCAAGACGGTAAACACGAAGCAAGTCCGAAGCGGGTTCCTCCCTTCCGAGCAGCCGCAGGGGGCGGGCGGCGGGGGGCGGCGGGCCGCGCTCCAGCCCAGCACTCATTAGAGAAGGCGCCTCCCCGGGATCCGACGCTCGTATTTGTTAATTGTATCCACTCCCATTAATTGATGAATTCTACGGGGATGTTCTTTTCTAACTAGGAGCGTGTCCTGGGGAAAATCGCCACTTTGCTCCCTCCCCCACAAACATCTTCGGGGGCCCCGTCGGAAAAATGGACGGGGGAAGAGGACTGCGCTGCGGGGACGGGCCGTTCCTGCAGAATCGCTGGAAAGGGGGGGAATGGCGTCGCGCTGAACACCCAGCGCCTGCCTCGCCGTGGAGACGAGTGGATTCGTCCGGCGACACAACACCTCCTGCCGTTGTCCGGCTCCGAAATGCCCCGCGTGGACCCTGCTCGCCGAGCGCGGCGTCTTCCGAGCGGCCCACAGGTTCCCGCCGGCCAGGCTGGGCGCGTGACGCCTGCTCTGCGGGCAGGACGCCCGGGGACAGGACAAGGCCAGGGACCCTCCACCGCGGGCCGCACCAGCCCCTGCAGGGAGCCTGACTCTTTTCCTTGGGGTCTGTTTCTCTCCATCTTCCCTGTCCCCCCTCGGTGCCCTGTGGGGCCAAAGGTAAGGGCCCCAGACGGGCAGGCGACCGGCCCCCTTCCAGCGAGCGCAGCTGGGCCCGCGCCTTGTCCCGCCTCAGTTTCCACGCCTGCAAGCCCAGAGCGGCCCGTCGAGAACGCACCATGTACCGCTCGGCCGCGGCGGCTTCCTTGAAGCTCAACAGGACGAGAGCGGTTCCACGCGATGCCGCCAGCCCGGCCTAAATCACTTGCCGGGATAAAGATAAATTGGAAATACTGACGCTTAGTGAGTACATTACTCGGTACTTCTTTTACTTAGTGAAACATTTAATTAGTATTTACTAGAAAATTACCATCAATTACCAAAAATGACTACAAATTACGAGCAAAACGGATAAATTTTCTCTCGACCACTAAAATAAATTCAATTACTAACTTCAAGTAATTGCGGGTAATTTATTTCGAGGAGGGCAGGGAGCCACAGGCACAGGGAAAGGAGGTGATTAAGACGCGAGGAGGGGCTGACGGGTGAGGGGGCTTAGCCGGCTGAACCTGGGTGGCGGGGCCAGGCGAGGGGGGCGCCCCCAAAGGGCCCGCCGACCCGGGACCCTCCCTGCGGCTCGACGAGGCGGGGGCCGCGTGCACCGGAGCTGATGCAATCGGGGCCTTTCCGCTGAAATGCTCAGGTTTCCTGGAGGGTGAAACCTGAGACCCCGTATGGTTCCCCGAAGGAAGTCGTCAACACCCCGAGGCAGACAGGACGAGAGAGGGTTTCGCAGAAGGTTCTGGAGGCCTGTGGGGGAGGGGGCTGCGGGAGGGGGGCAGGTGCTGAGTCTTAAATGAGGTGTTTCCCCCCCCAGGTCCGTCCGGGAAGAGAGGGTGCTGTCCCCGCGCCCAACGCGAGGGCCATCGCAGCGAGGAAGCGGCCGCCCTCGGCTGGGTCGCTCGTCCCTGTGCGGTCGCCACGCCGTGTCCTGCTGCACGAGCGTTTGGGGATGGCCCAGGTGCTGCGGGGCTGGGCCAGGCGTCCTCTAAGCGAGCCCCTGCTGCCCAGGATTCCAGCCAGACGACGTTCTGGAAAAGGTGGGTGACTGGGCCCGGTTTGCGAGGAGACGACCCCGCGAGAGGACCAGACGGTGCGCGAAGCCACCACGGCCAGCGGTGTCCGCCAGGGAGGGGCCTGGGTCCCGGGCGCCCAGGAGACAGGAGCGGCCGGCCCAGCTCAGGGCCATGTGGTGACCTTGAGGCTGTCGACAAGGACGCAGATCATCACAGCTTTGGGGGTGCCCACGCCCTCCCAGGGCCTGAAAACGACCAGACCCACGCAGGCCCGTGTGCCGAGGCGATCTGACGTGCCCAGGGCCCAGGCCGCCACCCCGGGGGGCGTCTAAACAGCCGGCGGAGTGACCCTCACAGGACGTCCAATGGCACAGGAGCGGGCTCCAGTGTGCGTGTTTAATTACAAAAAAAGTAAAACCCGAAATGATGAAAAGTTCAGACGCACACGCAGAAATCCAGAAACCACCCCGCGCTCGGAGCCTCGATCGAGAGGCTCGTTCCTGGATCTCACAGATGCTTCTGAGACCGACTCCGATCTCCGCCAGCCGAGTTTCCCAACGCTTGATCTCGAGACCCCGTTATGCTCCTAAAAATCCTTCAGAGTCGCACATTTCCCACAGGAGAACCAGCGTCGATCGGGGGAAATGTGTGTGCGTTAATTCCTTTCCTGAAGAAACGACGAATCCACGGCCCGTTCACGCCCGAGGAACACCCAGAGCGAGAGGAATCGGTTTACATTTTTGCAAACCTCTCTGGGTCCAGCTGAATAGGCGGCAGCTGGACGCCCATCTTCGCTTCTGCATTCGATCTGTTGTGACATCACACTTCGGGAAGGCGCTGGAAAATTCCGCTGGAGCCTCAGGAGGGAACGGAAGTGGAAAAGGCCAACAGCGTCCTTGTTGTTTCCAAACCAGTCTGAACCCGTGTTAAGAAAACAGTGCTGGCCTCTCGGGCTCCTGGAAGGGTCCCCGCCCTCCCCGGGGTCCCTAGACTGTGCTCTGGGAACTTCTCGTCTGAGCGGTCTCCCGAGCTTTAGCTATAAAAATAAAATGACGACAAACACAGCAACAGCAAGCTTCTGCTTTCGTTCTCGTGCCTTCTCTTCGGGGAAGAAAGGGAAGAAGAACGACGCCTTGGGGTTTTGAGAAGGGGCAGGACCCCGGGGTGGACGGGGCCGACCTGGGGGGCACCTCTGGCCGCCGTCGGGTGGGCTCTCCGCTCCCTGCATGTGCCTCATCCTGCAGGTCTCTCTAAGGAACGAGTGCGGCTACAAAACCTTTGTCAATGTCCTTTTAAACGAGGGCCCGGCGCACGGACGAGCTCCTCAGCGCCACATCTGGAGGCAGATTTGGAGTCCCTGGGCGCGCCGTCACCTCCGGCCAGGTGCTCGCCGAGCGGTCCTCGCTGCCTCCGGTGATGTCGCTGAAGGAGAGGCCGCAGGGACACGGGGGGCCGGTGTCACCCCCGAGCAGGGCCCACCCCCCGTGGCAGACCCCGTGCCGGGAAGGCAAGACGCACGTCTGCATCCCGGTGGATCCCGTTTGTTTCTGGGCCTCACCGACGGGCCCCGGCGTCCAGGAGGCCCGCCCCCCGGAGCGCAGGGTGCAGCCCTCACTCCGTCGCCCACGAGTCCACGCGCCCCCATCGCAGGCCGGTCGCCTGGTCCTCTCCCCGGCCCTCCCAGGCCGTGACCTCCGAGGAAGGCGAGCCGGGCCGCACACGAGCGATAAAACGACAGTGCTCCCCGGTGGGACAGTCGGGCCGGCTCCCTAAACGTGTCGGTGGAGACAGGGCGCTCGCATCCGCTTCAGCACAAAAGAGATGACCGGGCCCGCCACCGTGCACGGGGTCCCTGAGCCCTGTAGTGCCCTGTGGCTGCCGAGCGAAGTCCCGCAGACGGGGGCGTAGGCAGTGGAAATGTGTCCCCTCCCGGCCCCGAGGCCCGAAGTCCAAGGAGGACGCGTCCTCAGGGCCGGCTCGCCCTGCCTGCAGCTGCCCGGACCCGGCCCCTCCCGCCGGCCAGCCCACGCGGGAGGTCCTGTCGCGGGAGCACCCGCTCCGCCTGACTTCCATCGCTTGCCCGATGGCGTATTCTCTGTAGGAAGGCGACGAGGTCTGGGTGTACGCACGTGACAGGACCGCGCTGACGTCTCCGCGCGCAGCTCTGAGGTTCCCGTGCCCGAGGCCGGGCGACAGGCCGCTGCACACTGCGGACACCGCCCCCACCGCTGAGCCCGCGCACGCCTGTGCGCGTCCACGCAGTCGCGGCCGGGCGTCTGCACGGCCCCCACGTGTCCCGCCACGGCGCGTGGTCCCCTCCGCGGCCGTATCACCGCTTAGCGAGCCAGTTCCCCACCCTCGGCTTCGGTGTGCACCGGGGCCCTTCACTCTGCACGTGAACCGGGTTGATCTTCATTGATGCCGCTCCCGTTACCTTACGCCGCGTGACCCAGGACTGACCCTGGTGGCCGCGCTTCCGTCCGTGCAATCACCCAGCAGACGAGCACGACTGTCACGTCGGCGAAGCAAGCCTGGACGGCAGACGGAAGGGGCCCCTGGGGACGCCGGCCTGTGGGGTAAATGCACAGAGGCAGGCCACCCGGGAGGGAGGCCCAGAGCCTCAGGGGGGCCCGCCCCCCGCAGGGACTTGGGGGTCTGCCTGTGCCCCCTCAGGCCACGGGAGTCGGCCCCCATCGCGTGCACAGTCTCCTCCAAACCGCTCACACCGTCTGGTTTTAATTCCGTATGACATGGACCGTGCGGGGAGAATCTCCTCAAACCCAAGGGCTGGCTAAACAGGGAATAGGGCACGCGGCCGGTCCCCAAGCCCCGAATCCTCTTTCCGGGCACACGGCACCAAATCCCGAGCACGTAGACGGAGCCGTCGCCGACGCTGCGGGTCTTCCCCCGCCTCCGACGCTCCGGGCGGCCCCCGAGCCCGGCCCGCAGCCCGCTCCCACCCCCCGCCAGCGTGGCCCCCCACGCTGCGCCCAGGGACAGCCCCGGTCCCGGTCATCACCAGCGGCCAGCACGAGCGTGCAGTGCGGTTCCGTCGCCCCCCAACGCTTCGTGTAGGAAACTCAGAATCACACGCGGGGAGCCTGCGCTGCTCTTCCGCTGGAGACGAGAAACGGGGTGGTTGGGCCATCGTGGAGCCCTCGTCGCCGGCGCTGACTAGGACCGTGGTCCGGGGAGGACCGTCGCGCAGGAGCAGGGCACGGGCTTGGATCCTGCTGGCGTCCGGAACTGTCGTCAGGTCCTCGTGCACACGCGCACGCGGGCACGTCGCCCGCCGCGGCCGCTCGCCCACACCGTCTGCGGAGCCGCTGCTCCCTGCAGGTCCCCACGTGGCTGGACGGACCAACACCTGCGGCAGCGGCACCGCGACCTGCACCGTGCCGTTTCCTTCTCGGTCAGTTCGGTCGCGCCACACGCGACCCGTCCCACAGATCGCCGCTGTGACTCGGGAGGTCGCCACCGCGCAGCGTCCAGGTCAGTCGTGCCCCCAGGCGTGAGCTGAGCGCTAAGCCGCCCCTCACGGCCATCCCGGTGACTCTGGCCCCCTGCTGCCCTGTCCGACGTCCCCCAACCCCCAGCCCCCCCAAGATGGGAGCCAGCCCGCGGACCGGGCTTGGTGATCTGCACAGAGCGACTCAGGCCCCCGCAGACGTCCCCGCCCAAGGGGCCAGCCTCAGCGCGGCTGAGGCGGGAAGGTCCTGAGATGCAAAGGGCTGCGGCGTGGACGACCCGACGTCTTCCCAGCGGACGTATGTGGAGGCATCTGCTTCCGAGCCGTCGGGGCACAGGCCGAGGCTGCTGCTCGTGTTTCTGGAAGCCGTCACGACGTCTCCGTCGGAAACGGCGCTCGCACCTGGAACGCCGCACGTCTTCCAGGGACCGGCCTCTCTCACCGGACGCGCGCCCTCGTCGCGGAGATGAAGTCCCCGCGACGGGTGTCAAATTTATCTCCGAAAATGGCGTCTTCTCCTTCGGGCAGAAACGGCCGGGAAGAGCCGCCGGCTGCGGAAAACCGCCAACGAAATGAACCTTTAAAGAGCTAATGACTTAAGGGTGGTTGTGCCGACATGTCAGTGTGTCGGGGCCGCACACTATTTGTCATTAACACGTGTTCTGAAAGCTCGGCTAATATAATGTGACACAAAATTAGTCAAACACAATTCATGCAATATTGTTTAATTTTACTCCTCATTTAACTTGGGTTTAAGCGAAATCATTATGTCACATGATGGCGTTCCCCTGAACAAGAAATATTTCCTGACGGCCGCTGCCTTTAGGAATGAGTTATTAAGGCTCCATGGTGAACACATTCTTAACTAACTATGAAAACTACAAAGCTAATAGCTTAATCATGTTTTGACACCATCTACAGACTTTATGCATTATTTACAAGAAAGACATAAAAACGAGCCGCCGCACATCGCGCGCAATGCGTCACCGTCATCGTTAGCCGGCGAAGGACGCGGCCCATCCATCTTCGGGGCCGCGCGTTTGCACAGGGGCATCCGCACCCCGCGCGGCGGCTGATGCGGGATTGACCTTTGCTCCTTCCCTCCGCCGCGCCAGGCACCCTGACGAAGCAGGAAGGACGGCGAGGGCGCGGCTTCCGGCGCGGTGCGCTCGCCGACGACTCCCCAGAGCGGTGCGGGGAGGCAAGGCGTGGGTGGGCGCGCGTTGGGTTAATTCCTCCTGCTCCGTGTTTTCGTTTCACAGCCAGAGCCGGGCCGTCTGACCAGCCTGTGTCGGCCCCGGGCGCGGCCGAGGACCCGCTCTGCACCGCGCGGGGCGTCAGCCCCCGCACCTGCCCCGATGGCGCCTCGGCCTGTCGGGCCCGGGAGGGGCGGCCACGCTGCTCCGCGACGCACCTGCCGCGCGCTCGGGCCGCCCCGACGCGGCCGCCGTGAGGCATCGGACCTGCGGGCAGGTGGCCGCGCTGGGACTGGACCCCACCCCGCAGGGACGGGAGGACACCCCCGGGTGCTGGCACCGCTCCGACCAGCGACCTCTCCCCTCTTCTGCGTCCCAGAGCCCCGAAACCTGGCGGGTCTGGACCTCGCTTCTCCAGGGCGATCCCTCCACCCCACCCCCGTGTGCGCACAGGTGTCCCCGCGGGTGTCCCCGCGCGTGTCCCCGCACAGGTTCACATCCAGGTCCGGAGAGGCGCAGACGCGCAGGCCCGAGGTGTGCAGAACCGAGGTGAGGCCCCGAGGGACGAACGACAGTGACCAGGGCTGAAGGGCCCAGCCCCGGCCTGCCCCCCGCACCTTCCGAGACGACCACACGGGCCCCGGAACAGCACCCCCCACCCCAGAGCACCCAGGGACGCCCCGGCCCGTGGGCGCCGCTTGCTCCGGCCCGTCCAACGCCGCGCGGATCCTCTTGATTAATTTTAATTTGTCATCAATAGCCTGACAGACCCTCTTTCCCGAGAAACGGCGCATTAACCGTTTCACTCACTGTGGCAGCTATTAAACCGGCCGCTGATTAGCAGGGACGAGGTCAAAGCGAGTAACGGAGCCGCCTTGTCGCTACCGGCGAAGTGTGCGCGGGAGGATTCATCATGCTCCGTCGCTGAAATGCAGTTTAAAGACAGGGAGCCGGCCCGCCGGGCGGCTCGGAGGCTTCCTCGGTCCGCGGGTCCGTTCCTTTGCCCCTGGCGGGTACTACCGCTTCCCGTGAGCTCAAACGAGCCCAATTGTTGCCGTCGGCCGCACGCGAGCGTAGCGATCAGCTCCAACCAGGCACATCACCGCCGGCGACAGAAAGGGGAGTTCCCACACCTCCCTGCGGACACCAGAGCGAGTCCCCTAACTGGAGACTCTGTCGGCCAAGTGCGGATGTCACCGCGGGGCCGGCGGCTCCGCAGGGCCCGAGGCGCTGTGGCCCGCCCTTCAGGGGCCGGGCACGTCGGGAGGCGCTGACAGACGCGGGGCCCTGCCACGCCGACGCTGCCCGCGCCTTTTTAAAATCTCGGGAGCGCAGGTGTGCGGCGTGGAGTCTCCGTGGCCTCCCCAGAGATCACGGTCCGCAGCTTTCGGCGGCAGCTTTTAAGGAATTCGGGCCAACAGAGTTCTCAGAGTCGGGGTTTTGGGGCGAGGGGGGACGTTACATCGTGGTCAAGCGCGCAGCCTAAGTTCAAAGTGCAGGCTGTTTCTGAAACTGAGACAAAGCAGCCATCCTGCTCTCTCTGAGCCCTGCGGGTCCGCTCGTCCGGCCTGGCGTTTCCTCCTCGCTCTGACGTCGTCTCAGCCTCTTCACGTAAGGTCTTTCGGCCTCGGGTTCGTAGGTAGTCGGGGTGTGCCGTGCGTGCGGACGGTGACACGGGGCAAAGAGGCTGAGCCGGAGCGAGAGCATCCGATCACCACGGCACAGCAGCGCTGGGTCCGAACTAGGCCCAGAGGATTCTGCCCGGTCCTGGGGAGGAAAAAGAAAAAGAAAAACGTCTAAAGGGCGGGCCTGCGGTGACACGTTTCCCCTGCAACTTGCAACACCCGGGCATTTGCGCCAAATAAAATAAAATAAAATTTTAGCTTAGCCACCCTGGCGCGGGGAGGCAGAATTCACGGCTTGGCTCGAAATTCCGAAACGCCCCAAGAGACTCTTATTCTGAGAAAGATGAAGAATTCCTTTAAGGAGCATTTTTAAAATCCTCTCCGCGTAGCCTCTCATCCCATGAAGCCAGACACCCGTGCGAGAGAGCCTGCCACTCATCGCAGGGTTTAACCAGCGTCACCGAGTCTTTCTGGAAACCCTGAGAGGAGCGCAGCCGGCGAGCGCTGCCGTCGCCTGCGGTTGCCGCCTCCCGGGGGCCGGGCCGGGGGCGGGGGGCTGTGTCTGAACGCAAAGAAGGGAACACGCGGAGGCAAAGGCACACCAAAGGACCCGCGCGTCGCCTCTCGGAGTCCTCCGCGCCGCCTCCAGCAGGACCGAGCGGTGCCACGGGAGGCGACTGCAGGCGCGCTGGCTCCGGCGCCGGAGCTGTCACATTAGACAATCAAGGGGACCTTCGGGGGAAAACCAATGAATGCTAAGCACGCCCGTGTTCTGCCCGAGCCCGGCACCCACCGCGCCCCGGCCCGGGGGGAGGCGCTTTGTTCCCGCCCGCGCCCCTCCGGCTGACGCGCGGCCGGGAAGGATGTTTGCGAGGCGACATCAAGGGCCGCGGCGTCGGGCGCTTATTTGTGCTGTTGTTTTGGCAGGTGATCCCGGGGCCCCTCTCATCCGACATGTCAGGTCGACAAGCAAACAAAGGGGCCGCGATTGCCTTTTACAGGGAGGAGAGCGGAATGCTATTACCCGCGTTTGTCACCGACCCGCGGTCCCAGCCTCTCATCTGCCACCCGACGCCTGCTACAAAGTGAAGAGTCGGGGACGTGCGCTTCCCGGTAACTACCTGCTGCCAGCTATTATTTTAAGGATCCTGTGATTTTCTTTTATTTCGAGTAGAAAAAACAAGGCAGCTGCGGTAATAAAAAGGCGTCTCAACTAGTCACTTCCCGGCAGATTTGTCACTGGTGTGGATGCAGCGGAGCCTTTTCTGTTGTTGTTGCTGGGAAATGTGTGCCCTCGACTATAATATTATAAATCTGGAGTGTGTGCTCCTAATAAAACCCTTTTTAGTACCTCGCATGCTGGCAAACAAAATAAAAATGTATGCATCTTCCGAGGAACTGCCGACACGCACACCTGCGGGCGGGGTGCCACCCACAAATCACCCGCTGACAGGAGATATTTTATGTGCGATGATTTTGGGGTGAGAGTTATTATTTTTTATTCCTAAACCGCATTAGCATAGCCACCCAGCCGTACATCGTCGGAGCTCTCCAACGATGTCCCTAAATATCTCCTAATGACGGATTGCGTTTTCGGGCCTCCTAGGAGCCCGGCTTAACTGTGTGATTCCTCGTTGTGAATTAAATTGCGAGAAAACAAAGCGCTTCTGGTCACTCTGTTCTTTCTGCACATCGCACCGTCACGGCGATCTCGGCTCGTACAGAAATCCCCCGAAATCGTCCGTTGCTCGATGCCCGTTTTCAAATGACCGAGGACAGGGCTTGGGGCGAGGCGGCCCCTCCTCAGGCGCCACCGTGGCCACCGTCCCCAGGCGTTTGCCGCGCCACGGGATCACAGACGGTCGGCTCGTGCCTTCACCTGGCGCGACCTGAAGGCTGCGCCTGACTCCCGAGTCAGCCTCGCCACCAGCAGCGTCGCGGCTGCCACCCGGGCCCGGCTGTGCGCACGGGGCCCGCGTGTTGACAGAGAGCTCGGCGCCTCCCTGCTCTCCCATCCGGAGCAGGATTTGGACAATTCCGAACAATAAACCCAAACAAAGGGTGATTAATGGCTTGGGGAGCCGCCGTGCCCCGTCGCCCAGACAGGCTCAGCGTGGCTCTCTGAAGGAGAAACGAAAAGCGTCTCGGGCTTTCCATATTTACTGTTTCACTCATCAATGGAGCGTGTCAACGGGAAAACAAATATTCAAACATCGTGTTCCCAAGACCCCTCTTCCGCCCTGCTCCCCCGCGTCCTGCCTGTGCGTGGCGATCGGCGTGACGGGAGGCACGGGAAACGGGGCGCGGAGCCCCGCACCGTGACGCGGAGGGGCCGGGCACCCTCCCGGAGCTGTTCATCACCAGGGTCCCTCGAAGATCCCGCTGTGCCACGTAACCTACCCGGCATCGAGGACCCAAGTTTCATGTGGATTTATGCTTCTAGGCAGAACACCGCCCAGAGAGTCGTCCGGGCCAACGACCCTCAACAGCTGCAGATTTGGTTCCCGGGCCAGGAGCGTGGCTCACCCTCTCGTGGCCTCGTGTCGGCTCAGGTGCCACTTCCTCCAGGAAGCCTGCCATGCCAGATTGCAGATCGCGGTCCCTCCTGTACCCGCACTGCTCCCGGCCCTGTCCCCCCTGGCCTTGTGCAATCGGACTTCTCGATTCGCTCCTCTCGGGTGGAGACTTCCCAGGAAGCAGGGCCACACCTGTGTCCGGGTCGGCCCTAGCACACGGCCTGGCACACGGCCGGCTCGTTTAATATGTTGAATGACAAATGAAGAAATGATGAATGAATGAATGAATGAATGAGCGGCTGAATCTGATTTGCTTGACCCTCGTAGACAGGCAGGCAGACGATTCGGCCTAAGAGGCTTCACTGGCGTTTCGGTTTCTGTCCGAAGGACCTGAGTTATTTTGTCTGACGATCCAAATCCTCGCAGCGGCTGGGGCCATGTGACTTCAGCACCGAGGTCCAGAAAATTCATAAGGGGTCACCCAAAATACGAAAACGGTGGCCAGGCATGTGCAGCACATACACGCGTGTTCACACGCGCACTCGGCATGTTTAGGGGAGAAACGAGCACGCGCAGGCCCGTGGGACCCTTCCGAAGGGGCAGCCCCACCCTGAACCTCTAAGTTCCGAGCTCGGCCTTGACCATGACTTAGAGGTTCTGTCAGGCTGAAGTTCGGCAGCTTCGCGGAGGGCAGGGCGCCTGCTCCCGGCTCAGGCTCCCACGGCGTGACAGGTGTGCGTGGGGGGGGGACAGCGAGCGGGGCAGACGGCCGTCACCGTAGACACGAACGCCTCCACGCGCCGCGTTTCTGGGACAAAGGCCAATATTTGATTTTTAAAAATGGCGCAACATTCGCGCGACCAGAAACTGCTATCCGTGCGTCAGCTAGAGAATTCCAGCTTAATTCCTATTCCGGCTTCGTGCAAATCTGAGGAAAACGTCTGTGGGGAATAATACAATGATGTGGGCTTGGCCTCAGCCCGCAGGTCGACACAGACCGCCGTCCCCGGCAGCAGGTGGCAGCCAGCGCAGGGCCGGGACCGCGTCCCCACGCCACGGTCCAAGCAGTGACACCCCGACTCCCAGGGCCCGCACACGCAGGGATCCCAATAGTCGGGAAAGACCAATTCCGACTGCTCACACGGTCCTCACCTGAGCCTGACTTCTTGTCTGCTCCGTCTCGGGGGCATCACTGAACACGTACGGGCACGAGCGCCACGTGACCCAGTCCTGAGAAACCGCGGCATCTTCCTGGCACGGCATTGAGGCCGCCTGAAGCTCCGGCAGTGGTTCACCCAGTTAGACTCAGTCCGACGACACCGATGGTCCTAGGATCTCACTTCCTGCCCCGGCGTCCCTGGAAATCGCAGTTTTTTCTCGACAGCCACTCCTCCTCGTTTTTGTGATCTTGCTGTTTGGCTAGGAACGACGCCCTAGAGTCCCTGAAACGTATCTGGCACGCGGATGAGACCCTGCTGTGTTTTAGACGGTCCCTCTGTCGTCCGTGCTCTTAAAGTCACACCGACTCGATCGCACGGACCCCGCCTCGGAGGCGATGAGCGGAAGCCGCGCCCAGGGCAGGGGCGCCACGTGCCAAGCTGGGTCCCGGCTCCTCGGTCACTGACTGACACGCTCTGAGCCGAGAGGGAAACTGACTCTGCGAAGGGTCTGAGTGTTTCGTAATGAAATGGAAAAGGAGCAACAACCGGCCAGCTCTACCTCGTCATCCAAACCTACCACCCACGCCCTGCCTGTCCCACGTCGCTGCCTGGGTGAGCAGATCCAGGTCCCAGCGATGCCCAGAATGGTTCGTAGACTCGCTCGGGGTCACGTGGCCCGTTGGTGGCCTTGTCGGGGTGAGTACAAGCTGCTGACGCTCTCGCCCCTACAGCCCTCCCTTCGGCCCTGCAGGGACAGCCTTGCAGGGACATCCGGCATCTGCAGGGGCAGCACCTCCTAGACCACGGACCCGGCTCCTCACGCAGAGGGAGGCCACGATGATTCCCGGAAAGGGACGAGTTCTATACCAAAGTCATCCCACGGCGGCAACTTCGGGCAAGCGGCAGCTTTGTCCAGCCCGGCTCTTCTCGGGGCCTCCTGGGCACGCACGTCGGGCCGGACTGGCACGCGTCCGTCACGCCACGGACACCAGCCAGGGCGGTAGCAACCGCAGGCCTCAGTGTGCGGGGCCGGTCGAGCACCCTGAACAGCAGGAGCCTTCGTTTCACGAGGTCCCGGCGATTGACGTCAACGTCCACTCTCCCTTTGCATGTTACAGATAAAGAAATCGGGAGGCGAAGCGCTCCAGTCGCTGGCCCCAGGAGATGAGCTGGTTCGGAAAGGCCGGATTCAAACCCAGTTTCCGTCGCCGCGACGCCCCACGTCCCGACCCGGCATGAAGGCCTCAGGCGGCAGCTCCGTCGCCGGGAGCACCATTGCCACGACAGAGCCGTCCTGTCGTCCACCCGGCGGACATGGACCCAGGACGTCCTCGGCGCCCACCGGCGTCCGCTCCGCAAATGCACCGCGGGAGGCCCCTGTGCCCTGGACGACGTGACTCCGAGTCCCGCGCGGAGAACTGCGCCCGCGCCGGTCAGGGCCCCTTCCCCGGTCCGTAGCGGAGCCCACCTCCTCGTCCTTGTCGTGCCCCACGCCAGCCCCGGGAAGCAGAACACCCTCTCGCTCAGGGGACGTGGCGTACGGAGGACGGGAAAGTCTTCGAACGGGAAACGCGGGGATCGTTGCCCAGGAAGCAGGTCTGTCAGTGGATGGAGCCTATTCCCCAGGCCCTTCAGCGCGTCGATCAGTAATTTGCGGAAATTAGGGGGGCCAAAGGGCCTGTTGTTTCCAGAATTCCGAGCGCAGCCTGTGGCCTCTCAGCAGATGACGCTCCAGACCCACCTCTCTGGGAATTGCCATCAGACTCCGCTTCGTAATTTATGTAATGACACGGACTTGGACGCTGATTAGCTACCTATCAGCGCCGTAATAAAGGCGGCCTCACCCCTAGTTTATCATCCATTTATCTGGAGTCATTTTGAATAATATCACAGGCCGTAATGCAATCATTATGCCGTGCGGCGGGGGCGGGCCCGCGCGCGGGGCCGGCGGGTCAGGGAGCTGGCAGGGTTCACGCCGCTTAATTTACTCACTTCTTACACGTTCATAAAATTGGAGTCAACAGTGGCGTGTGCGAGCCGGGCCCGCGAGCAGATGCTTCTGCAAATTGATAATGAGACGTTCGACAGGAAGTTCGGGGAGACGAAACCGCGGCAATCGCCGTCCTCGCGGAGCGCGGCCTGGCACTGGCGTTTGAAACAAGCCGTTCGGTGCTCAATGACGAGCGCCGTTTCCTCCGACTCCGGGCGCCCTGCAGGGCTCATCGACGTCCACGTCCCCGCTGGGAAGCGCTCTGTGAGGAGAACTGCCTTTCGGGGCCGCCGGGAGGGTGACGACGGCGAGGGTGGGCTCGGGGGAGGAGGGTCTGGGGGAAGGCTCTGGAGGGCAGCCCAGCGGGGAGAGGGAAGGAGAGCGAGCAGGTGGCTCCCAGCCATGCTGGGGGATCAGATCCCCAGGTGGGGACGGCAGGGCGAGGAGGGTGGTAACAGGTCACAGGCCCCGTAAGGAGGGTGAAGGGGTGGGGCCGGAGGGACGGGTCCCCTCTGAGAGGGACGTTTGCCTGTGTTGGTCTCTCCCCTCATCCCACAGCCCTTGCCAAAGGCGCTGACTCAAGGCCAGGTTACCCGGCGAGGTCAGTGTGCGACTTCGCCGCGCGTGCAGGCCCTGCGGCCTGTCCCCTGTGGGACTGTCCGGTGACATGAGGAAAACGCGGTTTCTGAACTAACTTCGGAGGAGCCTGCCAGCAGGTGCCTCGGCCTCGCTGTCCTCAGGGTGTCCCCACAGAGCCACCAACACCCACGTGGGAACTTCCAGAGTGGGTCCCATCCGGGCCCACATTTTAAGTGAGGGGAGAAGGCCGCTTGGATAAGGAACACAGCAAAGTCACGTGACAATAGCGAACGTGCTCGCAAAGGCAGAGGTCGCCACGTCAAGCTGTTTTCCAGAACGTGCCTGAGTTTCCCCCAGGCGTCCCCAACGTGTCCTACTCAGGCTCGGGTTTGGGCAGCCCACGGGTGGCCCCACACACCACAGTGGCATCTACGAGGGACCAGTCAGGGGAGCTGCTCAGGCCGTCCCCATACCCGACAAGAGAACTTCCCGCCAAGGTCCAGAGGGGACGGGACCCGGAGGGGCCGCGAGACCCCCTCCAGCGGCAGCGGTGACAGTAAGGAGTGGCTCTGCAGAGGTTGACAGGGGACAAGGTCCCACAAGTCCTGGGAGGAGAGGCAGATGGCACAGCGGGCAGCACCCCAAGTGGAGGTGCCGGACGGGGCGAGTCACTGCCAACGGCTGGCCCCGGACAAGCTATGTGACCCCAGAGAATCCGTTTTGGATTCACACATGGGGACAGCATCGGGGGCACAGAACAGAACAGAGCAGAGCAGAGCAGAGCAGAGCAGAACTCTTCTCGGCCTCCGAGACTGGCAGCTCGAAAACTCCCCCGAGGAGCCACTCCTGGGCAGTTCTGTGTCAGGCTCCGTGCGCTGAGCCCCCTGATGACCTGGGCGTGAATAACCCATCACTGTGTTTATCTTCTTAATCGAAAAGCCTGCAAATAGACTCGCCGGCGAGACAAAGGTGAGGGGGTATGCGGACCTAGCAGGATGGCCAAGCAGGGGCAGCGAGAATTAAAGACTGACAGTCGGGGGAGGACAGCTGTGGAAAGCGACCGGTCCCCAGGCACGAGGACAGGCCGGTGACACTTGGCTGCGCAGGGCCGGGCCGGGACGAAGCACCCGAGGTGGACGTTTCCTTCGGGCCCGCGTGGCGGGCGCGCACGGCGCGAGCCCCTCGCTGGACACAGGGACTAATTTGCCTCGTGACGTGGATGTTATTTTAAGTCGCCCCTTTCTTCGAGCCTGTGTAGGAGGCTCTGGAAAACTCCGAACGCTTCCTAATGATGCGGGCCTCGTCTATTCTGGGAGCATGTAGTACACGGTCCCAGGCTGCCTTTGAGGCGCGTCTGCAGCCCGTGTCAGGCTGTCAGCCGTCACTCCTGCTGTCAGCCTGCCGCCTCCCGAAGTCCTGCCCACCCCTCGCCGCGGCCGGGAGCCTGCAAGCCGAGATCATTATGAATCGAACGTGAAAGCAGGGTCAATGGCAGCGCGCTCGGCTCCCCTGCTGGCCTCGGGCACAGTGACTTCAAGGCTCCCGGAGCCGCGCTCCTTCCTACGCGGCCGGGCTCCGAGTCCAGCCTCGAACTCGGCTTGCTGGCCGGGCGACCTGGGACCGGCTCACGTGGTCTCCCGGGCCTCGGGTCCCATCTGTAGGTGGGAAAAACCAGACCCTTCTCCCCTAGTGACCGTCACACACACGTGGAAGGTGCTGTCATCCTCGTGAGCGGCTGTCATCATGGCAGTGGGGCTGGGCTTGGGGACAGAGACTGGGATTGGGAAGGCAGAGGGGAGGAAGGAGTTTAGGCTTAAAAATTGTTCTCCTGATTAAAGTTCTTGATATTTCCTTAAACTGAGACACTTAAACCACCGTAAGGTGTGCTGTAGGCCTCTGCCTGTCCTCGGCCCCAGCTGGCACCCCGGGGGGATGTTTGGGAGTCTGCCCGCTTCCTCCGACAGCTACCTACTGGATGCCTCCTGTGGGCAGGGCTCTGTACCAGGTCCCAAGGGCCAGAGCCAGGCCTGCCTCCCGAGCGTAGGTCTAGAGGGGCCGACAGAGCGGTCCGGGCACGGTCAGTGCGGCCAGCATAGCGAGGGCAGTGCGGTGCCACGCTCCGGGACTGACTCCAACCGCTCGTCTGTCTGAAACCTGAAACGAGTTGACGTGGATTAGGCGGAGGTGGCGGGAGGTGCAGCAGCATGGGAAGGGGGACGGAGTGGGGAAGGGATCTCCAGATGACGTCCAGCCCCGCACAAAGCCCGAAGCAGAAACGGGCTCGGCGAGGACGGTGGGGGCGCGTGGCCGGGCGCGACGGGGCACAGGTGCGTGCGGGGCGCGGGGGCCGGGGGGAGATTTAGCCCCTAATGACAAATATCTTCGGGAATCATGAAAACTAAATACGCATGTTGATATTTGCCCAGTTGTTCTTCACCGGAGACTTTGGGGAAACCAGGAATGCGGGCTTTACCAGTCAAGGCAAGGAGGAAGCTGCTGATTTGCCTCTTTTTTCCTGGATGAGTGTGTTTTTTCTGCAAAGTAGGAAAGGATAAGGCCCCGAGAGCTGAGCAGCACTCCCCCTGAGGAAGAGGAGGCGGGAACCTGACCCCAGGGTCCAGGGGGCCGCCTGTGCGCTGCCTCCCACAGGGCGAAGCCGGGAGTGGGCGCTGCTCGCCCCCCTGCCCCCTCCACGGACAGGAAAGCAACGCAAAGTGACCTTAAGTGTCCTGCTTGCCGAGACCTCCGGGCGGGCTGTCTGCGGCCCCTAATGGGAAAGTGGCTGCGAGGTTCTGAGGTTCCCGAGCCACGTCTGGAATGTTCTCGGGCCGGGACACTGCACGAGGCCCTCGCTGTCGGCTCAGGCGGCGACGTGGGACGCTCTCCTGCTGCTCGGGGCCTCTGTGGGCCCCGAGGCCCCCGGGCGCCGTTCCGTTCCCTCGCGATCCAGGGCCCGTCTGCCAGCCTGGAGCCTCGGGGTGCTCTCGGCGCCAGATTCCTCCGGGCTGACATTTGCACGCGGAGACGCAGCCCGGAACGAACCCTGTAACCGCATCCTCGCAGCTCGGGTGGGGGACTCGAGCCGTGGACGCCAGCGCGGGCTTTCCCCGTTCGAGCAAACACCACTGTCGCCCTTTTAGAGGAGAATCACAGCCAGATCAGATGCCCAATGTGAAGACAGCGCATTTAAGGGTCCGTGTTTTCTGGGGCGTTTCACGCGGCCGCGGGGCCACCGGGCCAGACACAAACCAGGGGCCTCAGGGGGCGGGGGCGGTTATCCCGGGGACAGCTCGTGAGACAATGAGTGAAAACAAGCAGAGGGAGCCCCTCTCACCTGTGTCAGGGCTTAAATCTGGGTCGCGGTCCAGTAATTAGGTGAAACAATTAAAACCTGGATGTTTTCGTAAAGGAAACCAGCAAGAATTAATTCAGACTTAATTGAAGTGAGGCCGCCGCTCTCTTGGATGGGCTGACGGGAGACAAAGCGAGGGCTTCGCTCCGCGTGGGGAACGGGAGGGGGCCTTTGTGGCATGAATGAATGGATGGACGGTGAATGAATGAATGAATGAATGAGAACACGGCAAACCCGAAACATGCCAGCTCCCGGGCTGCTTGGGGGTGCGGGTGTGAGGCACAGGCGCCAGGCCTTGGGCCACGGCACGTCTTAACCCCACAAGACAGAGTCTCAGGACGCCCGTGCGCGCTCACGCGCTGTCCTGTGGGCGTGGAGGGCCCTGGGGGAGGCGGGACCCACCGGGCGCCCTGGTCCCAGCCCCGGTCCTCAGCTGGGCCGCACAGCCCGGCACAGAGAACGAGGCCTCGTGGCCGGCCCGCTGGGGAAAGGACTTTCACCATCGTCCTTCCCCACCTCCCCCCACCCCGGACGCTCCCCTCTGTCCCTCTCCAGACTCGGGGTCGGTCTCGGCTCCTCTTTCTCAATCTGCCCCCAAGCAGACCAGCCGGCCGGGCTGCAGCCCCGTGTCGTGGGGAAGCGAAGGGAAAGCTCACGAAGACCGAGTTGAAAGAAATCGAGGAGCCTGTCTCCAAGCCCGGCCCTGGGCCCTCCCCCACAACTCCTGCCCCGCGGCTTGTCTGGCTCGGAGGTGTCCCTGCCCAGACGAGGTGCCGCCGGGGTGACAGGGTGTGACCCGGAGCGTGGGCTCCCGGGTGGAAGAAGCCGCCTCCGCTGGAAGGGACGTCACTGGCTCGGCACGGACGCTGCATCTGGACCGGGACTGGACCGGGAAGACCGAGACGTCGGCACGGGCGCTAAGGAGCCTGCTGTGGGCTGGATCGAAGGCCAATCCCTGGGGGACGGTGGCAGGAGGCGGGGCCCTCGGGGGATGGTGAGGTTCTGAGGGGGGAGCCCCCGGGATGGACCAGGGCCTGAGAAGAAGAGACGCGCGAGCACTCCCTTTCCGCTGTCCGCCTCGAGAGGACACAGTGAGGAGGTGGCCGTTTGCACGCCAGGAAGGGGACCCCCCGACACCGGATCCGCCGGCGCCTGGGCCCTGAACTGCCAGCCTCCGTGAGACACAAACGCTGCCGTTTAGCCCCCAGCCCGGGGCAGTTCGTCCCAGCAGCCTGGACTGAGACAGAGCCCGGGCTCGGCGCCATGGGACACGCGGCCGCCGGCGGCAGACACCCTGGAGCCTCCCGGTGAGACGGAGGAGACGGTGCCCATCCGTCCCCGGCCAGCGCGCCGAGCGCCGTGTCTCCTGGGAGGCGCTGGGGCCGGGCGGGAAGAGCGGCCGTGACAGTGGGGGAGGGGAGAGGACCGAGCCGCGCCGCTCGGAAACGAGTGGCTTCCCAGGGCCGGTCCTGGGCCCCCCCGGCGTGTGGCTGCGTTTCGTCTCGGTGCCGATGACAGAGGGGGCCGCGGCATCCACTCCTTGTCACTACCGTCCTCGCGAACAAGCTAAGCGTGAAGGGTGACAGCCCCGAGCCCTTCGGGCCCTGACAGGGAAGGTCCCGGGGCATTGTGTTCCCGGCATCTCGCGAGCAAGAAGCCACTTTGGTCCTGCGCCAGCCCCCCGGTCCCCGAGGCCCGGCAGCCTGTCCTGGGGTGAGGACCGGTCGTGAGCCGCCGCCGCTGCCGCTGTGCCTTTGTCAGCCACCTCGGGCGGGGGTGGGGGTGGGAGCACGGCCTGGAGGGGACAGGGCCCCCCGCTGAAGCACCTCGTCGGCCTGAGAACGGGGCGCGCCCTCCTCGGAACCCGGCCGCGCCGGCCTGTGGACCCCGCTTCTTCACTCCTTCTGGCTTTCCACTCCGAAGTCGCACGGAATGACACGTCCCTGCCCCCGTCTCCGGCGACACGCGTCCGTCAGCTCCACGCAGCTCGCCCGCAGAGCCCAAGCCCCACGGGGGGAGCCTCCGGCCCAGGCCCGGCCTGCCCGGCGCCCCCACGTGCGTTCGGCCCCGTGCGTTCCGCGCTGATGAGATCGCGCGGGGCTCCTGTCCCCGGAAAGTGACATTTCCTCACGAGTCCAGCCTGGAGAGTCAGTCCCACCTCCTCGGCCCCTCCCCGGCCTAAGTGACGAGAAGCAACTGGAACACGGCTCTGGAGTGTCAGGCTGTCAAAAAAACCCTTAATGAAATTAAAACCCTAACACGCCGCCGCTATTTCTGGCTGTGGAGCGGGGTGCCGCCGCCAGTGCCTCCCCCCGCGCTGTCGGCCCGGTGGCTCCCCGTCAGAGAGCTGCCGCATGTCAGCGGTTTGCCCCAGGGAACGCGGGCGGAATATTTTACACCTGAAGTGGCCTTATTTCCAGGCAGTGGCACCCGTGAAACACAGCTCCGCCGCGTGTGCACGCGCGAGGCGGGGCGGGGGTGGGAGCCCGCGGCGGCCGCCACCCACACCCCCGATCCCGGAGCCTCGGCCACATTCTCCGAGGGAGGGGCCGAGGCCGCAGAGCCCCCGGCTCGCATCAGCAGGCCGCGGTGGCTCCCACCCCTGCAAACACAATTCGAAAAGCACGTTTACACGGAAAAGCTGATGACACGCTGCGTCTCCAAATTCTCGCACGTTCATTTCCAAACTCTACCGTTTTGCATGTCAGGTTTGTGCATTTTAGATCTTTCTCTGCGCCAAAGGCCACCGGTTTGTTTGTTTGATATTTTGTTTGTTTTTTGCCGAGAGTAAATTCACCTGCAAACATGAGCCTCCTCACATGCAAGAGCCGCAGACTTCCCGTCCCCGCCTGCGACGCGAGTGTCAGGCTGGTCCCCTGAAAGCTCGCAGGGGGACGTGTCACCCGGCTCATCTGTTCCCTCTTCCTTCTCGCGTCCCCAGCAGCACTGAGCGGCTGCAGACAGGCGCGCGCGGCTCCGAAAACCCGCCCTTTCACGTCCCGCCGAAAGGTTTGTGTTAAATGTCACGGAGGCGAGAGCGGGCGGGGCCGGAGTTCAAGACACTGAAACGTCCTACTCATTCCTCCCAACGCGGGGACGGGCGGCGCCGGCAAACAAAGCCGGGACAAGCAGCCTCGGCGAGTCTCCGGGGGCGGCACGTGGCACCCCGCCGGCCTGCCAGGCCGTGGGGACGCTCGCCCTGAAACGGGACAGCCACGCGCAGCCCCGTTTTCGTTTTCTCCCTCGGTGTTCCGCCGTCGGGGTCACGTCCCCGGCACTCCCACTTCGCTTTAACTGAACACGTACTACTCAGCGCGAACGGGGAGTCCGAGTCTTTCAAGGACCGCGATTTTGATCTGTGAAAGGAAAAAGGGAAAGGCCAGGGAGTGCCACTGCCCGCGTTTCCCGGGAGCCATCTGTTACGCCTCTAATTAAAACCCACTTGTAATGAGCTTGTTAGTGCACCGAACGTGTCAGGTACCGGGGATGGTGCGTGGAGCGGTTGTTTTGGTGGCTGGATGACGCCTTAAAATCCTATTAGTTCAACAAAGCAACGTATTAGTATTTTGACCCGGCAGACCAGAGACTTCCGAACGACCCGGCGCCCCGCTCTAATGTTTCTCCCCTCGAATGTGCCGCCGTCTCTACCTCATCTGCAGTCAGATGGCCTCTCCTAATTGCGGCTTCAAATCTTCGTCTCCGTTTTCAACTGCAGGTGATTTCGAATGATTAAAGACGCACAACGGGGAATAAACAAAAATGCTTACATGCAATTATTTTTAATTAGTATTTGGCTATAAAGTGTGTGCCTTCATAAAGAAGTCTGTTATTCACATAAACATCTGTTACCGACACACGAGGAAACACTGTAAGTCTGTCATCACGTCACCGCAGCAGAGGCGCCCAGGGAGGCCGGCGCGGGCCCGGCTCCGGAGGGGAGTTCTGAACAAAAGGCCGAACAGGCGCAGGGCCACGCCTTTCCAGGAGGACGGCGGAGCCACCGCAACGTCCAAGGCCACGGACTTCGTCTCCGCAGACAATGGCATCTCCGCGCGCAGGACCATCGCGGACGCTCTGCCTCACGCGGCCCGTGCACGTCACCGGGCGCCTCCCTGTTCGCACGCTCCCTGCCGGCGGCTGCTTCTCCAGCTTCCCTGTGCTTGGGGGTTTGTCCCTCAACGCGTCCAGACTTTGTGAGACGCAGCAGCTTAAATCCCAAGTGCCCGACGTCAGCCTTGTTTCACCGAAGCCTCCAGCAGGGGGAAAAATATATATATACACACATATATATAAAAAATATAAGTATATTTTATATATTTATTTTATGTATTTTATATATTTATTTTATTTTTATATATTTATTTTATATATTTTATATATTTTATTTATTTTATATGTTTATTTTATTTTATATATTTATTTTATATATTTGTTTTATATATTTTATTTATTTTATATATTTTATATATTTATTTTATGTATTATAGATTTATTTTATATTTTTATATATTTTATATATTCATTTTATATAGTATATATTTTGTGTGTGTGTGTATTTACACACACACACACACACATTTAAATGAGCGTGCCCCCGCCAAGCGCGGGGAGAAGGGCGCAGGAAATAAATTAAGGCCGCGTAATTGACAGGAGGGGATGAGGCTGCTCTGCGGCTGCGGGGCGCGGGGCGGAGGGCGGAGAGAGGTGAGAACACCTTGCCCATGAATCACGGCGTCGGTGGGAATTGCCGGGCTCCAGCCTGGAAACGCGCAGCTCCCGGGCCACCGCGGCCGCCCGAGTTAACTCGTTCTGCTCGGGCCCGACACTGCGGCTTTTATGAAACGCCCCGTTCACGCGCCAAAGGAACTCATCTTCATTTGCATGAAAATGCAAACGATAATTTAATTGAATCGCACACGTCTGCTGTGCTGAGCTCGCCCGCCCGTCTGTGCTCCCGTCCGTCCGGCGGGGCTCGCGCGCCAGCCCGGGCTGTGGCCCCCGCGGGGTGTGGACGTGGTTGGGAAGGTGTCGGCCCGCAAGGTGGTGCCGCCCCCACCCGTGGGACCCTGTGGGGACGTCAGGGTGGAGGTACTTGGGGGCTTACGCCCCGCCCGTGGGCCTCCCTCCAGTCGGCCAGAAGTGCTCTCCCAGCCCGCGGGGCTGCCCAAGTGCCCGCTAACGGTCCTGGACCGGCCGGCGTCACCTCCTCCAGGTGGAGGGCAGGTGGCCCAGCAGGTAGACACAGAGAGCCGGCCTGCCACCCTCCGGTTAGCCGTGTGACCTGGGGCCGCCCTGCCGCTGCCATCCTCAGAGGAAGCAGGCAAAACCCTTGTTAGCCGAGGGGCGGACGTCTCTCTCGCCTCGTGGCCCCGATTCCTGAGGTCACGCGTGTCTCCGGGGCTGCACCAGGGCTGGCTCTTCCGCACGCACCGTCCACCTGTGACGACTGCACGGGGCTCGGCCGACTGCGACGGCCCCACCGGCAAGGTCTACGGCTGCCCCGGTGGCCGAGGGCAGGACGGCTTCTCTCTTTCGAGCTGGCAGACCCTCTGATTCCACGGCCACGTATTGTCTTGTCAGCAGACACCGGCCACCTGGTGTGGGCAAGGCCACCGGCCAGCCCTAGGGACTGGTTTCTTGTCCCCATTCGGGCTCCTGTTGGGACCTGGCCCCTGCGGTCGACCTGTTCGCACCTGCCGCCCCCCCCAGCGAGAATGCCGGTTCTCCGGGCCCCGCCTCCTCCCGCTGCCGCGTCACTCAGCTGTGTGCAGGCTCCGACCACCTTGGGTCAACTACGGTGACGGCGTCTCTCACCAGATGGCACTGAGCACCGCCGGCTTCCGGCCCCAGGCCGCCCACGCCAGCACAGCCCAGAAGAACACCCACGGGGTGGCCCTTGACCAGTGAAGGGCCGAAGCTGCTGGGGACATGCAACCCTCTTAGAGCCCCCCAAGGGACTGTTACAAACGCTTTTCATAAAAAATAAAATAATAAAATAAAATAAAATAAAATAAAATAAAATAAAATAAAATAAAATAAAATAAAATAAAATAAAATAAAATAAAATAAAATAAAATAAAATAAAATAAAAAACCCGCCCCTACCAAATCCAAGACAAGGTCAAGCCCAGACGCCGCGGGATGCGATGCCTCTCTGCCTCCCGGCGTCCGCCTTCTCGCCTGGGATAAGCGAATAAACGCTCTGGAAAGCAAAACCGAGAGTCAGAGAAAGGACTGGAGCTGTAAGCCTAGGGATTAACAAACGAACGGAGATGATGGTAGCCAAAGCAGGACGCTGAATCGAAAGGTAACGTGTTCGAAACCTGTTCTGGAACTCCTGGCAAGGGCGTCACTGAAATCCTGTGGTTCTTGGGAAAGTCCCACATAGAGAACAGAGTATGTTTTATCCAGTTTATTTGAATAACATTGGAAATACTCGATTTTCTAAAAGCTAAAAGCAGGCGTTTCCTTAAGAGACGCTTCGCTCCCGCCACTTCACAATCCCACGCGCTGTCCGAGTGCTCCCTCGGGCGCAGGCTCCGCACCTGGCTCGCCTCCGCCTTGTCCTTCCGACCCTCTAGCTGCTCATCGCGCCTGCTCCGCATCCACGTGCCTCCACCCGAGCGCGGTTCTCCTTTCGTTGTCCCTGCGGCCCCATCGACAGGGCCTGCCTCCCCTCTGGCCCCAGCGTGGGCGTGGGGCGCCAGTCAGGCCCTGCCCCGTCCCGTCCCTGGTTCAGGCCCCCGAGGGCATTCGCGGGAGTCTGCAGCTGCCCTGGCGTCTGGGCAGGTGCCGCGGAGGGCGCCTGAGGGACCGCAGCCTGAGAGGGAGAGGGCACGGAGGCCTGGGTGACCTTTGACCTCCGGATCCAGCCGCGCCAGAGCCGGGATTCTCAGCGTCGCGAATCAGCTAATCGCCTCGGACTTCGGCTGAGTTTCCGGCCCCTCGTGAATGGGCCCGATAGTGTCCGTTTCCAGGGAAAATGTGTGGTCCGTGGTTTGCGTCGTGCGTGTCCGCTGCTCGTGTGGCTCGGGATCTGACCACATGGCTGCAGCTCTAAACCCCCCAGTTCTTCAGAGTCTCCTGACACCAGAAGAAAATTTTTTCTTTTTCCTCATTTCTCATCGAAAAGCTCCTTTCTTCTGCTTCGAGTTTACACAACCGCATTCTACCCAGGAGCTGCCGCTGGAGAGAAAGACTTAGTGCTTGACCGATGGTGAGTGCGGATCCGCTTCCCGTTCGAAGTTCGTCGAAATAGAAAGCACATTCCGTAACTGAGGGAGGCCTGATCAATAAAGATGAAAGCGGAGCCGAAGCTCTTTAGCAATAACCTGGAGAACGGGGGATAAACAAGAAAAAGGTTCTCAAATGCAGGGACCGCGGGAGCTCGTTGCTTCCAACCAGGACCAGGAGGCCCCAAGCAAAGATGATCCAAACCCGTGAGCGTTTGACCCAAACCGCATTACTGCCTCAATAGGTGAATGAATGAATGAATGAGTGAAGTGAACAAAACAGCTTAGGTCAGAGCCACGAGGAATCCACCCTTCTGCGACTCTGACCCGGCCACCGAGGGCCATCTGGACACAGGAAACGAAGGGCGTAGGCGGAGAGGGCACCGTCACCGGGGCCGCCGGCGACGCGGTGGCCAGTCTCCCCGGCTGGCCCTGCGGGGGCGAGGCCGCCTCCTGGCGACTGGAGCCTCACTCCTGCCAATGACTGTGGGAAGCAACGAAGGAGCCGAGCCCGGACGGGAGGGGGCCTGCCGACATGCCCTCTCCGCCTCGCGAAAATAACTGACTTATTTCTAGAATAATTCCATTTGTTGTCACCGTTTTCCATCTTTTAATAAAAATGAAAATAATCATTTTTAATAAAAATGAAGAGTAGGAACCGCACTTCCAGTGGACGTGGCAGCCCGGACACACTGGCTCGTCGCTGTCCCTTCCTGAAGGACCACTGAAACGGCAGTGATGGGCTTGTAAAACGTCGCACACGCGGAAGGACGGAGGAGACGGCAGAGGCGACCGCAGCCGCGAGGGACGACGCCAGGTTCGGGGGAAGGAGAGCACACGGACGACAGCAACATCTCGAACAGACAAATAAATGAAACGGTCACGCAGCAAAACCCGGGCCAGTTTACACCACGGGCTCCAGAAGCCTCGGCCTCAGAGGCGTCTGGTCCCTGTGCGTGCGTCGTGGAGACGACGGTCAGAAACACGGCAGTGGTCGGAAGGCTCCGGAAAGGGCCCTTACTCAGACCCCAAGTTCCCCTCCCCACCCGGGCTGCCCTGTAACTGCCCCTCCTCCACTGTGGCCAAAGAGTCGGCCCGGGGACACCAGGCGATGTGGGGTGAAGGTGAGACGCCGCGTCGGAAGCAGAGGAGTGAGTGCGAGTCTGCGTGGCGAACGCCTGACGCCCGTTTGCTTCTCCTCCAAGCTCCTGGAACGTATAGAACGGCGTTTGGGGGCCTTTCCTCTAAGGGAACTGGCCCACCCCTGATGCCGACCTTCACGCCCACCCCCGACACGGCCAGGCCTTACCCACATGCCGGTGGCCACAGTCCAGGAGCCCCCGCGGGCGCGTTCCCGGACGCCCCGCCGGGCCCCGCACCACGCTCCAGGGAGTCCCCTCGTGTTGGAAGAAAGCCACGAATTCGAAAGACGGAGTCGAAACAAGGAAAGGCCGAGGCCACTCGGGAGGCAGAGAGGGACGCGAGCCGCAGGAGAGGCCGAACAGTTAGCATCCTCAGCGATGAGAGCCCTGAGCCTCCGTGAGACAGGAACGCCAGGCTGCCGTCCAGAAGACAGTCGAGGCCCCGGAAACGAGAGGCGGCACGGCAGCGTCTGAAAGCGATCGCAGATTCGGGAGGGGAAGGTGAAGACACCTCCAAGGAAGGAGGACAAATGCCAGGGGGGAGCACGGGAGGGAAAATGAGACGCTCGGGCGGCCGATCGCCGTCTGGCACTGAAATACGAGGACAGCCGTAAGGGGAAACGACGCCACGACGGGCTTTTCTGGCCCGCGGAACGGCGAGTTGGAAGGACGGTTTTCTTCAGAGCAAAGGAGAAACCCGCTTTTACCGCAGAAGCTGGCGGAGGCTGGCGCAGCAACAGGCTCCCTTCCCATCTACGTACTCATTTTTGCTGCAGATCTTCCCGTGCGGGGAACCTTGTCTCTTGGTCAGTTCGGGTGGCGTGGCGCCAGGACAGATGCCCCCGCTCTCATCCTCGTCCTCGTACTCGTGGGGGCAGGATAAAAACGCTTCATTTTAAGACTCAAGACACGCGTCGGGTGAGGGGCAGAGCAGCTCCCTAAACGGGGGTCACGGGGAAGCGGCGTTACCACACGCCTCGTCGTTTCTGCCATTCCCTAGAAACCAAACCCCGAGAACGTGGAACTTCTCCTAAAAAGGACTTTTCGGATCTGTTGGCAGTCCGTGTGCATCGGATTTCAGCACCCAGAGGCCCGCCCAGGACCCATCGGGAAAGGTGAGCGCGCTCCCCGGTGACGCCTCGGCGATCGCGCTTCACGAGGGGGGCTGGCCCGAGGCGACCGGCCAGCGCCTTTCCATGTGTCAGCACAAAAGACGGCCCCTCCGCGTCGCGTCGCGGCACCCTCCCCCTCCTAATTAACAGGGTTTGAGACCGGTTGGTGAGCTGTAACCACAGAAGTGAACGCCGCGATCGGACGGTGTTTTACGGCTCGAGAAATAAATCTCCCGCTCCCCTCCCTGTGTACGTCCTGTCGCCTCCTCTCGCATTCATCTCGCTCTCAACATCCATTATGCAATTGTCGCCCCATTGAAATCAAAAGCTCCGTCTTAATTACACAGGGACGGGTGATAAATCTGGCCGCCCGGCTCCCTGCGGGCTCGCGCCGCAGCGGTGCCGGCTCCACGCCCGTCTCTGGACACAGAGGACCCAAGTAGATTTCCCGGCTTGAAAGGAAGACTCGGGAAGTCGGACGGGCCGGGGTCAAGACGGAGCAATACCCGTGTCCGGTCACAGTCGCGGCGTGACGTGGGCGGACGGGGCGACGCGGAACACGCCGAGTCAGTGGTTTGGGGAAGACGGTGGCAGGGGCGTGCCGGGAGGCCCCCAAACGGGGGAAATGGCTGCATCGCTGCACACGAGGGCGCGGCGCATTCGGCGTCAACTTGCCGCCTCGACCAAGCGGCCTTGATTTCGCGTTGCGACATCAGTGCATTTCCGGAAAAGTAAACGCCGAGCTTGTTTTCTTCGCTGATCGTACGCAATTGGCTCATTACTCAAATGGAAAGCTGCGCGTCACTTCGCAGACGAGATGAAGATTCCCGATTTTTTAAAGCTTATTTAAAAAAAAAAACAACGGACCGCGACGTGGAGTTGTGTTTCACACGCGGTGAAAACAGGTGCGCCCCGAGGACTGTGCGGGACCAGGCAAGCCAGGCGTGCAGGCGCGGGTGCTCGGGCCAGCGGGGAGGGGCGAGGTCTCGGGTACCTGAGACCGATGCACGTGAGGGCTGTGCAAACTCAGCAGACAGATCCCTGTGGCCTGGAGGGATCCCGGGGGGCTTCGCAGAGGCGGTGGCATTGGAGCTTGGCCGTGAAGGCGGAGCCGGAGCTTGGCACCGGGGAAGCAGGGGGGCAGCGCATCCGAGCAGAAAGCGCAGTCAGAGCGTGTGGTGCACCCCCCCTCCACACACACACACAAAAAAGCCATTTTTGGTCTAGGAGACGTGGTCCAAGCATCCCCCGACTCTGCCGAGTTGAGGGGCCTCGGGTAGCTCAGATCCCCCTGGGAAACCGAGGCCTGAGCCAGACTCCGCTGAGAGTCCCACCGCCCGGAGCCCGCCCCCAGCCTGAGGACTTGGGGCTGAGGACGTGGTCAGGCCCGGTCCCCAGCCCGTGTGTCTGTCGTCTGTCTGTCTGTGTGCTGGCACACGGAAAGGAGGCGCTGGGCACCGAGGTCCCTCGTTCCGAGTCCCTCCCCACCCGACCCTCACTCACATCCCCTCCCGCCAGAGGCCGCCGGCCCCCCCGTCAGGCGTCCGCCCAGCGAGGGCCCCACACGGGAGCCTGCCCTCCGCCTCACCCGGCCAAGGAGTGTGGCGGACGCGCCCGCCGACCCGCTCGGTGCCAGGCTCCGGGCCAGACACCAGGGGGACGAGCTGAATGGCCAGTGGGGGGGGCAGCGGCCGTGACAGTGATCTCTGGGTGGGCTCTAAGCCCCTCCCCCCACCACTGCGCCGACCCCCTCCCCGGTGACCCTCACGGTTAAAGCCTCGTCCATCGGCGATGGTGATCGTGCAAAGCCAGGACAGTCGGGCTCCGTGCTCAGCTCGCAGCCACGACGTTTACAAACCCCCGAGGCGGGGAGGCACCGCCGCGGCGGACACGCAGCCCGCTCACCCCGAGCATTTCTCCTCGAGGCGGCCAGGTTTCCTCTCCGTCGTCGGCCAGGGTTTTCCTGTGAACCGGCCTGATTTTCTAGAACACGCGGAATCGGGGGGCGGGCGGATCTGAAGAGCAGGGTAGAAGCCGAGGAGACGGTTCCATGAGGATGTTTCCGACGCTTCGGGGAGGCCCTGCTTCTCCTCCCGGGCGGCCCCGGGGGGGCGGGGTAACGGCGTGCTCCCCCGGGTTACAGGCCACGAGAAACGGGCCCCTGGCGGCTTGTTTCAGAGCGTGTTGCCGAAGATAACGGTTTCGGATCCAGTTTTCAGGCTCCTCGATTGCCGCTGTTGTCCTGTGAGCGCGTCAGGTCTGCCTCCGAGCCACCGTGTGGGCCGATCGAGTTCGTCACGTGGGGCGGTGGTTCTGGCGGTTGCTTTCCTACCCGTCACCCCCCCACACACACACACACACACACTCACCCCGCAATTGTACCGGCGCGAATCGTGTAACGGAAACGGAATGAGTAACTCATGCAAGACAGGGCCAGGGCGGTCTTTCTGGGTGGAGTGAGCGCCTCGAGATGAACCTCTGGCTTGGGGCATCACCTCGTGGGCATCTTCCGTCCTGCCGTCAGGGGCAGGAGCCTCCGCCGAGCCGCGGGCGGCCGCGTGTGGGGGGCCCCGTGCCGTGACGGGCTCTTCCTGAGAACTGGCTGACGCTGTCGCGCGCGCACGAGGAGACCGATGGCTTTCACACAGGACCGCCGCCCCCAGCGCCATTTCCAATCGCTTGGGCTTTTTATTAAGTTTATTGTTCTTTCGTCGTTCAGCGGAGTGTACGCAGCGACAGCACAAACAGACGCGGGTTCCGGGGGACGCGGCGCCGGGGCGCAAGCTCGGGCCGAGGCGAGCGGACGAGGCGGACGTCGATCGGAATCACCGGCGACGCGAAGCGCCGCCGCCGACGGGCGTCCCGGTCCCCTGCGCACATTCAGGCGTCGCAGGACCACGCTCCGCTCGCATCGCATTTTCCCGGGAAAGGCCTCGTGCGTGGTCGCCCCGCACAGCCAAGCAAGGGCGGCGGCGCCTCCTCGCCCAGTCCCGGGTCCACGGGCCGGGCTGTCGCTGCTCTTGTCCTCGGTTCCCCCACACCTGCGGGGGGTGTCACACCAGCACCGCCGCCTGCGCCCTCCAGGTCCCCGGGAGGACCGCTCTGGAAAGTGGCCGTGACCCGCAGGGTGCCTGAGTCCCGCCTCGGGAACCGGTGGGGGAATAAGCGACCTTCTTCCAGCTAACGAGGGTCTGCCCGGAGCAAACGGAGAGTTTGGTTTCCAGGGAGAACTCTGCGGGGAGGCGAGGGCCACCCAGCGATGCCACCAGGGCCAGTCCTTTCTGGCCCTTCAATCTCCGTTCTCAGGATGTCAGCAGTGACCTGAAGCACCGCGCCTCATGGCTGCAAGGCGGCTGCCACAGCTCCAGACAGGGTCCAGGTTTAAGGCAGGACAGACGGGGGACGGGGAGGACACACACGCAGGCGTTGACCCCGTTTTCCAGGAAAGTCAAGGCGGTCCCAGGAGCAACGCCCTCGTGCACCCCACGCTCCGCTGCTGCTTAACGCGCAGCGGCCGGAAGTAGGCTTCATGCCCGCTCCTGGCCACAGGGAGGCTGGGAAAATGGGCAGAACGCTGGAGCGACCCGGCACCTGCGGCTGGACACGAAAGCTGGAATCTGTTGACTAGCAAGAAGGGGGACCGGCGACCCAGCATGTGTACCCTAAGGTAGGAGCGCGCCCGCTACCGTGGGCCCACGGGCCCGACGTGGCTCACGCGTGGCCATGACATGAGAAGGGCCTTGGGGACACACGGCTGCCCCCGCTTCGCACCGCCTCTGCTCTCATCCTAACGAGCCTGAAACGACAACTTTTAATCAACGCCTGAAAAAAAAAACAAGAAAACGTTAAAGAGAACCGAGGTGGGGACCGCGGGAGCCCGGCTGCCAGGGCGACGTGGACCCACTTTGATTCCCACCTGCCCCGTCTGGAGCCGGCCACGTGGTGCCCGTTGCCCCGGGACCCCGCTCAGAGCACAAGGACGAGGGAACGGCTCGTGTGCGGGGCAACGGCGAGTCCAGGGAGCTGTGCTGTGAGCTCTGCTGTCCGCGTCCTTCCTCGCTCCTTGCTCCGGCCTGGACTCCACTGGGCTGACGGCCACAGCGCACTGAGGACCAAGGACAGCATCATGGCCTCACCCTCGCACGGCGGTCAGAGCCCCAGGCGTCCCAGCGTGACTCCGTGGGGACAGAAACATCGCGCTGATTCAGGCTGGGTCCCCGGGCACCAGAGGCCCGACAGCCTCTTAACGACCGCGCGTCTGAGGCGAGGTCAAGTCCGTCGTCTTGGTGAGTTTATCACCATCTCGAGAAAGTGACCCGTCCCGCGTCGCGGCTCCTGCACGGAGGTGGCCTCCAGACGCACCTGTCCCGCAGGGCTCCCCACCAGCACCTTCGACGTCACCCCTGAGACCGAGCTGGGTGCTCACCTGGGCCTAACCGCTGACTTGTTCTGGGCCCAGCCCCAGCTGCCACCGTCCGCATCCCTCCCAGGCGTCCACCCCCGGCCCCTCCCGGCCCGCGGCCCGCAGCCTGAGGTTGTCGCTGCCTCTTCTCTGCTGCTCCCGAGTCAGACCGCGCGGCTCGTGCAGGTGGAGCCTCAGCGACTCCACCAGCCACCAGAACAAGTGGGCCCCCTCCCGCGTCGTCCCCCCTCCCGCACCCACAAGCCTCCTCCCGCGTCGTCCCCCCTCCCGCACCCGCAAGCCCCCTCCCGCGTCGTCCCCCCTCCCGCGTCGTCCCCCCTCCCGCGTCATCCCCCCTCCCGCACCCGCAAGCCCCCTCCCGCGTCGTCCGCCGTCCTTCTAGCCTTTTCCTTCCCGAGCTCCCTCCCAGGCTGGTGGAGCAGCCACGCTGGACCCCCGTGGCCCAGCCGGCCCCAGGCAGACGCCCATGTCTCTGGCATCTTCTCGGGAACCTCCTGTCCCGTTTCTGCCCAGAACCTCTGCAGCCTTTGATGGTCCTCAAAGGCCTTCCCCTCTCCTGACGTCCCCACCGGAGGGTTCTGCCGAGTCCCACGAGCCACCACACCTCGGACGACACGGTCCTCGCTCACGCAGGCCGCCAGCTCACACTCGCTCAGCCGGCAGTCGGCGAGCCGCCACCCTGCGGGGTCCTGGCTCGGGTGGGGGGCGTCTCGCGGCCCGGAGGACAGACCCTGCCTCGCTCCTCCCCGTACTCCCCGCCGGCGCAGCGCCGGGCTCACAGTAGGTTTCCCAAGAGTGTCGTCTGGGTTAGAGTGGAACCCAGTCCGGGAGCATCCGTGCTGAGCACGGCGGCATCCTGGGCACGACGTCTGTCAGAAGAACTCTCGTCACTGCGTTCCGTGTTTCTGGGGGGAATCTGCAATAAAAGGGGGCGCCCTGGCCTTCTGGGATGCGTTATTCCCTGCGGGGGAGCCCAGGCGGGCAGGCCTCTTGTCTCCTGGCTGTCGCGGCTTCCGCCCTGGGCAGGCCCAGCCGCGCCCCCCGGGGCTGATTTCCCTGCCACCCCCAGGCAGTCTTTAGCCTCTGGGCCCAGGGAGCTGGGCCGAGGCCAGCCCTGCAGGCAGCCGGGGAGGCCCACCCATCCCGCATCTGTGCCGACCGCAGCGCTAGCAGCAATATTCATCTTAATTTTCCGTTGAAGCCCTTGAGTTGCATTATAGCTTCCATTGTGCTGGTGACAGACAAATGCCTCGCTATAAATCAAAGTTAGGGTGACTGATGCACTAAACACCTTTGCTTAATGATGTGATTGTTTCTTATCTGCAAAGTAATGTCACTTACGGCTTCGCTATTTATAGTCAATGTAGTGTTGGGCCATTTCGCGTCCCTGATGCCTCCGTGGCCAGCCCATTAGCTGTGATTATGGACCAGAGGGGATGCCGCCACGGCGGGCCTGGCGACTGTCAAAGCGTCTGAGTGTTCAAGGCACCGCCCCAGAAACGGGCTGGCAGGCCGCCTCCGGCTTCCCGGGCACAGGTGAGCGAGCGGGACTCGCGCCCTGCTCCCCCGGCTCGGGGCAGAGTGTCCTGGGGACAGCGGAGTGAATGTTAAAAACAGAACCGAAGGCCGGGGCGGCCTCCCCCTTCTGCATAGCAGGCCCTGGGCAGGGGAGGCCCGGGCATGGGGAGGCCCCCAGGCAGGGGCAGGGGGTTACCTGCCGCGCATCCCCGCTTCTCCCGGGCTGCGGGCCGCGGCTTCATCCCCCGGGCGCCAGGGTGGACCATGTTAAGGCGTGGGATGGGGGGGCCTTTGCTGCTCTGGGGGGAGCAGAGGGAAAGCTCCGAGTTCATGGGGGGCGCTGGATAAACCCTCCCTAAGATGTCACCACCAGGGAGGGAGAACAGTGCGTGTCCAAACCCGCCAGGCCCTTTCCCACCGCCCCCGGGGACAGCGAGTGGTGGGAGAACTGCGTCCCCAAAAATACGTGTCCAAGGCCTAAGCCCAGGGCCCGCCACGCGACCTCGTCTGGAAGCGAGGGCTTCGCAGACCCAGCCGGGATCAGACGAGGTCACAGGGGACTGCATCTGCCCGCGCCCGCCCGGGGGGCTCCGGGAACAGGGTGTTAGGACGCGGGGGACTACACAGCCTGTGTGGCTGAGACCCACGTCCCTCAAACGCGGCAGATGCGACTGATGATGTCACTGTGTTTGATGCCTTTGTCGTCGGCTCCCGTGGATGCCAGGCCATCGATGTGCCTTCGGGGTTTCGAAAAGAATGAATTCTGAGATTCTGTGTCTCTCTCAGCCAAACATCGCCACCGATGGTGCGTTCGCCCCGCGTGGCCAGGCACAGCCCCCGAGTCTGTGGACCGTGGCTCGGCCTCACTGCCTCCCTCCTGAGCCCCGGCCGGGGTAAGGACCTCGCCTCGCCTCCCCAGCTCTGCGTGTGCCCCACCCCCTGCGTGGGTCGGGTGCACTGGGGTGCGAGACGGAGGGATCGTCACGAAGCCCGGCTGTGCCCCACGGAGAGACGCAGGTGAAGGGCAGACCTCGGCGTGGCTGAGTCAGGAGCGCTGTGACATCCAGGGGACCCTGCAGCTCCCGCCCTTCATTGGGCGTCCTCAGGTGGCGAGTCCCCGGGCTGCAAAGGCAGGAGGAAAGGGACGGAGATGAAGTGGGAAGAAGGGAGGAGGAGGAGCACCGCCTCTTAGGGACTCAAGCACCCGTGACTGTCGCAGATGCTTCATTTTGACCTGCAGATCATCGTTTCCAAGGAATACCAAATCGTAAAAACGTGAATAACATTCAGGGAAGTAAAGCAGAGAATAATTAATAATAACAACAACAACAATAACGGCAGCCAAGCACTGGCATGGATAGCCGATGCAGAAATAACTCGTCCTTATCAAAGTCACCTGGAAAAAAAACAGCAGCGGCTTCAGGTGCACGGCGCACGGTGCCTTTTGTCCGCGGCCCCGCCGGGAGACACGGGGTGCCCGCCGCGGACCGGGGCCACCAGACGGGAGGACACGCGGCAGCGTGCCACGTCCGCGGTGATCATCATCGCGGTGATCAGCTTCGCCTCACTTAAAAGAAAGAAACCTGTGGCACTTCTGTCTTCCCTCTCGCCAGAACCACGAACGCTCTGGGCTGTGAAACCTTCAAACCCGAGGTGAGCTCTCACGGTCCGACACCGACGGAAACGTTTTAATTAAGAAGTGAGCTGGCGGGAAGGCTCGTGTCTTCAACGTGCAGGGCCCTTTGGGGTGGGGACGAAAAGGGGTTTCCCCGCAGCGATAGCTCTGCTCCCTTCGCCCGTTTCTGAGCGGAGAGGCGTTTTCTCATCCCGATGGAGAAGGCGAGATTCATCAGCGAGTCCGGCCCGGTAACGAACGGGCGGGAAGCGGCGAACCCTGTCCAGCCGGCGTTCTGATTTGGGGCGACGTCTGTCCTCCGCTGGCTGGAAATCGGAATAAATCAGACGCGATGGCGCGGGGCCGCTTCAGGCCTCCGAGCGCCCGCGGTTGAGGGGGTCTCCTCGCAGACCGGCTTTCCGAGGGGGGGGGCGCCGGGGCCTGCCAAGCGCCCGCGGTCTGAGCTACGGCGGGGGCACCCTTGCCGCCCGGGCCCAAATTAGCGGGCGCCGGAGGAAGGGCTGCAGTTCTTTGGCTAAGCAATGGCTCCCTTTAGGACGCGTGCTCTTTCTTCCACTTTCAATGTCAGTTATCGTTTTTAAAGCGGCTTGACCTGGAAGCGTGCAGCTCAAACGGCGGGGACTGCTAATGACAGCTTTATTGGGCGCGCTGCTTATGGTTCACATTGTGAGGTCTGTATGTAATTGATCTTTCTCCCCTACATGAGAAACACAGCAATAAGCTGGTTGCAGCACACATTACAGATAGAGGGAAATAATAATGATGTCACCTTGAGATTCAAAGATCGTGGAATAGTAATCCTCTCCCAGCTCATTTCTCCCAACTGTGATGACCTCTCCGATACTAAATCTTAACAGTCTCAGCATTATTTTTGAATTATTCATGCTAGCCTTTTCCCTCACTACAAAATCAAGGGAAATGAATGCATCGTGCTCTGTCAGCTCCACAGGTATTTCGGGGGGAATGTAAAACGCTATTTGGGATCGCAGAAAGCGGGGGGAAGCGGTGCCAGCGGCGTGCGCACCCGCACGGAGACGCACACACGAACGTCCACAAAGATTCATGGGCGGAGGGAGGGAGAGCGCACGTGTCCCCATCAATTCCGAATCGATTATTAGCGCGTCGAGTCTGAGCCCCGCGGAGGGCGAGGGTTTGATTTAGGGAGCGCTAAATAAAACAGCGTGACGAGAGCAGAGTCCTCCTGAGTCCACCCCCCCCCCGCCCCCCAAATTACACCGATGAGCAAGAAGCGTCGAGAAATGTGTGCTCTCGATCTGGGCCGGTGCTCGCCAGCGCGAGACCTAAAGCTCCTGCCTTTGAAAGATCAAATCGGCATGTATTTCTTATTTTCATTCAAATTGTGTAGAGCTGGCAGCTTGATGACTCTCCTAGGCCGGCCGGCCGGGAGAAGTGGGGCGCTGCGGTTTGCCGCAGGACGGGGCTCAGAGAGCGCGCGTGGGGGAATAAAATAAAACGCATGTAAATGTAAACCCAGGCAGGTACCCTGATCCATCTGCAGCTCTTGACCTTTAAGTTCATGATGAAAAACAAATGTCAAGCTTTCAGAGGACAGGAGGATCCTCGGCTTTGCGGGCTGGTGTGCGCTGCCTCGCAGACTGTATTAATTTAGGGTGGCATCAATAACCTTGAAATCAAGATTTTGCACTGAAAACCCAGGTTTATGTTTATTCAGAAACCGAAGGGGGGAAAAAGGCAACTTTATTTAAAGGCGCCGTCAGCGGAGAGAGTGGGTGGGGGCCGCTCACCACCCCGGATTTGGGGCGCCGCGGCCGGCTGCCATGGCAACAGGCGCTCGCGGCCGAGGGCCCGGAGATGCCCCTTAAAGAGGCTCTTCGCTTTGCACGGAGTTCTGATTATGGATGTGATTCGCTCCCTGGGCCCGGGACCACACCTGGAGGAGAAGCGTGGCCCGTGGGTCCTGTCCCTGGGGAATGGGACAAAGCGCCCTTTTGTTGTGCAACATGAGCTGTTTCTCATTAGCAAAATGTGGGGGTTTTTCCTGCTAAAGAAAGAAACAGAAAATACGCCTTGCCTTCCCTCCAGCGCACTCTGGATGCAGGCCAGCCAGGACGGGGAAGCAGGGCTGGGCCCTGCCCAGGTGGCCACGCCTGTTCTGACCCGGGCACCCGCAGTTCGGCCTCCTGCCTGCCTGCGGAGTCACGCAGCGTGCTCAGAGCCCAAGGCCGAATGACGTTCAGCACAGGGTTCACGTTAAGTACGCCCCGTGGGTCCCCTTGCTCTAAAACTCCGTGTAGGGGTCAGTTATCAGCAAAGTACCTGTGTCTTGCCTTTCGGCTCCTATCGACTTCTCAGCCAAAAAAAAAAAAAAGACAAACAAACAAACAAACAAACAAAAAGACCATGAGTGAGAGGGTCTTGCCCTCTCATGCTCGAGTCCGCTTTGACCGTGACCTTGCCCACAGCGAGTGCCCTCCCTGTAGAAGAAGGGGCGAGAAGAAGAACAGAGACGAGGTGGAACGGGACAAGAGCGCTGGGCCGCGATGCGGGGCCGCCACTCAGGACGGACTGGAGGTGTGGCGAGTGTCTCTTAGGGGTTAATACTCCGCACCTTCAACTTAGAACTGAGAGAGGTTTGCAGATCGACCCCTGTAGCCACACACGTGTCCACCTGACGTTTCGTGACTGTACCTGTGAGATGCTGTGCCTCCTGCCCCGAGAAACAGGGCATCGGCGAGGAATCGCTTCAGCTGCGATGGACAGACCACCCACTGCCACTGGCTTAACCACAGGACATACGATGTGATACGATACGATATGATGTGATGATATGTGATATGATACGATACAACATAGGGACTGACAGAGACCCGACAGCTGTCTGTATCCGACCCTCCTACTTTTCCAGGGGTCCGTCCCTTTAGCCTTTTTCGGATGACTCCGTTAACTGAGTAATCAGGATGTTTACAGTGACCAGCCGCCTCTTTTATCTCAAACCTAAACTGCTCTTAAGGCCCTAACCTCACAGGACGGCCGGCAGATGCTTGTGGTTAATGGTGGGGACTTCACGTCACCTCCGGTCACCGTTAAGATGCAGCGATCTCATCCGCGGAGCTGGAAGTTGAGCGTGATTTTTAAAATACTAAAATTCTTGAGATCGAAATAAAAATACTCCACACATTCCAATATCTCAACGGCGGCCCTGATTTTAAGGCCTCCTGCGGCTCTCTTCAGGGACGTCAGCGAAGACACTGGTGGCATCTACCCACCCACGAGGACCTCGGAGAAACAGCTCGAGAACTGGGGATCCGCACAGGGCCTCGGGCCGGGTGGGCTGAGCCACACGTGGTGGAGGAGAGCGATCAGACAAGCGACTCATTTGTTAAGGATGCTCCGTGCCTTCAAATACCCGTGCGTGGGTTAATGCTCTGCGTCCATTTGACTGGGCCAAGGTGCCCAGATGTTTGGTAAACGTTATCCTGGGGGTGGCTCCGATGGCATTTCCGAATGAGATGAACGTTCGCATCAGAAGACCAAGTAAAGCAGGTCGCCCTGCCCGCGGCGGCCTCTTCCCCGCCCCTGCAGGCCCGAGCAGGCCGAGGGGCGAGGAACACTCTGCCCTACGCCCAGCCATCCTGGAGCTCGGGTGTGGGTCCTGCCCCGCCCTAGGACTCAGACTGGGACTTACGCCACGGGCTCCTGGGTCCCCGGCTTGCCACCTGCAGCCCCCGGGCCTTCTCGGTCTCCACGATCAAAGGAGAAAAGCCACGTGCTCGCACACACCTGTTTCTCTGGAGGACGGGGCGCACGGCGTGACTGGTGGGGGGCCGTGTCGCTGGCGTCGTTGCCTTAATTCTCCGGGTATCGCAACGTATAAATTCTCACTGAGGAGAGGCGCAGGGACGCCCCGGCGACCGGGTCCCGGCGTGCTCTAGGCTGGAGAGTCGCTGGCACCACCGTCACCGTCCGCGCCCGACGCGCGCACCGCCCGGGGACTCTGTCCACGTGGTCGAGGTGGTGTCAGGCCGGCAGGGCGAAATCCTCGCCGTCTGCTGTCAGCTGTGAACTTCTGCAGGAATATTGAGTCGCTCGTCTCAGCAGCTGCCCGGCTCAGGAGCCCCTGCGAAGGCGAGAATGGCTGGGAGTTGGTGGGGAGCCGCCGGGCAGGTGGGCGCAGCGGCAGGCCGCGTGGGGGCCGGGGGCGCTGGCAGGTTGCGTCCCCCGCGCCCGTCTGACTTCCCTCACTTTCAGCCTGACGTCTGCGCTTTGCATAGGTTTGCCTCGAGTCTTTGCACATCTACAAAACCTATTTGAAAACTGGATGGTGGGAGAATGGAAATGGTTTTATCGCCGGGACTGTCCCCGGGTGTATTGCTGTTGTTTTTCTCTCTAAGCGGTGGCTGCTGATTCCGACACAGCCACACTCTCCACGGGAGCTCTTCTTCAGCTCGCCCGCTTCCAGGAGGATTCGGGGAGGCCCACACACAGGAGCCGGCGGCGGAAAGCGTGGTTCCGTGACGCCGCTGGTGGCTTAGACTGCCCTCCCGAGGAACCCTGTCCCTTAAATGGCAGCTTTAACCTTCACGGGCGCAACCAGCCGCACGGGGACACAGACGCTGGCTCCGGTGACGCCCCTCCACCGCCTGATGCAGCCGACCCCTTTGGGCTGGACCCCGATTTCCAAGACAATTAAAAACATAAAAACGGACGAGGAAGGGCCAATAATCGCCGTTGTTACTACAGCTACTGTATGTATCCCCCCCCACCACACACACACACAGATTTAATAAGAAAAAGTCGTGTCCAAACGCTAGCCGCTCCTCAGGGCCTTTCTCCTGAGCGTTTTCCTTGCTCGTTGGCATGAGCTGGGCGTCGTCCCTGTCCCGTGCTTGGAGAGCCCGTCCTACACGAGTGTCCAGCACGCACGGCCATGCCCCCGTCAGGCCCGGGACCCGTGCCGGCCCCTCGACAGAGCCCCCCGGCCCTCATCCCCTGCTCACCTGCCTCCCTGATGCCTGCGGCAGTGCGAGCACCCCACTTCATTCTGGACCGATGCCCCCACTCTCAGTCCCAGCCCGTCACCCTCTGCTCTGTTCTGGGTCCCAACTCCCTAGGAACTTCTGGGTCTCCCTGGCCCCTGAGCGTCCCTGTCCTGTCACACCGTTAGCTCGTGTGTTTACCCACCCGATGTTTACTAAGCCCTCCTTGGCATCGGCCGTTGTTCTAGTCCCGAGGACACATGGGCGCACAGGTCCCAACCTCGCTCTCCCAGAGGACCTGGCCCCATCCCGCCCAGGGCGACGGCTTTGGCCGGAGCCCTGAGTCCTTTGGGGTGTTGGGGAGGTCAGTTTGTAGGGCGAGTGTAAGACAGTTCTCACGCCACCAAAACACTCTGAGAAATTTGATTATTTAAAGGTTATTTTTGGCCCCATAACAGACGCCAGTGGAAGCCTCAGAGCTCGGCTCAGACGGAGCCACAGTTCATCAGCTCCGGCCACTGGACACAGGCCTCGGGGCGGCCGAAGACACTGGCTGCAGCCGCTGGCCCAGGGGGGCGGGGGGACAGCCCTGGAGAACCAGGCATTGGTTGCTCATTAAAAAATTTTTTCTAATCTATTTGAATCTAATTTTACTTACTGCATAAGGGTCATTTTGCTTAAGCAGCAGATGAAACGCGGGTGCGGGGGCATTTCACGAACGCGTGGTCGTTCAACCGCACCACAGTCCGTGCCAATCATCCTTCAGTTCTACGCAATGAAAAGTTTCAGGATAAAATTTAAAAAAAGGATTTAAAATAAACTCCCAAACCGCCCATTTCCAAAAGTTTTACGTTGGCAAATGTGGACTTTTCAGCGCTGATTAGATTGTCCCGGTTTCTGGGACGTCATTTAGAGGCTGCGACTGTCGAAGCCCCGCGTTTAGCGCCTTGGTGGGCTGCGGGGCCCTCGTCTCTCTTCACTGTCCCCACCCTCTCGTCTTTGTGTCCATTTGTCATCCACCCGGTGGGACGGGCGCCCAGAGCCCCTCTCTATCGTTCTCTGGGTATCTCCACCTCCCCCTGGTACCCGCTTTCCCCCGCACCCCGTGGTATCGCCATCAAAATCTACGCAGCTCCTCGCTTTGCCTTCGAATGCTGAGCAGGGGGGGCCTCAGTTTGACCAGCAAGACCAGTGTTAGAGGACAGTCAGGGACGTCGGCTTACTGGTGGCACTGTTGAGATCTTTCTGCTGCTGGGCATCTTCGAGGCAGGGCTAAGCAAGCGCACACGGGGACCTTTCCCAGTAAGCTGCAGAGCGGGAAGTGGCCTTTTGATGAGTGCTCTCTGGTAGTTATCTTTAAGGAGTTAATTTTTCAAGGGAGGGCATGCTCGAGAGAGTGACAAGAGAGAGTGAGCGAGAGCGAGAGAGAGAGGAAAGGAGGGAGAGAGAGAAAGAAAGAAGAGAAATGGATGGATTTCTAATTTTTCAGGTGACAAACGACTTAAAAGGAGGAAAACAGATAATTTAATAAACACATTTTGGCACAAGTTAAACCACACGTGCTCGTTCTGGCAAAGTCAGCCTCCCTCTGGTTCGGAGCAGAGGTATTTTCTTTTGGAAGATTGGCTTATTTTTGAATTCTACTTATTATACTAAATTGAACGCCATATTATGAAATCCATTTCAACTTTTATGGACATCCCTGCCTCCTCCAGGGGCTTCTTTAGGCATTTGGTTTATTGGGGAAGAGTCATTTATTCCCTGCAACGATGCCCACGGTGCTGGCGCGTTACAGCAAAGAAAATAAGCCACAAAATTCAAGTTCTTATTGCCGAATAGCATCAGCTTACACGATTTTCTTAAAATAATGGGAAAGTGTTAGAATATGACATCCTGGGGAAGGATAGAAGATCCTTGCATATCTAATCAAAATGTTATCTTCCCAGAAACATATTCATAATGTGACCTTTGTCAGCTGCTTCACAGCGGAGAAATCCTTTCAAAAAGGCAAAAGTTTCCCACAAAGCATGGCAGGCTGGAGGAAGTTCAGGGGGAGGAAACTGCACGTCCACCGAGAGCGCCTCGGACGGCAGAGGCCGCGCTGGGGACCCGGCAGGCCGCTCCCGCCGCTGTCTTAACCCGCCGGAGTTTGACTCCTTTCGGATTTTCCAGCAAGCCACCAAAGACACTCTCAGAAAGGGTTTTGTAAGTGACAGCCGATCTCATTCCTTGGCTGTTGAGCGGCGCGCAGGGCGGAAAGCCTGGAGAATTCCTCCCGCAGCAATCCCTGCGTGAAGCAATCTGGAGGAGAGGTGCCAGGCTGTTGACACAGGAATAGAAATGGAAATTCCCCCTCTCAGGCTCGCGGCCGCCCTCCCTCCGCCCTCGGCAGGCCGGATGCTGGCTGATAGGCGCAGTGATCTGATGCCGCTCTCCCATTTCAGAAACATCCGACGTTATCTCTCTGGGAGTCTGAGAAATGGCAGAAAACTCCGACCGCACTGAGCTCGCTCGTCCACACGGCAATCACGGTCCCCACTGCCAGCCGGCGAGATGCGGCCTCGCACCTCATTCCGGTGCCTTCATTTCTGAGTCGATGGGAATCTGGCAATCTCTGCGCGGCTAGCGAGGTCAGCGGAGCCGGCTCCTTCCTTCCCGGACAGTCCCCCACCCCTGCTGCGGGCCCCGCCGGGTGCCCGGCGAGCAGAGGCCCGGGGTGAGGAATGCGTCCCCAGGAACGCGCAATCAGGGGAAAGGAGCGGGGGGAGAGTTTGCGAGAGCAGAACTGGACGGGAGCGACGCTGAGGGTAGGAAACATGCGGCGTGATACAGATTCAAGCACCAACAATGACTGCACGTCTCCGAAAGGGGCAGAAATAAAGTGGCCGGCAGGCGTTTACTTCTGAAAAGATTCGGGCTCAATCCACCGACGGCCAAGCACATCGAATCCTTAGTGGCCTTTCCCGTTACTGTCGCCGAGAGGTCCTGTTAACCTAGGAGTCCGTTTACCGTGGAATTAGCCCACGGGCTCCGTAGCAGGGGGCGCCCGGGAGAGCTGCAAGGCTAATTATTCCAAAGCACCTAGGCCTCTTCCGCCGGCTTGTTACCCCACGAGCAGGGGCAGGTGCCAAAGCGAAGGCTCAGATACAACGTCTCGCTTGTTAATGATCCAGTTACACTTCTCCAATCATCGACGTTCTCGGGCTCTGCACACGAAAATCAGATTTGCAAGATGCGACCCACGCGGGGGAGTCAGGCCTGCCCTCCCCTCCTCAGGCCAAGAAAGACAAGTTTTTAATCAGCAGTCAACTCCGCCGTCTTTGGAGTTGGTTTAAACTAAGTCAGCGATTCCGATTCTTTTATTTGAAGAACAAATAGCAGGATAAAATTCCTAAGCCCTAGAAATACACCCTCGTAACTTGCCACCAAAAGATTTTAAATTCCTCAATTCAAAAACGCTAACACAGTCTTTTCTCTGCCTCTCGCTTCCTCGCTCTTTCCCCTTCCTCCCTCCCTCCTCTCTCTCCTCTTTCCTCCTCCTTTCCCCTTCCCGAATCCTACGCTCTGAGGACCTGGGAATATTCTTAGAAGTATTGATCCTTGGGGATCAATAACTGCACACGAGTAAGCCCTAGCCTTGCCATTTCGTCACGGAGGAGCTGTGTACGAGGTAACCTCTTTCGTCCTCGCTTTCCCCTCTACAAAATGGGTGTAAGGACCCTCGTCCCACAAAGCTGAGAGTGTGTGAAGGGATGACATACGTAAAGACGGGGAGCACAGGGTCTGGGGACACTCGTGCTGCTCGAGTCTTGGTTACAAGTGACAGAAACGCAACTCGACCTTGTTCATTCACACCAAGGAATTTGCGGTCACATGGAAATAAGAAGCCCGGGGGCCCTTCCTTCATACTGGCTCGGTCCAGGGGCTCGCTGGTGTGCTCGGGCCCCTTCCCTTGGCACAGACGGCCAAGATGGCCCCAGAGCCACCGGTCCCTGTTGGTGCCCCAGCAGGAAATAACGAAGATCTACTCAGGCAAGAACCTGACAGGTTCATGAATGAAGGGCGGGTGATTTGTCACAAACGATGGAGACAGTGGAGCTTGCAGGAGAGAGCCACGAACGTCCCCATCAGTGCTCATTCTCCTGCTGCTTCCACACCTCAAGGACACAGTAAACCGGGGCATGGACAACTCCGGCACCCACTGCTGTGTGACCTCGGCCACTCTGGGTCCTCGTCTACAGGACTGTGATGATCCCACCACCTACCTCATACAGTTGCTGTGAAGATCCAAAAGGGATACGCATCAGGCCTCCGGCCCGGGGCCGGCCAGCTAGTAAGCTACTTACTGATAGCTTTCAGCGGTCAGAAACAGCCAGGGCGACTGGCAAAGGCCACCCCCAAAGCCCTCCCTGGGGAGGGACCACACTCAGCCTTCACCACTCTCCACCCAACCCACTGGGAATGAGTATCCTGTCCTATTCTTGTCCAGCGGCCTCCTGGGCCAAGCAGGGCTTCGTCTCCAGTGACTGTTGGTGGCACAGACGGAGGGACCTCTCCCAGGTCCCTACAGAGGCATTCCTGCCTCCCCGGATTAAACAGGGTGATCTCACGCCAACCGACAACGGGACAATCGTACAGTCAGCCACCCACAGCATCGTCACCGCCAATTTTGCTGCTCGTGTGTTTTCCATTGTTCCCATTTTTGCCTCGTGTTATTTCAAATCAATGGCTCAGTGCACTAGGGCGAGACTGAAAAGTCCCCTCGGAGGAGACACGACCATTATTCTTTCCAGACTGATGTTTGGGAGGCCAAGACGGGACACTTGGCATGGCTGGTTTTCCCATCTTAATTCTCATTTGTAGTTTCCCAGGTAGAGTGAACGAGGACAAATCACAGCCTCAGCATCAAAATCCCCAGGTCTCCTGCCTTCATTTCCAACTCTCTGAAAACCAGGCTCTTCTGACTCCTTCCAGAAGGTGGAGGTGGCGGGGACACCCACTTCCTCCTGGCGCCCGGGCGCACCCTCCCCAGCACTTCACACCACTTAAAAGACTCTGCCCCAACTGCCAACGGTGTGTTAGCAACACAGCCCTTCCCGAAAATGGATCAGAAACACTTTGTAATGAGTGTAGGAGCCGCTTTCAAAAAGGCCAGCATCCGACCAAACGCCGGGTCCTGAGTGACACCCCCACCCCACCAAGCGTTCCCTGTGCGGAGCCCTCTCGGCCCGTCTACCCAAACACACACGTCGGAAGGTGGACTCTTACTCGCCTGTCTACGTGGATTATGCACGTTCTCTGGAGGCCGGGCCCTCTAAAGTCACCGCGCTTTAGGAGGAGGCGCTGTCGGCGTAAGATTCGGGATGGTCTCTGTCCGTCCTGGACGACTGAACCCATGCGTGCGAGGAGCAGCGGTCTCTACCCGTGTGGCCCCGCTGGTTTCATCTCTCAGGCCTTTCCCTGCTTCGTCCCTGCAGCCCCAGCAGGTTCCCCGGCTGCCACCAGCTCTGCTTCACGTGGGGCCGCCAGAGCTTCGGGCTCGCGGGGCATGCGAAAGGGGCTGGGTGAAGGGATCCTGGCTGCATCCCCACTGCCCCCAGAGCATCTCCCAGGGATGCTCTCTGTTCCGGACTGCAAACCCCGCTTCCTTACCTGTCTATTCGACGCCGATGTGAGTGTTGCGGGGACTGCAGCAAGTCCCACTTGATGCGGCCTCCCTAGCCCCTGCACCAGCCCAGCCAGCATAAGCAGGGCCCAGCAAAAGTCTTCTGAGTGGGAGTCTCTGGCTGAGCCTGAGGGGGATCCAGGTGTCCTCATGGCACCCAGGGGCTCCCAGGAAGAGGGGTGCTCATGTCTTTGTAGGCATGCAAGAGCTAAGCATGCGTCGCTCCCTGCGGATGGCTGCACCTCCCTCGTTTCTCCCCCCCCGCACCCTTCCCCTTGCCCGGTCCCCCTCGCCCAGTCGGAGGGTGGGGCCTGAAGCCCTTCCTTCCCGCCCTCTCCCTCGCTCACTTGTGGAGGACGCTCCTGCCTGCAAATGCACCGCTGTGGCTCCAGCTACGCTGAGAGCTAGTGTGACAGGACAGCAATCAGAGACAGCTGCCACCAGCCCCGGTCCTGATGGCCCCCGGCTCCCTCCTCCAGACCCCTCTGGGCCCCCACCCAGGTCCAAGGTGCCGACTTTGGGCACTCTCTGCTCCCGCCTTTCCGGGCACACGGGGCTGAGAAGATCATTTGTGCTACTGGGCGAGTTCCCTGCTGGAGGGGAGGTGTACAGGACCGGGAAGGCCTGTAGATTTCCTTCCTAAGGACACAGAACCGAGGAAGCCCAGGGCGTGGCAGCCTCGGGCATGCAGACCTGGACGGGCCCCCTGCAATTGCCCAAGGGTGGTGAACACTCAGGAGGCGACCCTCCCGGGGTCATCGGGCCAGTGCAGTGGGACACGGGAGTCTGTCTGCTTCCCCAGGGCCGCCGCAAAGCACCACAGGCGGGGGGCTGGAAACAACGTGCACTGGGGTCCCGCGTCTGGGAGGCAGACGTGTGGGGTGCAGGAGTGGGCAGCACCACGCTCGCCCCGGAGGCTGGGGACGGATGGGTGGCCCGCCTCTCCTCCAGCCACCGGCAGCCCCGGATGCTCCGTGGCCTACAGACGCGTCGCCCCCATCTCCGTCCTCACCGGGGCTCTCCCCGCCTGCACCCGTCCTGCACCCGCCCTCCTGCTTACGACACCCCCAGCCTGGCCTGGGGCCCGCCCGGGGCCTTCGGACTCGTCGCCTCCTACCTCTGCCTGAGGTCACAGCCTGAGTCCCGGGGGCTGAGTCCAACACATCTTTCTGGGGGGCACGCGGGGGGGAAATAGTTACGCCCGTGGGGCTGGCCACGTGGCACCACGCAGTGCCGGCTCCCATGGGCGCCGCTGCGGCGCGGCCCGGGCGGGTGACCAGGAAGCGCCCGAGGGTCCGCGGACGGCCCTGCCTGCCCGGGCACCGGGTGCGGACCCCGGGCCACGCGCTCGCGCCTGGAGCCCCGCACCTGCGGCCGCTCCGGCCTCTCCCGGGGCCCGACGTGGGGTAAACTGAGGCAGGGGGCGGGGGGGGCCGGCTGCGGGGGCGCGGCCCGTTTCGCAGCCTCGCGAGGAGCCTGCGGATGCGGAGCCCCGGCCTGACGTGGGGGGAAGGAGCCCGGGGGCCGCGGGGGGTGGGGGACCGCGGCCTGCGCAGGAGTCGGGTCCGGGCGCCGCCGCCGCCGCCGCCCCGCGCATGCTCCGCCCGCGCCCCGCCCCGCCCCGCCCCGCCGCTCTCGAGGCCCCGCCCACCATGCCCCGCCCCCAGCGCGGCGCGGCCCCGCCCCCGCGTCCCCGGACTCCGCGCGGGGCGCCCGGGCCGCGCGTCCGTCAAGGCCAGGCCCCGCCCCTATCCCCGCCCCGGGCTCCGCCCCCGCCCGCCGGACTCCCCTCCTGGGCCGCGCGTCCGTCAGGGCCAGGCCCCGCCCCCTCGACCGGCCCCGCCCCGGCCCCGCCCCCGGCCCGGACTTGCCCGGACGTGCCCCGGACGTGCGCCGCGTCCCCGCGTCCCCGCGTGGCGCGCCCGCCCCGGAGCTCGGCTGCGCGCGGCGGCGCCCGGCGTCGCGGTGAGTGAGAGGCCGCGCCCCGCCCCCGCCTCGCCGGCCCGCGCTCCCCGTCCCGGAGGCCGCCCCCGCCGCCGCGCGGGCCCAGGTGCGACCGTTGCGCCCAGGTGGGCCCCTGCGGCCCGCCCCACGCCCGCGGCGGTGCCCGGCCCGGCGGCCTGCAGCCCCCAGGAAGCTTCCAGAAGCCCTGCCCCGTCGGGCAGAGCGCCACCGTCCTTCCTGCGTAGGCAGCTGGGGGGAGGCCCCGCTGGCGTCTCCGCGCCGCCCTCTGACCCCTCCGTGCACACCTGGGGTGAACAGGTGGAGCCCGACAGCCGCGTGCCCCGGGCCCGGCGGTTCCCGAGCCCTGGGGACCCGGGAGCGGGTCCCGGCCACGTGCCCTGCCTCCCCTCCCCCCCGGGGTGCCCTGCCTCCCCCGGTCCATCGCTCTCTGGACCCCAGACGGTCGCCCTCAGGGCCGGCCCGGCCCCGGCTTTCTGTCCCGAAGCGCACGAGGAGCCCGCGGTCGGGTGCACGGTCATCCGCCGGAGGGAGCGTGCCTTGTCCCCGAGGGTCCCAGCTGTTGGAGGCGGGCGGTGGGTGACGCGTTGGGCACCGCGCACTGAGGCCCGGCCTGGGCACCTCCAGGTGCAGTTCCGCGGCCCTGACAGCCGCGTCGACCTTGGCCGCGTGTTGAACACTGAGTCCTGCTTCTGCTAGCACGAGCGGTTTTCAGGCCGATTGGGGCTCAGCGCAGAAGCGAGGGGGTGCCCTGGTGTCCCCCACCTGTGGCGTCGCCGCGGCAAAACCACTTACAAATTCCACAGACGCGCCGCCTTACCTTGTTCGATTTGTCGTGTGCGCGTAGTAGCAGCCACCAAAGGAGCTGTCACCGTTCTGAGCGCCGCGCGTGCCCACGCCGCTGCTGCTGCAGAAGCTTCCTCCTTAGCCGTTCCCCTCCCGCCGCACTGTAAGTCAGCAGAGTGTGCCGCCCAAGCCCCGGCCCGTCCCCAGAAGCCTGGGCTGACCCTGAGTGCGCCGTCCGCCCGTGGCACCGCTGGCGAAGGCAGGCACTCGGTAAATCCATTTGTTTTTATTGTAAACATCCATCTGCCGCTCGCGGCGATGCATTTATGGACACTTTTCTGCAAGCACAGCGCTGGTGGCGGTTCTTACTGACAAATTGAGTCGTGCGGATAGTAGTTTAGAAAACTCTTACCTCGTTGACGGATCAGGCAATTCCAGGGCCGGACATTCAGAGGAGTCCAGATGGGTGAGGAGAGAGAATTGAGTCTCCGGGTGAAAAACGGGCGGGACGGGATGTTTAGGTGCTGAAATTTAATAAGTAAATGGTAGTTCTCTTTTTTTACAAAACTTTCAGCTACAGGTTACTCCCCAATCAGAAGGACTAAAAATGGGGACCACGCACGTCACCTTCCGTTTCTGCCCCTTTGGTGGCCACCCTGGGGTGTGGGACCCGTCGCTGTCCTTGGGGATCCTCTGCCCATGGACCCATGTGTGGTTTCGTGACTCCCCAGACATGGTGAGCTCTTCGGACGGCGAACCTGACGTGTTGTCACAGCGTTTTGGTTTTCAGCCTTGTGGCCAGGACAGGAGATGCAGATGTTAGGAACACCGTGGCCTGAGTCTCAAACAGACGCTCAGGATGGCCGGCTGCACCCTGTTCCCTCCCTCCTGCTACCTCTCTTCTCCGCCTCCCGGGGGGGGCATTTCCATGGTCTCAGGTGAGGGGTGACATGCAGGGGCACAGCCGAGGACATTTCTGTGGAACCAGTTCGAGTTTTCATTGGGTGAGTGCCGGAGCTGTGAGGGTGGGGTCAGCGGGGGGTGGGTCCCGGGGATGTTGGGCGACTTGGGGAGCTGTCCGCAGCTGCCGTGTGTGTTGGGTGCTGGTGACCACTCGGTCCCTCTGTCTGGACGTGCGTGAGCACGAGGTGCAGGAAAGGAAAGCTCTCTGCAGTGTGGGCGATGCCTGATGGAAATGTCGATGTGGAGCCGCGTCGTGTCCATCATCACGTACAATCATCATGAGGTCGTAACTGGGGAGGGCAGCCTGGCTCCCGGGACAGTCGGCACCCTTGTCTTACGGGATTGCCCGTCCCCAGCCCTCACTTGGGGCAGTGAACCCAGGGCCAGGTGTGCAGGCCTGGGGACAGGTCTGCTTCATTCTGCACACGGCTCCCCTAGTTACTGTCGAGGACCTTGAGTAAAGTCGCTTAGCCCCTCTGAGCCTTGGTTTCTCCAGAAGTAGGGAGACGACAGTGCCATCCTACAGCTGCATGGGCTGCGGGAGGGGACCACGCGTGGGGCTCGCGCCGGGCTCGGCAGGCAGCCAGCCCTGCGTGGTAGCGACAGCTGGCGCTGTTAGCTCCAGGCCACGGGGCATTTCGTGGAGGCGGCACTGGAGGTGGGTGTCGGCCGCAGCGCCTGTGTCTGTGGTTCTGGATGGGCACCCGCCGTCGCCCTGGGGCGTGGTGGAGCTCAGGGTAACGTGCGGCATTCCCAGGACTCCTCCCGCCTCTGGGGAGGAGGTTTGCCCTGCTGGCCGTTGGGGTTTTCCCGGTGGCCGTTACTGAGGGCTCCGGGAGCAGCTGGTCCCGAGGTGCTCCTCGACCCGGTGGCAGTGTTTCGGGTGTTCCAGGGTGCCAGGCCGGCAGCAAGCTGGTGCCGTGTGGGCCGGGAGCCGGCGGGCAGCCTTAGCATCGTGTTCCCGGCCGACGCCCCCGGTCCCTGGCAGCCCCCAGTCACTGTCTCCGGAAAGCTTGACATTAATCGTCTGTTAAATTGAAAGACCTTCCCGGAGGACCAGACACGGAATCTGACACCGTGGCAGTGGCCGGGAACCAGCAGTGACACCAGAATGTGACAGGAGCCTCCCATGTGCGACGGCTCAGACCGCAGAGGGAGGGGGCGTGTGGTCCATCAGGGAGGCTTTGTCAAAACCAGAGACTCTGCGGTCGTTCGTGTGTGGGGGTGGGAAGCGGCCCCGTTTGGGGGCATCTCCTCACCTCCACATCCATGTGGAGCTACTCAGGTTCCAGAAGACTCTGGCCGGTGTGGTAGTGGCGCTGCCAGTGACAGCACTTATCGAGGGCTCCCGGTGCCAGGGCCTTCCGTAGCCACTGTCAGCACCTTGGTTTTGCAGGTGCGGAGCCTGGCTCCGGGGTGGCGAGTGACTTGCACAGGCACACGGGACCGGAGCGGAGCTTTTAACCGCTCGCTGTGCCGTGCCGTGCACTTTGGTGGTGGAGCAGGAAACTGTCAAGTCCTTTTGGGGGCGAGACGTAGCAAAAATGGGCACATTCTCGTGCTTTCAGGTGCATTTAATGAACAGCATGGCGACCAAGCAGCGTCCTTAGTAGTGCAGGAGAAACAGCACCCACATGTGTCCCTGCTGAGGGGCGCTTGGGACCCTCCTAGCCCTGCCGGCTAGGGCGGGTGAGGACATGCTGATGAGCCCACACCTGTGCACCTCCAGCCACCTGCAGGAAGTGCTCAACACCCTCCCCTTGCCTGACAGCAGCCTGGGTGCCCGGGGCCGAAGGGGGGCCTCCCGAGTGCCTGGCCATGGTCCGGGGCGTCAGCCACACTCAGCACATCCCTCTGGGCCGGGCCCCCACCCCAGTGCAGCCGAGGGTGGGTGGCACTGTCCTGCGGGGGTGTGGGAGGTTCCCCTGGCGGCCCAGGGCCAGCATTCTAGGTTGGGCAGTGGGGACTCGGGCCCTAGGAGGCTGGTGGGCACCTGGCTGTAGTTCGGTTGGCTTGGGGGTGGGATGTGTGGGGGCTGGAGAGGACGCCCCAAAGTTAGAGCTGTGCCGAGGGGGTGTGGTTCCCTCTGAGCCTGTGGCCTTGGAGCCCGGTGACCGGGGGACACGGCGCATCAGCGCTTCCCACAGGAGCGCCCGGCTGTGTGCGATGAGGTGGGCAGGGAATGGGAGGAGGGGACAGTGACAGCGGCGTGAGCAGCCACACACGGGAGGATCCTGTCACTGGCGCGTGTCAGATGCAGTGCGGGCGCAGTGCACGCTGCCTCGGAGGCTGTGAGGTGGAGCGCTGGGCGGGCGAGCCGGGCTGAGTGGGGACAGTGCAGTCCTGGGCGATGACTGGGTTCAGAATCGTGTTCTTCACGGGGGGCGGGGGGCACGTTCGGTGTGCGCGCCGGTGATTCAGGGCCAGACGCGGGGCGGGAGTCAGGACAGCGCCTGGCAGCCCAGCCCTTCCCGCCTGGCCCCGCGTGGTCCCCGGGCCCTGAGAGGGACACGGTCATGCCGTTCTGGTGGCTCAGGCAGACGTGTCCGCAGGGCGGATGGTGGCTTGGGAGCTGCCCCCACCCTCCCGCTTCTCCGTGGGGCGACAGCACTTCCCTGCACGCCGCGCTGGAGCCTGCAGAGGGACACGGTCTCGTCGCCGTGCAAATTAAAAATTGAGTGTGCGCTGGTCTCAGACCACAGAATAGCCCGTCTGGCCGGCGAGCGAGGACAGTGCAGTCGGGGTCTCGGTGCAGGGGGGACAGAGCCTGGCCTTGGGGTGGGGGGCATGGTTGAGGACCGATGAGGAGGGTCCTCTGAGAAAGGGACTTGTGAGCAGGGATGAGGACGATGCAAGGCGAGCAGCCACCAGAGGGGAGGCCTGTGCAGGGTGTCCTAGGGTGTGGCCCAGTGCACACGGTCACGGTAGGTGTGTCGGGACAGGCGGGTGACACGGTGACCGGGAGCGGGGCCGGGGCGAGGCTGCCTGGCTCTGCCTCCGGGCCTTCGTACACTCGAGTGGTGGCCGGAGGTCCCTAGGAAGGAAGCCTCGAGTCTCAGTGTCCTGGGCTCGTCACGTAGATGGAGCAGTGGCCACAGTGACGGGCCACGCGCGGGTGGGGCCATGGGTTGCGTCCACAACAGCCCCACAGAGCCGAAAATTAGGAAAATAGTCCAAAAACTCAACATCATCCGTGTGTGGCCTCAGTCCACCAGTGTTGCCGCCGTCTTCAGCCCCCCAGGAGGGCAGGCTTCCAGGGGCCCTGCGTCCCGTCTGTCACTGTCACGGCACCCAGCGTCTCCTGCACGCGGACTTCCAGTGCTGAGGCTCCAGGCGGCTGGGTGGGGGTCACCCAGACACTCCAACTGCGGGACCTCCGAGACACCTGCTCGCGTCCATGTGGGACCTGATCAGCGTCGGTGGTTTAGTGGGGTATTGTGTCCTGCCAAAGTAAGAGCTCTCTGTAGTCTGCTCTGTTGGGAGATCATTTGTTTTCACTTAAAACTCTGCAAATGATAAAGAACGTAGTTTATGAAAGAGGACGGGCTTTGAAGACGTCCTCGTAGTTCTTTAAAACATTTGCTCGTTTTGCCACGAGTGTGACGAGGACGTTTCCCGGACCCTCGGTTATTTCCCCCCGGACGGAGGTCACGTTGCTGCTCTCACGGCCTCCTCTGCCCTGATTGTCGCCCCGGGAAGGCCTCCAAAGGTTACGGCTCTCGTTTCCTCCATGACTCTTCTCTTCTGTGTGTTGAGGTTTTGTGTAAGAAACCGTCTTCGGGCCCGAGGTGCTGTTACTCCCAGCCCCTGAGTAAGACGGTGCATTCTGGAAGGTTAGTTAAATAACGTTCTCTCGTATTGGCCAGAAATAGCGTTTCCAGCGGGTCTGGTGTTGGGAACAGCCACGCGGTGGGCATCAGGTGTGGCCCGGCGCCCCGCAGAGACGCCCAGGTACTCTGGAGCCCAGCCCGGCTCGCTCCCAATCGGACTGCGGGCTGCTGTGACTCCCCGCACTGGCCTGCGTGTCACTCAGAGCAGCGGGACGCTGGCCCCAGGCTTCCCGGACTCTGCCTCGCCCGCAGGTCGGACATCTGGAGCCCAGGCACGTGCTGGCACGCGCTCTGCACTGGCCAGGCCACCTCCCCGCCTGGAGCCCGCCCCTTCGGTGTCTGCCAAAGTGCATGCGGGCTCCGGGTTGAGACGGGGACCCTCACACCTCACGTCCCTGAACCGCCACCTCCGACAGGGCCCCTTGACCCCCGGCCCGCCAGCGTCAGTGGCCCTTGCCTCGCCTGACCCTGTGGGCTCCCCGCCTCGTCCCTGAGGGTGCCAGGGAAGCCTCCTGGGGATGCCCGAACCCCACTGCATTAGCAGTGAAGCCCGGCACAGGGAGGTGGACCCAGGTGGAGTGACCCTGTGAGACTGACTCCTCCAGACCCTGCTTTCAGCCCAGCGGCTGCCCACACACGTTCTGGCACCTTCTCTGGCGGCATCGGTGCTTCACTGTGAGTGTGAATGGGCAGAGGCCCGGGGCCTTCCCAGGCCCCGGCCCAGTCTGCATGGCAGTGTGCTCCCGGTTGCTCCCGGGCGCACTCTGGATCTTCCCTGTGTCTCGGCTCTTCCAGAAGTTTCTGGAGCCCCAGAATGTCCCTTTCCCATGAGGCCCACCACACTCCCACGAGGGCTCCGCTTTGCTTGCTGTCTTCATCTCTCGGTGCTGGAATCTGAGAAGCCCTCAAGCCTGGCGTGGGGCCAGCACTCCGTGGACGGCCCAGCAAAGGCCCCGCCACACGGGCTGCCGTGGACTCAGATGGCGCCCACCAGCCTCGTGTTGAAGCTCTGACTTCCCGGTGACTTGGAGATGGGGCCCTGGTCCAGGAGCGTCGGTGGCCTTGGGAGAAGAGGAAGAGAAGGATTGCTCTCCGCCACCCGAGGACACGGAGAAGGCGGCCGCCTGCCAACAGGAAGAGGGGCCTCCCCGTACCCAGGCGAGCAGGAACCTCCATCCTGGACTCGCAGCCTCCAGGGTGTGAGAAGACACACGTGTGTTGTCGAAGCCCCCAGCGTGTGGCTGTCCGTCTCAGCGGCCTGAGGTGACGACGACGAGGTGAAGTGCACACTGCAGTTCTTTGAAAAGCCCAAACTCACGACGGGTGTGCGTGCGAAGCTGGAATTTGGGGACGAGGCTACGCCGTGACCCGCACTGCTCGGAAGTCACATCGGGCTGTCTCAGGTTCAGCTCCCAGCATCCCAGACGGTCTGGGTGTGTACAGGAGTGACAGGTAACGGCGAGTGGAAACCCGAGGCTCGGCAGGGACCTCGGTGGGCACAGAAAGGGGGCATGGCAGGCCAGGCGGGGACAGCAGAGAGCCAGGGGCACTGGGGGATGCATTCTGGCGAGCTGTCCGGCCCTGATCCCCTCATCTGGGAGGAAGGGCGGGGACATGCGAGACGCTGGAGGGCGGGGGGCAGGTTTGTTCAGCTTGAGGATGTGGGGGGCCAGCCTGGACTTGCCTGGGGTGCTTTGATGGTTGGCTTTTCTCAGATTGGCCCATTGAGTCTCGTGCTGTGTAGCCCGAGGAGCAGGATCTGGTCCTGCCGGAAGCCAGCTAGCATCTGAGTACCAGGCTGTCCGCTGCCTTTCACGCTAAGGTGTCTCCCTGAGAATGAGGGGGTCACTCTCTTGAGTGGGGCACCTCGTGGGAGGTTCGTCGCTGGAAGCGGCTGGCCTGCACGCACGTTGGGTTGGCCTGCGTTACACAGTGGCCGTCGATGGGGGGACGTAGAAACGGTGGGAGGCTCTGACGTTTTCCTCGGCCCCGGTCACTGGCCCCTGCCGTGTGTCCTAGGCCTGCAGAGTGTGTCCGACACGTAGGGACCTCGAGGACCACTGCAGAGCAAGCGCGGCGTGTGCCCTTTCACCTCACGGTCTCGCCGCTTCCGAGCGCTGGCCCCCGTGCTCTAACCGTGCCGGCCCTCAGGGCCCACTGCGGGCACCAGCTGTGGCAGGACAGACCGCCAGGGCGGGAAGGTGCCGCGGTCCCAGCGAGACGTGTGCATTCGAAATGCGGGTTCGAATTCTCCAGTCGACTTGATTTACGGATTTACCAGCACGGCTGTGTGTGTTGTTTGATTCCAGAGGGCGAGACTCGAAGAATATGATTAACCTTGAGGGCCGTCGTATAACGGAATTATTAATGATCGATCCTGTGCATCCCTGAAATCAATACGAGGCGTAATGGCGTGGCCTGTAGCGGGGCTCAGCTCCTCCCGTTTCCTGAACACCGTTCTGTGACTGCAGCGCCGTCGCTCTGTCACCCAGAACAGGTTTGTTGCATCTGGAGCGTGCGGTGGGTGTTCTGTCGTCGTCGTGACACGCAGCGTCCCCTCCGTGACCGGCGCTAACGTGGAGAGCGTGGTACCGCCTCCCGCCACTGAAGGGCGGGCGGGGTGTGGCCGTCCATCTCGCTGGGGGGCAGCGGTGCGAGGACCCCCGGGCCGTTGGAACTGTGTTTTACAAGTGCGCATTGGGCCTTGGGGAGGTTATGGTGAAAAACCCAATGGTGCGGTTACCATGGCAACCCAATTAGAATAGATTGCTCGATTTCTTTTTCGTCTTTCATCTTGACCAAAAATCTAACGTATTTTAAGTGTTCTCACATGGCATTGCATTCATACGCCGACCTGCTACACCAAAGGATTCTTTGGTTTTCCTTGTCCCCGCTCTGAGCTGAACCAGTGGGAAACTCTGGCAGAGCTCCCTGAGGGAGTCCAGGGATGGTGGGGGAGCGGGGGGAAAGGGGCCTTTTCCTAGCACGGAGGCCAGGGCCCCCGTGTGCCTCCGGGCATGCTCCAGGTGTCAGGTGGAGACCACAGGTGCGCTCCCCATTCTCGCTCGTGTTGGCCCCTGGGTCTCGGAAGGTCCCAGGTTGGGGGGGCAGGGTAGGGCAGAGCCCAGCCTCAGGACTGCCCCCATGCCTGCCGTCCTCCCTCCCGGGGCTTGCTCTCCGAGACTTCGTGCCCTTTGAACTTACCAGGGTTCACCGTGTTAAACGTAGGTTTAGACGTTGAGAAACATTAAGCATCTAAAAAAAATCGTTAATTTATTTAGGCAACAAGCCTGTTACGTTTTAACATAAAATACAAATACTTTTAGCGAAAAGCAGCTGTGTTTCCCATAAAACACGTGAGTGAGAGGAGCGGCATTGTCCTTAATTTCAACTCTTACATGAGTGGACGAGCAGGGGACGCTGGGTCCCCCGTCTGCTTCTCATTGTGACGCTACGTCGTGTTTGGAACACACCGAGAGAAGCCACTTCGCACGTGTGACACCGGGGAGGGCGGGCCTCTCATAGTGTTTGGCCAGCGATCACGGGTAGCTGTGCTGGAACTCACCAGCGGTCTTTTCTGGAAGGTTCGTTGCCGTGTGGGTCTGAGCTCTTAGCGAACATCACGCCCCGCCACGCTTTGCCCCCTGAGCAGCGTGGTGACAGCACTCACCGGCCCCTCGGATCAGGCCGGTTCGCTGAGCGGCCCGGGCCTCCCGGACTGGACGCACCTTGATGCAGTGTCAGAACGGCGTCTGCTGACGTCACCTTTCTCCCTAGAAACGCCTCGGAGGCGGAGCCAGTCGCGCCGCGGTGCTGGTGCAGGTGTTCCGTGTTCTGATCGTCACCGAAGCCTCTCACTGTGACATCAGCAGTGAACCCTGTCAGCTGTGCTGCTCGCAGGGGCGGGCTCACCTGATCGTTCAGAGCACGCCTGCCGACACCCAGGTCCGAGTGACCACACAGGTCCTCAGCCGCTCATGCAAGTAAGCCCTGTTCCGTGCAAACGTCTCAGCAGTCACGGCGCGCGTCCCTCCAGACGGCCCCGGCCCCGGCCCCCTGTGCGGGGCTCCCGCCTGGGCGCACGGTCAGGCAGGGGCTCAGGCCTGACTGTCAGCAGGACGCCCCGCAGGGAAGCCGGCCTCCCTCCCGGCCCGCACCAGGCTCAGGGTGGGGAAGGGGATGGTTTTCCGTGTCTGACCCAGCCTCGCCCTCGCATCCCACGCTCTGACCCCCAAAAACGAGTAATAAAAAGAAACAGACACTCCTAAGGCGGCTGGGGGCGTCGACCCCAAGCAGAGGAGCAGAATTAGGGATGACAGCAGACAGGTCACCAGAAACCGCGAAGGCAGTACGTGATGGGACGACGACACAGTAGACGCGTGAAGATACACAAGGACGAGCAGGGCCCCCGTCGGCTCACCGCCGGCTTGAGAAGGCCACGTCACCGCCTCGGGGCCCTCGTCAGCGAGCTTGCTTCCCGCCCCGCCCGGCTTCTGCCCTGGCCCAGCCCGGGGCCCGGAGTCTGGATGTTCCGCGCGTCGTCCTCCGGCCTGGGCGCTGCGCGCAGTTTACCGTCCGTCCACTGCCCCGGAGGGCTGAGGCCGCCGGTTCCCCCTCCTTCGCGCTCCTGAATTTCTGCCCCAGGCTCGTTGGCGGCACGTCCTAGCGTTTCCTCGAACGGCTGTCGCTGGGCCCTTGAATGTCACCCACTGCGCTGTCACCCTCCTGACTCCCTGCCCGCACTGCGCGTCTGCGACAGTTTCTCCTTGGTGGGCGCTCGAGGGTGCGGGCGTGGCCCTGTCCGCGTGCGGCGCCGCAGGACAGCGCTGTCCCGTAAGAACGGTGGAAGCAGGTTGGACTCATCAGGTGGTGCTCGCCTTTACCGAATCTTGGAATTTACTTAAGAGTTAACCTACTGGTGGGAAACAGTGTCTCCTGGTGACGTTTACCCGATGACGAGTGAGCTTGGGCGTCTTTTCGTGTGGCCATTCTTGATTCTTCTTCTGCAGAACGCCCGTTCGCACCCGTGCCCTCCTTGCCTGTCTTCTGCTGGGGTGCCTTTCTCTTGGTGACCTCTGCCAGGGTTTTACGTGTTCTGGGCCCTGATCCTTTCTGAGTCACGTGGGCCACGACAGCCGTCCGCCAGCTCATGGCGCGCTCGTTCTCCTTGCAGTACCTCTGCATGGGCAGGAGCGTTACTTTTGAATTGATGGTTTTCTCCCTTTTCGGTCCTGTACTAGTCACCACAGCCGTCGGCCGCCTCTGGACAGGCGGGTCAGCCCTCACCTCGTGGTCGTTCATATGCGTCAGATGCTTAGGAAAAGCTTCGGTGTCTCGGTGGAGGCGCCTGGATCACAGGTGCACGTGGCGAGGAGGACACCACCCGTGTGGACATTCGCTCGCTCCTCAGGCCGCCCGGGTGTCACCAGCCCTTGGACGAAGAGCTTGCCCGTCTTTCGTAAGGTCTCCCGCAGGACCTGAGTCAGTTTCTGTCGTCTTGGTTGCTTTGACAGGTGGCATCCTTTTCAGGATGCGGGTTTTCTGTACGGCCGGCGAACAGAAATGCTGTTAGCTTTTGTGTGCTCCTCTGGTAGATGTCCAGTTGCCTTGCTAAATTCTCCTTTCAGTTTGGATACATTTTGACACTCTGTATTCCCTGAGTCGCAGTGGACGGTGGCGTCACCTACGGAGGAGAGCCTCGCTCCACTCCGCTAATTGTTTGCTGCTTTTACTGGCCACGTGGTGCTCCCTAGGACCGAGGCCCTGTCAGGTAAGGGTGTGGCGACACTTCGTGTCCTGTGCCTTGTTTTAAAGAGAAGGCTGCTAATTCCTCACCCTCAGAAACAGTGCTCGCTGCAGGCTTCTGGTAGAAGCGGGGTTTCCTTGTCTTCTGGGGGTCAGGGAAGACTTAAGTCGTGAATGGGCTTTGAATTTTAGCAGATCATCTTTCTGAAAGGATTCTGTGCTTCCGCCCCCACGTCCGTCAGTGTAGATGGTTACTTCTACTGGCTTTTAGTGTCAGGTCGTTTCTGCAGCCTGGGTTGAACCTGGCTTGGTGGCCGAGCGTCCTCGTTAAGCACCTGTTGGACCAGCCTCACTAATTCTTTAAGGTTTTTCAACTATGACTGAGAACGAGTCGGGCCTTCGTTTCTGAGAGTGTCCTTGTCCTTGGGTCGCAAAGTAAACTGGCCTCGCAGGATGATTGAGCATTCTCTGTTTTCTCCGGAAGAAGGATTTAGACTAAAATCATCTTTTCTTTGAAGATTTGGTAGATCTCGCCCATGTAACCGGGTGTTTGTGGGAAGACTCTTGAACTAGTAATCATAAGATTATTTTCATAGTCGTAAGTCTTTTTTAGCTCATCAAGTTAATTTCGTTAAGCCAGGTTTTCAGGGTTTTGGACTGGGGAGTCGTTCACAGTGTTCGCGCATGTGTTAAGCCTGTGCTTGCGCTCCCAGTTTTCATTGCTCGTGTATTTTCACTTTCTCTCCACTTAACTTGTCCGTCCCGTGAGACATGTGCCTGTTTTTGTCATCCTTAGGAACCAGATTTTGACTGTGATCTTGTCTGCCGTGTCTTAGATTTATAGCCCTGTGGGTTGATGTGTCATTTGTTTTGAAAAATCCTCGACTCGTTTCTCCCTGCATCGCTCTTCCTCACCCTCTCCTTTCCTTGTGGGATTGAATTACGGGGGCAGGGGGGGGTGAGGGGGCAGTCCTGTTGGCAGTGTCCCGCGGAGCTGTGATGCTCGCGTTTCTTTCTAGTCCCTTCGCTTTCTGTGCCACAGTTTTGACGTTTTCTGTCCTTCTCTCCACTAGGTCACAAATCCTGGGTTCTGCGCTGCCTGGTCTCCTGTTAGTCTTACCCAGTGAGCTCTGAGTTTCGGATTTTGTGATTTTCAGAGCTAGGATGCTCATTTCCATTTGTAACGTGTATTTCAATTCTGTATTTAAAATTCTCCTGTCTCATTTGTTTTGCCTCGTTCTCTTATTTTTAAACAAATCTTAAATTTCTTGTCTGCTAATACCAGTATCTTGATTGCCCACTCCTTTGCCGGTATTTTTGTTTTTTCCTCCTTTTGACTGTGTGGCGCGCACACACAACGCACACACGCACACTGGGTTAGGTGATCTTGGGAACTATGAACAGTCACTCGGTGACTAGGCGTTGGGGTTGGTTTGTGGAAGCGGCGTGCTCCTTAAAGCGTGTGCGCTTTGACCTGTGGATCCGAAGCTTTTATGGGCCCAGGGATCAGAGACTTCCTCTGCGTTTGGCTCACGGACTGTGGCTCTCCCAGGTGGTGGCTGACCCGCCGAACGTCCCCTTCCTGTTCACTCATCGGGGAAGAAAATTCTCACCCCTTTTTGCCGGGGCCACTCCAGCCTGGTGCACACCGGCTCTGCCCGCCACCCCCACAGTCAGGCGGGCGCGGCAGCTGCAGCTGTAGCCGGAAGCCGGGCCTCCCAGCATCCGAGGGGGGTGGCGGCACTGATGGGACCACAGAGCCCTACAGGTTCCTCCTCCCGACCCCGTGTCCACATTCCCTGCTTCAGCTCTTGGCGCTGTGAGCGGACAGGCCAAGGGGGCCCGTGCACCTGCTCCAACCCACATGGGCGCATCATAGAGCCCATGTCCGTCCCCTGCGTGTCGGCCCAGACACCCCCAGTGCGAATCCGGCTCGACAGGCTGCACCCAGCCCTGTCGCACGCCACCTGCACCCCCCTCGGACGCTAGGGGGGCCCGGCTCCCGGCTGCAGCTGCCGCGCCCGCCTAACTGGGGGTGGCGGGCAGAGCCGGTGTGCAGGAGGGAGCCGCCTGTGCTTGCTCGGCGAAAAGGAACATCCTCTATCCGCGTGAGCCCGCGCAGAAGCGCAGGGCCGGCACCACGGGGATGGACAGAAAATGCAATAGTTTTGTTTCAAAATAGATGAACGGCTAATTAGCTTATTTCTCAAACATCCAAATGTTGCTCGTGGAGAAGAAATAAAACAGTGAGGGTCCGCGAACATCACTACGTGAAGAGGGATAATTTCCTTTTATCGCGTTCTCTGCTAATTTAGGTTTTTGCTGTTGTCGTCGTTAACCCATTTTATTTTAATTCTCGGTTTTGGTTGAAATGGTACTTTTTACCGACACATGATTTATTGAGATTCTCTTTGTTGGAAACAGAGATCCTGACAGTTAGGCGGCCCCGAAACCCTTTGAAAGGCCCGGCCGCGTTGACCTGTGAGGGGGCGTGCACTGTCCACACGGGTTTTAAAGGATCCATGTCTTCATGGGGCCTGTGTTAGGTGGCACCTCGTACCCGACTCGTATTTCGTGGAGTTTGTCCTGGAGTGGGGTCTGGAGGTGGCAAAGGACTGTGGCACTTAGCCGACAGAAATTCAAGCGGCCACTCAGTTTGCGTCGGACGAAGACTGAAGGTGGTCGGGCGTCGTCGTGAAGTGTCTGGATCCTGTTGTCGGGGCCGGGAGCATCGAGATGCCTGCGCGTGGCAGGCCTGCTGTGGCTGTCAGGCGGGCGTGCGTGTCCTTGGACACCACGAGGCAGAAGCAGCCCGTGTGGGCACGCGCCCCGCGTGGTGGCTCCCCCGCAGAGCGGCCCGGACCCCGGTGGGGTTGGTGGCCGTCGTCACTGCAGGGCAGCCGCGCCTCTGCTGGCGAGCACAGGTGTGACGCGTCTGCCCCGCAGACGGTCGTGGGTCTGGCAGAAGCGTAGGCGTTGAAGTTCGTTGGATTTGACCTTGAATGCCCCCGTGCCCCTTACGTGCTGTGCCCTGGGGCTGGTTACGGAACCTCTCAGTCTGTTTTCTCGCCGACGAGCAATTTGCTCCACCTGAGGTCCGCTGGGCGGCGTGACTGAGCCGAGGCACTGAAGCCCCTGGCCCGGTGCCAGGCGGCGGGAGGCAGCGGATGCGTTTCGTCCCCACCACCTGGACCTTCCCGTAGCCCGTGGGCACGAGGCCACCTGCGCAGAGGTGCAGCGGCGCTCCTTCTCCGGGAACGAATGCATGTTTGCTTTTCGCCAAAAGGAATCGGTGGTCACGTGGCTATTCGGCTTTGCCTCCTGGGGACAAGCCAGACAAGGTGTGGGTGACGTGTGCCCGGGGTGCGGCCGGGGTCAGAGGCGGCTCCTCCCGTGTGGAGGCGCGTGATGGGGCTCGGGCCAGCGGCCTCTCTGATGGCCTCGTGACTTTGATCTACACCCTACCTACCCCCCACCCCCACCACCTGTAATTAACTTAGGGGAAACCGTTGTGAGGACTCAGGGATTTCCGCCTTTCCTTTTGTCCTTCGAACCGAGTTGCATTGCTCGTTTACACAATAAATTTGCCGCGAAGATGAGGACCAGGGAGACGAAGGGCGGCACCTCGGACCTGACACGGGGCAGCGGGCATGGGGGCAGCCCAACCCAGATGGCATCCAAGTGCACGCGGCCTAGACGCTCTTCTCGATGCGGCTCCGCCCTGTGTTTCACCTGCAGTTAAGTCTGAGCCGACGACTGCGAGTGTAGGCGTTGAGAGTCGCTGAGACGGCCACGCTCGCTGGTCCTGGGCAGGGACCGCATCTTGGGGTTCACAGTGAGGGCGGGTAGTGGTCTTGCCCGCGCCACTCGGAGTTTTCCCTTTGTCTGTTACGCTCCGGCCCTGGCCCTCAGGTGCGGCCGTTTCGGTCTCAGGAAGGATGACGGATGACGCCGGAAAGTTTCTTCGGAGGCACTTGTGGTGCCGCGCAGTGCACTTGGGGTGAGCTGCACTGGGCCGGTGCGGGATTTATCCCTCGTCCCTGCTGCTGCCCGAGATGAAGCTGCTGTTTGATCGAAACTGCCAGCAGCTGTGATTTAGCAGCTGTAAACCTCCGTTTTCAAATAAGCGTTCTGATTCCTTTCTGCCTTGGCCATAGGATGATAAAGGTGACTGCAACCCAAATGTGAGGTAGCCCCGGATACAACACAGTCAGCCCGGAGTGGCTCGGCTCGTCGCTGAGAAGTGTTGACGAAGTGCGGCGTGGCGGGGAGGGCGGGCGGTGTCGTGGCTGCGAGGTGAGTTACTGCCGTCGTGTGTGTGACTCTCCCGGAAATGCGAAAAGGGCTGTTTCTGTTGAGGCTGATGTGCTTCTGAAATCAAGGGGAAGCCTTTCTTGTAACTGGCACCAGTAGAGCACCCTGAAGGTAACATCTTCCATCGTGTCGCGCCCGCCCGCCCCGCCTCTTATTCAGGGGCCCCTGGCTTCAGCCCTGGGATCCTCCGGTGGCGGCCAGCGTGGGGGCCGGGGCTGAGGGCTCCTTCGGCGCCGCCCCTGCCCGAATGTGCGCGTCTAGAAAGCGTTCGATGAAATCCTTTAGCCGTCAAAGGTATCACCGCTACCGGGCGGTTCTCGTGTGTCGTTTCCGACCCGTGCCTGTGGACAGGAGTGTCCTCTGTCTCTGGCCTTCCTTCCTTCACGATGCTAACGCGAAATTCATGGAAAACGTGTCCTTCACGTGCTGCGTAGAAACCCGAAGGTCAACGCAGGGGAAAGGCCGGCGTCCCCGAGAGACGCGCGTGTGCCGGGGACGGAGGCACTCGGGCGGGAAGACGGAGCGGCAGGCGGACGGACGCACACGGCCTGGCGGACGGCAGCCCGCCCTGCGACAGCACGGGCGTGAGGGCTGCGACCTGTCCACAGGCGTGGCCAGCGCTCAGTCACGTTCCCAGGCACCCGTGTCCACCGTGCCCGTGAGTGGCGGGGGCGTTGCGTCCCTGCAGACCGCTCTGCGTGGAGCTCCGCGGCGGGTCCAGACCACATTTGGAGCAGGTGCAGGGCGTCCGACAGTGTCACAGGAGGCCGTGTGACTCGTTCAGACCTCTCCGCGTGGGAGCGGCCCTGCAGTCGTCACAGCAGACGCCTCCCCACGCCCCTGCTGAGGGCGGTGGAGAGGACGGGGCCCCCACGTTGGGTCAGGACGCTCCCAGCTCACTCCCGGCCAGGGGCCCGCAGGGACCGGTCTCCGGCCAGGGCGGGTGGGATGGCCTCAGCCTGCGGGTCAATCTGAGCATCTGCGACGGGTTGCCAGGGACTGATGGCCGGAGGGAGGGGGTTGGGTGTGGCATGAAAACCCCCTCCCAGGGGCCCCCCAGGGCCTCACCCCTTCAGCACACCTCCCTTCGAGGAGTGCCTTGTGGGGACAGGCGACCTTGGGAGGGACAAGGAAGCGTCACGCGTGGTCCACCCCACGGGGTCTGATGGGGACGGTGGTGCCAAGAGAGCCCGTGCTGGGGGCCTCAGAGGAGGGGACAAAGGTGGTGTGAGGCCCGCAGAGCAGGCGGGGACGTGCGTGAGCGCAGGCGACCTGCACGGGAGCAGGAACGCGTGTCGCCGGGGTCAGCAGTCCGGGTGTCCCGCGTGCGAGGTCGGCTGTGTCTCAGCCGTGCTGGCCTCTCCGCGGACGCGAGGCCCAGTCAGTTTGGGAAAATTGAGTGCACGTCGCGGGCCAGCAGCTCACCGGGCTGAAGGCAGCAGAGGGGTGCTCTCTGCCGTGAGGAGGGTGTGCGGCGCCGCTGACCGTCTCAGAGAAGTCATGGGCGCGCGGGGGGCACAGGAGCGGGGGTGGGGCCCGCCCGCCCGCTCAGGAGAGCGCCCCGCGGGCCCGGCTGGCGCCGGCAGCTGGGGGGCCCCCGGGGGAGGCCAGATCCTTGTCCGCCATTTGGCGCGACAAGGGTTCTGTTTGCTCTCTCCCGTCAGGTTGAAATTTTTGCTTTTCCTATATGAGATGTTTATCATTGCCACCCAGCGCTGCCGGAACATATATTGCTTTAAGCCGAGGGATAAAGCTTGCTCTCGTGACGGTTTAATTTTTATTGCATTCCCCGAGTGTGCGGGCTGCCGTTCGGAGGGACGCGTGGCGCTTCCTGCCCCCTGGGACCACGCTCAGAGCCCCGTCCCTGCTCGCGCCGCATCCCAGGAAGGTACACAGCCGCGGTCCCCGCTCGCCGGCCGGCTGCCGCGTTCTGTTTGCCTGGCACGTTGACGCTCCGTACCGTACCCTCCGCGATTTCTGCAGGAAAAGTTGCTCTTGCCACACAAAATACTTCATGGTAATAGTAGGTAATTATTTTAGTTCCAAGTTGTTTAAAATGGATAGAACGACTAAATCTTCAGCTGGAATCCTTCCGCAGAGTCATTTAGGGAGGCCGTAATCGCCGTGTTATGTTTTCCAATTTATCCATAGGTGACTTCGGAGAAGTAATTCTGCTCCGCCAGACGATTTATTCCTCTATTGTCTATTTAGCTTTTCCTTGGTAATGTGTGATTCTGGGATATCAAGTTGCTTGGCTCATTGAAACCTGTACATGGAATATTTAAAATCTTTTTAAACCTAAAGTTTAAGTATCAAAGAGCTGCTCCTGTCGACCAGCCCCTGATGGCAGCCTGGCACTCAACTGCTCCAGCGCCCAGAGCCGGCGGGGAGGAGGAGGGCGAGCAGAGGGTGGGGGGGCCCTCTGGTGAGCTCCGCCCACGGCCTGGGGTGGGGCGGGTCCCAGCCTGTCACCTGACAGCTGCAGGCGAGGCGAGCCTCACGTTGGCCGGTCACGGGACAGGACGGTGGGTGCTTCGGTCTGGCTCCCAGGGAGGGCGCATGCGTGGGTGAGAGGGCAGTGCTGGTTGTGGGGGGGGCGGTTCTGAGACCACTCAGCATGACGTGTCCCCAAGTCTGGCCTCAGGCCAGAGTCTGAGACTGTGACATCCAGTGCCCCATGTAACGGCGTAGCCTGCGGGGAGAAGGGCCAGCACAGGGATGGGTCCAAGGAGGCGAGGGCCGCCGTGCCTTGCCTCTGACTGACCCCTGGGGCCGGGCTGGGGTGGCATTGCCACCCCCGTCACTGTCAGCTGCCAGCGCCTGGTCTCCTGTTGCTGTGAATCCCCGGGTGGGGGACGCAGCGGTGGACCTGGCGCCCATGCAGATGCGCATTCAGCCCCGCAGATGCGGGCTCACGCTGACCTTGTCAGGAGGCCCTGGCGAAGCGTCTGCCGCGGTCGGTGTCTGCCTGGGGCAGGTGCGCATGGCGCTCGCACGCCCATCAGCCCGCGCAGTGACCCTGTGACGGAGGGGAGCGGGCCCAGGACGCGGGAGGTCGCCCGAGCGCCCGGCCTCCCTCTCTCCAGGCCCATGCTCCTTCCCGCTGTCCCCCCGGGGGAAGCGCGTTCCGAGTCTAAGGGACGCGCCCCCCCCCCCCGGGGCTGTCGCTGAGCGCGTCTGCCTTTGGGTCTCCCACAGAAGTTTCCTCCAGTTTCCTAATAAGATGGGTTGCTGCTTTGTCACCCGCAGTGAGGAGGGCCCAGTCCAGAGGAGGCTCTGGCGGGTGGCGCGTCATTCCGGCACACTCGGGCCTGCCTTTTCCGGCGACTCCGCCACCCCTGGGGGCTCCGGCCCTGATACTCCCCCTGGAGGGAGCAGCCGTCTCCGTCCCGCAGCCCAGGTGGGTGTCCTGCGCCCGCTGGCCACAGTCACAGGCGTGACGCACGCAGCTCGGACGCCGCCCCCCGGCCTGTGGCGCTGCTGCAGGGAGCGGGGTGAGTGCTGGCGCCCGGCTCCCTGTTCTGCTCTCCGCGGCAGACGCAGAGCAGATCTACAGCGGGATCCCCGTCTTCCTCGGGCAGCACTTCACTGTTCCCTTGTTAACGGGTGAAAAATGTGACACTTTTATACACTTTCGAGCACCAGACACGCCCGGAAGAAGGCCAGGTGATGTCGCGCTGCCTGGTGGGCGTTAGGCAAGGCCCTGCGCCTCGTCCAGCCCCGTGTCTCTGTCTGTGGCCTGTTCTACGGGGGATCCCGCGCCCCCTAGATCCCCTGGATCCCCCGGATCCCCCCAGCCCATGTCTGGCCGTCTTGGAGCCCCACCTGAGGCCCCGCTGATCGCAGGCCACTCAAGGAGTCGGAGAACGAGGAGGATGATGTCATTTCCCTGTAAGCCCGGACTGCTGTAAATTAGGCCTAGCTGTCGTAGTTAAGGCTTCGAGACGACTGCGCTGGCTTCGAGGGGAAGGACCTGTCCCCTTCTGCGGAGAAATAATTGATTCTCCGAGCGTACGGTTTGAAGAATTTACTGTAAGGTAAGGGCTGGTGTTTCATTCTCGCATTTGTCAGTATTTAATCAAACGGGAAGTGCGCTTTCGGCCTGGGATCTTGGCTTCAGCTGCAGAATTAGGTTGAATTATTGTTTAAAGAGTGAACGGCAGAGAAGCACGTGTTCGAGGTATCAAGCCACTGACAGGTTCTGGGCAGCACGGAGCTCGTCGGAGCCTGCCGTCTCCTGCCTCGCATCAGTCGTTCAGCAGCGGTGCGCGTGCCCGTGGCCTTGCGGGGACGGCGTCTGTCCCTCCACGAGCCGCGTGCCTTCAAGGCCCCTCTCGTCGCCGGCTGCCGAGCGTGTCTGGAACGTAAGGCGCCTCCATCCCAGACTCCCAGTCGTAAATCACAAGCCGCGCCCCGCACGCGAGGATCCTTCACGGTGCAGCGTGCGGAAACTGACTCTGTGGGGTGAGGGCCTGGCTCTGGCCCTCGGTGGTGGCGGGACGCGGGCCTGGCCCGGCCCGCCTGGGCTCCATGCTTCGGAACCTCCAGCGGTGTTTGTGGGTCGTGCTCTCAAAGACAAAGGGGTGGGCGCCTGGCGTCGGCGCGGCCTTGGTTCATTCCTCCAAAGGGTGGGGAAAAGGCGCAGGCGGCACAGCACTGGGGACGCTGGGTACCCCTGTGCCCCGCCTTCAGCGGGTGGCAGACCTCCTAGGGCGGGCCGGGCGGTGAGTGGCCCTGGCTTTGCGGGCGCTGGGTCTGGTCCCAGGTGCTCGCGGAAGCCGCCACCAATGACCGGTGAGCCTGGCTGCGTCCCAGTGAGGCCGAAGTCACGGACTCGGACATTTGCATTTCGTGTCGTTTCCACCTTCTTTTTTCGGCTTTCTCAGCCATTTTAAAACGTAGAAACCACTCTGAGCCCATTGGCTGCACCAAGACCCCCGTGGTCAGCTGGACTTGCCGTGCACCCCCAACCCTTGGCCATGGCCATGTAGGTGACCAGGTGTCCCCGAGGAGGCCGCACCGCCCTGATGGCCTGTAGATTTCCGCATCACACACACCCGCGCGTGGCCTGACGTGGCCCTGGAGGTAGTGCAGGAGTCACCCGTGGCTGCGTCTCTGTCACAGCCTGTGACGCCCGGGAAGAAGGTGTGACAGGAGCCTGGGCCTTACCACCGGGGCCGTGAGGGACCCGCAGCCAAAGCCACGATGACGCCCGTGCTCTGCCACGGAGGGCTCGGCTCAGGCGTGAAGCCGCGTCCGTCCCCGCCCGTCCTCGCGCCTCCCTCGGGCCACCTGTACCTGTCCTCGCTCAGGTTCCCAGGCCTGCTGGCCTCCGGCTCTGAGGGCTGGCGCAGGGCTGCGGCGACCCTGTGCGCACTGGTCCCCTGGTCCCAGCTGGCCGCAGGGCTGTGCGGGAGGACTGGTCCGCTGTGGCGTGTCAGCGGAGCGCTCCCAGGGGTGTCCCAAGCAACGGCGACAGTTAAATGAGCTTCCAGGGACCTGGGGCCGTGCCGCGTGGGGCTCTGCACCACGCACCCGGGTCGGCCGGCTTCGGAGAACGCACCGAAGCTTCTGGAGTCGACAGGAGAGCAGAGTCCCAGATGCCGAGCACCCCCTCAGGCCGTCCTTCCTCGGGGGTGGTCGGTTTCACGGATGCACGCAGCAGGCTGCACCCTGACCGCGCCCCCGTCTGCGCGAGCAAACGCGGCTTCGAAGCGCGTTTGGGCGTCGGCAGAAAAGATGGACAAAGACGCGAAGTCGGGGAAGCCGGGTTCTAAGCTCCGTTTAGAAATGGAGACCGCGCTCGCTGTCATTAGGAACGGTGGTTTGCGAGACAACCGACCGGACGCACGCCCTCGGGCGTCCTCGCACCCCCTGCCCTGCCGCAGGCCTCCGCACACCTGTTGCCCACACGCCGCACGGGTCGTGGTGTCCCCGTGGCTCGTGGATGCCAAGCATCTCCACGAGGCACGACGCGTGAGCTCGATGCCGCCGGGGACTCCTGCAGACCGTGCCGCTGACCAGGAGGGTGCCGGCCGCCTCCAGTGACAGCGACGAAACTCGCGGTTTCCTCCTCCCAGCCTCTCGGGCGTTTCCACGTGGGACACGGACGGTGGCAGCAGCTGGGAGGGGGAGGACGGGCTGCGGGGAGGGCTCGGCAGGGTCAGCGCGCGCCAGGCGCGGCCAGCCAGGAGAGTGACCGACGGGGAAGGGGGGCGCGGTGCGGGGCTTCGTGCTGCGGCGTCAGTGGGCACCAGCCTCTGGCTCAGCTGCTGAACTCAGGGCACTGAGCGCCGTTCGCGGTAAAAGGGAACGAAACGAAGCGGACTTCCCCCTCTGGGGTCTCTCGGCAAGCGTGAAAAATCCGTTTTTTCTGCCACCAATTAATGCAGCCGCTCCCGTGGCTGCAGGTGGATGCCACGCAGTGGCGCAGGGACCCGGCCCGCGGGCCGTGGGGGGCATGGGGGAGGGAAGCGTGGCCCGTGGTGTCCCCGTGGGAGCCGGGCGAGCAGCCGGCACTGCGGCCCGGCTCTGCCCCAGGTGCTGGGCTGTGAGGGGGCGCCGGCCCCGCAGGGTCACGAGGCCCGGTCTCGGCTGTGAGCGCGTCGTCCAGAACCGGCCTCTCGGGCCTCCCGAGGCCCCGTCGTCCTGCCGGACGCTCGGAAAGGGCAGGTAGGAAGGCGTCCCGCTGCCCCAGCACTGATCTCTTGGGGTAAACTTCATTCCGGAATTGTCTCGGGCGAGCGGCGAAGGCAGGGCCGCCGCCCGCGGGGGACCGCGCGGGTCTGCAGAGGGACGGGGAGTGCGGACGGCAGACCTCGGAGCACCGGGCTGCCCTGCTGGGCGGGGACGGCACGGTTCGCTGGTGGCAGCTGGGCCGGGCTGCAGAGTCCTTGCGCTCAGCTCGGAGGTGCAGGCGGGGCGGGCCGGGCCTCACCTGGCCAGAGGTGGCCATTCCATCTCGAGCCACGTCCAGCCTGTGGCCCGACCCTGGCCGCCAGGATGCAGCTTAGTCGCATGCAGGGCCCTCCTTCCCACTCTGCCTCTCGCTGTCCCATGGGGGTGGGGTCCGACAGGCAGGCCCTGGTGACCCCGCGTCCTCTCCGCCTTCACCGCCCGACCCTCGACCTGCCGGATCCCCCGCGGCTCTCCCGGCCCTGGGCGTTGGGGCGAAGGGGGCTGTGCACTGCGGAGGGCGAGGGTCCTTTTCCCGCAGAGCGCCCGCCCACGGCTCGCCCGCGTCTTGCAGGTGGCCCCACGGCACAGCCGGGGTCGCTATTTTTGTCATTCCCACTTTGCCCACGAGAAAAGCGCGGCCTGGGAGGGGTGGACATCTCACGTTCCACCGTCCTCCTGGCCGGAGCACGCGCCAGCCTGCCCTGTACCAGGGCTGGCCCCGTGTCCTCCGTCGGGGGCCGACGGGAGCAGAGTCCCCCCTCCTGGCAGCTGGCCCCGTCCCCTGCCGCTCACCACGGGCGTGCCGAGCCAGCCCTGGGCTCCAGCCTGGGCCTCGAATCAAGCGAGCGGCAGGGCGGCCGGGCCCCGGGGACCTGGCGCGGCACGCACGTCCTGTTTCCAGGGGCAACGCGGCGGCAGTGCCAGCCGCACGCCTGCAGTCCCCGGCCGTCCCCACAGATGTTTCCTGAGGCTCGGTCCTGTTGGGGCTGGACCCTGGCCAGCCGGGGTCCCTGCGGCCTTCGCCCGCCTCTCCGGCCTTCCCAGAAGCTCCGTGAGTCACGGGGCGGCCTTTCCATAAACTCTTTGTGCTTCAGTCAGCCGCTGCCAGCTCCCGAGGCTCGCACTTGGGCCCCGCCCGAGATGGGGGCCGGGGCGTGTCGCGCTCCACGTCTGAGGCCCGAGCCTGCTCCGCTGACGGCCTCCGGCCTGACGGGCCGGGCTGCCGGGAGGCCCGAGTCGTGGGGACACGTTTGCAAAGCTACGTGAACACATGCAACTGGTTTCGCGGCAGGACCCCCCAAGCCATAACACGCCGAGGTGCAGGGCAGGGTCCCCGGAGGGGCCGCAGGTCCAGGCTGCTCGCCCCGTCCCCGGCACCTGGGAACGTGCTTCGGAGCACGTGGCGCTGGACCCTGGGCCTGCGTGGTGGACACGCTGCCCGCCAGCTGGACACGGCGTGTGGTGCGCGGCCTGCGGGGGCCCGCGCTCACAGCAGATCCTCCCCCCACCCGCGGCTCAGGGGCTGGGAAGTGTCCCCGGGTGTGGGGTGGTGGGGACAGCAGTTGATTTTGGCTCCGGGAGCTGAGCCGGTGCCCAGGGGCCTGCGAGGAGGTGGGGCCCCCTGCTCTGCAGAGTGACCAGATTCTGACGCTGCTGGGTGAGATTTGGGGGATCAGCGGGCAGAGCCTTCCGGTGCCAGCACAGAAGACCACGGCCACTCGGTTGCAACGTAGATTGCAGCAGGCGTAACCGCCCTAGGTCCCACCTGGGTGCCAGGTCCTCACACGTCCCTGCTGCTCCGTGCCAACCCTGTGGCCCAGAGTGTGGGTGACCTCAGCGTGCCGGGCCGTGCGTGGGATTCCCGCCCCCCATGTGGTGGAGGGAGGGGGGATCCTCTCAGTAGCTTGTCTGTGTCCCTTGGGCTGTGGGCGTCCTGGGAGGTGACTCGTCAGGGGTCTCTGACGTCAGGCGGACATGCGAGGACCCCAGCAAGCTCGCGTGCACGCGGGGGGCCTGGGTGGGAGTCCGGGTTGGCCCATCAACCTGCACAGGAAAGTGGGCTCAGGATGGACTCCCGGGGCTTGGGGGACGTGGCTTGACCTCAAGGTGCAAGGTCACCGGACCCCGCGTGGTGTTAGGAGCAGGCGGGGGCAGGGGAGGGCCGAGCGCGGGGGGGTGGGGGCGACAGTGGGCTGGGCGGAGGTTTCACAGCTCCGTGGACAGGCAGGGAGAGGACAGTCGTGGCAAAGCCGGGACTCAGAGCCGCGCAGAATGACGGGGCACCCAAGGACTCGGGGCTGCCGGGCGGGCAGGGGCCACAGAGCACGGTGTCAGTGCGTGGGCCCCGAAGGCACGTGTTCCAGGGCCCATGCCCTTCCTGTCACAGCCGGTCAGCTCCGCCCCAGGGCGTGCAGGCGGCCACAGCCCGCGTGCAAACAGGAGTGTGGCTGCTCCCCAGGAAACTGGACGAGGCAGGTGGCGGGCGGGGTTTAGCCCGTGGGCTGTGGCCTGCTGACTGCTGTGGCCCCTCCCGTCATTAGCGGTCAGCTGGACGTTCAGGTGGGGAGGGCCCAGGTGAGGAGCATGCCCGAGCTGCCCTCCCGCGTGCCACGGGGCCTCGGGGAGAGACGCCCCACCGCGCGCCACGGGGCCTCGGGGAGAGACGCCCCCCGCGCGCCACGGGGCCTCGGGGAGAGACGCCCCCCCCCCGCGTGCCACGGGGCCTCGGGGAGAGACGCCCCCCCCCGTGTGCCACGGGGCCTCGGGAGACGCCGCGTGCCACGGGCCTCGGGAGACGCCCCCGCGTGCCACGGGCCTCGGGAGAGACGCCCAGCGCGCCACGGGGCCTCGGGAGACGCCCAGCGTGCCACGGGGCCTCGGGGAGAGACGCCCCCCCCCCGCGTGCCACGGGGCCTCGGGGAGAGACGCCCCCCGCGTGCCACGGGGCCTCGGGAAGAGACGCCCCCCCCCGCGCGCCACGGGGCCTCGGGGAGGGCGGCGTGGAAGCGAACTCTGAACGATGCAGCTGGGCGTGCGCACGCACAGGTGTGGGAAGGGGCAGGCGAGCTGGTGGGAGGGGAGAAGGCCTCCCGGGCCCACCGTGGAGGGCGGAGCCGGGCCGGATGGCAGGGCCCTCGCACCAGTGCTCCATGCAGGAGGGCGTTGACGCCAGGGACAGCTTTGGACAGCTCGTCCGAGGTACTCCCTGGACAGAGACGTGGAAACGCGGAAAGGACACAGCAGCCCGGCTTCTGGGCCGGTGCTCGTGGGAGGTCCCGCGGTGAGGCGTCAGCTGGGCCCACTTACCACCGGGAGCTGGGAAACGCTGGGGTGTGAGCCACGGGCCGGGACGCCGCCCCTGGGCTGTTTGCAGAAGGCGTGGGGGGAGGCCACAGGCGCGTTTGGCTCGCGTGGTCCGTCGGTCCCTCCCCAGGCCCCCTGCACCCGGTCAGAGAGGCCAGCTCGCCTGACCCCCACCATGCTTCTCGCTGCTCTGAGCGCAGCTGTTCTTTTAGGGTTTTTTAGGCTTTTAGGCGTCGAGCCTAAACTGACGTCCGTCAGCTAACGCGGGGGCTCCGTCGCGGGGTGGTCTTCGTGCACCTGTCCGTCTGCACCGGTGAGGGAGGCACCTGTGCTGTCCCAGCACGCGTGCGCGTCCCCACCCGCCGCTCACGCGGGGCCGGGCTGCGTGCTGGGCAGGCGCCGTTCCTGCAGCCCGTTTCCTAGGGCTTTATTTTCAAACACGCTTTGTTCGAGATACCGCGTTTCGTTTGCAGTTTCCGTGAGCGAGGACCTGGCCGGTGAGCGTCTCGTTTCAGTGAGGCGGGGGCCGCTTCGCATTGGGTGCCGTGCGGGCGGGGGCTTCGGCCTCCAGTGCGTTTCACGGATTGATGGGGGGAGTGGGGGCACAGGGGCGCAGGAAGCGAAAGGATAGTGCCGCTGGTCGGCCGTCCCAGGCAGACGTCTGGCTTTCTGTCTTCAAAGTAACAGGGAAATGACTTTCTGGGATCCGGTTCCCAGAACGGCGCGGCTCTGGGAAGGGGTTTTACTCTTGGATGGCCAGCCCTTCTGTCGTGCTTTACAGGGAACCTAGTCTGCGGCCACGCCACCCTGCACAGGCCCAATCCCCCCTGAGGTCGGAAGCTAATAAACAGGGTCGGCCTGGTCAGCACTTGGATGGGAGACCGCCTGGTGCTGTAGCCGTAAAAAGTAAAAAGATAAAAAATAAAAAATAAAACAGCTTTTACGCTTGCTTACCTCGAAAATTGTCTCCTTAGGTCTCGGGAGAATGGAGAAGGCCTGCGACTTGGTGTACAAGAAGGTGACCAGCCCTCTGGGGATGCTCGAGGTCTCTGGCTGTCGTCAGGGCGTGCATGGGATCAGACTGCTCGGCAAGAAGACCCCGGACACTGAGTGAGTGACCGACCGCGTGTGACCCATCGGTGGGGGGGGGGTCAGAGCAGCCGAGGGAGTGACAGGTTCCTGCTCTTCTCCCCTGGTCACGGGTAGCACGGAGCCACATGCCACCCAGGCTGGGAATTAGCGTCTCGGGACGCTGCGCCGTGAGTGTCCTCGTCCGGCACCGGGGCTCGTTGCCCCAGGCCGTCAGCTCCAGTTGGGCGGGGGTCATACCGGTCACGCAGCGGCTCCTGGGTGCTCGGTTACCGTGTGCGTTCACGGAGCGACTGCTGGGTCAGGACCACCGGACGCGCGGGCTCCACGGCAGGTGCTGCCCGAGCGCGCCCTTCAAGCCGGGCACCGGCCCCCGGTCGGCCTGCCAGGCGAGTTTCATGCTGGAGTCTCAGAGTCGCCTAACGGGGCGTGGGGGTGCTCCCCGTCCCTCGGGCGCTGGCAGCTGAGGCGAGCACACCCCCTTTCGCGCACGACGCGTGGTGTGTGTTTCCAGGGCACGGTCCCCTCACTCTCGAGACCACCCCTGCTGCGTTTCTCTGTAAGAGCGTAAAGAAGGGAAGCCGTCCCCAACGTCTGTTCCGAAACGCGCCCGGGCCCCCTGCTCACGGCTGGCGAGGCCTCGCGTTAGAGCGCGGTTCCTGCGTTTCTGACGGGCAGGAGCCGCCCACGTCCGAGCTGTGTGTGTCCTAACTGGCTGGTAGTCACGGTGCCGAGAACAGGAGACACGAGAAACACGAGCGTCGACGTAACGGGCCCGGCGGCCCCGGCCTGGCGAGCGCGAGTGCCGCGGTGAGCACGGCGTTCGCCTCCGCTGTCGCTTTCTCCCGCGGAGCGCTGTGCCGCGGGCGACGGTCGAGACCGTGAGCCGACCTCTGGCCGTGCGCACGCGCCTCCCGGCCGCACGAGAAGCGTCCGGCCCGAGCGTCCAGACAACTGCAGGTGTCGGGTCACTTGTGAGGAGAACCGTTCTGGTTTTTAGCGTGTTCAGCTGCACGAGAAGTCGCGGAGATCGTGTTGAATTTCTTTTATTGGTTTAAAATACACTTTCAAGTGAACTTGGGGAAGAAAATCGGCGTCGTAGGAGACTCCGAGTTAAATCTTGATACGGGTCTGAGCCCTGAATGACCCCGGGGCCTCGTCCTTTGGGCTGCGCCGGGCACGTCGTGGGTCGGGTTAGCGTCGCCCAGCGGTGGCAGCCTCTGGCGATGGCCGCGGGGAGCCGCAGCTGCTGGCCCAGGATGCAGGAACAGCGGCAGGGGGAGTGGAGGTGGGCACTGGGGCTGGAAGGTCCCGGGAGCTCTGGCCCCCTCCCCGCTCTCCTCTCGGTCTGCAGGCTGCGGCCCTCGTCCTGGGGCTGACCCGTTCAAAGGGTCCTTTTGAGAGAGGTGGCAGGTGGACAGCGGGCCACAGGCCACGGATCGGGATGGTGGGCCTGGGGCGGAGGCTTCTCTTCCCAGATGCCTCAGCGGGGGACGCCCCCCTGCAGGAGGTGCGGCTGGCCACGAGGCTCGCCGTGGCCTTGAGCTGCCCGTGCAGTCAGACGTGGGGTTTCAGTGGGCTTCCCGGAGAGCACAGGCAGCCCCTGCTCCAGCGAGGGCGACACTGTGGCCTGCGCACCCCGGGAGCCGGGGCCAGGCCCGGCCTCCCCTGCATCACACTTGACCCTGGGCCCAGGCATGGCTGGGAGCCCTGGGGGGCCCAGGCGTGGCGTGTGCAGCCCATATTTAGGGTCCCGTGCCCACGGGTCTCGCGGTCAGTCTCCAGGGGCGGGCCCTGCCATCTGGTCACTGCACAGGCGCGTTCTGAGGGGGGGCAGCGGGGGCACCCTTCCACGGTTTCGGTGGGTGGGTGTGGGGTGGGCGAAGAGGACGGCGGCCTGGGCCCGCGCTTCCGGAAGCCCGTGGGCGGCGAGTGCGTCATCAGCTGAGCCTTCGGCCGGATGGGCTGCTTCTCGGGGGTGGGGCGCGTGCGGTGACTCCGCGGGGCGGAGGGGGGGCGCCTGGCGGCGCGTGTCCGTGCCTGCATCCGGCGAGCAGGTCCAGCCGCGTGGACAGCTCGGCACGTGCTCCTGGCCCCTGGGGGGCGTTGCACCCACTGTGGGGGACTCTGGCCGGCGGTCCTTCCTGGCGTGTCGGGGCCACTGGACGACGGCGGCAGGCGTTCTGGTGGCGTGCGTCGAAGGACCAAGGTGCAGGTGCCCGAATCGAAAGGCCTGGAGGTGACAGGCTCACAGCCCTCCCCGGAGGCGAGTCTGGGTTCACGTCGTAGGCCCTCTCGGCGTCCCCCCCGGCTCTTGCGTTAATGTATGTAAAAATATTAAAAGCCCTTGTACGTTACATTAAAAACTATGTCAGCCGCTCGGCTTTTTTCTATTTATTAAAACTTTTCAAGCAGCAAAAACATTTTACTTGTTAATGAGGGAAAGTGGGAAAATTAATGACATCGAGCCCGGATCCACCAAGACGTCTCCTTAACCACGCACAGCCGCCCTCGCCGCCGCACGCACTTTAATTTCCGTGATGGGGTTCAGTAAGCAAATGCAAATCGACTCGGAGGTTTGCATCAGTAGATCACTCTCGGTTTAATATCCTCTGGTATTTTGGGTCAAGGACTCCTTGGGAGGCCGCACGGTTTCCAGAGCTAAACTTCTTAATACCGGTGGTGACACGCGACGTTCGCGTGAATTGAGATAAATGTCATTTTCCCAAAGTCGCATGTGCACGGCGTCTGTTCGCTGTGGGGAGAGGCGACGCTCCCCCGTGCAGGGGACTGTTCGGGGCGCGTTTTAGCCCGTCGCAGGGCCCGGCGTGTGTGTACCGGGCCCTGGTCTCTCCCTGGTGCTTACTCTCTGGAGCGGTCAGTGGGTCTGAGGTCTGGGGAGCCCCGTGGTGGCCCCCGGGGTCCGCGAGGCCGTCTGCTCACCCCTGAAGCAGCAGCGACCTGTTAGAACGCCGGCCTCCGCGGAGCCTGCCTTCTCCCCGACGTCCCGAGTCCGCATTGCTTGTGACCGTGTTGCACGGCGATGGGAGGGTGCTGAGCTGCTGTTTCCTGTCACTGCCAGGCCCTCGGTCTCACGGAGCACGTGCTGATCGTGTCCCGTAAAATTCACGCGTCGACGTCTGGACCGCCAGCACGCCAGCCGTGACTGCGTTGGGAGAGGGGCCGCTCCGGGAGGATTTAGGTTGCATGCAGGTTGTAGGGTGGGCCCCGATGCCATGTCACTGGGAGATTAGGGCACAGACAGGCCCGGAGGGCGGAGCCCCAAGGACACAGGGAGGGGGTGGCCTTCCGGAAGCCGGGGAGCCAGGCCTCAGGAGGAGCCTGCCTTGCGCAGGCTCATGGCCCCGGGGCCCGGTTTGCGCCCCTTTGCCGTGGGGGCCCTCGCGGCGGACGCCGTGGCTGTCAGCTGCCGTGTCATCGCGTAGTGAGCCTCCTTCCCCTGCGCGGCAGACGCACTGCTGCTGAGGGCGGGCCTCCTGGCCAGTCCCGGCCCTGGACGGCCCCCGGGGGCGCAGTCTGGGCGGGTGACGGCCGAGAGCACAGGGAGTGGCGGGGAACGACCAAGACGGCAAATAGAGTGGAAAAGCAGAGCTCGAGAAGGCGTCTTGTCTTATGACCGTTCAGAGCCGCGACGTCGCGGGCAGTGTGCCCGCACAGCCTCCCGGTGGTCAGCGTCCCCGGCCGGCGGTACGAGGGGCCCCGTGGCAGCGCCCGCACCCCGAGTCCAGTTCACGCCACGGCTGCTCTTGGCGAAGGCGTCCGCTCTCTAGGCGAACCAGGCCCGCGGAGACGGGGGCAGGCCGTGGTGCTGGTCCTGAGCGGTGCTCACGTTCCCCCCGCATCCTCGTGTGCCCCTGCGGACCGGCGAGGCCGCCTCTCCCTCGTCCGATGGACTGGACGTGGGTCCGAACCGACCCTCCACGACAGGCCCCTGCAACACACGCCAGCGGTCGCGCTTCCTTAGAGGCCGCTTGCTCGGGGCGAGGTGGCCTGCGGTCTCCGTCACCTGCCTTACCTGCCCGTCCCCGTTAATCCAGTCCCCACAGTCGGCGGCAGGGAGAAGCGGTCCCTGGGCCCCTTACCCGTGCGATGACAGCTCACGGAGCCTCGTCCCCGGGCTCCGCGTGGCGTCAAGGCTGACGAGCGGCCGGCGGGCACAGAGCAGTCTCCGCACCCACCCCCACCCCAGCGGCGTCTCGTCCCCAGTGTCCAGTGAAGCCTCGGCCTTGCCCTTGGAGCCCTTCCCCTCGGCTGAGCGTGCGGCTGGCCTCCAGCCCGGCGCCTCGCGTCTCCGGCATCGCGTTAGCGTGTGGCCGTGTCGCCACGCGCGTCCTGTCCTGGTGCACATGAGCCGCAGTTCGCCTCTGGGACTGCCCCGTATCCCCCAGAGCCGCACGCGGACGGACTCGCTTGTGGGTTCCGTAAACGCTGAGTAGCCAGGTAATTGGTGTCTTAAACGACGCGGGGCGCGCAGAGGTCCTGGAACCTTCGCGCGGGTGTGTGCAGCGTCTTCGTGGTAGTCGGGGGAGCTGGTCGGTTTCCCTGTCACAGTGACGAGTAGAGCCCCTGACCTGCAAACCCCGTCTCCAGCACGCGTCCGGGCGTGGAGGAAGTGGGGTGCCTGGCGCGTCGCCCCGCTCCTGCAAAGACCCAGGCGCGCCAGACGCCCTCACAAAGCGCCTGTTTGACATGCCCGTCCACCAACACGAGTCCGCGGTGGGAGGTGGCCCGTGGGGGCCCTCTCGGGCGCTTCCCCTGCTCCTGCGAGGTCGTCTGGGCTTCGCCGCGGCACGTATTCCAGAGGGAGGCCTCCCGATTCGCCTGTGTCGCCGTGACGCCCACCTGCGTCCGGACAAGGCTCGGGGCCTTCGCCAGAGGAGTTGGGGCCGGCCTGGGCACAAGTTGTGTCTCCAGGGCCCGGCTCAGTCCCCGTGAGGTCCGGGCTCATCGTCCTTGTCAGTGGCCGGACAGGTGTGGACCGCCGGGGCTGCCGGGCCGCGATGGGATGGAAGGCGGCCTCTGCTCCCAGTGAGGTCCTGCCCGCCTTGGGTGCACGCGGTGGCGCCGCGAGCCCTGCGCGTCGCGGACGCAGTGCGGAGTGCCGTGGGCAGGCGCGTGCGTGCTTTGGTCGTGAACCGGTCTTTGCGGCGGTGACGAGCTTCGGTGTTTTATCCCCCCCCCCGCCCGCCCCACGATGTGTGCGTCGTAGTCTGAGGCCCTGAGCCCTCGGCCCGGCAGCCTGGCGGGCAGTGCCCTGGGCACCGGCGGCCCCCTTCCCGTGCCCCCCCCCACGTGGGTGCCGTGTGCGCCACCGACTGCCCGTCTGAGGCCGGAGGCCGTGAGCTCTGGCTCTGAGCGTCCCTGCGACAGCCCGCGCCCGGGAGACGCACCAGGCGCTCGGCTTCGATTCTGCTCGTCCGTGGAAGGGGTCGAAGTGGTGTTTTCCGTGAAATGCGTCGGGTCGCTCCTGCCGTCTGTCTCTCTCCTCCTCCGCCCTGCTCTCGCATCGTCCGCCTCGATGCCCGCCCCGTGCCGTCAGGCGTGACGCTGGCCTCGCCGGCTCTCGGCGGCGTGTGCGCCCTTGTAGGGGCGGTGGGGGCGGCCACCGAGGGGCTCTGGGGAGCCACAGCAGCAGCGTCCGGGCTGCCGGGCCCCTCGGCCAGCTGTGGGGTGACGACCCGTCCTGGCCACGTGCGCCCGGCAGCACGCCTCACGAGACCGGGCGCCAGGCACCGCGGGCGCCGTCCTCTGCCTTCTGGAGGCGTCCTGGCTGCTCGGCTGCGTCGCCGACCCTCCGTAGGCGCGTGACCTCCCCCGCGGGGTGAGCGAGGCAAAGGCACGTCGTGTGGACTCGCCGCACGTTTGCCTGTGTGCCACAGTCCCAATGTTTATTCAGAGCGTTTTCCTCAAATATTTAATAAGAATTAATAATTGAATGTGCTCTCGCCTTCTCACTTCGCCCTGGGGTCCCCTAAGATCTGTGGAGCTAAAACTAGTTTGGGCCCCGGCGGGGTTCGTGGAAATTAGATACGTCGGAGGTGGAAGGGGCTGGCGTGGCGGAACAATTGAGTCCTTAAGTAATTTGCTATTCCCACTGACGATCGGGAGAAACCCCTGTTCCAGCTCCCTTTCCCAGGCTCTCTTTCCTCCTCTTTCTGACTGTTTCCGGGGAGAGGCCTGGCGTCGGCTAATGTCTTCCCTGTGATCCCACTGCACGGTAAGTGGCTTTGGCGTGTTGTGCCGCCTTGATGGCTTATTAAATTGTCGCTGCTACAAGACGAATGCGGGTTACGGAGGATATTGTCCCATACATCATTCAGTCATCAGGAATGTTTAAGAAAACTGGATCAGAGTAAATTCTTTTAAATTTATGATTGGAATTAGCAATTTTATTAGGTCCTTTTTTAGAAACAGAAACTTCCGAAGTCTCAGAACATACATCTTTGTTCTCCGACGCGGCCTGCACGCTGCCCTTCACCTGTCTCCTGAAAGGACACGGGCGGGGCGGACGCTCCCGCCGCGAGGCCTGCGCCTGCTGTCCCCGGGCGGGCCGCGCGCACGGCGACGGGCCCGCGATTTAGTGTGCGGCGCCTCGGCCACCGTTCCCCTAAGTATTAATTTTAACTCCACTAATAAGAGTCGGAACAAAAGTGGAATTATGAGTTCAGCAGTGCCCCGTGAAAGGTCAGTTGTTAAAAGGCAGAGCCTGACATTCTGTGGGAAAGGTGCCTCCGTTAATCACTGTGACCGGCGGCCTCGCCGCGCGCGGTCCCCGTGAAAACAGCGACGCGCGTCTGCGGCGCGCTCTGAGGACGTGGCGTTGGCACAGAACGTCGTCCGAGATGCTGCCAAGGGAAGACAACCCGTGACGTTTACGGGCCCGCTGCCGCGTGGGCGTGCCAGGACAGGGCGAGCCACGTGGCACGTAGCTCCGCTGGCTCCGGGCGCAGGCCCGTCTGCGCGTCGGGGGCCCTGGGGAGGGTCTTCCGTCTCCTCCGCGCCCGGTGTTCGTGGTGGACGTGGCCCGCGCGCCGGCCGCCCGCCTCGTGCCCATTCTGTGCGTTCCTGCCACAGCGCGCCCCCTGTGCCCGGCGCCGCGCCGCGCCACGTCGCCTGGGCGTTGTGTGCGTCCTGCGGCCTCAGTGTCAGAGTTCGGTGCCGGTGTGAAATGGTTAAGCAGGTGGCAGGTGAGGCGTCCGTCCGCGGAGCCTCTTTCGTTGGGCCTGCTGACGGACTCTTTTCATTCGGCCGTTCAGGGGCGGAGGCGCCGTGGCTGCCGCGGGGTCCCCAGGGAGGCTCCAAGACGGGGGACCAGCTGGGACCTCGGCGTCTCCCCCAGAAGCTGGTCCTTTCCGCCACGTCTCGGAAGCCGACTTCTGTAAACGGAACGTTCCTCGCTCGGCCCGTCAGGCTGTGTCCGAGGGGAGGGGACAGGCCGCGCTGTGGTGCTCGTCTCGGCGGAGCTTCCTGCCGAGGGGGCGGGCGCCCGTGACGCGTCCGTGGGGCCCAGTCGTGCCTCGTTCCCGCATGCGCAGTGTCTCTGCTGTCCCCAAGCCGGATGCACCCTCCCAGCGTCTCACGTTCCTCACTCTGCTGCCCTCCTCTGCCGGGGACAGGTGGGGGCCAGGCCGTTTCGCGGCGGGGCCCGCCCCCAGCGTGGACGCTTTTGTAATTCCCTCCGTCGGCGCAGACAGCGACACGGCGGGTGAGGCGGCTGGCGGGAGGGCTGGAGACGGATGTGCCGCACACGTGGCTGTTTTGACCTTGACCCCACTGCACCCAGCGGGGCCTCCTCTGCAGCGTCAGCCCCACGTGAGGGGGCCAGGACCTGCCTGCACGTCCCCTGTGCCACGCCAGCCCCTCGTCGCTTCCCCAGGTGAAGAGAGCTCTGTCGGCCGGAGTCCCACGGCGCCGCGCGACTGCCGTGCGTGCTGTGTGACGCCAGGGTCACCGTGGCCTGCGAGGGCACGGAGTCCACGCTAAAGCAGGATCGTCCCCGGGGAGGCCCGCTTCGGGGTCGCCGAGACGGTGTCCTGCGCCTGCAGTGTCGCGGCTCCGTTTCCCGGTCGCCACAGGCTTTGCCTAGTGGCCGTCTGGGCTGCGCCGCCCGGGTCGCGGCGGCTCAGCACACGCGAGTGCGTGTGCTCGTGATCGGAGCTCCTCCACCGGGGCGCAGCGCCCGCGCGCTCAGCCGCTCGTTGCGGGCGCTTTCTACCGGGTTAGCCACGTCGCCGACGCCGCGGCGCCCGCGAAGAGCTGTCTGAGAGGCGGGGACACTCGTTACGAGCTGTGTGATAGGGGCCCTCCTCCGGAACGGGGCCCACGTCCCCCGGGCTGCGGGCTCCGGCACGGGCGAATGGAGTCTTTTATTGCCGGAGCAGGGCTTGTTGTAAAAAATTATGTGCCGCTCGCGACCCGCATCCTTCAGGCCGCTCTGTCGCCGTTCCCCTCTGAACCCGTGGCTTGCGCTTTAAGCGTCACGCTGTTCTCTCGTGCGGCGTCGGAAGCGTCCGTTTAATGGTGTCCGGGGGTGCCACTCGGGGCCCTCGCCCGCGCTCGCTCGCGTCGGCTCTTCAGCATGGACGATGGCCCGCGGCCCAGCGTCCTGTGTGTGGTGACACGGGCGGTTACGTGGTTCATTGCCAGGGCGCAGGCGGGACTTGTGGAATTGCTGCCTTTCGCGTGACGGGCATTTTTGTGACAGACGTGACACCCTGACAGCAGGCGCGCCGGGGCCGGGCGCTGGGTGTGGGTGTGTCCTCTCCCCCGACAGCGGCGGCCGCTTTGTGCCCTCGCTGCCCCCGGCCCCCTCGCCCGCGGCGTCCCCTTCCTGGGATTCAGGTGCCCGAAGACGTGGCACCCACCCCGCTCCCCCTCGTCACGTGGGCACCGCCTCGACTCGCCCCCCCAACAGGAAGGGGGGAGCAGGACAGTCGACGCTCTGAGAGGCCACGTTCTCGTGACTCGTGACTGTGTCCCGACGGGCCCGTCAGCCCCTCCTGTGCCTGGTTCGTGAGTCGCTGTATCGCAGGGCTGTGCGCGTGGGACACGACGCCCCCGCACCGTGCGGCTCCGTCTGCAGCCTCGGGTCTCGGAATGCGCCCCGTGGGGGGCGGGGTGTGGCGCGGCGGCCTTGGGCGTGCTCTCTGAGCCTCACCTGGTGGCGGTGACTCTGGCTGCGGTTGGGACTAACATTGGACCTGGAGGCTGCTGAGGAGGTGGGGCCGGGCCAGTCCTGACTCCATGTCCTGGCGTGTGACCTCGAACGAGCTGCACAGCTCTCGGGTCCCTGTTCAGACGGGGCTTGCACCAGCCCTGCCGGGTCTGGGGAGGGCCGCACGGGAACACAGCACTCAGTCCCACTGCGCTCGGCCCGCGAAGGTCCTCGGTCACCCCTCCTGCAGACACCTGCGTGGCCACTGCCGTGTGGCCGGGTCCCGGACGCAGGGCTGAGCGGGCCCTGGTCCGCGCTGCGCGGAGGGTCTCGGCCCCGTGCCACGGCCCTCGCTGGCACCGGGCTGGCGTCGGCTCCTGCTGGTGCTGGAGGCGCAGTGTCTGCGGCTCCTTGGAGGTCGTGGCTCTCGCTGGCCAGGAGTGTGGCCTCCGGCTCCGCCTTCCGTCCGTACTGGAAGCACGCGCTGGCGGGTTCCACCTCACGTGTTTGCCTGAAACCCTTTGCTGTCGTGGGGGACCGCTCTTCGAATCGCACTTTGTCATGGAGACTTCATGGCGGGCACGCGGCGGGAGGGCGGACCCGGCTGGTGCTCCTGCCGTGCCTGGGCGGCTGAGTTTTGGAGCTCCGCGACACGACGAAGCACGTTTAACTCTGCGATCACCCCGAACGAGACTGCGTCTGATTCACAAGCCCCCCTGGTCCTCCCAGGGCCGAGGACGAATCGCCGTGCCCTTGGCGATGGGCCGGTCCAGTGGTGTGAGTGGTCGGTAACTGAGACCTTTGTCTCTGCTTCTGTGCGGTGTGTCCGGCAGAAGGTGAATGCTGACCCTCGGTCTGTCCTTGTAACTGTCGTCGTCTGCGTCTGAAGAAGGCCAGAGGCCAAGAGATGGTGGGCCTGGTGGGTCGAGGCCTTGCTGGGGGCTGGGGGCGCTGGGGACGGCCTTGCTGGGCAGAGCGAGTGGGGGCTGGCCTGCCCGGCGCTCCTCCTGCCCCTCCTGCCGCCGAAGCTCCCCTTCCACTTGTTTCCCCTCGTCTGCCTCGCTCGCCGTGCGTGTCCCGCTGCTGGGAAGTGGGCTGCTGGCTCGTGCCGTATTCCTGGGGCGGCGGCCGGTTCCCCGCCTCCCGCCTGGGACACCCTCCCCTGCGCCTCTCCCTGCCACACGGTAGGTGTTCACCTCCCACACCCCCAGGGCGGCCCGCTCCCCACAGACGAGCAGCACGGAGCCCCTCACCACTTCCCCCAGACAAAGCCGCCCCTGCACGGGGTGGGGCATGTGTGTGTGTGACTGAGGGCGGGGCGCCTGGGCACCGGGCCCCGTGCGTGGAGGGCGCCGGCCCACGTGCAGACGGGACCGTTGCGCAGCTCGGACCAGTCCCTCTGTTCACGGAATCTAAAGTTACGGGGACGTGGAGCTACTGACAGGTAAGAGACAGGAAAGAGGTAGCGGAGGCCGCAGTGCAGCCTGCGGGCCGTGCGGGCGGGATGCTGAGGACCCGCGTGTTCACTCCCGCGTGTGGCGGGGGAATTCGAGCCCGTCAGTGGATAGACGTGTGGGAACCCCGCTGACGGTTACCTCGGCCGTCCCGTGTGAGGGTGGCAGGGGCGTCGTGCCACGTGGCAGAGACCTCCGCTCCCTGGTCGGGTGGGCGGCCGAGGTGTGCTGGCCTCCGCGGGCCCGATCCCAGGGTGACCTCCTGTAGCAGCTGTAGCTGTGTCCCCAGGGTCTGGGGCAGGTGGACCGAGTGACAGGCCATCCGCCCTGTGGGTGACCGGGACCAGGGAAGTGCCGTCTCCGAGCCTGGCGGGCGGTGTGTGGCTGTCACGGTGCCCTCACGCCCCCTTGGCCCGAGTTGGTCAGGAGCCCTCGGCTCGGTGTGGGCCGGAGCCTGCTTTTGGCGGTTTCCGCTTTAGGAACCTGGAAAAGAGGAAGCTGCTTTGTTCTCCCTCGTCCTGGAAATAAACAGCTTCCTTTAAGCTGCAGCCGCTGCCGACCTGTGGTCCCCAAGTGCCACCCCCCCAGCCTTCCTCCAGCCTGTTCGTCATGCGGGCCTGTCACCTCTGCCTTTCATGGCCGGAGGGGGCACTCTGTGCTGTCCGCAGAAGAGTTACTGCTCCCAGCCACGTCCTGGCCCCCAGCCCGGGTCCCCATCGTGGGCCGGGCCCGGCGGAGGGGTTCCCTGGGCAGCTGGTGGCCTCGTTCCCCAGGATGCGTGCCCGCTGGGAAGGAGCGGTGGCTTGGCGAGGGCCACGGGCATCCCCGAGATCCCAGAGCCCCCCGGGGCACCCTGTCCCTGAGGAGGCTCAGGCAGCGCGCCGCGCGGAGGGTGGGGGCGCGGGGCCCCGACCGTGGCCGAGAACTGCCGACGCCAGCCCCAGGCGGGCGGCGAGTGCAGCCTTGTTCCAGGGAAGCGTCGGCGGGAGTCCGGGCGCGGCGGCGTCTTAGTGGTAATAAAACACGAGTGCAGATTTACTGGGCAGGAGTTTTAACAGGAACACTGCGGAATGGGAGGCTATTTTGTGTTCAAGAGGCACATTTATCACAAAAATGATGATATACAAATCACTTCCATATCACAGAATGTTCTTGGTCAAAATTGGCTTGAGGCAAGTGATATCTCCGAGTAAACAGTATATGAAGACCATATCTTAAAATGATAGATCACCTAATTTTGTTCTGACAGAGGTTTTCGCTGCAACACACATCTGTCACTGAAACACCAATTCAGAGATATGGAAGCCAAATTGTGGAGGTTTGCTCGGATTTGTCACTCCGAGCTTAAGAGCGCCGCGGTTCCGCGCCGTGGCTGTTCGGGGTACGCGGCGGGGTTGCCGTTTAAGGCGCATTAAAGCAAAACAAACGGTTGAGGGGAACGGCCGCTCGCGTAAATGGAACCCGAGCGCCGGGAAGGGCAGTCCTTGGGCCGCGCAGCGCCTCGGGCTGGTGGGCTGGGACGACACCGTCGGCCCCCGTGCCCCCGGGGGCCCGAGCCCTGGACTTGATCCCCGCAGGGGTGGACCCCGGCCCCGCGGCCTCCGGGTCCCTTGTCGTCACCTCCCTCGTTTTCCTGTTCTGAAGACTCTGATTATAATGTGATTCCCGAGACCTGAAGTCACTTGGGCAGTGTCTGACAGGGAGCAGGGTCACCGAGCAGGACGATGGTGACGTCACGGGCCCTTGGGTCTTGCTGTCGCTCGGAGCCCTGCACAGCGCAGGTGTCCGGGGACTTGAGAGGCAGAGAAGCATCGCGCTTCCGAAGAATTCACCGGAGAGCGTCCACGGCGCTCTCCCCCAGCTGGAAAGTTGATCCGGGTCCGGCAGCTGGAGCGTGTGCGGTTGCTTAGGAGGACCGCAGAGTTCCTGGGCTGCTTCGGGAGACGTTCGGGAAGTTCGCCGCGCGTGGCCCGTTCTCAGCCCGTTCCAGGAAAAGTCGCTTAGAAGGTCTGGGGCCCGCGAGGCCCCAGCAAGCCGACTTCATTGAGTGGCTCCGTGGACAGCCGCCCCGGGGGCCCGGGGAGGTGACGCGGGGTGGCCCGCTCCCAGCTCCGCCGTCGTGGTCACCCGCCTCCTGCCGGAAGCCAGCCCGCGGGCCATTTCTCCCCTCAAACCCTGCCCTCTGGAGCTGCAGCAGCTCGTCCACGTCCCCTTACGTGCTGTCGGTCAGAATCCAGGGTCTCCCCACGTGCTGCCGCCTCCCCTCAGAAAGCGCTCATTTTGCACACGCGGCTTTCGCATCCCGTGACGGTGGCGCAGGGCGGGCCGTGTGCCGCCCCAGGCTCATCGTCTGCCCTGGCCCTCGGCAGCCTTGGCGAGTGGCACGTGCTGGCCTCGCAGGGTTCGGGTGCCACCGAGCCCCCTGGCCCGAGTCCCAACGGTGGTGATGGCGATGAGGGGCTGTCACCACCCCCTCAGTGTCAGACCGTGTGCGACTCAGGATCCGCCCAGCAGGCTTCCCTGTGTCCCCGGCCTTGCTCGGGGGTTCACGGGGCGACTCGCTCCCCTGTCCATGGTGGAGGCTGGTCTCCCGTGCGGCGACACCAGGCCTGAGCATGGCCATCACAGCTCACCCGGGCAGCTCCCTCTGCCTGGGGCTGGGGCAGACCTTGCCCTCCTGTCCTCCCTGGACAGTAGTTGTGTGGTCACCCGTGTGCTCGGCCGTGTGAGAGCCGTTTGGAGCCAAGAGCTAACCACATCGGGGGCCTGGCCACTTGGAGACACCCGTGCTTCCCGGCCTGGCGTGCATCGGGGGCAGGGGCTGGAAGGTGGTCTGACGTGGTTAGGGGTTGGGCCCGCGGGGTCAGCGCTGAGGGCTCTGCACCGGCCGGTGCCACATAGGCGTGCCAGCGCCCAACAGGACCGGTTCTCACGGGGACATGTGTGTCCTCGTGGGAGTCCCAGCTGCGGTGTGTTTGCAGGTTGCAAGTTGCGTTTTGCTGTGAAAGGCAGCGGGACGTCCCTCTGACTCGTTGCCACTGTGTCAGGAGAGTCGTCTGTCCCCCTGGTGCCCTCGGCCCCGCTGGCCCCAGTACTGGCTGGCTCGAGCCGAAGCCGGAATGCGGCCCCCTTCCTAGAAGGACATTAGCACGTCCCCAGGGCCGTGCCTCCCCACACGGGCCACTGCTGCCGGCCGCGTGGGCTGCGCCTCGTTGGAACGTAGTCGGTCCCGCTGTCACGAAGAACTGACCTGGGTCCACGTGGCACAGGGCTGGGGGCTTAGAGCCGGAACAGAGGACCCCGTGTTCCTTCGCGTTCTCAGCTGAGTCCAGCGGACACCCCGTGTTCGTGGCTTCTGGGCACGCGGGCTCACGGCCTCCCCACCTCTGCTCCGGTCGGGTGGGCCCGCGGCGAGAGCCGGTGGCCCCTCGCTGAGGCGGGCTGTTTGGGGGCACCCAACGCCCAGGCGGATCTCCCGCCACCATCACCTCCCGTCCTGGAGCCGCAGGACGGGGACCTGCAAAGTCTGTGTTCAAGTTATTTTGTGAAATATTGTAGTGAACTTACCGAAACCGGTGAAGCTGACGAAGTGAAATAAAAATACTGCGGTGAAAATTATTTTAGTGCAACATAATGAGTTCTGTTTTTCATATCTGGCAGATATTACCCACTAAATCTAATCTGCAATGCTGAAAATTATGCCATTTTTTATGATTTGTTTAATTTTGACTGAAAAAAATTGACTATTCATCGATTCTTGACCTGCGAGTATTGAGGGAAAAATTTAGTTAATAAGAATTTTCATGAGGTGTAAATTTAAATGTATGAGGACTCTGCCTCTTCTGTAACACCACAGACATTAATTTAAAAATTCTATAAGAGCCTCAGGGCCTGGGTGTGTGAGCACGCGGAGTGGAGGCAGCTCCAGCTGGCGACCGGCGACAGGGTCTGCTCAGGGCCGCCGCGGTCGCGTGCGGCTGAGCGTCGCTGCAGCGGCTCTCGGTTGTGACCTGTTTGCCCGCGAAGTGGCATCAGCGCACGCCGGAGAGACCCGTCGCCTGGGCCTCGGGTCCCGCCGTGCGGTCCGCTCCCCACAAAGTTTCCTCCCCGTTTCTGCTGTTCAAAGGGAGGCGGAGAGAAGCCACCAGAAAGGAGGGGTCCTGATGGCGAAGTTGGGAAACGGGAGTGAGTGACGGTCTTTACGCCCCTCGACTGCCAGCCTCTCGGCTCCAGTCCCCCCTCCTTGCTACTCAGCCGGTGCGGCAGCATTTCCCGTAGTGAACGCCCCACGTCCATGGGGGCCCTGCGGCCCCTTCCGGGGGAGCTCGTTACAGTCGAGCATGTGCTCTGCAGGGCGGGGTGCCCGCTGCCCAGCCCCTCGGCTTCAGCCCGCTCGCTGGCTCGCTCGCTCGCTCGGGTGTTTTATGAAAAATGTTGCACATTTTGTTTACAACGTGTCGCTGCTGTGTGAAGCATTGCGTGGGCCTGTACTACATGAGACGGCCGCATAATGGAGGAAAAATCAGGGAGGCAATCTTTCATTTTGTTCTTGTATGAAAAATTCAAAAGACTGGAAACTCACCCAGAGAAATTTTGCAAGCATATTATTTTCCAATGTTTCGATCAATTTGTCTGTCAAGCATGCTGAGAGGTGGAAGGGGCCAGCAAAAGCAATTTAGCTTGTGAGGTCCAGAGCAGAAATGTTTTAGGGAACCTTGTCACATGCTATTTCTTTATATTAGAACCGCCGTGTGCTTTATTTGCTGGTCATATTATGAAGAGAAATTGATATCAATCATCTAAGTACGCTATGAATATGTGATATAAGTATTACTCTTACACGCACGCGTCGGAGCAAAATATAAATTAACCTCTTAATGCAGGGAGAGCCTCGAGTGTGACAACAGGCCCTTGTTTTGGATTTTTCCATTTAACAATTCGCCGTGCATTTTAATCGATTGTACCCCAGTGACACTCTGCGGAAACGTCTTGCATATGAACATCGCTGACCCTGCCAGGATTTAATTAAGCTATAATCTCCCTCCAGTAAGTACATCTGGGATTGATGAACCTATCCAAAGCGGGCTCAGAGTCGGAGCGTTGTTTTTCAGCGCGGTGCAGATACGGGCGATGGAAGGAAGGGGCTTCGGTTTAGCTTCCGGCTGCTTTGGGTTTTGTTTGGGATTCGTTAGGATCAAGTTATGTCAGGAGTAGTTGATTCTAAGATGCACACACGATTCCAGCGAAACTGTGTGTGGGAAACCTGTAATTATGGAATTACCGCGTGGATTCCTCACACTTCTTCCCAACCTTCGATGAGCACGTTAAGGTTATTTTTTCAGAAAAGATATAATTCGGGGAAATTAATTTAAATCAGCTGGCTTACAAAGGACCCCGGTTCGAAGTGAATCGGTCGCCTCAGTTAAACTCTGCAGCAGCTTTCCTCCTGGCGGAATGTTCTCTGGGTGGTTGGTGACGAGCCACGTGCCGTGTTCGCCTTTGAGCTTCATCTTTTTTTCCAGTTTCTCCGAATTTAAAATTAATGCTTGAGCATGCTGGAAGCTCACTCTGCACGATGGACGGTGGTGGATGGAAGTACGCTGACAAAGTCGATCAGAAGCCCTTCCCGTTAGTGTAGTTGCCAGTGCACGTGGACATTAACTCACAGGAAGAGCGACCTGAAACACGCTTGCCAGCGTGCCAGCTGGGCCGGGACCCTGCGTCCAGCAGCTGCTCCGCGCGCTGTCGCGATAGCTGCCTTTCCCCGTCTCCGGCCGCCTCGTTTCATCCTAGACGTGTGCGTCTAAATGGCAGACCAGCACCTCTCAGACAGTCCCCTCTTCTGTTCAGATGTGTCCAGGGCTTGGGGGTGGCAGGCGGGGGCTCCTTGTTGGTGTGTGGCTGTTTCGGGCACCTTCAGTGTGAGCTACGTAGACAGCTTCGTGTGCTTGTGCGAGGTTATGCAGAACGGATTCTGCGAGGGAGTAAAAACTTAGACTTTTCAGATGTTTCATTGTTTTAAGTTTTCACATTGCAATTCAGTGAGGTCTCACGTCTTGTGTCTCGTTGGCCATCTGTTTCCTTCGTGAGATGCTTGCTTTTCGGTTGGGTTGTTGTCTTTTGCGTATTGGTTTGTGAGAGCTCACTGCATATTAAAGATTCTGATTTTTATTATGATTTTGTTCATGGAAGCTTTTCTAAGGAAACGTTTTATGCAGTCAGATTTTATCTAACTTTTCTTTTGGCCTTGGTGAAATTGTCAGATTTAAAAGATCTGTGGTTTCTGAGCATCGCGGAATGCTTACAGAGGCCGTATCTTAATTTTTTGTGGCCATCTGTGGTTATTTTCTATCACTTTTTTGGTATGGACACATGATCTATTTGAAATGTTTTTAAGGAGTTTGGTTGGAACCTATCTTTATTTTCATCCAAATTAGTGAACAAATTTTTCGTTGGGTTTTTAATTACACAACTTTTTGTCTGTGCACATTTACAAAGACAAAAACGCCCTGCTGACCCCGGTGTGTTATCTGATTCTTGACCATATTATTTTTTGTGATAGCCAATGTATATGTATTTTTTTTAAGTATAAAATCTCATTTATTTACTATTTGTTGTAACAATTCTAAGACCATTAGATTGAAAATCTTTTTCTTGGAGCCAAAATAAACGGTGGTGTAATTTCAGTGGTTGGATTTTCACATAATCAAGCAATCCTAAGTCGTCGTGAGGGAGGCAGAAGGACCAAGTTTTCAGTGGCGCCAGCCACTAAATGCAGCCGGGCCTCCGTATCTGTGGGTCGTGGATTTAATCAAAATCAGCTTTTCCAGTCTGGAGTTGGGAGTCCGCAGATAGAGGGGGCCGACTCGTGGGTGTTAAACCATCCCTGCATCCCTGGAATAAATCCCCCGTGGGCGCCGTGAATAGTCTGCTTTAGGCACTGCCGAATTCGGTGTGCTGATGCTTTTTGAGGATTTTTCTATCGCGTTCATCAGGCCTGTGATTTCCTTTCTGAGTCGTGTCCCTGTGTGGCTTTGGCAGCGAGGTAAAGCTGGCTTTGCCAAACGAGCTCGGAAGTGTCCCCGCTCCGGTGTTCTGGAGGAGTTTCAGAAGGACTGGTATCAGTCCTTACGTGTTTGGCAGAATTCTCCCCTGAAGCCTTCTGACCCTGGCCTTTTCTGCGTTGGGAGGTTTTTGGAGACTGACTCAGTCTTGACTAGTGGCCGTTCAGTTCAGATCTCTCTCTCCACGACTCAGCCAGTCCTGGCAGGTTACACGTTTCTGGGGACTTGTCCATCGCCTCTGGGTCGTCCAGTCTGTTATGTAATCGTTCGTAGTCTCTCACGATCGTTTGTATTTCCGTGGCATCGGTTTTATTACTTATTATTTATAGTTCTTCGTCCCTTCCGTTTTTCTCGGTTAGTCTAGCTAAAGGCTCCTCTCTCTTGTTTGTTCAAAAAGAGCCCTCAGTTTAATCTTTTCTGTTGTCTTTTTAGTCTCTACTTAATTTATTTCTATTCCGATCTTCATGTCCTTCCGACTGCTAACTTTGGGCTTAGTTCTTTTCCCTAGCTCCTTGAAGAATAAAGATAAGTTATTTGAGGTCTTTGTTTTTCTTAATGGAGGCATTTATTGCTTTAAACTTGGCTCATAACTGCTTTTGCTACATCAAATAAGCTGTGGTATGTGGTGTTTCCATTTTCTTTTGTCTCAAGGTACTATTTATTTCTCTCTTGATTTCTTTATTCACACATTGGTTGTTCGGAAGCACGTCATTTAATCTCCACATATTTGTGGAATTTCCAGTTTTCCTCGTGCAGTTGCTCTCTAGTCTCACAGCATCGTGGTGGGCAGGGATGCTGATGGGCCCGCAGCCTAGCCGCCTGGTCCTTGATTTGTGGCCCAGCGTGCGACCCACCTGGGGACGTCCGTGTGGGCGTGGGGAGAGCGTGTGCCGAGCAGCGGGGGCCTGGTGTTCTGTGTGCGCTCCTCAGGCCCGTCTCCTCTGCCGTGTCGCTAGTCCCGTGCTTCCTGACCGAGTTTCCGTCGGGGTGAGCCACGGTTAGCCGCGGGGTACTGACGTCCCCTGTGCCGCACGGCTGTTCCTCTCTCCCCGCGGCTGTGTTGACATTTGCTCTCCGTGGTTCGGCGCTCCTGCGCTGGGGCCTGAGCACCTCGACGAATCGGCCCCTCGTCATTCCTTCGTGACCTGGCTTAAAGCCTGTCCTCCTCTGGCGTAAGAGCAGGCCCCCTGCTTCCCCCGGTTTCCGCGTGCACGGAGCCCCTGTTTCCATCCCCTCACTCTCGGTGTGCCCTCAGAGCTGAGAGGAGGAGTCTTGTAGGCAGCACGAAGCTGGGGACTGGGTTTTTTCTCTCTTTAAATCCATCCAGTCATTCTGCTTAGAGAATCAGTACATTTACCTTTAAGGTAGTCCTTGGTAGGGGTAGATTTACTGCGGATGTTTTATCAGTTGTTTTCTGGGTCTTTTGTTGTTGTCGTTCTTTTTTCTCTCTCGCTCTCCTCGTGATTTGATGATACTCTTTACCGGTGTGCTTAGATTCTTTCGTTTTCCTGGACGTATTGTAGGATTTTGATTTGTGGTTCCCACGAAGCTTACATAAAACATCCTTTATTTACAAGTCTGTTTTCAGCTGGTTACAACTTAACTGCATTTTCAAAGTGGACTTCCCGTTTATTCTGACCCCACATACTTCACTGATCATTTTCCTGAAAGCTGCAGAAAATCTACTGAAGATATTAACTATTTAGTATTTTGGTGCATATAACCTTGTCGCATTTTGCTAACCGATTTTATTCTTTTAAAATAAGTACATATACACGGTTGGTGCAGAAGAGACATTAGAATTTTGCTCTGCAGCGGTTGTCTGCAGACAGACTGAGGTTCTAATCCTGCAGCAGGCCCTCCAGCGCCCCGTCTCGATTCTCTGTCTGTGAAGGGGGGTCACAGAGTTGTGAGGGTTCCCGGCGGTCCTGCTGGGTGCGACCTTGACGATTTCGGCAGAGCTGGGAGAGCGACAGGACACGTGACATACGTGGGCCGTCGGGCAGCACCACGCGGGCAGAGCCGGCCGGGCGTTCTGAGGACGTGGTGCAGGACGGAGCTGGGGACGGTGCAGGCAGCAAGGTGCACGGGTCCCGGGCTTTCGGGGGTGGTGACCAGAGGCGTGGCCTTTGGTCCCTGGGGTGGCATGGCCTGACGGTCGGTCAGCCTGCCCCTCCGCCCCTGTGACCGCCAGCTCGTAAGTGTCGGGAGATTTTACGAAGAGATTTAGTTTTTACTTTTATACTTTTTTTAGCCGTGCCGGGCCCCGTGTGCGTCCTGTGGGGCAGCGCCCGTCGCCAGGGGGACAGCTGGCTGTGCTGCCTCTGCCGCCGCGCTGGGGCATCGCCCCCGCTTCGTCTGTTCCGAGCAAGGCCGCTACGGCGTCTGCGCAGAGGCCTTTGTGCGCGCCGCCAGGCCCCTGGCGTGGCTCACGTGGGCAGGGGCAGCTGAACATTGCCAGGGTGCGACCGGGGCCGACCGGGGCCGGCCGCTCTGCCGCGCCGGCCTCCGCCTCCCCTCGTCGTCCTCCGTCGGCCTGCAGGGCTGCCCCTCGCTTGCTTATGCTGGGGGGTGGCTGGGGGCACATTCGTCCAGCTCTTGTGGTCTCAGAAGTAATTTACTCTTAATATTGAAACGTTTTCATTGTGCAAAACACTTTAAGTCGGCTCTTGCCCTCCACAGGTCGTGTTCCACTGTCCTCTGGCTCGCATCGCTGCCGCCAGAAGTCTCCTGTCCTCCTCACTCTGTCCATTTGTTGCAACATCCCCCCCCCCCCCCCGTTTCTAAGATCTCGTCACCGGTTTCGAACAACTTGACTGTTTTATGCTTTTGTGTCATTTTATCCATGTTTCCCGGGCTTCGTCGCGTTTGGTTTACTGGGTTTACAGTTTTCATAAAATCTGGAAAACGCCCGTGTTTTTTAAAATGATTTTTGTTTCTCCCACAGCCTCCAGTTACGGACTGGGGCTGCTCTGAGTCATTCCCATTCCCTGGTACTTGGGGTTCTTAAAAATCCTTACGTTTCCGAGCTTTACTTCAGATCGTTTCTGCTGTTGTCAGGCCCACTGCTCTTTCCTTCGGTGCTGTCTAATCTGTTAATTCACACGGTGCATTTTTCTTCTCGGACATTACAATTTTGGTCTCCAGCAGCACCGTTCGTCACTTTTATAGCTCATATTTCTCCTCTCTCCTTTTTGACGTGTGGAATACAGTTATAATGACTTAATATCCTTGCCTGCTGATTCCAGTGTCTGTCAGTTTGGGGCTGTTTGTGATTGATTTTCTCCTCCCTGGGGCTCGTGTTTTCCTCCTCTGCCGCCTCTGATCAATTCAGCTGGATGCTCCACGTGTGACTTCTGCTTGGGCGCGTGCTGGGCGTTGTTGTTTGTGCGATGAGTAGTCTTAGCTTTGTTTTGAAATGCAGGTAGGCGACGTGGAGACAGTTTGACCTTTTGAGGTTTTGCTTCTAAAATCCCTTCGTCAGAACCAGAGCAGGACCTCGGCGTGGGGGACCTAACCGTCCCCACGCTGAGGCAGGACGCGCCAGCACCGCCCGGTGCCCGCGGGTCCTGTGCCGTCGTCCTGCCTGTTCCGAGCAGGGCCTCTCCTCTCGCATCTGGTCACCTCTCGTGTTCCCACGCATCTCACGTGGTCCTGACCTGCAGGCAGCTGCCCGCTGGTGCCCGGGCCACGCAGGGCCTCTGCCCGTGCCCGCCAGTGTGTGGGGGTACGCGGGGGGCCTCTGCTCGTGCCCGGAATCCTCTCGTGTAGGTCTCCCCTTGCACTCTCTCTCCAGCAGGCTTGGGCGGCCCTGTCCCTGCCCCAGAAGTCCTCCAGGCTGTGCCTGATTCCTTCCCCGCTTGCCACAGCCTGGGCGCCCTCGAGGCAGGCCGCAGGGACCAGCTCAGGGCCCACCCCTTCCCGTCTGCGGGGGAAAATGGCCTTCACTGCCTGGCGTCCTCTGAGCAGGAACCGTGTTCCAGGAGTTTTGTCTGATTTGTCTGTCTCAGGCCAGATTTTTGTGGATATAGTTAAGGTCCCTAATCAGTCGATCCCCTCGTGGGATCAAAGCAGTTATCCTGGGTGGGCTTGGCCGAAACAAGTGTGTTCTGCATCAGGGTCTGAGTTCAGAGGCAGAAGTCAGGAATACGCCACCGCTGGTCTCGACGACAGGCACGCCGCCATGCCGTGCTGGGAGGGGCCGCCATCAGGGAGCGTCCGGTGGCCTCCACGAGCTGAGGGTGGTGCCTGGCCCTCGGTGGCAAGGAAGAAGGGACCTCGGTCCTGCAGCGTCCGGGAATTTCTCCAACAACGTGTGAGCTCAGAAGGAGGCCCGGTCGCAGCTAAGCTTTGACCATAGGCCCGCGGGACCCCGAGCAGAGCACCGGCCTGGCCTGCGCCCGGTCACCTGAGCCGTGGGCGACATGAGTTAATGCCACGTGTGGTTAAGTCACTGGGTCTGTGGTGCCTCGTCCTGCGTAAACAGAAAGGTCACACGGAAAGGTTCTTACATTTCAACGCTTTCTGCAGGTGGACCCGTGTTCGGCTGCTTTCTGCGTTCTTCCCATCAGCGGTTCCCTGTCCCTCTGTCGTGGTCATCGTCCTGACAGCCTCACGCCTCCGCCTCTCCCCTCACTGGTGACAGCGTGGAGGCCGGCCACCTCCGTCGCGTAAACCACCTAGCACGGGCTCGGCGGTTCGTAGCTGTTACCTGTGTACCTGTTGTGTTGTGTTGCACACCGACATGTCTGCTGATCAGTGAACGGAAGGTCGCCCTAGAACACCTGAGAGCCACCAGCCCGGTGTCAGGAGAGGAGGCTGTTAGCGTCCCCAGCAGCGGCCGGCACCGTCGCCTTCAGAGTCTGCTGTTCTGGGGGCCGCCTTGCTCTCTGGGAACTGCACTCTGGGTCTGTCGAGGCGAGAAACTCCCGTGTTCTGACAGCGGCGTTGCCCGCCGGCCTTTTTGCCTTCCCCTCCCCCCGACCGGTGACAGGTCCCTAGAGCCCCAGCTTGGTTTCAGCTGTGGAGTGGGGTCAAGGGTCAGGCCTGGGCCCTAGCCGGGGATCTGCATCCAGCGCCTGACGTCGTGCGTGGACCTGCAGCAGGAGGCCGAGCGGCCTGGCGCCTCGCGCTGCCGGCTGGCCCAGGGCGGACCTCGCCCTCGCGTGTGGCCTCTCAGGGCAGCGTGGCACCAGGGGCATCCGTGTGGAGGCCGTGTTCTCCCGCGGACACGCCCCGGGGCACACGCTGCCGACCGGCCACCGGCTGCATCTCGCAGGTGGAATCTGGCCGCTCACCCACGTGGCTCGCACGGAGCGGAGCAAGTCGTCCACGTTTATGAGCTTCCCGTGGTTTTCGCCGGGCGTGTAAATTAGTCAAAGCGGAAAGTTTTCCCCGTTGACTTTGGCAGGATTCAGTCTTGTCCTTGGAAACTTTTCCCAGGGATTTAACTGACTTTGGGGACGGCGCCATCCGCGGCGTGCGGGGCGGGCCAGGCCGGTGCCTCCCAAGCCAGGCAGAGCCAGCCCCGGCCCCGCCACCCCGGCCCACACGTCTCCCTCGCCCCCCAGCGGGACCTTGCCAGGCCCCATCCCCAGTCCGAGGCCTCTGCCTGTGCCCCAAGACGGAGTCGGTCGGGAGCCGTCTGTTTGAGGGCCGCCCTCTGGGTGAACAAGGGAGCGTTTGCTCAGCAGGTGTCTGCAGTTACCTGGCTACTTTGGTAGCGACTGAGAAGCACCTGTGGCTCCAGAGAACAAGCTGATTGTTAGGGAGGAGGATGGGAGCCCGAGAGCGCAACAGGCTCCCTGCGCAGGTGCGAGCAGTTGTTCCTTCTCGTGCAGGTGCAGGCAGGTGCCGGTCTCCCACGCAGTCGTGATGCGTAAGTGGGGTGAGCTGAGTAAACCCAAGGCCGCGGTACCGACCGGGAGCCCTCCCGAACCTGTCTCTCGTCTCTGTCTTTTCTTCAGTCCTCACTCCCCTCTCAGGGACTGTGCGACTTTCGCCGGCGGGTTCCGGCAGCGGAGCAGCCTCTCTGCCTGGAGTTCAGAGTTCCGGGGACACCTGGGTGCCCCTCCACTGGGGGGGATGAGCCTCGCCCACAGGTCACCTGCCCGTTGACCCCTCCCCAGGGGGGCTCCCGCCGCCGGCCGTCTGTGCTTCCGTGGACCCGGCTCTCGTCTGCAGGGGGAGCTCCCGTGCCAGCACGGCGCGCCTCGTCGTCCGTCGCTGTGAGCGCGTTCAGGAAACCGAGAGGAGTCCGATGGCCCGTCTGTCCGCGTGGCTGCGATGGCGCTCTCGGCGTTGTGTAAGTTTCAACAGAGTCCCTGGACGCAAGGAGCAGACGCTCCTCTCTGCTTTGTGAATCTGTCCCAGAGCAAAACGAGAATCCTCCTGCTCTGCACTGAGTGGTGAGGATCTAAAGGTCGCCCATCGGCAACGCGCGATGTAGGGAAGGCGCGCGCGTCGCTCCGTGAGCTAGCGTTCTCGAAACGTCCTCTTTGGGTAGAAACCCACTGCGCAGGGTCGCCCGGTGGCTTTCTGCGTGACGTGCCCACGGCCCCAGCTGAGGCTTCGGGACCCAGGTCCCGCGGTCCTTAGGGAAACCCCTCGCCGAGTCCTGACGCAGCATCAGCACCCTCAGTCCCCCGAGAAGGATTCTCTGGGTCCTTCAGCGAAGCCACGTGCCGAGCGGCCGCCGGCGAAGCAGCCGCGGGAGCCCAGCGGCTTGTCACGCCAGCCGTTAGGGACGGCCTCCTAAGGGCCGCCCCGGCCCTGTCCGCTAATGCGCTCCGTTTGGGAAAAGTTACTCTTTGTAAAAATGTTTGATTCAACGGAAACGGGTTACCACTGTTTCAAATGACTTGCTTAGGTAGGTGCTTTGAATTCCCAGCTCTGTTTCTGATGCGGTGTAGTCACCTGGGGGAAAGTCGCGCTTCGAAGGTCCTCGGTGTTCAAGGGTGGCGCCAGGAGGCGAGAAAGCACCGGCCCAGCGGACGTCGGCCAGGGGGTGGGCTCCGGCCTCGGGCAGCCAAGCTCGCCGTTGGGTCGCGTGTATGTTGGGCACAAGCCCCCCAGCTTCTCCGGGCCGCCGGGTGCCAGCAGTCTGGAGAGAGCGTCTTCAGACGTGTCTCTGGCCGTCACTTAGGACGGTGGTTTGTCGGGAGAGGGGGTCCCCTTCCGTGTCCCGCGGGCTTGAGCAGCGCGGCCAGGGACGCAGGGCCGTCACCGGCGCGGCAGAGCCGCTGTCAGGGAAGGCTCCGACGCCTCCCTTGGAGAGGCGGGTCTCGGTCAGCGTTCGGGGTGTCTGTCCCCCCAGCCCCCAGTGAGCCCTTCCACAGAGGCGCGTGGCACAGACGCCACAGGCCGGCCCTGCGCTGCTGACGGGGGGCGGGGGTCGTTGCTGCTGCTTTACGTCTTAATGAGCTGCTCTGAGTCCGCAGCTGTTTTTAAAAAGCAGAGTCACGTTGTGTCACCTTCTGGGGCGCTCAGCACCAGGAAATACCGGAAACTGACATTCCCCTCAGCCCCACTCTCTCTGCCTTCCTCTTTGAAGGTGCCTTGTCAGTGCCGAGGAAACGCCGTGATGCGGGCAGTGGGGCGGGGGGGAGGCGGGGCGACTGTGCCGAAGGCGAGGAGCGGGGGCACACGTTTCTGGGGAGCCGTGGCGAGGATGGAAACCGGGTCCCGTGAGGCCCCGTCCCGCTTTGCGGATGGCAGTCTCGTCCCCGTGTCTTCAGGGTGACACGGTGTCAGTGGTGCGTGTGCGCACTCCCTGCCCGCTCTGGGCATCTGCTGCCCCGGTCGTCTCCTAGCTCCCGGCACCCTGCAGGCACGCCGCCCCCAACCCCCCACTGTCCACCTGTCCTCGGCCCCAGTCTCGCGGGCCAGCTGTTGGCCCTGGGTGGGTCCCCGTGACCCCGTTTGGCTACGGGAATTCTCGCCTCAGTCCCCGCGACTGGCCTGAAGCCCCCTGGCCACGCGAGGGGCACCACGGAAAATGAGATCCCCGTCAGGGGACAGAGCGAACGGCTTCCTGAAGCCCGTGTGAAATTCGAAGGAGCACGTTCGGGGATGCCTCCAGCAGTCACCCGTTCCCGTCACTTCCTCGGCCGTGGGGGGACGCTGAGCGGGGCGCACGTCCTGGCGGAGGCAGGGCAGGCGGCTCGTGAGCCTGTGCTGTTTTGCTCAGTGACTTCGAGACCGACACCCGTTACCTTCGTTGGATCGTTCCAAAGTGAATCCGATTAGGGAAACGTCTGTGTGGCCTCTCGCCGCCCAGCGGGTGCCCTCAGGATGGCGCGGGGTGTCCCAGCGCGGCCGGAGTGGCTGCGACCCGCCGAGGTGGCCGGCGTGGCCCTGAGGTGGGGAACCTCGCCGCGTTGCCGGAGTTAGAAAACGTCTTTCGTGGTGGAGCCTGAGTTTCGTTATCCGGAGGAACTGGACGTTTCGGGAGCGTCCGCGTTGGTTAGCGAAACGTTAGTGTTAAAGACAAATTAATACTAACATCGGCACCGGGTTGAGTGCGTGGCCTTGGGGAGAGACGGGGGCCTTGAGGCCGGCAAGGCGGCCCCGCGCGCCGCCTCGTGCGGCCGTTTTCATCGGAAAGCCTTTTTTTAAACTCAAACTTGGATGTGGAAATCCCACGCGCCGGGGCCTGGCGTCGGCGCCAGGGCCGCCGGCGCTCAGACCTTCGTGTCTGAGGTTACAGCTTCGGCTCGGTGTCCCCGGGGAGCAGGGTCTCGTTCAGTTTGCAAACAAATGCACAGACTCGGCCCCTGGTAAATGCGGCTTCTCTTCCAGGCGCGGGTGGCCCTGCAGTGGCTTCGGGATGCCTCCTGTCTGACGAGGTCTCCAGCCACCGCCTCTCCCTGGAGACGGGGGCTCCTGAGCCATGGGGACGAGCCCCCAGCCCCATACTGACCGGCGAGGGGCCGCCGTGGGCCCCACCGGCTTCCCGGCCCCACGCCACTCATCCTGACCGGACCTGCCCTCGGTGACAAAGCGCAGGGACGGTGTCTGGCGTGTCAGGTGACTTCGAGGTAACAGAGACCACGTGTGTGTCTCCTAATTCGCTTTAATTTGGTCCAAACCCAGTGACAAGAGTCCAGGGGAAACCGGGACGGCAGCGCCTTCCTGTCTCGAGGCGCTGGTCGGCGTCCACGGTTCGCAGACGCTGCAGGCGACAGCCGAGACAGCAGTGTGTGCTCGCTGTGGGAGCGGCCGCCGAATAGAAAAGGGTCGAGCGTTGTCCCAGCAGCACGTGGCCGTGGGCGGCCCCTGTCGCTCACCGGTCGGTGTGGCCAGCCCAGCCCCTGAGCCTGACCGTGAACCGGGCCCCCCGGCGCCCGTGCTGGCCGCAGCTGCAGGGGCTTGTGGGGCGAACGGGCCCATCTCGGCCTCCCCCAGGAAGAAAAGTCCGCTTTGGCCTGTCGGGGCTGCTTCAGCCCTTCCTCGAACGGCCCGCCTGCGTCTGGGAGTGTGGTCGCTTTTACGTTCTCCAGGGTGGTGCGGGACCACGTGCGTTTCTTCGTCTTTGTTGCTTTTTAGAAAGGAAGTTAGTGGTGTGACAGCGACCTGAGGAAAGTGCTGCGACGGTCGCTTTGCCGGCCAGGGCCGTGTCAGAGGAGTGAGCTTCCCGGTTTCTGAGTGCGGGTGGAACACGAGGCCTCGGTGAGCCCCCGAGCGCGGAACCCGGCGGGTTTGGGGAGAGTCGGAGTCGCTCGGAGCTCACCTGTGTCCAGACGTGGCGGGAAGGGTCGTTGAGCCACGCCGCGCGACCCTGCGTGTCAGCGTCGGGGGCTCCCTCGTTGCGGTCAAGGTTCCGGCAGTTGAGAACTGTTGTGAGCGCCAGGTCGCCCTGAGGCAAGCACTGGGAGGGGCGGCGGCCCCGGCAGAGCGAGGACACCTGTGTGACCGTCCCCCCACCCCACCCCGCTCCCTTCCGAGGTGCACTTGCTCCCGTGATTGCTGTGGCCCTGACGTCTGCCCAGGCTCCTGGGTGGCCTCGAAGTGTCACGTGCGGCTTGGGGAACGTGTGCGAATGTGGTTCATGCGTTTTACTTTGCAGTTACGTCGTCGCCAGCGATTTTGTGCGCTGACCCCAGGACCAGCGCAGAGAGAACAGGTTTTTTCTGCAGAAGCCGATGTCTGTGGGCATCGAGTGAACACGCTGTGCATCCCCCCAGAGCTATTTGTCACAGTGCCCTTGTCGTGAATTTCGAATATTTTTGCAAACTCATATAAACAGGGAATGGACGCAACTGGAACTCCCGTCACATGTTTATTGTCCTATCAGCTAAAATTTTTAAGTGACAAGAACCAAAATAATCATTAATTTTTATAGGCCAAGGATCTGGCTTTTTGTCTGACACAAAGCTGCATAAAAAACTGCTTCTGATTTTATGCACATTGTTTTTAGTTAATGATTTTCAGCTGTTTGTTGTTCCTCTGATAGCATGAAAATGTACCATATGCTCAACCAAAAGACAAATGATTAGCAAATGAAATTCCGGACAGCTGTCTGACTGAGCGTGCTGGGTTGATAGCATTCTGCTATCATAATTAGCTTAAGCTTTGGGTTAATTAACTTTCTACCTGGATATGCATAATAATAGCGAGCTGCGAAAAGCAGGAAGCCCTCCGCACATCAACAACATTGCTGTCTTTTTTATTTGGTATTTCAAGAGCATATTAGAATTTCAAGAGTGATTAATCCTGGGAATATTGTCATCTACTGTAGATTTTATTTGCAAGCCAGATAATACTGAAACAATTGGAATCTATTATAGAGCAGAAATAGCATTTTAAAATTGTAATTAAAGTTTCTAAAAGCAATTGCTAATTTCAGATGCCTTTGTTGGCAGGAATATTAGGCTGCTTGTATGGGCAGCTTGTCGGGCACAAAAAAATGCCAGCACTCGCGCCGCGACGAAGAAAACTTTCTTTCCTTTAAGTGCCGTCTCGAAGCCGTGACTAATTTTTATGGAATTCGAGACGGAGGTGAGTCCGTAGCTCCAGAAGGTGCTGCTCAGACCAGGAGCCTGAAGGTGGGGCCCCGGGCCCCACCCCGATTCTGCCGGGGGCTTCGCGAGGCGGGCGTGCCTGTGCCGCCCCTGGACGCGGGCTCCGCCTTCTGAACAGTCAGCGCCCTGCGCCGGCAGCTTGGTGCCCATTTTCCACCCAAAGCAGCTTAGGAATCAGTTTACCGGTTTGGTGAAATGGGGCCGGGAGTGGCCTCGTCCCCTCCCTGCTCCCGGGGACGCTGGCCGTCCTGCGTGGCCGCTCGGGCCGTGGCCAGCGGGTCTAGAGTGCAAATTGCCGTTTTTCGTTGCCCCAGCGGCCGAGAGCCGCACCCTTAATTCTGCGGAGGTCACGCCTGTCGTCACACTCGGGAAGAAAGTGTTTTATCTTCCGGAAGAAGGAGTGCTTTGCACCGGGACCCGGGGACGGGGGGACTCGCGTGGCGCCGCAGACGCCGCCTGCAGGGCTCGCGGGCGTTAATGCGCCACCGTTCCCGGCCACGGGCTGCGCGGCACCGTTCGGTCACCTCATGCAAGTTGCAGGGGCCGTCAGAAGCCATTTTTCACAAGCGGCTTCATCCGAGGTCGTGTGGCGGCGTCCACTCTCCGGGATGGATGACGTCAGGGGCGGCTCCGAGGGGCCGGTGGTGGCCGTCGGCCGCCAGGCCGTGACCGAGGCCCTGCCGTCCTCCTCACAGTGACGTCCCCAGCAGACCCCTCTCGTGTTCAGGAGGAGGCCGCGGAGTCCCGGCTCCGTCTGCTGCTCCTCCAGCTGCGAATCGGTGGCCGAGGGTTCAGATCAGACGGGGAAGGGGAGCCACCGCGCTGGCGTCGAGCCCGAGGTTTGGGCCACGGCTCCTGCCGTGGGCGGGCGCGACGCTGCCCCCTTCGGAGACTTTGGTTTTCCAGAATTCAACACGAGCAAGTCCAAGGTGCAGGACTTCGGTGCGTCCTGCTCCTGCTCGGAGGAAGTGGTCGGCGGGCGAGACGGGGCCACGTCTGCGGGAGCGGTATTTTGAAAAGGTTATTACTGGCTGCCGAGCAGAGGAGCGCGGAGAGATGAAGCAGACCCGGGCCCCGACTTGGGCCCACGTGGGTTGATTATTTTATTTCGAATGCCATTTCGAGCGTCGTGTAAACTGATGATATTATTTTTAAAAACTTATTCTACTATTTGCAGTGCTTGATCTTTAATTTCTTTTAATGTCAAAATTATTTATTCGGCCCGTTCTATCCCAGATGCGACTGTGGAGGGCACGTTAATTTATATTCCGTTTCCGCGGCCCCTGTCCCCATCTGCACATCATTTCTGAGTTTCATTTTCTCCCGAGGGAGTTCACCTATTCATAGTGTAGGTTTCATTTGCTGTGTAAACAGAATCAGCAGACAATGCAAAGATCCCACAAAACCAGAAAATAATTCTTTTCAACAACACAGTGGATCGTATTTAAAAAAACATTGAAAATGCGGGCCACGTGAGGCGGCGTTTTTTTCCTCCTTTATTGTACTCTGGAGGGCGGCCGGTGTCACGACGACATGCTTCCCCGGATTTGATAAGTTCATTTTTATTAAACATACATCTAAAACAGCATTTTACGGTAATCCTCCAACACCTGTCGTGGACACGTCTTTGTTTCGCGTCGCAGCCTCGTTCGGGGTGTCCTCGCTCAACTGGTGTGCTCTGCAAAAGCGGGTTCTGCCGTGTTTGTAGGAAAAGCAACGTTAGAGAACAGCAGTTGTGGGTTTTTTTTTTGACATTTACAAATAAAGAGGGACACGAGTTATTTATGCTCCAGTGTGGCTGCAAAGCCCTTATCTCCATGTGGCACTAAACCGGGATTTGCTGTGGGGTTTCCGAGGGCCACGCGTGCTTCAGTGTTAAGCACCCAAAACTCTAGGGGCCCGGCACTAATTTCCTCCCTCTCGTAGAACAACACGGTATTCATAACCGCTCAAGAGGCTCGACATCAGTGACGACGGCCTGTGCCGGCGCAGATTACCGCCGGCGGTGTAATCACGGTGCTCGGTTCGGAAGCGAGTTAAACGGAGACAGTGACGCTGGAACCCGCGTTGCGGGGCCGGGCGCCGAGCGGCGCTGACGGCCGCACGTCTCGCCCCGCTGCCCGTCTGGCTCTCCGTTCCCGTTCGCACTGAACGACCTCAAAACTCGTGTGTCGTTAACACATGCGCCCAAGTGGGAGAGAACACGGTCGGGGAGGGGGCCGACTCCCTGTCTTCCTTGACATTTGTCTCTTTTGGTAATTGGTGGCTTTTCCTGCCGCAGCAGGGAGCGGAGCGGGGGGCCCCCGAGGTCTCGGTAAACATGCTGTGGGCACAGAAAGCCTGGCACTCCCCAGCGTTCGGCCGTCATTTACATGCTTTGAATGAAAAGTCATTTGTGCCTGCAAAATTGTTATTGCCGGGACAAATTTAGATGCTAGTCATATGGAAACCTGAAATAAAGTCATATTAGGCTTTGATGCGCGGATCAATATTGTGGAGGCCGGGTAATTAAAGTGGGCTTGTTTGTTTGGCTCCTTATAAATAAAAAGGGCTCAATACAGACTAATTACGCGGGATCCTTCGTCTACAGGGGGACAGCAGTGGCGGCGATTTAAAGTGATATTAAATGAGAATTAATAACGGATGCCGAGTCACTCGGACTGTGAAGCTGGGAAGTGATGCCTCGTCTCCACTCAGCGCTCTGTCTTGAGCATAATGATTGATAAACAAGGAATTTGTGTAAAGGTGATGATCTATAGCCGTGTTCCGCTGCGGTGTTTAGTTAATAACCCCCAGACTTGTGACTTTCCGTTGTTTCGAAACAGGCTAGAGAAGCCCGCTTTCCTGTGGAGCTTGTGGGCCGGCACGGGGGCCCCGTCGCCCCTTGCCCAGTGGGCGCGTCGTCGGTGTGGGTCGGGGTGGGGGGTGTCGCGCTGACTCCATCCGACTTACGAGGGAGGAGCTGGGAGCTCAGACCTGCGGGCGGAAACGCCGGTAGTCCCCTCGGAGGGAGCCCCGCACCCACGTTTACCTCCTCGCGAGGAGGGGCAGGCGTGTCTCCTGGGGGAGCATCCCTGAGAGAAGTGTGGACGGTTTAGGTGACGCCCACGGAGTGACGTCCTCACTTCAGGACTGAAGCCCCTTCCGCCTTAAATGTCCTTAGGAAGGAGAGGCCTCGCCTTATTCCCGCCTTTACCCGTCTCAGCAGTCCAGGCCCGGGGGCTGGGCGCCTCCGGGGGGGCCGGGCACGGCCGGGCGGCTCGCGGCCTCGTCTCTGCAGAGCCGCGAGTGCAGCTGTGTGCGTCCCGTCCACGTCGGCACGTCTGCCCTTCTAAGGGGCCTGCCGGAGGTCGCGACCTCACGCTGAGCACCCTCTTTATATCTATTACAAATTGCCGGAACTGTTCATTAATTTCTGCCTTTGAAAGGCCACGTCAAGCCTCTAAAGGCATTCGCGATGGCCGTGTCCCTCAGACAGGTCCTCACCATGGTCCAGTGCGAATTTCTGATGAAATTACAGGTGCGGGGAAATGCAGAATTAGAAATATATCTGATGTTGCAATGCTCGTGGAGCCGGAGCTTTGTTGATGACAGGACAATTCCATTTTTGACAGTTTAATTTACTGTTGCCAGTGGACAAGAGCGAGAGGAGAGCGTGGGGCGAGCCCCCTGCCCCCTCGGACGGCGCTTCCCGCGCGGGGCTGCAGAACCACGGCTCCCTCAACCTGTCGGGCTCAAATGAGGTGGTTTTCAGCTGGGAAAATGGAATATATCAGCGCGTGTAATATTGCCTGACCTCATAAAACAAAAGGGAAAATTGCGGATTCTGACAGCCATTATGAATCTTGTATCAGCTTCCAGCGGACTTGGCGCCGAGGTGTAGCACATGTTTATAATAGAAAAGAAACAGGGCTGCCGCGCCGACGTGCAGCGGGGAGCGAAAAATGACTTGTCAGTAATTCGTTCTCAGATGTTAAAGAGGCTGTTGAATTTGCTGGTGTGTACACAGAAGGATGTCTCGCCCGGAGCGGCCTGCGCAGCCGCGCTCCGCACCGAGGGCCTGCGAGGGTGGCCGCGGCGTGGGGCCGGCGCTCGGGACCCGACGTGCTGGGCCTTGTCACTCCCCCCACCGCCGAACGCCCCAGTGACCAGACGGCCAAAGCAGAGGCCGTCGCCGTGCAGCTGCGGGAACTGTCTGAATCGAGCGTGTTCTCCCGGAAAACCGGCGTGCGAGGCGTGGCTTCCCGTCCTCCGCTGGAAGAGTTGGCACCAGGATTAGCCGGACCCCCTAGCATGGGATCACGTGCGCCCCGATTGAGTGTCTCCGCTTAATAGTCTGTTCGCTCACCTTGCCTGCTGGTTCCTCAAAAACAGTTTGTGCGTCCGATGATCTCACCCGTTCTCGGGGATCTCTCTGCCGGTGGGGGAGGGTTTGGGGCGGGGACACGGAGGGCGTTTGGGCCAGGAGGAGCGAGACGCGTGTCCATCCCTGCGCCGGGCTCTGTCCTCTGCGACCTCTCGTCCTCTCTCGCATGGACTCCGTGACGTGGACTCCGGATTTCCCCCGCGCTCGTTTAGGACATGGAACCGTCCGCGTCCCTGCAACAAAGCACGCTTAAGCACCGTACACGTCCCTTTGTCATCGGCCAGTGGCAGCAGGCAGACCGGGCCCCCTCGGCCCTCCGAAGCCCATGGGGCTGTCCCGGGCCGCGTGGCTGTGGGCGATTGCGGGGTAGGGCTGCGTGTGTGACAGCACCGAGGACGCGGCCGGCAGAGGCTCAGGGCGGCAGGGGACGGGTTTGGTCAGAGAAAGGGGTGATGTGAAGGCCCCGGGCAACGGGGTCCAGCTGCTCCAGGGGCCTTGGCCACTTCTCTCCCAACCTGGGGCCAGAGGATGGCGCGTTGCACACCAGTGACCCTCCTTAAGCTTCATTCGCTGTCCCCACGGCAGCCGGAGCCAGGACGAGCGGGATCAGGTCCGTCCCCACCCCGGACGCTGCCCGAGGGGGCCGCCTTGTCCGAGCACGGCCACTGAGTGCGGCACGGAGTGTGGCGAAAGCGTGGGAGGGAGGCCTCACGGGGGACGTGCCCCAGCCATGGCCGGCAGGATGGCGGGCGGCGGAGGCCGCATCTGAGCGTGGCCTTGGGGTGGAGGCCCCGAGGCTCGCCCGCGAGAACAAGGGCGGAAACGGCGTGGCACACGGTCCCCGGGTTGCTCTGGAAAACGTTCTGATGCGTTTGTCCCGGCCGGGGCTGTCGTGCCGCGTGTGTGTGAGCTGGAGTTTCGAAAGGCAGAGAACACGTGGGAGTCTGTTTCACGGGAGGACGTACCGTCATCGTTCAAGACGCTGCTCTCGCGACAGGGTCACTCAGCCTCGTCGAACAGCACCCTGTCTGTCGCGTCAGAGCTGGCGGCCTTAAAACGCCTGCAGGGCCCCGCGGCCCGAGTCCACCCGCGGCCCTCCCCGCACCGCTGTCCCCCAGTTCTCGCTGCCCTGTGCCGGGCACCCTGCACCCCGGGGCCCCGTTCCCTCTGCCAGGAACGCTCACCCCTGTGCCGTCCACACAACTGCCCCCCGTTTCCTGAGGCCCCTGCCGCGCGCAGTGGCGTCCCCCACTCCCGTCACAGCGTCGTCCCAGGCTGCCTGCCTTCCCTCCGTCTCCCCCTTTTCTTTACCGCGTGGAACCAGCCGGGCGGCCTGAGGCTGGCCACACAGCGCGTTGTAGACAGACGCTCTGGACCGCGGCCGTGGCGCTCTGTGCGTGGCCACTTCCCACGACAGCGCCGGGTCTGCAGCCGCCAGTATCGTCCCCGCGGCCTGGTCGGATCCCCGGGAACCCCCTTTAACATCCCCGGGTCCCACACCGAGTCACAGCGGAGTCAGACGCGGAGCTGCGCACCCCGAGGGCCGGGCTGCGCACAACGTGGCGGGCACGTAGTTTTTCGTCCCCAGGCGCCCTGGGGTCGGGATCCGTGCCACAAGCTCTCGTGGAGTATCGAGGCACAGGGAGACTGGAACCAGCCAGGCCCTCCCGGAGTGCTCTGGAAGAGTCATGAGGAAGTGGGGTCCAGCAGGGACGAGGAACCCCTGAGGGCTGACGTGCCGCGTTAAGCCGGGAGGGCCTTTGAAGGGCTCCGGTAGGTGCAGGGGCTCCTCGCCACCTAACGACTCAAACAGAGACGCGCGGCTCTCCGGTCCCGTTCCCCCTGGTCACTCTGCCCCGGCCCGTGTGGCCGGGCGAGTGGCCGGGCGTGAGTTGGCCTGGGCCCTGTCCCCACAGACGCACGCCTCCCTGCCTCAGCGTTTCGGGGGTTGGGGCCGGGGCCCCGCCCGGGGGTCAGGGTGTGGGTGGCCCAGCCCCCCAGGCATGCCGGGTCACGAAAACTCGCCTTGCTGTGTGTGAAAGTGTCGTCCTTCGCTTCAAAATTGTGTGTTTTCAGTTCAGCTCCGCAGAGGATCCGTGTTTCTCCTCGTCGAGAAGGACCCGAGTGTCCACCACTCACGTTACCCCACGCCCCTCCTCTAGGTGCTCCGCGCAGGCGGGGCCACAGTGTCCGTCCTCCTGCCTCTGGCCTGTTCCACTCAGTAGTGTCCTCCGGGCCCTTCCCGTGTCCCCTGTGTCGGCTTCCCCCGCGGTCGGGCTGGAGGACAGTGGTTTTCGCAGGGAGTGCTCCTGGGAGGGGCACGCAGCCTTGTGCTGCGCCTGTTCGGCGAGCGTGGTTGGGCCGGGGCCCACGTTCGATGCCGGTCCTTCCCGCAGCGTCTCGGAGCCCCGAGCCCTTTGTGCTGTCGGACACAGGGGCCCCCACCCCCGTCTGCCTGGGCTGCCGGTGGCTTCCTCGTGGGGCACTGTCACCCGCCCCCCCGCCACCGTCTCCCTGGGCTGCCGGTGGCTTCCGCGGGCACGGTCGGGGACCTGCCCCCGCACCCGCCCTCGTCTTTCTCCTCCGGGTCAGCGGCCCCGACAGCTTCTGCCTCCCTGGCAGCCGGTGCAGCCGCCCTGTCCTGTCATTTTAGAGCTCAGCGCCGGGCTGAGGGGGGCGTCGGGGGCGGGGGGGACCGCTACACTTGGTCTTTGACCCCGATGCTGCCCGTGAGCAGTGGAGGATGACTTTTGACGAGCCGTGTCAGATGTGACAGGCAATCTCGTTGGGTTGAGTGGAAATGTGCTGTACAAGTCTGAAGCCCTGGTTGGGGGCATTTTCCCGGTGTTCGATGCATTTAAATTGACACCAGCCTTCAGCGCGCCGCTCATTCCGGCCGGCCCTGGCGGCTCGCGGCTCCGGCGTGTGAGCCGAGGCGGTCCGTGCTCCCAGCCCCCACTCCGTCGGAAACCCTCCTTCCGCAGGGAGTCTGTTTGGCTTGGAGCTGCGGTCTGCGGGCGCGCGTGGAAAGCGGGACGGCTGGGCGGGGCCCTGTGCTGCCCGCGTCCGGCGCGGCAGCGGCGTCCGTCCCCACGCAGAGCGAGGCGCCTGTCCGGCGGCTGTCACCCCAGGTGCACGGCGCTTCACACGCTCCTGGGATGAGGCGTGTCATCCGCAGTCGTAGGGGCACAGCCTCGGGCTGGCAGGGCGCCAGCCGGCCCCTGGCGTGTCTGAAACGCCAGTCGGGGTCAGGGCCGTGGCCTGCACACTCCGGCCACTCGGGGAGCGTCGGTTCGGTGGCGTTTGTAACGTCCACCGGCTGCTCTTCCTGCGCAGACATTAACTGGGCAGTGGACCGGCCTGAGCCCCCCGTGATGACTGCAGGGCAGCCCGCCACCCGCCCACCAGCAGGAGCCCCCGGTGCACCCCAGGCCCCTGTCCCCACACCACAGCCAGGGCCCCTGCCCGTGCAGTGCTGTGCCCAGGCCCCTCCCGATGACGTCAGGCCTCGCTGACCGCAAACCAATGTGAAAAGCTGAGAGACGGGCACGCACGTCCCTCCGCACCCGCAGAGCCAGGCGGGGGCGGGAGGGCAGTGAGCCCACCCTGGCCCCGGGCCCGCGGGCATCTCTGCCTCCCACCGGCCCGCCGCCTTGTCAGCCTTGCGTGCCGCCCACTTCCTTCCCTGCACCCCTGACCCGCCTCCCTTTCTGGGGTGCAGTTCCCGTGGACAGCACGCGGCCACCCCGTCGTCCGCCTGTGTCGGGAATGCGGCGCTGGCCCTGCCCACTGTCCTGCTGAGGCTTTCTCTCGGCGCCGTCCCGTCTCCGGTGAGCGTGACTGTGGTGGCACCAGGGGCTTGTGGCGTAGACGTGCGATTCCGCACGTCGGTTCCCGAGTTTGTGTGACTGTGGGCTCCACAGCCGAGGGCGGTGGCCGTCTCCCAGGGCGCGCGCTGCTGCTGCTCAGTAGAGGCTGTCTAGCCAGTGAGGGAGCAGGACGTGGGGCGGGGCGCGCAGCCCTCGCGTTCCCGTGGGGACGGTGCACCTTCAGGGTGCGGACGCCGCCCGGGCTCCAGCGCAGGCGGCTTCACGTCGAGGTCCAGCGGCATCTCTCAGCCGTCTTCCTCTCCTCCCTCGTGCCCGTTCACGGAGTTTCCACCGCATCTGGGTGAGACCAGGTGCCGTCTCGCTGGGCGTGTGGCCGAAGTGGAATCGTGGGCTGGTGGGCGAGCGTGGGCCGGCTCTTCCCTAAGCGGCTTGTTTTGGGGACAGACGCAGGGGCGGGGCTCGGTGCCGACGTGGCCTAAATGAGGTCAGGTAGCTCGGGTTTTCACAGCTGGGGGAGCATGGGAAGGGGGGACCGGCTGAGGGAGGTGCGTTTCTGGACCGGTCCCTCCCCGTGAGCCTCAGATTACCCGGAGGATGAAGGGAGAGTGTGGCGCGCTGGAGCCCACTCGTCCCGCGACTCGCTCTTTCCACGGAGACGCAGACGACGCGTCGGCCGGCTGCCAGTGGCCTCGCGTGCCCGCGCACCCGCGGGCCTCGGAGGAGCGTCTGCTGGGACTGGCTGGCGCAGGTGGGCGGTCGGTGCAGCCGCCGCCTCCGTCTGCCCGGTCCTGCTGCGCCGTCGCCTCTGGCCAGCTGGCCGCGGCCACCTGCAGGCGCCGGTCCTGGACGTGCCTGTTAATGCATGATTCTCCCAGCGTCCCACCCCCCCAGGAGCGACAGGTGCCAGGCCCGGTGCTGTCCGGCCACATGAAAGGGCCCGGCCGCTGCGGTTCCTCTTCCCTTTGATCTCCCTCTGCAAGGCCGGCTCGTCTGCCCGGAGAGTCCTCTGAAGGGCACTTTAAAAGTTGGATTCGAGCAACATCAAGTGAAGCGCCTTCCCCCGCACGCCGAGAGGAGCTCTTTGGTGTCGTTCGAGGCTGGCTGTGCGGCGGGCGCTAACCCTTCTCTGCAGCTCGGCCTCGCCGGCCCAGCGCCCCTCGCGTCCTCCTCTGCTTTTAGGGACGAGACGAGGCTGCTTCGTGCTCGGAAGGCTCCCAGGCCAGCGAGCAGGTGAGCTCGTTGCCGTGTTTACACTTCACCCGGAGACTCGGGTGCCGTAACCGGGCCGCCACGAGTGGGGTCGCACGGGCTCGGGTGGGGGGCTCGGAAGGAAGGTTTTCGTAGGCAGAGCCCAGACGCTTCTCGGGGTGTCGTGATGCATAAGATAATCATTTTCAAGGGCGCGCTGGCAGAGTGCCCGTTGGCGGGCGAAGCGCTATCGGGGTGGAGCCGTTTTGTGAGTTGTCTTCCCGCACCGACGTGCTCGCGCGGGCGAGGTGGCAGCCGCTTCTGATGCCGGCGGCTAGAAGAAAACGACCGCTCGCTTTCAGAACAGTGCTTTGTCCTGGGAACGTCTCAGCCAAGTGCGCGCCGTCCGCAAACAGGCGTGCACTCGTTTTGCTCTTCGTGGAAACGGGCAGGAGGAGTCGGGCAGTCCCCAGCGTCCACGGCAGTAACTGGCCGTGTCACCAGCGTGTTTAGAAACGACGGGGTAAGGCAGGCCAGGGGTGAAGAACTGAAACGCACCCTTTGAAAGCAACCGCTTTGTCTCTCTTGTATCTGAAATTTTTTTCTGAACAAAACGTTATGTAAACGAAGACAAAACGCCTTTTTTCACCCTTCAGTGAGGAAAATAAGTAAATTGAAACATGCGGTGCCTGCAAGGCCGAACCTGCTGTGTTTCCATACGACGCTGCCCGTGCGGTAAGTCGGTGTTGACCCTGTGACCTCACGCGTACGGACGTAGAAACGTTAAAACCCGCCGATTCAGGGATCTCGCTCGGAGGTGCGTTTTCTGCGGAAAACACAGAATAAAGAAAGCTGTCTACATTGCGCCGTCATTGTCATCGTGGAAAATGGAAACGCGCCTCTCAATGCCCGGCAGTCGTGGAGGCGGTTAGACGGCGACGCCTCATCCGTCTCCCAGACCCAGCCCGCGACTCAGCCTCGGACGCAGGCAGCGCGGACAGACGCCAGGTGGACGAAGACAGCGAGCCGGGCGCGCTGCAGGAGCAGCTGTGCTGCGAGGGAGCTGCCCAGGCGCGGCCTGGCCGCCGTGGCCGCCGGAGGGGGAAGATCAAGGCAGTTTGCTTCCCTTGTCTGTGCTTGAAGTTTTTGGGATGCAGCTGTGTTACTTTTTAAGGCAAATGTCTTCATTTTATTAAAATGACACGCTTTTTTAAAAAATGCAAGCAATACGGGACACGTGACAAGTCACCCCGCGTGCCCCCTCAGAGTCAGCCGGTACCTGTGTGAAAGGGGCCACGGCTCACCGACATCGAAGGGCAAACGGTTTACGTTAAACTGGGCTCCCCGGGTGCGGGGCCGCCAGTGTCTCCGTGAGGAACCGATGTTAACCGGCGCCGCGCCACCCGCCGTCGGCCTCGGCTGCTCTGCCCGGGGCAGGGACGGCAGCCAGCCCCCTCGGGGAGCCCTCCTGCCCCTCCGCCCCCGCTCAGACCCGTGTCCCCCGGCGGCGTCTGGTCGGCCTGAGGACCCCTCGTGCTGTCGAGGGCCGTCTGCCGGGGGGGGGGCGCTCGGAGCCTCCGTGCCACCCCTGGGGGCTGAAGGCACGTCCCCAGGTGTGCCGCTCGGACTGGCGCGTTGTGCCTTCGCGGGCGTTGTGCCATCTCCCTGCTCGCCTCGTTGCCAGCCCCTGTGCCCCTCTGTGTGACGTGCCCTTTTCCCTGGCCACTCGTGCGGCGCCTTCTCAGTGATTCTGAGCAGCCGGGTCGCGGCGCGTCTTGGTGTGGTTGTCTTCGTGTTCCCCGCGGTGGTCCCGTGGGCCGTCTCGGGTCTGTGCGTCCACAGTTCGCATCTCGTTTGGGGATGCGGTGGCCACTAGCTTTTCACAACTCGTGAATCTGTCCGCGTCTGTCAGAAGCTCCAGTTACACGTGTTTGAGGTGTCCTGGCGTCCCGCAGCTCACGCGAGCTCCGTAGGTTCCTCCTTCGTTCTCCTGGGGGTCGTTTCTGTGGGTGCGCGTTCGGTCCACCCGTCTGGTCTGCTGCCGTTGCACCCAGCGTGGGTTTCATCTCAGATGTCGCAGTGCTCATCCCTAGAAGTGCCGCTTGCTTTTTCGTTTCCCAGAAGTTTTTAAATCTACTTTTTATCCCTGAGAAACGCTACCTCGTGGAATTGTGACGTCTGAGCCAGTTCTGGGCCACTTTCTACTGGTTTATCCTCTCCTAACGAGTGGCTTTCTCCTGTTCTTTTGCGTGCCCGGCCATCTTCTGTGGGGTGCCTGGAATGGCGGATTTGACTGTCGGGCGCAGGACATGTCTGCATTCCGACGAAGGTGCTTGAGTTTACCCTGGATGCAGGCCGTTTTCTCGAAACACCTTGATTCTTTTGGGTCTTGCGTTTAAGGTTCGTCAGGCAACCGAGTGGTGGTCATTCGCGGGCTAACCAGCCCCGCCGTGGCCAAGCCCGAGTGCCACCCCCAGCGCCCCACGCATCACGAGGCTTTGCAGGCTGGCCTCTGGGGACAGGCCCTTCCCCGGCCCTGTGCGAGCATCTTCGCTGTGCGTGCGTGCCGTCTTCCCCGGTCCCTGGCACTGCCCTGCCGAGGACTCGGAGAGACGTGTAGAGACCGTGATGGTGTTCACTTCACGTTCCTCAGCAGCGGCCCCGAACGTCACGACACCGGAGGGGGGTCTCAACGTGTGAAAATCGCTTAAACACAGAATCCCACGGGCCGCCGACTGTGTCCTGCTGTAGACAAGGCCTCAAACGGTAAACTGCTGGTCACAGGACACGTAAGTGAGCTGAACCCAAAGTGAAAGAGACAGAGTCGGCAAATCGAACAGAAACCTCTGCGCCACTCAGATCTAGAACACGTGCGAACGTTGCAGGTACACGGGGGAGTCACGCACACAGGGAGGACCCTAACGAAAGAAGACGGGGCCGCCGCTCCCGCGTGTGAAATGGCCCCGAGGCCGGCTGCACGAGATCCCAGGTTCCCTTGTGACCGGTGTCGCAGAAGTTGCAGGCTCTGTGTCTAGACCTTTTCCTCTGGTTTTTGCTGTGTCTGTCCGGTCCTTCCGGTTCCGCTGGTGGCAAGGCTGACCTCTCCTCCGCGGCGCTGCCGCTGTGCCTTGGCGCGAGCTCAGCGGATCGTGTTCACGTGGGTCTGTGTCTGGCTCTCTCCTCGTTTTGTGGATTTGTTTCTCTGGCTTCCCCTGCTGACACCTTCCGGAGCGCACAGGAAGTCTTGAAGGAGGCAGCGTCGAGTCTTCCGGACTTGCTCCTTTTGTTCGTTGGTTCTGTGGTTTCCCTCACGTGTGCCTGCTCCGTTTAAGCCCAAGTACTTCCCTTGTGGGGGCGCCGGTGCCAGCGACGTGGATTTTCCTTTTCCACCTGCTCGCTGCTGGCCGTTGGAAGCGGCTGTCCTCTGCGTTGGCCCCATGTCCTGCAGCCTCGCGTAATCACTTCCGAGCACTGGGAGTTTTTGTAGGTTGTTTGGGGGTCTCTGCAGAGACGACTGTGTCAGCTGTGAGCGGAGAGTTTGACGTCTTCCTTCCTGCTTTGTCTCCTCATTGCATCGGCTAGCACGCTGGGTTGTCAGTTGGGAGGGCCAGAGGGAGGGGTAGTGGCCTTTTCCTGACTTTAGTGAGAGAATTTCAAGTTTCTCACCAGGATGATGTTAACTGTAGGTTTTTTGTCAATATTCTCTGTCAAACTGAGGGATTTTCTCTCTGTTCTTAGTTTGCGGAAAGTCGTGATGAGTCAGTGTGTGCTTTTTCATGCTTTCTGGGCATCTATGATATGCTCCCGGGATTTTTATTTTTTAACGTGTTGATTGACGGGTTGAATCAGTTTTCAAATGCTTGCCCAGCCTTTCATAACTGGGGTAACTCCCACTCGGTTATAGGGTGGCATATTCTGTGTCTGCATCATCGTATGAGATATGCTGATGTTTTGGTGTGGATTTCTGCACCTGTGTTCGTGAGGGATGCTGCTCTGTATTTGTCTTGTGATGTCTCTGTCCGGTCTCAACGATAGGTGAGAGCTGGCCTCGTGGAATGAGTCAGGAAGTGCTTCCTCTGACTTAATCCTCTGAAAGAGATTGCGGAGTTTTTGTGTGATTTCTCCCTTAAATGCTTGGTAGACTTCACCGTTGAATCCACCTTGGCCTGGTGCTTTCTACTCTGGAAAGTCAATTACAGTTGACTCAGTTTCTTTCTTAAAGTTTTAAAAATTCGCAGTTGGCTTACCCTGTGTTGTTAGTTTCGGGTGGGTAGCACGGTGAGTAGGTCTTCCTGTGCCTTACGAAGCGGCCCCCCCAGTAAGACTGTCCCTGTCTGGCAGGGACTTCGTGAATAGAGACGGCCCGTTCAGGGTGCCTCTTGCCTCTGGTGTGAGCTTGGCAGATTGTGTCTTTCCAGGAATCGGTCCATTTCACCCAGGCTGCCGGATTTGTGGACGTAGTTGCTCGTCGTGTTCCTCTATCACTTCAGTGTCCGCGGGATCTGTGGTGATGTCCCGTCTTCGTTTCCGATGTAAATAATGTGTCCTCTCTCATTCTTAGTTGGGTTGGCTAGAGGCTTGTCAATTATATTAACCTTTACCAAGAACCAGCTCTTAATTTTGTTGGTTTTTCTCTGTTGATTTCCGTTCTAACTATTTTCTTCCGCTTACTTGGGTTTTAATTTGTGCCGTTTTTCTAGTTTCCTGGAGTGGAAACTTAAATTGCTGCTTTAGCTATGTCGTCTTCTCCAGTACATGCATTCGGTGCTATAAATTTCCCTCTACGCACTGCTTTCACTGCATCCTCGGTATTTTGATCAGTTGTGTTCGTATTCAAGTATTTTTTCATTTATCTTGAAATCTCTTCTTTGACCCATGTGGTATTTGTAAGTGTGTTGGGTAATCTCCACATATTTTGGGATTTTTCAGTTTTCTTTCCGGTTTTGATTTCCAGTTTGATTCTTTTGTGGTCTGAGAGCTGACATTGTATAATTTCTATTTTAAATGTGTTAAGGGGTGTTTTATGGCCCCGAATGCAGCCTGTCTTGGTGAATGTTCTGTGGGAGCTTGAAAAGAATGTATATTCTCCTGGTGTTGGATGAAATAGTCCATAAATGTCAATTATAGCCAGTTGATTGATGACGGCCTTGTGTAGAACTATGTCCTTACTGATATTCTGTCTGCTGGATGAATGATGCCTTTTGTGTCTGGATATTTTTGTTTATCATTATGTGTATAAGATTCATTGATATTACTGTATCTAGCAGGAGATTGTTTTTTGTTTATTCTTGAGTAGCATTCCATTATATGAATATAATACATTTTATCGATTCAGCTGTTGAAGTTTTGGATTGTTTTCAGTTTCTGGCTATTTCAAATAAAGCTAAAAAAACACTCATACTCTAATCTCTTAGTGGATACAGGCGGTCATTTCTCTCAGGAATAGTCCTGGGAGTGGAATTAGTTTGCCATTGAATAGGTTTGCGTTCAGGTTTAGTAGATATTGCCAATTATTTGCAAAAATATATATATGAGCAAGATATGAGAATGCCATTTTTTCTTGCCAGTATTTGGTATTGTCAGTCTTTTTTGGTTTTAGCCGTGTTACTGCTGCTATACAGGAGTGGGTCATTGTGGTTGTAATTTGCATTTTTTACTAAGAATGATATTGAGCATCTTTTCATGTGCTTATGAACTGTGCATCCATCTTCCTTTTGTCTGTCCAAAAATCATTTATTTTCCTTATTTAATTGCAGGGATTTATGTATTTGAGCAGGTCTTATTCACATGTTTATTACAGATTTTTCCTTCTAGTACAGGTCTTGCCTTCTACCCTCTCAGTGGTGCCTTTTGAGGAAGAGAAGTTCTCAGTTTTAATGAAGCCACAGTTCAGTCTCCTACGATTGATGAATGTTGTGGCCTGTCTTGAAACAAGACACCCTTGCCTCCTCCAAGATGCCACTTCCTTGAAGTTTCTGCACTGACTTCCGTGATTAGGCGTGTAACCCATGTCAAATTAACTTTCAAGTGTGATGTGACGGAGGACAATGAGGTGCCCTTTTTTCGTCCGCAGTTTTGTACAGGGGTCCCGCCAACTTGACCTTTCGTTAACTTGCTTAGGTGCTTTTGCCACATCAGACGATCATACGTGGATGTCTTTTTCTGAATTCTCTGTTCCGTTTCCTTGACCTGTGATCCCTACACCAGCAGCGCACTATCATGACTGTGGCGTCACCCTGCAAGTTTGGAACGCGGTACCTTGCGTCGTCCAAGTTTGTTCTGGTCTGTTATTATGGCTGTTCTAGAGCCTGTGAATTTTTACGATCAACTTGTCAGTCATTAAAACCTCCAAAAAAAAGCCTCCTGAAAATTTGGTTAGGATTACACTGACTTTATAGATCATTGGAGGATAATGCAAAATCAGTAATATCTTACAGTTTAATAGCATGATGTTTTTTGTCATTTATTTCTTTCATTTCTTTCAACAACATTTTATGGTTTCACTTTAGTGTAGAAATTTACTCATTGGTTGGTAAATGTATTCTGAACACATTTTATGTTCTTGGTGCTATCATAAATGGTCTTATCAGCTTCACATTGTCAGTATACAACATCCTAACTGGTTTTTATGTAGCTTATCAAGTGAGCCTCCTAAATTCATTCATTAATCTTTGTGCTCTTTTGACTTTTCTGTATACGCAACCATTGATCTGAGTACAGTGTTGAATAAAATTGGTGATGTAGACATCTTGTTTGTGACTTCAGGGGGAACGCACTTAATGTTGCACCACTCAGGTTTAATATTTAACTCTCGAGTTTGTTTTTTTATCAACATCTTTGATTAGAATAAGGGCGGTCCTTTCAGTCTCTAGTTTGCTGAGAGTTTGCGCCATGAATACAAATTGATGAATTTTATCGGATCTTCTGCATTAACATTTTTTTTCTCGGTTATCATAGTGAATTACTGTTTTTAGTGCTAAGCTAGTCTTCACTTTTTTGATACAAGTTGATTGTGATTTATCAGTTTTATGTAATGTGAACTCTGATTTAATATTTTGTTCAGGGTTTTGTGTCTGTTACAGAGTTATTGGCCTGTAATTTTTTTCAGTGTCTTTTCCATGTGTGGATGTCAGGAATATACTAGGGACAAGACGGGAAGCTATCATCTTTCTCTGTCCTTTGACAGAATCTGCGTCTAAATTGTATTGTTTTAATGTTTGAAAGGATTTGCCTTTGACGCACCCTGGGCTTGGAGTGTTCTTTCTTGGGAAGGTTTTTAATTACAGATTCAGATTATTTCACTGACATAGTTATTTATGTTTTCTTTTTATTTTTGAATAAGTTCCTGTATTTTGCATTGTTCACAGAATCGTTTCATTCCATCTACGATGTTTAATTTATTGGTAAAAGCTATTTATAATATTTTTTCTTTTTAATATTTGTAGTGTCTAGTTACATGGCCTTTTCATTCTTAAAAAGGGCAGTGTGTGTTTCTTTCTAGGGAATGGATGGTCTGCTTCCTACATTAATATTTTGCTCTTTTAAAAATTATCTCTTTTGTTCTACTTTTATTAGGTTTGATTTATTTCCTAGCAACTTAGAAGGAAGCTTCCTCTTTGATTGTTCAACTATCCTGTCTTTCTACTACAATCTTTTAAAGCTATATATTTCCCACAAATGCAGCTCTAGCTGCATCCCACAAGATTCGATATATTGTACTGTTACTGTTATTTGTTTAAAGATATTTTTAAGATTTCCTCAGTTTCTTCTTTGATCCACGTATAGTTTCTAATTTATCTTTGTCCTATTTCTAGTTTAATTCTCCTGCAGTCAGACAACCCCAATTCTCCTGTCATTTCGGTCCTTTAAAACTGGTTTAAATTTCCGTCACGTTCCAGCACATGTTCCGTCCTGGTAGGTGTTCCATGTGTACTTGAAAACGGTGCACCGCATAGTTGCTGCATGTATGCTTTTTGGTTTTTCAGTGAAGTCAAGTCGAGAAACTGAATTTCAGCGAAGCCAAGTATCCTGCATCTCATCGCAACCTCTCGCTACCTCTCCTTGTAACTAATTCCCTGCAGCACATGGACCAGCTCAGAATGGGCCCCTTCGTGACACACAGTTGTTTGCCTGGGTTGAGTTCGTCAGTCACGTACTAGGCCCGTCACCAATTTTAGGGTATCGGGGGAGATGCTGGAAATTGAATGGTGTGCTTCCTGTCCATCAGGCTAAGGGTTGTCCACAGCAGGCGAGTGTGCACTTGGTGGTTGCCGTAGCTTAAAAAAGAAAGCAGTCTGTATCAACCCTGTCTTTCTCCAGACCTGTAGAATAAAAGACAAAGAAACAAACAAAAAACCCACAAGGTAAGGACTAACAGCGCGCGCATTTGCTTCCTTCATACCGAGGGTCAGTCTCTCTTCGCTTAAATCTAGATATTTCATGTGTTTGGACATTATTTTGATGGAGCATAAAAGCCAGTAAGCACATGAAACTAATAATTCTCTCCCCTTCAGATGAGTCACAATACATAAATAGAAGCGTATTCTTATTTTTTTTCACCTTCAATAATCTTTGAACGGCCTGTCAGGGTTTGCCTGTCTGCTCCTTCAGCTGTCCTGGGAGGGACATTAAGACATGGTCCCCTAGGCGCTCGGTCAACCCGTGCAGGCGTCGCTGAGGAAGGGAGGAAGGGCCTGAGGATGCAGCTTGCCGTGAGTGCGGACTGCCGTGGAGCAAATGGCAGCATCGCTAACTGGGATGTGTCCCAGGATGACGATGTGACTCGGTAAAATCAGCCAGTAAATGTGCGTTTTCTCCTAAGAAATATTTGACTAAGGATTCATAACTTTAGGGGGGGGAGCTCGTGATGTTCCTGGGTGTGTTTTATGACCTTTCCGAGCCTGTGGTTTTCATCATTCTCTCTGGAGGGAAGCCTGCTCCTCGGGTCCTTTGAGGACACTGGTGCCTGATAAGGGGTGACGTGAGTCATCTGCGCCCTCCGTGACTTGGTGGCTCTCCCAGAGAGGTTCGTGTCGTAACTCTCTTACTTGTTTACAGACATCCGTGCCGGGGTGGCCTGGGTAGAACATCCAGGGCCAGGTGTGCTGAGCAGGGCCTTCAGGTGTGTGTCAGCAGGCCTTCCTCCTCCGATGTCACCTCCCCCGCCAGTGCGGTTCGGTGAGTTTCTGCTACACAAGCAAAATTCATCCGATCTCTTGGATCTCAATAAACATCTTTGTATCTGGGCCAAAAGCTGAGCTTTTCTGTGGGACAAAAATTGGCTATGACCACGTTGTGGTTTTCTGTCCAAAATCAGGCAGGAAAGGAGAAAAGGGGAACAAAGAACAGATGGAACAGTCGGTAAAACTAGCGAGATGGCATGTTTGGACCAGTCACGTCAATAATTACATGAAACGCAAGCAGTTTACGTGTTTCAGTTCTGAAACAAAATGTAAAACTGCAAGGGAAAAACGTCAAGACCCCAAACGTGTGCTGTGTTCAGGGAGCCCACTTTCGGCAGATGGAGCTAAGTTAAAGGTGCGAGGAGGGGGAACGATGCTGCAGACACTGATCCCAGAAACCGCAAGCGGCTGTGGTAGCACGAGAGGAAGATCAGAACAAAGAATGTTCCGAGGGATGGAGCGAGACGTTACCCAACGACAGCGTGGTCCAGATGGCTCCACCGGCGAGTTCCCCCAGCTGTTTACAGAAGAAATGTCAAGTCCACGAAAACTCTTCCAGAAAACACACAAGGAAGAAACACTTTCCAAGCCCCGTTACGATGCCAGCATCACCTCGATTCCACGACCAGGTAAAGGCGTAGAAATTACCCGCTTCTCTCACAGACGTGGACGCAGAAATCCTCGCGAATGTTAATTAGCGCATTGAAACTGTGAAAGGGGGGTGCAGCGTCAGCAAGCTGAGCTGAGCTTGGGAATGCGGACCTGTTCGGTTTTGTAAAACCAGTCGAGGCGCCGTATCAACAGGAAACAAATCATCTGCAGTCGTCTCAGTAGATGTGTGCGAAGAGATTCCCTAACCTCCTGGGGAAGGCGTCTGCGAGTGCCTTCGTCTGACCCCCTGGCCGATGACAGAGTCAGCGCTGCACCCCTGAGACCAGCGTCGGAGCAGACAGGCCCCTCTGGGACCCCCGTGAAGCCGGAGGGCCTGGCCGATCCAGGACGTCCAGAACACGACGACGTTGGGAAAAGGAGGAAGCGATCGTCCACACACAGAAATCCCCCTACGGGCTTGCGGCGTTGGAAACTGGAACGCGCACTTCCGCCGCTTGCAGCGACAGACGGAGTGGATTTCTGCTGACGCCGCCAAGCTGACGGCAGGGAGGGAAGCCGCGCCGTCGGAGGGACGGGCGCACTCTGCTCTTGCAAGACTGCTCCGCTGGTCCTCCCCAGACTGAGCAGCGGGTCTGAGTCCATCCCAGTCCGCGTCACAGCAGGGCTTTCTGCAGAGGTGGGCAAGCGGAAACGCCCAGTCTTACAGGTTTTCCGAAACCGTTCCCTTGGTCCGCCCGTCGCTGGGGAGCAGGCGGGGCAGCTGGCGTCAGGCAGTCCCTTCGAGAAGAAGTGAAAATTCCGCATTTCACAGACCCCCCCTCGGGTCATACCTCACAAGAAGCGATCTGTGAAGGTATTGAGGTATTTTCCCCTCCGTCCCTTTCTGGGGAGGAGAGATGCAGCACACAGAATGCCCCGCTGGACCGTTTCCCGCCTCCGACTTTTGCCGTCTACTGACCGTCCTCGTCCCGTCCGTGGAGTCGACCGCCGAGCAAACTCGGAGCCGGCCAGCGTGCTTTCTCCGAGCCTCCTGCGTGCCGGAGCGCTAGGACTCGTTCAGCCGGTGCTGGAAGCGTCTGGAGTGTAAGGTGTCTTGCATCTAATATGCCGAAAACACGGAATCTGCATAATGTATGCGGCGGCGCTAATATTAGAAGCATGTTCAAGGAGCAGCCTGTGGGGTTAATAGAGTTTAATTTGCAAGACAAATGAAGGCTCCTTCGCTCCGAGGCACTCTCTGAATTCCGGCCACTTCTGGAGACTCTCGAGTTCGCAGAGAGGGGAGCCCTTGGCGGCGGCGGCAGGACTCGGGGCCGCGGGGGCGCGCGCGGCAGGTCCCTCGGAGGAGGGCCGGTTCAGAACCAGGGCCGCGTCTGTGGGCCCCGCTCACCCCACCTCGTGGGAGGGCGTGCGTGGACGGCCTACCCCGCGGTAAACCGTGGCTACAAAAGACAAAAATGATCCGAATCCCGCCCCCCCACACTCAGTGGGGCAGCTAAGTCGATCGGGTTTATCCGCTCGTGGACGCAAACGTTCTGCACCTTCTCACGCTGGTCCCGGGAGCCGACGTGACCGAGGAGGGCCTTTGTTGAGGCCGTCCCACCTGAATCCACCTGAAGGAGATGTAACCGATTCCAAGTGAAAGCCCAGAAGGAATAGGGAAAGAGCGGTCATCGCGGCAGGAGGGGTGGCGGGCAGTTGGCGACTGGCCGGGGTGGGCCCAGAGGAGCTGGCCGAGGGGTTCCCGCCCACCCGGGGCCGACTGTCCCACCGCCCGGGTGCAGCATCCGCCGGTCACGTGGCGGCCACCGCAGCCTGTGCGTCCTCACACCTCCGTGGCCCGCACGCGCCCTGCTGAGACCCCGGGGCGGCGGGAGCCCCAGGGCGTGCGTGGCGGGTGCGCCCTTGGCCTGCAGCCCGGGCCCCCGAGCGCTGACACTTCTCCGACGCCGCTTTGACTCATGACTTGTGGACGCAAGAGGAAGCCTGTGGGAACCGGGCGCCCTGTCTCGTGCTTGTCCCGCGGTCCCCTCACCTCGCCCCAGGGCCTGAGACCCCGGGGCGGGCGCGTGCGGTGGCAGGAGGCCCGCCGGGGCGCCGCAGGAGCTGCGGGGAGGTTTGAGTGGAGGAGAAAGTCCGGAGCAGGCCGTCTGGAGACGTCAGATGTTTAAAACATGAAAGGAGACGGGACTCCGGGCGGCGGAGGGCTTCGGCTTCGTGATCTTGCCGTGCCCGCGTCTCTCGGGGCTGGCGGTCCAGCCGCGCGCGGGTTCAAAGGCAGCCGGCCGGGAGGCGGGCAGAATGCTGAGGGCGATGGCCGCGGGGCCCTCCCGTCCCGCAGCGGAGGGGGCGCCAGAACCCATGGGAGCCGCGCGCAGGCCCCTGGCTGTCCCTATGGGCGGGGGGGGGCCCGGCTGGCCGACTCCTCCGCACCCCGCCCGCGTCCACAGGGGCTGCCCGCAGCCCGCGGGTCGTAGCCGCCGTCCCAGGCTGTGCACCTGACTTCACGCCTCACTGCACCAGGTGGCAAGTCCCTGGTGGGCCCGTCTTGGCCACCTAGTTCCAGGCCAGGTGGTGGGACCTGTGGGTGACCCGGCCCGGTCACAACCCAGGTGCAACCTCACGGGCCCCCAGGCACCGCCGACCGTGCGTCCCCTCCAGCCCTGGCCTTGCCTCCTGCGTCCGCCCGGGATAGGAAGGACGGCGTGGGCTGGCAGCACAGTGCCCTGGGGACAACGCGAGCCTCCCAGGAGCGGTCACGTCCTGGGGCCTGTGCGGGGGTTGGCTCAGGGTGACCCCCCTCCCCCCCTCACAGCCGTCTCCTCCTCCCTGGGTCCAACGCCTGGGCCAGCAACGTGTCGCCCTCCAGCCTGGCGACCCCAGGTGCGGGGCCCACATCCGACCCGTTTGGCAGGTGTCAGCAAAGTCACATCGGAGCCTTTTGGGGACCCGGCAGTAGGAAGGAGGGCCCCAATGTCCGGCGGGGCAGCAGTGCAGACAGGGCCTTGGGAACAGCGTGGCAAAGCCGCCGAGGCGTCCTGTGGCCTCATGGAGGGACATTGGAGCTGGCCACGACCTCGACCTGTGGAGCGCTCAGGCCTTCGTCCCGTCCCCTCTTTCGTGAGTGGCCTGTGTGGCCCTCCGACCCGGCTTTGTTGTGAAGGACGAAGCCAGATGAGGGACCTTCCACCCTGACCGGACGCACCAGAGTCATGGCGGCCACTCCGTGGGGGAACCGAGGCCTCAGGCCTCCCTGGGAGTGACGGGGAGGTGGCCTCAGCCAAAGGCTTCCATCCTGCTGAGCTCAGGCCCTGGCACCTGCCAGTGTCACCACGTCCCCGGACCCAATGTAGAGCCACCTCCCAGGGCCCGGCGGGCTGCGTGTCGCCAGAGCTGTCCCCGCCCCGCGCGTCGGCAGTGACAGCGGTTCGCTCCCCTCAGCCAGGAGCGGTGAGGGCACCCGCTGCCCGTGCCGCCGCCTCTCGGCCCCCTGCACCCACGGGCACTCAGCCCTTTGGAGTGAGTCTGCACGGCCCCGTAGCCACGTGGAGCCCCGGGGCCACCGGTCCCCGCTCCCGATGGCCCTGATGGACGCCTCGCCTGCCCCAGAGCAGCCCGCGGAGGCTCACCCGGCCCGTGTCACAGGCAGCTGGGGCCAGATGGGCCACCGCACCCAGCGGCAGTCAGAGCCCTGTGTGTGCACCGGCCCGCGGGTGTCCTGTGGCCCCGCACCCAAGGGTCCTGTGGACCGCAGGAGACGGAGGACCCCGCTGCATGCCCGGGATGAAAGCCAGCGCGGGACCCGGTGCGCGGCGACTGCCTGTCCCTCGGACATCCGTGGGGCTCAGCTGCGTCCCCACGGGAGCGCTGGTCGGTGTTCGGACGGCAGAGTCCCCGCACGTCGGAGCCGGCTCCCCCGGGCGGCGCTGCAGCTCGAGGAGCGGAGCCGGGTCGGCCGCCAGCGGGTTCCGGACGTCCTGCGGCCCTAGCGGGGAGTCACAGCCTGTTCCGAACCGTCATCCTCGCAGATCCGAGAAGAAAACCGGCTCGTCCCCGTCACGGAGCCCGTTCGTGTCTGTTCGGCTCAGGCGGCTGCAGCAGGCGCGCACGTGTCCTCAGGTGCTCCTGCTCCGCTCTCGCCAACAGATGACAATCACGTCTTATGGGCTTTGATTTGACGGAATGGTTCATTTCATCAGCTTTCGAGCAGCCCATTTGATTCAATTTCCCTCTGCAGTGTTTTACTGGAAATGACAAAAACGTTCTTTTACATAAAGCCCGCGCGCCTGTGAAGGAACATAAATGCGCCGCGCTGTTTACATACTAACTTAATTGTAATTTAAATGCCCTTTTCATTCCATAAATATAGCCGTGGGCTTTTCATTTCCTCCCAGCCTTCAGCTCGCCGAGCAGTTTATATGTAAACTGGAGTCCGTCGCTTCATAAAGTGAATTTCTGGAGGAAGTAATATAGTATATATCAAAATCGAGATAGGTAATGGGGAATTGATTGTGACAATACAATATTAGAAACACATCTCCATAATATTTTATTTATTACACTTTCCACCTTTGGCTGTCAGGGGAGAATATTTCATCTCGCACCGCGAACTCCGGTCTGTGGAGATTTTGACCTCAATATTCGCGCACAAATGAATATAGTGTGCAAGGTGGCACAGCCTTCCCCGTGTAAAGCCATGCATAAAAAACAATTCATTTAAAGCATCTAAATGTTCCCAAATTACTGCAGGTAATTTTTACCGTTTAATTCCTCCGAGACGCCATTCTAAATGAACCCATAATTCAATTTTCAGACTTTGCATTTCAAATTTTTATGTTGAAAGTAATTTCCTTTCTTGCTTAAGTTGTGCTCGGAACCAGATTCATAAAATGTGCATGATGTATGTCTGCGGAGGCAGCGGCTGTTCGGCGCGTAATAACAAATATGCAAGGAAGAGATTAAATGGTTTTTCCCTTCAGTAGTTCAGCCCGACGTAGGTTTCCAAAGGAAACGATGATCCTGCCTTGGCCGCCGAGTTGCGTTTCTCCCCCTCTTCCTCCTCTCCCTCCTGGCGCAGCTCCAGAGGGCGCCGTTCCCCCCGTGTCTGGGTCTGAGACCGTTGCCCAGGACCGGAAGGAAGCGACGTCGTGTGCGGCCGGGCTCTCGGGTTCAGTTCGCTTGCAGAGGCCTCGAGGGGTGTCCCCGAAGCCGCGGCCTCCCGAGGAGCCCGACGTCTCAGACGCGTTAGGAGGAGAGCGGGCAGCGCGCCGCGGCCTTGCTCCGGCGCGTTAAAAGCCTCCGCGGTCCGGACACAGGGCGTCCTGAGCCCGACGGCAGGTGGCACCGCAGTCGTCACGCTTGCGAGCTTTCGGTCCTGGCGGCTCCCCCCTGCCTCCCGCCGTGGCCGTGGGATTTTTCAAAACCCTTGTCCGTGTCCGGCCTCAACAGAATGAGCATCCGGTTTCATTAGTGTCCAGACGCGTAAATCACGGCCCCGGCTTTGTCATTCCAGCCTTTTCAGTCACTAGAGGACGACGTGGAGCGACGGAGCCGCCTGTTATCTGTGGGGGTGTTCGCGGCCAGGTCTCCTCGGGGGCCCGGGAGCGGCGCTCTGCCCCTTCCCGGTGTCGAGTGGATGGCTGTAGCTGGGCCACTGTTTGTGATGGACGCACATCCCCTGTCGCTACGTCCCTTCCTCGGAACAAGGCGACGCAAACTTAAGATAAAGGTGGAGACAGGGCCGGAAGTTTCTAAGACCGGAGGTGGGCGTCGGGCTGGGCTGGGCTGGGCTGGGGGGCTCTGGTTTAAAGGGCCGGACGCGGGGGGAAGACACGGTGGTGATCGTCTGGGGTACGAGGGAGGAGCAGTGTTCTGGGGTCAGCGGATGTCGACAGCTGGTTCTGTTCTTTGTGGAAACTACGAAACGCAGTCGGTCCCGCCAAAGGCTCGGTTGGAACCTGTGCTGAGGGGCTGAAGCTGCGAAGCAGGGGGGACAGACGCGGGCGCGCGGCGCCCAGAGGCATGGGCCTGGAAGGAGTGGCGTGGCGGTAAGGGAAGGTTCTAGGCTCCAGTCGCATGGGGGAGGCGCGAGCGTGCGGTGACCACCGTGTCAGAGGACACGGGGGAAGTCACCCGGGAAAGGTGCGGACGTGTCGTCGTCGTCTTTAAACAGGGCGGACGGTTTGACAGGGAACTGTGCCGACGTCGTCGTGGCAACTGCAGGTGCTAAACTCCATCCCCCCCCCCCCCCCGCGTTCGCTCCTGTGCCCTTCTTCCCTCACCTGCGTCTCGCTCGTCTTCTGCCTCCGGAGTCCCTCCCCGGGGTGGGTCGGTTCTGCACACCCGAAAGGGCCTCAGCTGAGACACGATTTTGGTGTTAATAATCGTTGATTCGCGTACAGGACAAACGCGCAGGCGCTCGGCTCGTGCCAGAGCTGAGGAAGAGCCTTTGGGGCCCTCGGCGTGGTCCGCGAGGCTCACCCCCTCCCCCCGAGGGCCGGTCCCGGGGGGCTCATGCGGCCGCGATGCAGCGCGTGACCCCGGCCGTGCTCCGGGGCCTCGCGTGGACTCGCAGCTTTGAACCTTAATGCAAACCGGGTGTCGCTGCTGCTCCGGTGTCCTCTGTGGGCTCTGCCGTGCCAGCTGGATCTTCACTGGTGATTCCTTTCTCTGACTTAAAAGCTGCTCAAGTGGCACGAGCCTGTTCTCTGAAAATGCAGGCGTGAGGGCAGAAAAATGAACCCCCGCTCCAGGGCGGTCAGTCTCCCCCCGCCGGAATCAGGCCTCGCAAACGTTCCTGTTTGGCGGACCAGGTCCCCCCTGTCCTCGCAGACCCCGACGGGACAGAGGCCGGCGTCACCCCCCGTACGCGGGGCTTCGCCGTCGTGGACTTGGCTGCTCCGTCGCGCGGACCGCCGCTGGCGCGCGGCCGCCCTGCTCTCCAGCTCCACGAGCGTCCGCGTGTGTCTGCATCTCTGAGCCTGTTTCTGCGGAATGAGCGCCTCGCGGCTTCGCCGGGTCGAGGCCTGGGGCCGTTGAAGTTTTGACGGACGCAGCCCAGACGCCCCGAGCGACGGGCCGCGCCCGCTCGTGGCCGTGAGCAGTGACAGCGTGGCCGTGCCTGTCTCTCCACACCCAGGACGTTTTTACGCGGCTTTTCACTTTCCAGAGCGTTGACGTTTCCTGGACAGCCGTCGGGGTCATGCGTGTTTTCCTGTTTCCCAGGCCAGCTGTGTTTGTCCTTCTGTGGTGCGTCTGCGCGCGCTTCACGTTCCCCCATTGTTCGTCTCTTTATTCTTAACTTGAGCCGCGTCCTGAAGCGCGGCTGTTGCTCGTTTGTCTGATACGCGTTCGATGTTCTGTTCGAGTCTCCAAAGGTGCCTTCGCACGCCGCAGCCTTAAATTTTCAAGGACTCCCACCTGGCAGCCCTTTGGCTGGCGCGTCTGAGTTCTGGGTCTGGGCTTTGGAATGTCGCCGCCGCTGCGGGGTGGCAGGCACGGCGGGCTTCTGCCTCTGCCGCTCGTGGCTCTGCGCGAGTGCGTCTCGTCTGTCCGCGAATGACCTCTGCGTGGTCGGGGATCCGGATCCTCGGCGTCTGCACACCACCCCTCCGCGGCGTCCGTCCGCCACCGTCCTGGCCGACACGTCCGCGTGGTTTCACGTCACCTCACCACGCGGGGCTCCCCGGGACTCCACTCAGCTCCGCCGCTGCCCCCGTTCAGCCCTGGCCCCCTCCTGACAGGTGCAGCTCCTGAGCGCTTGCCGCGTGGCGGGATGCGTCTTCCCTCCGGGTGACCTTTAAACGTGGACGTGGTGGTGGGGACAGAGGAGGACGGAGAACATACTGATGGTCTGGCAGGACCGGGCCGCGTAGCCAGAGGGGAGAAAGGCGAGGGAGGTGATGGCGGGTGTGGAGTCAGCAGGTGGACGGCAAGCGGAGCAGAAGGGAAAGGCCCGGCGAGGAAAACGCGCTCAGACAGGGCGGCCACCAGGCCCGCTGGCCGGGGCCCGAAGGGCTCTCAAGACACAGGGCTCCGGTTTTGAAGTTCAGGCGGCCCAGGGAAACCGGGACCCGTGGGTCACCTCGTTCTCAGCGCCGTGACGGGCGCAAAGGTCAGCGCCAGAACGAACACGGGGCTTTCTCGTAAAGAAGGCCGAACAAGTGGAGAAGCGGTCAAACGGGCGCCGCGGTGACGACAAAAACGCGCGCTCAGAGTGGGGGCGAGCGGGCGGCAACGCAGGAGACAGGCCGGCCCGCGTAGAGAGCACGTCTTTCCCCGACGTGCACGCGGCATTTACCAAAACACACCCGCGTCAGCTGACAGAAAACATAGGTTTCCGTCGCATTCTGTAAACGAGCTCCGATCTCGCTGCCGTGAGACTGGAGGTGGTTGACACGGCGAGGGCTTAAAAGCCACCGTTCAAGCTGGTGACAGCACTGACCGCGGCCGACGTTGCGGGGTTTCCGCGGAACCGCAGTCGCATGGCAGACGTGTCTGACGCAGCGAGGGGGACCGCAGCTGCAGTCGCCAAAACCAACAAACGGGAAAGGACAAAAACGGATTCCAAACTGAGAAAACAGAGATGACAGAGCAAAGCCCCCCCCCCCCAAAGAAACAGCGCAAGAAAGGAGACAACAAACATAGAAGCAGAAAAGTGAAGTTTAGGGGGGGAAACAGATTAAAGCAAAGTCCAGGTTCCTTGGGAAAAAGTAGATAAAATCGTTCGCTACTTTACTGAAGAAAATAATGGACAGAACACAGAAAAAACGGAATGGAGACGGCACCAGGGAAACTCCGGTACAGGAGAAATCTCAGAAAGCGCAGGCCAATTTTGCAAACGCATTTGAAAACCTATTTGAAATGCATAATTAGAAAAAAGTCAGTTTTCCCAAAATTAACCTCAGAAGAGAGATAAAGCTTAAATAAACCAGTTTGCACGGGAGAAACAGAAAACGCCCGTCAGGGAGTTCTCTCACAGAACGGTGCCAGGCCCGGCCGAGTCCCCAGGGACTTCCGGTCACGCCGGCGCCACGTAGGTCGCTGCAGAGCGTGAGGGGCGTCAGGAAGCCCACGCGCTTCCACGGGGCACGTCTGTCGCTGAAGCCTGAGCAGACGGAGGAAGCCCGCGCAGCGTCGCGCGGGAACGTCGGCGAGGTTGACGCAGAGACCCTAAACAGTGAAGCAGGCCAGCAGAGACGCGCGACGGCCCCGTCGTAGCGGGACACGACCGGGCCCGGGGGGTGTACACCCGCGAAAGCAAGGCTGGCCCGACGCTAGGAAATCTGGAAACTGCGTCGCGGACGAAGGTCGTAACCATGGGGGGGGCGGGGAGGAAGAGCCCGGGCAGGTGACCTCGCACGCTACGCTGCCGGCACCGCGCTCCGTGGCGGGGCAGCGGCAGGTGCCGGGGAGTTGGCCTTCCCGGGGGGCGTGAAGTCGCTCTGCGTAGCCGTGGGCGCGCCGGCGTGGAGGCCGAGTGGGGGCGCTCGTCGGGGGCAGGGGCGATTGCCCTCGACAGACGGTGCCAGTTCCTAGCGAGGCTGAGTCCGCGTGTGTCCCGCCAGCGGTCTCCGGGGCTGCCCCTGCGCCACGCGCGTGCCCGCATTTGGTGTTAGGGCCTTTGGGATTTTGGTCTCCCCCGTGCCGCGTCCCCTTATCCCCGTGGCGCTGGCTGGTGGTCCTGCGATGACGACCACGATCACGTGCCCCCGGGGGTAGTGGCCGGCCGTGTGCGCTCCTTTGACGTGGCTGAAGGACGCGTTCGTCTTCCTGCGGGTTGCGGCCCTTTCCTCCTAACTTACGGGGGCATCCTTCACGCGTGCCTCCTCGCCGGCCCGCGTGGCATTCCACGCTTGGTGCCGCTTCGTTCTTCAGTGGCGTCTTGCCGACAGTTCTTCACTTCAGTCACGTTTTATCGTCTTCTCACCGCTGACCGGCGGGTTTTGTGTCGTAGCCAAGGGGCCTTTCCTCGCGCCACACAGGACGGTGTCCGCTCGTGTTGCCTTCCAGAGCAGACGTCGGCCAGCGGCTCTGGAAAGGGCCAGGGGAGGAACGCCTGGTCTCTGCGGACCGCTCGTGGGCTCCGTCACAGTCTTGCTCTGCGGCCGTGGTCTGCTCGCTCCCCTTCTCGAAGCCGCTTCCTGCCCTCGTCCGGAGCCCCGGCGCCCCGCCGTCCGCGCACCCGCCGTCCGCGGTTCCGTGCTGTTTCGCGACGAAGGCTGCGGCCGCGTCTAAATGAGCGTCCGTCCGTTCCGAAGCCCGCGTCCGGCGGCTGTCGGGTGGCCCCGTCCCTGCACTCTCTGCTCCGTGTCGCTGGTCCCTTGGGCCGCTCTCCGGCCCCCCACGCTGTCCTGTGCCCGCAGCCTCGGCCGGTCGTCACGCCTCTGCGTCGGCCCTTCCACGGCCTCGGTGGCCGGGACCTCCTGGGAGGTCCACGGGGTGCGCATTCTGGTCGGTTTGGCACATCCCAAAGAACTGTCTGTAGACCTGCCCCTTTCGTTCTCAGTTGACCCTGGGTTGACTCCGTCGATGGCTGGACGCGAACGGACACCTTCCCAGCGTTCGGGCGTCACGGCTGCGGACACGCCGTGCTCCTGCGTGCGCTGAGACTCCCCCTCAGGGACGACCCGCAGCTGTTCCTGTCCCGGCGCTCGTCCACGTTTCTGGATCGGCTGCCAGCGGCGTGGGTGGACACGTGCGGTCCACTGTGAGGGCCGTGTCTCTTACCAGCCGCGTCCTCGGATGCTGGTCGGAACGTAACCCAGAGTTCGGGGGTTTTCAGTAAGGAAGTTTAACTCTGCGAGGCGTTTCAGGTTTCCTGTTTTTCTTCAGGTTGCCTGTAGCAGAGCGTTTCCTTTGAGTAACTGTCGTGCCAGCTGGAGCTGGTGCACAGAGCTGTCCGTGTCTCGTCTCCAGTTCGGGGAGAAAACAGTCTCTTCTCCTCCCGACCAGCGAAGCTGGGCGCTTGTCGACTTTGCTCATCTTATCCGAGATGCTGCTCGCGGCTTCGTTTTTTCCCTCTGTTTTCTGTCTCGTGGATTTCTCCTGTGACGTCAGTCGTCAGGCGCACACTTCGTCGGCGTGTTCTCCCTCGGAAGGCGTCTGGAAAGTTCCGTCAGGCCCTCTTGGCGCTGCGCTTCTGGAACGCGGTCGCACTGCCAGTTAATCGCTTCCGATTAAAGATGAAGTGGAGGCTCCTCAACGGTGCACGTGAGAGGATTCTGAAATATGGAAATCTCCTTTGCACTTGCCTTGGGATCCCACAGAAGCTGCCGGAACAGTAATTTACGCTCAGAAAAATGTGCCCACTGCAAATTTGGGCGGAAATTGAGATCTCGAGAAGCGGACAGCACCGCCTGACACGCCTCACGAGTCACACGTTCCTTGTCATCGAGGTCGCTTCGCTGCGGCGCAGGCTCGTGGTGCCGTTCGGCCTTGGAACCGGGTTGGGTTCACCGAGGAACGTTACCGAGCCCTCGGGGAGCTGCTGCCGGAGGTGTGCCGTGTCGGAGAACGGCGGGTGCAGGCAGCTCCGGCCAGGGAAGCGTTCGGCCCCAGCTCGCGGCGACGGCTGCAGCGAGCCGGCGCCGCGGCCTCCGGATCTCTCACAGAACGTCGGCGTGAGCTGCGGCGGGGAATTGGACAGAACCCACGGGCGCGTGTGCTGAGGCGTGGAACGAAGGGTGGAGGTTTTCCAGGAACGTGCCGGACGCGTGCTTTCTGCGAAGCTCCTGCCGGGGGCCGCGCGCTCACCAGCGTGGACGTGGTCTCGCCGCGGTCGAGGTCGCCTCGATCTCGCTTTCGCCAGGAGAAACGGCAAAGAGAAGAGAAAACGTAAGCCCTGACCGAGAAGAAGGAGGCGTGAGAGAGAGCGGGAACGGGTGGAGCTGGAAACAGAAAGCAGGAAGGAAGCCGAAGGAGCCAAAGCTCCCTTCCTCCGGGGGAGAAGCGCCCGCGGCCGCCGGGGTCCAGGGGGGCAGGCTGGCGTGTGGCTGTGCCGTCGCCGCGAGGGTCCCCACGTGCCCTCCGCAGCGCCTCGTCCTTGTCGTGGGCGGCCCGGGGTCCTCAGGATCGGCGCTCAGGTGTGTCCCCTTCGAAGTTCCCTTCTGAGCTTGCGCTCTGCGTGCACGTACTCACCCGTGTGCACGCACACACGTGCCCGCACACACGCACGCGGGGACTTCGTACTGGGGCCAGGAAGGGGCTACACGTGCACGCACACACGCACGCACACGCACGCACGCATACATACACACACGTGTGGGGACTTGCACACCGCGGCTAGGAAGGGGCGTGCCCAGGCCGCACAGCTGGTTCCGGCACACACGGCGGGTCGCCGAGCGTCCCGACCAGGCCGTGGGCGGACGGAAGGACAGACACGTCACCTGAGAGGACTCGCGTCTGGCCACAGGCAAGCACGTGACAGGGCACGCTCTGGCCCCAGGGAGAGGCACAGCACGGCACCTGGGCGGTGGCCGTTGCTCGTGCGCAGCTTCCGTGTGGCCCGGCACGCACGCTCCCCGTCCCGTGGCCCAGAGCAGGGGAGACAGGCGACCGCACAGGACTGCACGGGAGGCTCTCGGCGCCCGCGTTCACGGTGGCCCCGAATCAGGACCGGCAGGTTGTCCCAAAGGCGAATGAGAACCAGTGGCTCCCTCCACGCAGCGGGCACGCCCCAGGAGAGGCGGGAGGTGTCGGCGCAGCGTCCTGCCCGGTGACCCAGGGACCCCCTGGCCCGGCCGTGGGCCTCCGGTCACTCTCCAAGAGACAGAGACAGACCGGACGACGGCGAGCACGTCCGGTTGTCAGGGCCGCGAGGGAGTGTGTGCGGGGACACCACTCGTCCTGCGTGGGGTCGTGCGTGTGTCCGTCCGAGTAACGAAACCGCCCGTAAAGTCAGCGCACGGAGCGTTTAAGATGGAGGGAAACAGTGTCTGGAAAACAGCTTCGGTAAAACGTGGGGACGTCCCAGCAAGACCCAGCACTGCACGAGTGTCGCCTTCCGGGTCCCGAGGACGTCGTGCGCTCTCTTCAAGGGCCTGGGGCGCGCCCAGTGGCAGACGCGGGAGCTCTCCCTGCTGTGTCCGCCGTTTCTCGTGAACCTCGAATTAAAGGAAGCGTTTTCCGAACCTTTTCCGGTCGACAGCGGTTTTAAAGTAAAAGAGCAAGCGGTTCAGACGGGGGGGGGGGCAGCGCTGCCGCCGCGCCCCCGAAACCCGGTTTTCACGTCCCGGTGGCGTGGGCTGCGGAGCCGATGCCAGAGTGACAGCAGGGCCCGGCTAGAAGACGGTTTTCCTCCCGGTCTGAGGCGGCAGGGAGGCGCTTAGGCCGGGGGACAGCCTGCCGAGGTCGGTGCTGCCCGCTGCTGCTCTCCGGTCGGCCTCGCGACCTCGCGCACGGGCCCAGGTGGCACGCGGAGCACGTCCGGGTGGGCGCTGGTGTCCACGCTCACGCCGGTGCACGGCCGTGCGCGGGTGGGGTACGGGCGGCTCCCTCCCTCCCTCCCTCCCTCCCTGAGCCCGTTGCCGGTGGGGACGCGTTTCTGCTGACGACGTGTCCCCTCGGCGCGTGTCGCCCTGGCTCACGAGAGGGTCCCCGGCTCCCGCCGACACCGTGCCCTGTCATGGCGACTCAGGCAGGACGACGGCGGCGAGGGATGCCTGCCGCCGCGGAAGCTCCCCCGGACCCCTGGAACGGTCGCAGCCGCTGCTGTGATCGCCGCGGGGCAGGAAGGCCCCCGGGAGGGTTCGCATCTGATCAGTCATCTGTGGCTCGTCGCTGCTGGCCGTCTGCAGAGCGCGCCGGGGGCAGCCTCGCGCTCCCGCCCCGCCGCTGTCGCCCTTCCGCCGTGTGTGGTTGGAACGGCGCCTCCCGCCCGCACGGCCACCGAGGGCCCTGGCTGGCCGGCGGGGCCCGCGGCCGGCCCCTCCGCGTGCGGGGAGGCGTGCGTGTTTTCCGTCTCGTTACCCCGGTCTACGTGCCGTTAGCGTCTGCCTTTTAAAAGGCCCTCGGTGGCGGCGGCGGCCCTCCGAGCCACTTCACCCGCGTGGCAGGGCGGCGCGGACCCGCAGACGCCCCTTGACCGCGTCGCTGGTCGTGTCTGTGGGGCGGGGGCGAGGCGCGGGCGTAAGCCGCGGCCAGAAGGCGGCCGATGGGGAGGCCGGAGCCGCCGCTGGCTCCGCCCGTGCTGGGAGGAGGTGCGGACACAGCCGTCCGGCGCTCGGGGGCTCGGGCCGGGGGCTCGTGGGAGCCCGTACGGGGTGGACCGGCCTCCTTTGTCTGCAGATCTGAGTCTGCACCTAGCCTGGGTGCCCCTCCTCCGCGGGCGTCCGTGTGTTTCCAAGTCTCGTTTGCTTTTTACAAAACGTGGTTAAATCTGTAGGCACAGGGGGCGGTGCGCGCGGAGACCGCTCCCGCTGATCACGTGTGATGCGGGAGGGGCAGACGGGCACCGGTCTGGAGCCGTGAGCCCGGGGAGGGCCCGCGTCTCGGCGCCAGGCTGGGCTCCCTTCACCTGCCGGGACAGGTGCGTGCCGCACGTCCGTCCGTGTGGGGTCAGCCCCGCCGGCCGGAGGCAGTGCTGTCCTCAGGCGCCGGCCCTCAGGCCTCTCGCCTGGACGTGTCACCGCACGGGCTCCGTCCACGGCGGCAGTCCCTCAGGAAGCCCCCCTGGCTCCTGGGTTGCGGGGTGCGGGGCCCTGCCGCGGGATTCGAGTCTGGGGTGTGAGCGCGTGTCCGGTGGCCCCCCGGAGCCGCTCAGGAGGTGGCCGACGGAAACGCGTCGCCGTGCCGTCCCGGAGGCCTGAGCGTCGTCACGTGAGGGATCCTGGCCCTTCCCGGGGGCGGGTCGCCCGGCAGCCCGGGGCCGGAGGCGCGGCCGTGGGGGCTGCGGCTGTGCTCTGCCCGCGCAGCCTGCTGCTCGCCAGCAGTGGTATCTGGGCAGAGGCTCATTTCGACGACGTCCTGTTGCGTGCCGTGGTGCACGTTGCTCTGCCGCTCTAGGTCCTCGCCAGGCAGCACCTCGGCGTTCCGAAACGCAGTCACGCCAGCTGTGCGTCTGACGGTTGCTTAAGGTCCTTTTGGCCACCGACACGTGGTCGACGTGCTTGTCCGGGATCGAATGCGGTGTTTTCCGCCGCACTCCCCCCCCCCCGGGCGGACGCGTCCCGGCGGCGACGCAGACAGGCCGAGCGCAGGCTCCTGCGGCCGTGGGCGGAACCACAGCGCCGCCACACCGTGGGCCGGGCTTCCCTCTCAAAGTCGGCTGATCCCAGGGAGTATCTGTTATTGATCTGGGACCGTACGAACCAGCTACGAGTCAGGTCATTCGGTGGCGGGATTGTCTACTGATGAGCCAGGACGCGAGTTAATGGGGTCGGTCCTCACGTAACACGTGCTTTCAGGGAAAAAAGAAGAGGCCGCGTCTTCTGGAAACCGCTCCGATGCTGGCTCCTGAATGCGGACGTGTCCCTCGCTGGGGTGGAGGGTGGCGTTGATCTGAACGGGATCCCGGCAGAGCCGTCGCCGGCCTGTGCGGACACGGGGCTCGTTCGCGTCTTCAGCGGCGGCCGCGTCGTGGCCCTGTTGGTACCAGGTGGGGTTTCCCACTGCGGCCTCGGACGAAGGGCGACCAGGCCTGCTGGCCCCGGGCAGGGGTGGCCTGGCCCCATGAGGGGCTGAGCGGGCAGGCCGGCTCCCCTCGCTCGGACACAGGCCGCCGCCCCGTCACGTGCTTGGCACCCGGCATCCTCCGCCCTGTGCGCGTGTAGCCGGGGCACGGCGGCGTGTCCCCACTCCCCTCCCCGCAGTGGGCCTGCCGCTCGCGGTCGCACAGCGTCGGCGGGAGGCCCGGCCTGCCGGAGGCTCTGCTCGTGGCTCCGCGTGCCTCGGCCACTGGTCGACGTCTGCTCCCCCCAGGGACCTCGTTTCGCGGTTGGCGGCCTCACGTCGGGACCAGCCCCCCACGGCCAGGGCGGGCGGCCCGCCGGGGTGTGTGTGTGCGTCTGACACACTCGTGGCCTGCGTCTGGGCGTCCGCCCAGGAGCAGAACCGGGAGCGACGCCGGTCCCCCCGGCTGAGCAAACTTCGTGCTCGCCAGCTGCCTCCGAACCCGGCCGGGCGGAGAGACGGAGCCGTCGCTGTTTAGGGCCCGTGTGGTCCCTCCCCCGGGATGGTTTTCAGCCGGTCGTTCGTGGGAGAACAAAATCGGGACACGGGCGCTTCCGGCGCCAAGGCCGGGACGTCCGCGGGGAGAAGTGTCCCGTCGTGCCCGGGACCTAACCAGAGACCCGTTCGGGACCGAGGGAACGAGTCTGAGGGTTCCTCTTTCTGCAGGCCCCGTCTGTCAGCGAGCGGGCTGAGGTCCGGGCCGAGTCCTAAAGGGCCCGCCACGCGGCCGGGTGATCGGGACCGCTTGCTCCTCGGGGGTGGGCCGTGGCCCCGTTCCCACACGGTTTCGTCGCTGACACGTCAGCGTTTCACTCGTAAGAAGCCAGAGTGAGCCGGGGCAGCGGCGTGCACCGCACACGCGTGGGAGCCGCTCGGAGCCGCCTTGTCCGGCGCGGCACGGCGCAGAGCCGCCGCGGACGCGGGGCTGCGGGGCCGTCCTCTGCCACGTGCGCCGCGCTGATAACCGCGCTTCCAGGAGGTGTCACGTCGAGTCGGAGATGTTCATCGCGGCTGTCTTCGGGGGCCCGGCGGAGACGGGCTGCCCGCCTTTAATAAATTGTAGTCTCGAGGAGTCATTTTGGTAAATAATTAGTTTCGGCGAAAGAGGAAGTTAGCATCTCGTGTGCATCTGATGCTGCAAATGTACACACGGCGAACGGCCTATTAATCAACAGCCGGGCCCCGCGCGCGGGGCCTCATACATAATGAATTGTGCTTAAGCCTCATGGGCTTCTTGATAGAAAAATAAAAGAAAACACGAGTGCGGTAAGCTTTTGAATAAAATCTAACTAGACCGCGCTGCATCCTGTAATTGTTTTGGAGTCATCGGGGACTTGGTAATTCATCCGTAGTTTTGGGGTGTTTTCATCTTCATCTGTCAAGTGGTGGAGGTTTTAATGATATGCTAAAGTGTTGATAGCACGGTTTTCCTTTCGACAGCGCGAGCGTTTAGGGGGGAAAATGAGCAGGGTGTTCTGGGGCGTTCCGGGCGGCTGTGCTGTGCGAATTGGCTTTTAGAAATGTCGTTCTGGTGAGTTTCTGAGAGTCGAGTGTTTTGAGACCACGGCCAGCTCTTACGGCGCACGCCTCACGCGGGGAGGGGCTGAGAGTTCCCTGAGGTTCTCTGCGTTTCTCGGGGGCGTTTGAAGCCGCTGCGGTCACGTCCCCCGTGGTTCTTCGGGGCTCTGGCATGACTTCGAGCCCCACCCGGATCTGGCGGGCGTGGGGTGTCGGTTGGAGCCCGGGGCCCGATGTAGGCAACGTACCTGCCACCACCCGGGCAGTGAGTACATGGGGCGAGCTCAGGTCTGGCCTGCCCCCCTCCTGTCGCTGGCCGTGGACGCGGACCGTCGTGGCCTCTGGCGGGGCGGTAAGCGCGACTGCGTTCTGAGGTGTGGGTGCGGGAGGGCGGGCGTCCCGGCGAGGAGCGGGGCTTGGCTCACGCTCGCGATGCACACGCCACAGGAGCTCAGCGCTTGCCGAGCTGGCCACCCCCTCCGCCCGCCTCCCTGTGCTGGCCGAGACCGCTGCAGCAGCGCTGTGGTCAGGTTCCCTTGTCCTGCTCCGTGTCCTGACGCGACTCCAGGACGTTCGGACACGGGCACAGACTCTCCCGCACCTTCGTGGTGACGTGGCCCAGACGGCCGCCAAGCAGGGCCACCGCCGTCGCGCGCGTTGTTCGTGCCCGAGACGACACGCCACAGTGCTAGTTGGCGAGGGCGGGGCTCCGTGGGCGCGCCAGCGACTCCGGGAGACGCCTTCCCCGGCCCCACCTGCCCCGTCCGACGGCAGACCCTGAGCTGGTACCGGGGCCAGGCTCGAGCGAGAGGGTGTGATCAAACGCGGGACGAGCCCGCGGGAGGCCCGTCGCGTTGGGCGAGGTCGTGTTTGCCGGTGTCTTCAGCACGAGCGTCCGTGCGACGTGGGTGGCGTTCCCTCGAACACCGCCGCTTCAGACTGGCTGAGAGGCCGCGCCGCCCCGAGCCCCTCCACGCCATGACCTGGGAGCCAGGGAGGGCGAGACTCGCTCCGCGGCCTCAGCCGGGGGCACGTGCCCCGCGGCCTGGCCCCAGGCTCTCCCTCCACCAGACGTTGGACCCGGGCGTCCAGGCGTTTCCACGCAGACGCCCACCCAGCCTCGCCGAAGGACACGTCCCGGCCGCCTCCCCATCGTCCTCTGGGTGAACTCGGGAGAGTGCGCGTCTTCAGAACTTGTTGGGTGACCCTTGAACCTCCAGCGACACTAATCAGGACCCCCAAAACGTGAGACTCGTTTCATCCTGTGGGGTCGGGGGGAGCCATCGGGGCGCACAGCGCTCCCCACGCGGCCACCCCGGGGCGACCGGCGGTGCAGATCGGTGTGAGCAGCCTAGACCCTGGGCCGGTGCGGTCTACGTCAGCCGAGACGTGTCGGCGTCTTTGGGGAGCAGAACTCAGAACGCGGCGCTGGCGGGTCTGCAGTGCTGACGGGGCCGGAGGCACCCCGAAACCCAAGCCCCCGAGTCCCCCGCCATCCTGGTCGAGCTTCGCGGTGCGGAGCCCACGCGGGACGTGGGTCGGGACCGGAGGACGTGGAGCCCGTGCCGCCTCGCTCGCCTCCCGCACTGCCAGGCACACGCCACCACGGGGGCCGTTTCAGACCCGGCGCGCCCCGCCCGCTCCCGCGTCCTGGTTAGGGCTGAGGGACAGGGTTCTGTCCAGACGCATCCGAGCTCGGCCCTGGGGTCGTCCCTTCCCCACGCCCAGGAAGGGAGAGGGCCCAGGTCCAGCTCCAGCTCCTGGAGAGCCTCACGCGGGGTCTCCGCCACGCTGACGTTCTGGAAGCTTCTCCACCAGGGAGTGCGCTGGTCCTGCTCCTCACGGAGCCCCTGGCTGCCCGCAGCCGTGCGGTCCTTGAAGAAACCCTTACTGGGGCTGTGGAAGGGAAGCGGCAGCCTCCGCGCGGCTGGACGCTCTGAAGGGCGGGGATCGGGAGACGGAGAGCAAGCCGGGGGAGGCCCCCCAAACGGGGCGCAAAGCGGGGAGGCCGGACGCGCGCATCTGCGGCCGGAGGTCGGCGGGCGGGCGGGCGAGGGAGGCGGTCGGGGGGCGTTTCTGGAAAGTGCGTCCGGTGGTGGTAGCTGGTGTCTGCGGTGACGGCAGGTGCGGACGTCCGTCTGTCCCGCACCCGCCCTGCAGAGGGGCCCATGCCGCCCGGCCGCGTCGGCGCCTGTCAGCCTGCCCCGCCAGCTTCGCGCTGCGACCGCGACCGCGGGGCCCAGGTGCGGAGCGGGGGGCTGGGCCGCCCCTTCCTGGGGATCGCCCCGCCCCTCGTCTGCAAAGCTGCTGGGGCTGAAGGCGGGCGCGTGGGCCTCCCCCTCGGCCTCCGGCGGCTGCCGTGACGCCCGTGGCACAGCGGAGACGCGCCCACTCGCGCGGCGGCCGCACACCGGCCCCCCTCGCGTGGCAGTGTGTCCTGCGTGCCCGCCTGACTGAGCTCCTGTCCTCTCCTTTGCAGCCCCACAGCGGCCCCCGCCTCTCGCGAGCTGCTCAACGACCCGAGGGAGGTGACCGAGCCCCTGGCGCAGTGCGCGGCCTGGCTGGGCGCCTACTTCCACGAGCCCGCGGCGCTGTCGACGCTCCCCGTGCCTGCCCTCCACCACCCCATCTTCCAGCAAGGTCAGTAGCTCGGTGCCTCGCAGCGTCCCCCAGGGGGCCCGGCCCGTAGCCGGCACCGGCGTCACCGCTCCCTCCACCCACTGCACCGGCCCCGAGTGTCACACCCTCCGCAGAGACACGGGGCCAGGGGCCGCGCGCTGCCCCGTCCGCCTGGCCGCGTCACTCTGGCCCGCCGTCACGTCCTTCCTGGCAAAGGCAGCGACCGTGACGCGTGCGCGTCAGTGCCGGACCCTCGCGGGCCGAGAGGTTCAAGTGGGGACGTAGCCGAACGGCAGGAAAGTGTTCGAACAGCTCGTTGTGAGCCTAAACCACCTGCTGGTCAGCAGCACAGAGCGCGAGGCGCGTGCGCGAACTCGGCGCGGGACGCTCACGCGCCTCCGAGCGGGCGGCGGCAGCGTGCCGTCCCGAGGGAGTTTTCAGCTTCTCAGACTTCCGGTCAGACGGGACGTTCTCACTGGCTGCCGCACGGCGTCCACGGTGACCCGGAACGTTCCCCGACGGCTCACGTGAGCATCCGTGTGGCTCTCAGGGTAACTGGAACCGTCCAGATGCTTGCCCGAGGCCGGCTTCGTGTCACGACCTTCACGGTCATTCCGGCACGGATGAGCATTTGTGCACCGACGCGAGCGTGTGGGCGCGTGCATACGTGCACCCCAGGGAGAAAACCACCCCGGGAGCCTCGGTAGGGGACCCCGAAAGCAGTCTCGGATGCGAATGGAATCTGCCGAGGCAGGTTGACGGGGTTCTCACCATCGCTGTGACGTTTTGCTTAAAAGCACTGGGAAATGGGGCAGTTTCCAGGGGAAGCTCCCGAAAACCAGCTGACGCGGGAGCTGACGGGCAGCGGGCGGGTGCAGCCACGAACAGTTTTGCACGTGACGAACCGAGACGGCACGGCCATGACGAGCAGGCCGCCCCGTCGGCCCGTCCCCTGGGCCTGCAGAAGGCGTCTTCCGGGGGGGCCTCCAGCGCCTCTGAAGGGGGCCCCGCGATGGGGCGTGCAGGACACCACGTACCCAGCGCCTCTGTCGTCGCAGGTGGCACCCTCAGGGGGCGGGGTGGTGCCCTGCCCGGCCTGCTCCGGGGCCTCCCCCTGCATCGTGCGACCCAGACAAATGGGGGATGCGGTGGCCGTCCCCGTGCGCATGCCCGCGTGCCGGGTGGGAGCCTCGGGCCCGTGGTTTCTCTGCTGCTGCTGCCCCTGGGGTTCCTGCTCTGCCGCCGGGTGCCGGGGGGGGGGGGTGCGTCCAGCCACTGTCCTCCCCTGAGAGCCTGTCACGTGAGCGAGCGGAAATTCGCGGCTGTGACGTTTCCAGAGCAGAAACGTTACAAAAGCAGGCCAGGGAGTGTCCGTGGGGCCGGTGGGGCGGGGGCGGGTCGGCTCGTAAACTCCTGGGGTCCCGTCCTCGGCCCGTCTCCCCGGCCAGTCGGCCGTGGCCTTGGTAGGTCCGGCGACCAGGACGAGCGGGACGCGGTGCTGGGGGAGGGGGAGGGCCGGTCGGTCGCCGGCAGCCCGTCCCCAGACACGCCTGCATGCAGCGCTGGCATCCGGCTCCGCGGGGGCCGAGTCCCTCACCCGAACCCTCCTAGCGGGGTGCAGCAGAGGCCGCGGGCAGCCGGGGAGTCAGGCCACGGACCCGGGGCCTCTCTGCCTCCCCCGCCAGGCGGGGGCGGGGGCCTGTGCGGTGACGCCCGCCCGCTCACAGGCGGCCACTGCCACGGGGGCGCTGGTCGACCCCAGCCGTGCTCCCCGGGGCCAGACGGCGTCTCTGTCCACCGTGTCGTTGTCTCCTGCTGCTCCCTGCCTGGCGGCGGCGTCACTGCTCGTTTGTTCTTCGCGCTTCCCAGCCACGTCTTGGACGAGGAGCTTTTAAAGTGTTGACTCTGGTTCGCTCCGGCAGACAGCTTTTTCAGCTTCTCGTGTGTCTCAGTGCCTTGTGCTGGGGGAGTGGGGAGGATGTATCAGAACGTTCTAGAAAGCTTGTTCACACGCCGCGCCCGCAGTCTGTCAGCTCCCACCCCTCCCCAGGGCACGTTGCCGTCAGAGTTGGCGGACACGCACACGTGGGTCTGCGTGCGTGCGCACGTGCACGTGCGGCGGACGTGCTTCATCTTGGGCACCGTTGCTCTGAAGGAATTCGTTGAGATGGGCCCAGCTCTCACGAGCGATCGCGCTGTGTGCGTCAGTCACCCTGCGCCGAGTCGAACGTTCTCGACGATGCTTTTTGTCGGAGACACGACGGTGTGTTTAAGCAGCGTCTGCCGTGGGCATCAACGGCCTCGGCAAGTCCCAGGTCACGCGTGCACACGTCTGCCTGACCCGCAGCTCCGCACGGGGGAGGCCAGCGAGCTGGGGGTCACCCACCTTTGACGTGGACACGGAGCGCGGCGGCTGCACGCCAGGGCCTCACGTCGGCACGAGGCCCACGAGCCTGCAGAGCCAGGCGCCGGCACTGTGCCGGGGCACCCCAGGGCGGAATCGGAATAGCCAGACGAGTGACGCTCTGGATTCTTCTGGAGGCCGTGGGCAGTGGACGTGGCCAGTAGGGGGAAGAGGTCACTGCGGGTTCCGGATACCGGGCCACTCGTGGAACCCGCCGTCACCTTTCGCTCTCCCCGGGGTGCAGTCGTGGGAAAGTGCACTCTCTGCCCTCGCCCCTGCGGAGGGAATTCAGTCTGTGGCTACGAGCTCCTGAGGTGCTGGCGCGGCCAGGTCAGAACCACTGCCCACTGGACCCGAGAGGGTGCATGGCGTCCCTGAGCAGGGAGCCCTTGGACTCGTCCGTGATCACCAAGGCCCCCTGGGAGCCCAGTTAAGTGGACGTTTCGTCCTGCACCTGCGAGGTGGTCAGATCCTGCATCGCTGAGGCCTCCAGGAATCAGGCGGACGAGCGCCCTTGAGAAGGCCTCCTCTCGAGGCCGCTGCGGTCACTCAGCAGAAGCGAGCCCAGTTCAGAAGGGGACCCCGGGCTCGAACGTGGGGTGGAATGGGCCCTGCTTCAGGGACGCGGTGCTTGTGAGAGGCGTCGTCACGAGGGCTGCCCAGGCGGGACAACGTTCACGTCCGGGCGTAGCTGTGGCCGCCGGCACCGTCGTCAGGCAGCGCACCGGAGAAGGCCCTGTCGGAAGTCAGATCGCCCCGAGGCGGCCGCACGTGGAGGTCACCCGCACGTCCCTGCATCGGCCTTGGCCGTGCGTCCGCTCCGCCGGGCCTGGGGAGGCGGCCTCTGCCGCGCAGCCGGCGCGGACCGCACGGTCGCTCTGCTCCGTGGTTCTGCACTTGACCGCACGTAGAAAAGGGGGGACTTTCTTCCGTCGTCTGGGTTTTAAATTAAACGCTTTTCGCTTAAACGTGCTCCTGGACGTCTCATTCCTTGTGGTTACTAGGCCAAGCTGCACTGTTTCCGAAGAGAACGTTCCGGCGAGTCCTCCTGTCGTCGTCAGCGTGCGCGCTCGTTCCGCAGGCGGCGTCGGTGCGTTTCGACGTCACCCTAGCGAGACCGGCGTTCTCGCCACCGCCGGGTTTTTAGAGAAAGCGCTTTGATAGGAGCGGCAGAATTGGACTGCGGCTCATGAGCGCTCAGGTATGTAAACGCCGACGTCGCCTGGACGGCGGGAGTGCTGTGGCGTCTTTGTAGGAGCCCGGCGTGCACCGTGCTACTTCACTGTCACGCCCCGTCCCCGCGGCCTCTCACCTGTCGCCCGCACCTTCAGGGTGACACCAAACACGCTGTTCGCGGTGCGGCCCCGTTAAAGTGCGCGTCCCGCCTGCCGGACACAGGAATCGGGAACTTGCGGGAGGGGACGTGCGGCCCTCTCTGCGGCTCCTGCGACCCCGTGGGTGGGGGCACCCAGGGCAGCCAACCCCTGGAAGCCAAGCTCACTGGGCGCAGGTGACGTTGCGGCACCGACCACCTGCTTCCAGACCAGCACGCTGAAGAGCGACGGGGGGAAGGGAGCCTCGTGGCCCTGACACCACCCCCGGTTACCAAAGTCCCGGGTGTCACCGCGTTTCGGGAGCCCAGCCTGCCGGCACGAATGCGCACTTAGGGTCGGTCTTCGTCGCCATGGCAACTGCTTTGCCTTCCCGTGAGCGCTGCCGTCGAGCGCTGCGCCAGACACGCTGTGGGAAGGGCAGGCCCCGTCCCCACACCTCGTGCGCGCGCTCGCGTCGTCGGCTTTCTAAAACACACGTGCCCCCCCACCAGGGCCGGTCCCCGACAGCGGGAGGGGCTCCCCGCGTCCGAGCTAGGGGACGCGGCGGCGGGCGCACCGCTTGGCCCAGACGTACGCTTTTCCTAGGAAATTTGCATCTCTTCCTCTTGTTAGAATAAAATATGCGAGAACCGAGGCGCATGGCGCACCCCGCCTGCTCCCCCGCCAAGAAGCGGGCCCTCGCGTCCGAGAGCGGCTGCAGTCGGCGGTGTCCCTGGCAGGCCGTGGGGGCCGCCGCGCCTGGTCATGACCGGCGCGCATCGGCGCAGGCCGGCTGGGTGTGCGGGTGTCATTAGTGTGTGCGCCGCAGCCTCGAAAATAACGGCGGAGGAGCCAGGTCGGTTTAAAAGAAGATAACAGGACGGTTTAAGCTACTTAGGTTGAATGCCAATTATGCTTTAATATTCAGCCGAGCATATTTTCCCGAGAAGAAAGGCCGCGTCGACGCATGCATAACTCATCGGCGGCGTCGCCCAGCTGTGCCACTCTCCTCCGAATCACTTTGTGCATTTTAGGCGCGCGGTAATTTAGGGGAGAGCTACCTGACTGATGGCATTTTCAATGAGCAGGTACTCTGCAGAGGGTTTTTATGCGGCCGTGCCTTCCGTGCGGCAGCCGCAACACAAAAATACATCAAGACCAATTACGGCATCAACTTCCAGTGTGGTGCCCGCGCCACGGAAGTGCATGTCTTCCTGCCCCAGGCACTTCAAATTGCATCTAATTTGAAATCTTTGGGGTTTTAATTAAATTTCAGAATATATGGAATTCTTCATTAGTACCTGCTCTGAATAGCAGATCGCGCTCCTCGGTCTCTCGTTAAAGGAGCAGGCCGCGCTGAGCGGCGTGCTCGGGACCTGGTGGTTTGCGGGGCCTGGGTGCGGGAACAGGAACAGCGAAATGCAAAATAATATCAGAAAGATTATTAGTCCGGGGAGAGCCTCTTGATTTGTATTTTAATGGAATTTTACATTTCTCTTAACGATTTGCAAATTGTCCTCTGATTAGAAGATGCATTAAGCTTTTCATTTTAATGGCGAAGGCGCAGCCATTAGCAGGATCCTGTCTGTCTGTGGAGCGCTTCCCTGCAGCAGACAAATATTGAAACCGCTAACACCTTTTGATGTCCGTCCCCGTCCGACCCGGACCCACGCAGCTCACCGCGGGCTCGGGGCGCTGACGCCTGGCCGGGGGCGCCTGGACCTTCTCGGGGCCGCGCGTTCGTTTGTGTGGAAGCGGACGCCCGCACGTGCTGTCGGGGCCCGGCTCGTGCTCCCGAGCGCGTCCGCGGAGGGCGGTGGTGCCCCCAGCGCCCCGGCTGTCTGAGTCACGGGCCGCCTCTGCGTGGGCCGCTGACCGGGGCCAAGCACAGCCGGGCAGGGCGGGCAGGGGCGCTGGCCTGCGCCCTGGCCTTCGCGATAACGTCCTGGTTTCCGGCCGAGGCCTCTGGGCCCTGCAGGGCACGGGGCTCACGGGGCCGGAGCCGCGCGGCCGACACCAGCGACTCGGCTCCGTGCACCGAGTGAGGCTCCGGCACTCCAGGCTCTGACCTGTGACGGGCCTGGGGGTGCGGCTGGCCACCCCCAGGGACACCGGCCCTCCGCGTCCACGGGCAGCTGTCCACTGCAGGCCGGAGCCGCGGGCTTTCCAGGGAGGCCCGGGGCGCCCGGGAGACGGGGCCAGGGGACAGCGCGGGTGCCCTGCCTTGTGCTCTCACCTGCCCGGAGCAGGGAGATCCTCTGAGCCCACCTGTTCACGGAGGGTGGGGACCAGCTTTGGCCAGTGAGTCTGGTGGCAGGAGGGGGCCCCACTGCAGGAAGCAGCGCCGTGTGGTCCGACGGGGTTGCCCGCCACCCCCCCACACCGCAGCCCTGGTCCCTGCGGGGTTGGGGGGAAGGGACCCGAAGCCCTGGCTGGGCAACAGGCGGCGACGACCCCGCCCACCGCTCCCCTACTGCTCCGTGGGCTCCCCGTGCGGGTCCGTGCGTGGCCCTGCCCGAGCACGCGCGGTTTCCGTCTGCAGGGAGCCTCTCCCGCACCTGTGCCGCCCCGCCCCCGTCCAATAGGTGGGAACCAGACTCGGCGCACAGTGGGGGCGAGAGTCCGTCCCCCAGAATCCAGCCCCAGCTCCTTTGAATCCTTCGGCTGCCCTGCGGCAGCGGCTCCGCGTCGATGCCGAGATTAATCCCTGAAGAGCCCCTCAGTTCTCTGCAGAGAAAGGAAAGCCGCTTCCCCGCGCCTGCGCCTCCGACAGCTGTCGGCGGCGCATGCCTCCCCGCGCACCCCCGTCCTCGGGGCCCGGCCCCCTTCTGTCGGCCTGGTCTTCAGCAGTTGGCGAACATTCCCGGCCGGACTCGGGCCTGTTCCAGACCCGCCCACGAGGGCCCCGGTGGGGCCACTCGGACACCCCATCCTCCCGGGCCCGCCAGGATTCCCAGAAATGCGCCAGGTGACCCTGCCGGGCGGGACCACGGGGTGCCGCCCAGGTCGCGGAGGAGCCCTACGTTCCGACACGCAGGGGCGGCAGGTGCGTCTGCCGATGAGGCCGGCAGGGCTTCTCCACCCCTCCTGGGGGCCGGCGAGGGCTAGCAGGAGCCTTCTAGAAGTTTCCGATGGGACGCATGGGAGTCCCTGCCCTGGGCTGGCGAGGCGGTGCATGCACCCAGGGTCTCGGGTCTGAGGGCGCTGGGGTGCCGAGCGTGAACTGGGCCTGAAATTAGACGCCGGTGCCTTCTGGGCCGCTCGACTGAAGCCCCCAGAGGGAGGGCTGATCCGACATCACCTTCCGTGGCCGCCTCCGGGCGGGGTGAAGGGACCTCGTCTCGCGTGCGTGATGACCTCGGGCCCTTTTATCTTCTTCGTTTTATTTTTGTTTTCGTTCCGGCGAGGCCGCCCTCAGTTGACCTCACAGGTTTCAAGGACCTTGTCGGCTCACAATCTCACGGTTGTTATTTTTCCCGCCTGCAGCTCCCGGTCTTCCCAGGCGGTCTCCCATCCAAGGGCTAACCGGGCCCGGCCCTGCTTAGCTTCGAGATCAGCCGGGATCGGGCGTGTTCAGGGTGGCGTGGCCGCGGACAGCCTCGTGCCATTTTAAATTCGATTTTCTCCCGTTGTTTTGATACGGGGGTGGGGGGAGCATGGCCCCTGTGAGTCAAGAACCCATGAACCGAGGGTGCGGCTCCTCCCATGCGGCCCCATGGTTCGGGGGGCACAGCGTCCCGGCCCCGAGCGTGTTTTTAGGGAGAGGAGAGACAGCGGGGTCCGCAAGCAGGACCCACCCAGAGGAAGTCCGCAGGGCGGGGTGTCGAGGGGCGTGGAGCTAGGACCCTCAGACCTGATCGTGACTTCCCGTCCTCCCCGTCACCCGGGGTGGGTGACACCGGGGTGGGTGACACTGAAACACTCGCCCCGTCCCATAGCGCTCAGAAACTGTAGCACCTGATCGGGAGTCAGCCACTCGGCTTCGAGCCCAGTGATGGTCGTCTGGGCGGTGGTGGTGTCAGTGTCCCCCTGGCGGGCTCCCACCGCCATCTGCTCAGTGTCCGCGTCCGGGGAACCGACGGCGGCGCTGACCTGGACCCCACAGGGAACGGCTGGAGCCCGGCCCCGGTCACGGCCAGGGTGGCTTTCCCCTCCCACCCGCTCCAGGGGCGTCGTTCCCACGTTTGTCAGACAGGTGCCCGTCGCCTTCCTCCCTGGGATCCCCAAGCAGGTTTTGCTGTCGTCGACTCGCACGCATCGCGCAGATGTTTGTCTTCTGCCTCTTCCCTTCCCGCTCTGAGACGTCGCGTAGTTGCGGTCACGCAGCACAGCGCCTTCCCAGACGCCCCTCTCTCTCGGCGGTCCACGTCTGAGGCGCCTCCGTGTGTGTCCGCGGCCGGCTCGTCTCCCGGGCCGGACCGCCGTCCGCCGCGCAGGTGTTCCCGCGGCCTCTCCGGCGCTCGGCAGCAGGTGGACGAAGCTGCTGTGGACGCCCGCGGACGGCTCCTGTGCGGGCGTCGGTGTTCAGGTGAGCGGAGTGAGTGCCGGGAGCGCGCGGGCCTCTGTTAGCCCCGCAGGAAGTTGCCAAACGGTCTTGCGAGACGGCTGCTCCGGTCCGCGTTCACGGGCGGCCCCGCGTCCTCGCCCGGAGCGGGTGCGGTCAGCGCGGCGTGCGGCTCTGGGGCCGGCCTCCCGGCTGCTAAGCGCAGCCGCCGTTTTCATCCGCAGCCCCCCAGCGACAGGCGGGGCTGAGCGGCCTTCGCGGGCCCGTTGGCCGCGCTGCATCCTCCCGGGGCGGTGCCGTTCTGACCATTCTGACCCGCCCGCTCGCTCCCTTGCCGTCGCGTCCTCTGTTCTCTGTTTCGGGGACGCGTCCCGGAGCAGACGCGTTCCGGCCTCGGCTTTGCTTTCCAGTGTCTTCCAGGGTCTTTCGCGGAGCAGAAGTGTTTTAGTTTCACCAAGCCCCGCTTGCCGTTCCTTGTACCGTTTTCCTCTTTCCCGGATCACGCTCTCTCCAAGGTCTCTTCCCGAACCCGAGAGTTCTCTCCCGTGTTACCTTCTCCACGTCTTGTCGTCGTGCCTTCCAGACGTGTATCTGTGGTCCCTCTCGTTAGATCCATTCCAGATGCGTGACCCGTGTCTCGGTCCCTCCCTCTTGCGTGTCGCTCCCCGGCCCCAGCACCGTTCGTGGGAAAGACTGGCCTTTCCTGGAGACCGACCTTTGCTCTCACGTGCGTGGGCCTGTTTCCCTTCCGTTCCGCTGACCTAGGAGCCCGTCCCGTCACCAGCGCGCCCCGTCTGACCGCTGCCTCCCTGGGACAAAGTCCACCTCGTCTCGCTGCCCTCTATTTCATCCGGCACAGGACTCGCTCTGCCAGCACTTCGCGGAGAACCTTCGCGTCTGCGGCCCCGGCGGAGACTTCCCTGCCTCCTGGTTTCTGTCTTTTTCTGGCTTAGACGTCGGAGTGATGTGGCCTCGCGAAATGCCTCGGAAGTGTCCCCCCTTCTGCCTCACGGGAAAGATGGTGCCGAGTTGACGTGCTTCTCCTTTAAACGTTGGACATGCTTTCCTGGTCGAACTCCAGCCTCCGTGCTTCCGGATCTGGAACTGAATTCGAGTCCTCGCCTAGTTCCAGAGCCGGTCCAGCGGGCCGCTCCGCCCCGGGCGAGTCTGGGTGGCGTGTGGCGTCCAGTAAACGGGCGTCTCGTCCACGTCGCTGGCCGTCGCGCAGCTGTTTGTGGGGACCCTGTCGCCCGTTGACCGTGCGGGCAGCAGCGGCAGCCCTCACCCAGTCCTGACGTGGAGAATCTGTTCTCTGTGCTCTTTGTCGGTCTCGCCAGAGACTTGTCAGTTTTGTTGCTCTTTTCAGAGAACCCAGTTTGGGGTTTTTGCTCTTCTCGTCCTCCCGTTTTCCACTCCGTTGGTTCCTGTCATGGCCTCGTTACTCCCTCCTCCTCCTCCTCGGGCTGGGTGTGTCTTGCTCTGGTTTTTCTGGTTTCTCACGTCGGAAGCACCGGCTGTCAGAGACCCCTCTTCTTTCCCGAACGTGCACGTGCTACCGTGACGTCCCCCTGACGCGCTGTGACGCGCTGTCTCCGCAGCTTGCTTCTGTCCAGCGCGTTTTCTTTCCCTCACGCCCTCCCCACCCGGGCGTGTTCGGGGAGCTCTGTTTTCTGTCCCCGCGCGTGGAGCTTCCCCGCTGTGTTCTCGTGAGTGTTTAGTCTCGATTCCGTGGTCACAGAACACACCACGCGCGGCCTCGGCCCCGCTACGTCTGTCACAGCGTGCCTGCGGCCCCGAGGTGGCGTGCCGTGGCCCACACTCCACGTGCGTCGGGAAGAGCACGTCCGCCCCTCCGCCGAGCAGACGGTCTTCCCGTGTCCGCGGAACGTCGGCGGGGCTTTCCCTTCCCCCGTCCGCGCCGCTCGGTCGGCTCTGTCTGTCAGTGGCTGAGAGAGACGCGCTGGCGTCTCCAGGCGCCGTCGCGCCTCGGTTTGTCTGACTGTCCTTTCAGCTTCTGTCGGAGTCTGCTCCGTGCGGACGGAGCGCTCGTGCGGGGCGCGGACACGGAGGGCGCTGCGTGGTAGCCCTTCTTCCCTCGGAAAGCTGTTCTGCTGCTAGCTGCTTTGAGTGGACTTTCCCCGCGTGAGCTTTCGGGGCGCGTCTCCTTCCACTCGCGCAGCCCTCGCGCGCTCGCGTCTCTCTCAGTCCGTCCTGCCGCACGCTGCCCCTCACTGTGCGATCTGACCGTCGGCGCTGAACGAGCTTGCTGGCGCGACCGATTCAGGTCGGATCGCTCCGTCGTTGGTTCTCGTTACGCTCTTCGTTACGTGACTTCCTGTCCCCGACTTTCCCGCTGTTTGCCCTTTTTCCCTTTCCGTCCTCTCTCGGCTGTTTCAACCTTTCTTCTGGTGTTTGAGGTCCCCTGCGCGTTTCCTGCTGCTTGTCCCTTCTGTGGTTTCACCAGCCTTCGCTCTCGGCGGCACAACGCTTAGCGTGAGCAGCCTAATTGGAGTCAGTATTTCACCGCCCCGAACGTGGACCCCCCCCCGGACCCTCCCGCTCGGACCGTGACGCCGTGGTGACGTGTGTGACGTCCACACTCGCGGAAAGCCTTTCCCGACGGCGTCACGGTGTTGCCGCCATCAGAGACGCTTCAGAGATCGCGGCTGAAGAAGGGTCGGCGGCCCCCGGCGGGGCGGCCGCCTCCGCGTTTGTCACCCGCCGTCCGGGCGTCCCTCCCGTGTCCTCCGTTCCCGCTGCCGGACCTCCTTTGGCTCGCGCCTCCTGGGACGCATTGTCTGTGTGTGTCTGGATTCCATCTGCGGGTGTCACGACTTCACTTCTGAAGGGCCTGCTCGGGCTTCTGAGTGGACACTCCTTTCCTCCCGCGCTTTGAAGTGGCCGTTTCACACTCAGCGGTCTCTGCGGAGGAGCCTGTCGCCCGTCGCCGTCCCCCGCCAGCAACGCAGCCTTTTCCTCCGGTCGATTGGAGCTCGTTCTGTGTCTTCAGACTTTAGCAGCGGGTCACAGGCCAGGACGGGTGTCTCCGGGTGCGTGTGTCCCGTGTGTCCCGTGTGTCCTGTTTGTCCTTTGCGAGACTTCGTAAATCTGGAGTTGCCTATTTTTTGCTAAATTTGGACATCTCGTAGCTGTTTTTTCCGTACCACACTCTTCCTCTCTTTCTGAAACTCCAGGGATACGAGTGTTAGCTGCCCGGGCTCCGCGAGGTCGCAGGCCTCTCGCTGTGCCCGGCAGCCGGGGCAGAGTCCTGGGCCGTGTCCCTCCCCCAGCCGGCACGCCCGGTGGCGGCCGCGAAACCGGCCTCGGCCCCTCGCGGCGCGGACCTGCGGCTGTTGTCGTTTCTTTTCCAGGGCAGCCGGCCCCGAACTCGCTCCCCTCCGAGGTGGCACCCGGCTGCCTCGCTCGCTTCTCTCTCTCGCTTTTGGGTCAGGCCTGGCAGCAGCCACAATAACGGTGATGAACAGTTTGGTTGCAAACGCTTTCTGAAGAAACCACAGTAAACAGAGGCTGTTTGCCTAAGGAAACCCTGCCAGCAAGCAGCCGCCTGCGCTAATGAACCCGGAGCCGTTAATGGGGTTTCTTCAGTTAAATTGATTCATGAATTTTGAAGAGAACATTATCTAATGAATTTTCTTTGAATAGAAAGCAATTAAAAGGACAAATCAGTCTGATTAACCCCAAAGTCACCCTCCTGCCACAAATGGTGTACAGTTTGAAATTATATCATAAAAAACTGGAGCACACGCGCCGTCTCTGCCCTCTCCTAATCCGTGTAAATTAATGAACAACAAAGTTAATTTCTCCGCTGACCCCTTCCTCGTATCACCTGGATTATGCTGATGTTTAATTTGCTTAATGTTATAATAAAGACTAAACAGATTTTTTTCCCAGGGAGGTGATTATCGCTCCCTTCGGTTAAAAAGTGACTTTTGCTGTTTCACGCGCGTGTCGGGGGGTGCTTCCTTAAGCACCAAATGGCACCCGGCCGGCTCGGCCCCGAGCGGGGTGGGTGTGGTTGCGGGCGCCCTCGGGGTCCCGCTCCCGCCAGAGGAGGCCACCCCTTCGCCACCGTCAGGACCCCCTGCCAGCGGAGGGCCCGGTGCCCCACCGTGGGGGACGCAGCTCCGGGCCCAGAGCTCCCGAGCCACGTGCCCCCTTGGCGTCCACGCGTACCAGCGTCCTGCAGGTGCCCGGCCGGGCCTGTCCCCCAAACCCCGGGAGACAGAACCCATTCCCCTGCTCCGCCCTGCCGCCCTGCCGCGGAGTGAAGAGCAAATACCATTCGAGGGGCTTAGTCCAGCAGAAGGGGGTACAGTGGCTCGGCTCGCCACAGACGCACGCAGCCCAGGACCCCGCCAGGGCCCCGAGCGGCCGGCGGGGGCGGGGGACGCTGGGAAGAAGCCGTGAGGCCGTGGCGTGCGGCCAGGGATGCCTGCGGAGGCCCGCTCGGTGCCCAGAGCCGTGGCAACGGCGTGCGCGGGGCCTGGTTGGCGTCGAGGCCCACTCTGTCTCGGGCGGGCGGCTGTTGGCCTCGGAGCCGGTCCAGCACCGGCGCGAATGACGGCGCCCTGTCCTTCCTTCCAGACGCGTTCACCGGGCAGGTGCTGCGGACGCTGCTGAAGGCCGTGAAGTTCGGAGAAGTGGTTTCCTACCAGCAGCTGGCGGCCCTGGTCGGCAGCCCCCGGGCGTCGCGGGCCGTGGGCGGAGCCATGAGGAGCAATCCCGTGAGTTGGGCCAGCCGGGTCGGTGGGGGACTGGGGGGGGATGGTGGGGGACTGGCCCTCGTCCCGCCACGCAGGCCACCGGCCGTCCGGTCTCAGAAAGAAGGCGGCTCGACTCGGGAAAGGCCACCACGTGGGCCTGGCCAAGGCCAACCGAGCCGTGGACCCTGCGTGTGGGCGGACGGTGCCCCATCGGCGCCCCACCTCGCCCGCTGGGAGACCCCACTGGCTGCTGGCCGGCGTGGCCGGTTCCGCCCGGTGCCCGCAGGCCTGCTGTGGCGCCGCGAGGGCTTCTCCCACAGCCGCAGGCCGGTGCCATCGGCGGAGACCGTGGCGGGCAGTGGCACCGTCCGGTCACGGCCTGGGAGTCGCTACACCAGACCCTCGTCCTCAGCTGCCGGCACTTTGCTGGGGTTTGCGGTGTCTGCAGCCCGCGGTCACCGCGCCTGCCGCTCGGCGTCGCCAGGCGGTGGCCCCACAGAGCCTCGCAGAGCCGCACTGGGGTCCCGTGGGGACCCGGTGGCCGTGCCTGCACCCAGCGCGTGCCGGTCTCATGACCTTTTCTGCCACTGTGAGGTGCCCAGGTCACCGGAGCCATCCGGGTGCCACGGGGCGTCCCACCCACCTCCGCGTCTCCTGGCACCCCGAGTTCTCCGGGCCGGGCTGGCGTGTCACTTCGCGCCTGTTCCTGGCGGCAGCCGCCGGCCAGCACTGCGGGGCTCACGAAGCGGGCGGGCGGGCCTAGTCCAAGCCGCGTCTGGCTCCCGCGTTTCCCGCTCAGACAGAGGGGCCCGGCTTCCCCCGGGTGTGACCCGCTGTGACTGCTCTAGGTCAGAGGCCACTCGACACCGACACCGGTGCCACCGATGCGGGTGGGGACGCGCCTCTGGGGCGCCTGCCCCCTCCCGCCATCCCTGCGTCGCCGTGTACTGGAGGCGTTCTCCCTTCGTCCCAGGCCGCCCTTCCTGTCCCAGGCCCGTCCCCGCGTTCCACGTCCCTTGGGGAGGGTTGCTCGTTCTCACCTCCCTCCCCGACGTCCGGGTGACACCCCGCGTGGGCACATGGACCGTGCCGACATCTCCTGCCCCCTCCGTGGGTCTGAGTCCCCCCTCCTGCTGGAGGGACCAGCTCCCTACCCGACGTGGACAAACGGGCGGCCCCTCACTGCATCGCCCGCCGCTGCCCTCCGCGGTGGCAGTCTGGTCATCGCGCCCGTGGCACGATTCAGGGACGTTTATTGTCCTGCAACCGGAGCGACTCCCTCCTCCGGCCATTAATCCCTGTGAACGTCTCTGTCCAAGTGTGGCCACGGCCCCTGAAATTTATGAAATGGGGTCTCGCGGGGCTTAAAACGCCAACGTCCGCGAAGTCCTTGCATGGACGTCCCCATCGTGGACTGGGGCCGAGCCGGGCGGTGACCACGGACGGGGCAGGAGGACGCGGCAGGCGCCCCTCTTATCACCCGCCCCCCTGTGTGCCAGGGCCGCTGGGTGGCGGCGAGCCCTTGGTGGCCTGGCCCCTCGCCTTCCTCTGCCGCCAGGTGCTGCACATGACTCCCGCAGGGACCGTCCCCTGATGGGACGTCGAGGGGGTGCAGTGGCCGCAGGACCCGAGAGGGGCCCCCAGCCCTGGGGTGGGTGCATCACAGGGGCTCCTGCAGCGGGCTCCCCACTCATGGCTGCTCAGCGGCCGCCGGCAGCGTGGTCCCCCCCGGGTTCCGGGAGGCGGACGGGCTGGGGCAGCCGGGAGGTGACCCACACTGAGGGCGGCAGGGCCCGTGGTCAGGCTGGACCATGAGGGACGTCGGCGGCTCACGTGGGAGTGTCCGTCCCCTGGTGCTGACGACCGGGCCGGGCAGGACGGCGCGGGGCCCCGCACAGCGCAGGCTCGGGTTGGCGACGCCGCCCTGCGGGCTGCATGGGCTCCTGGGCATGGGGCTGGGGACAACGGACCTGGAACGTGGGGGGCACCTCAGCCCCCTCTGCACTGGCCGAGCCCGGATCCCTCCCCTCGGCGGCTCGCGGCGACCACGGACGCACCGGCTCACGGCGCAGCGCCTGCTGCCGGCCGCGTCTGCCCCCCCCCCCCAGGAAGAGGCGGTTCCTGCTGAGTGGGAGTCCCGGGCCAGCCGGACACCTGATTGTTCCAGCATTTTCCGGGAGGGACTCGCTAGCCCGGGAAGGCGGTGTGGCGGCCTCCCCTCCGCAGGGCGCTCTCCGGGCCGGGCCGGGAGGGCGTCGGCCCCGGCAGACCAGACGGAAGGCGCCCCCGCCCGCCCCCCGCAGAGCCCCCGTGCTGGTCCTCAGACCGAGTTTGCTAAACGCGGTTCAAAGGCGATCGATGCGAGCAGGGGGTCTCCCCACCTCTTTCTGCACGAAGCGCGTCCGAAGGATTAGTTTATGCACCGACTGCCGGCAGCGGTGATGACCCCGGCCCGCGGCCGCCACCCCGGCGGCTGCTGATAAAGATTTAGCGTCGTGTTCTCCGCGTCAGGGCTGTCAGGGGCTGAGCCGTTTGACCAGGAGAGGAAAACGCACGGGGAGCTATTGATCCCAGCTGCTCGGTGTCACTTGTTCACCAGGATTTAGGTATTGATGAGGCCGCGGTGAAAACAAGCTTCCCCGTGGGCCGCGGGCGCGAGAACAAAGGCGAGGCCGGGGAGGGGGCCCCGCCGGCCCCGCCCCGGGGATCCCGCCATCGATCGAGGGGCCCCTCGCGTCGTTCTCGTTGGAGACAGGTCTCCAGTTGGGGAGTTTCATGGCCCTTGAGAGGGGTCCGACAGCGGTGGACTCGTGTACCGGACGAGCTCGGTCTCCGCAGGAAGGGGGCGGGGGCGAGGAGACAGGCACCGGAGCCCCAGAGTGCCCCCCAACGCCCCCGAGGGAGCCTGCCCGAGGGGCCGTGTCCTCGCACTGCGGGACCCGGGGGCGCACAGCGGACGGACGTGGTGCGCCTTCCCGCGTGGCGCCTGCGGGGGGCCCCGGTCCCCCGTGTCTGGGGCTGGCCCGTTCCTGTGCTCGTGCTGGCGGCGACGTTCCTCGTGGCGCAGCCCCCGCTCGGTTCCGCGCAGTGACGAGACCCGTCACCGCCGCGCGTCCTGACGGAAAGACTCGGCCGTGAGGCTGCCTCCCGGGCCCGCGGGCAGACCCCTTCCTCAGGAGCAGTCTGCGGAGACCCCGCTGCTCCCCCTTCCGGAAGCTTCCCCAGGAGCCGCTCCGCCCATGCTGTGCGAACCGCTCGCTGGGGTCTCCGGGCAGTCACCCCGTGCTGCCCAGAGCCCCTGCAGCAGGGCACGCGGCGCCCCTGGCGCGTGGCCACCACCCAGGATGACTCCACGTCCTGCAGCCCCTCAGGGGACCGTCCCTTACACCCTTCCCCTCCCTGCCGTGTCCTGAGCCTGCTGAGTGAGGATGGACAGAGGGGGCTTCGAGGCGTTGGGCCTTCAGGAGGAGGCACTGACTCGGGAGAGGTGGCACCGCCACACAGGCTCCCAGGAGTCCCCGTGGCCTCCAGCGAGGTGCCCGGTGCTGCCGCCATTGGGGCGGGGTCAGTGGAAGAGCTGGATGCGGTCCCTGCGGGGGGGGGGGCAGCAGGTGCGGGGAGGGAGCTGGAGCTTCTCGGGCGTCCTGAGGGTCCAGAGACGGAGGAGGAGACGGGAGGTCCCCGGGCTCGGGGGTGTGGCAGGCGGCCCCAGGCCTTCCCCGCGAAGGGCCGGGGGACGTAAGGCTTTGCCAAGGCGGCCACCGGCCGGCCGCACCAGGCGTCCGTGTGCCCACACACCGGGGTTTGCAGAGGCAGGTGTGGCCGTTGCAGCCCGTTTGCCAGCCCCAGGGTCAGGGCGGCCTTTGCAAGGACCATCCCCGAGGTGGTCGCTGCTTCACAGCGACGTGTGGGAACGTCACCCCCCGCCCGGTGTCCGGAAACGTAACTCAGTCCTGTGAGCGCACGTCCTAAGCCCCTGACCGGACGGACCTTTCTCCTCCCGGGTCTCGGTGCAGGCGGTTGTCGGAAGAGCCTGCCGCCCTGCACCTTGGTGCGGTGTCCCTGCCCCGGCCCCCGCGGAGACCCGGGGGGGGGGCAGTCCCCACCCCCTCGCCAGCGCCTGCTCGCATCGAGCCCCCCATGGTGGGCGCTGGTCAGCGTGCTCGGCCTCCGGGGCTGCGCGGACTGACCGTGGCCCCCGCTGTCCCTCCCGCAGGTCCTCATCCTCGTCCCGTGCCATCGCGTGGTCTGCAGCAGCGGAGCCGTGGGCAACTACTCGGGCGGGCCGGGCGTGAAGGAGTGGCTCCTGACCCACGAAGGCAGCCTGGCGGGCAAGCTGGCCCGTGTGGGGGATGCCCGCCCGGACGGAAGCCCCCAGCCCGCGGGCCGAAGCTGAACACGTGCGGGCGGAGGACGTGGGTGACACGTAGGCGGCCCTGGAAGTGGCCTGCAGAGGCGCTTCCCTAATAAAGAGCCGGCGTGTCCCCCGGTGTGAGTGTGTGTCCTCATTTTCACGTCGCGGCGGGGAGCTCGGGGACCAGCCGTCCGGCCCACGCTCCCTCCCCTCTCGCCGTTATGGTTCGTCCCTGACGTCTGTTCATGCGGGGCCAGGAGGCGGGGGCTGGAAACGCGAGGGCGAACCAGCAGCTGGTGCCGGGGACGGCTGGCTGCGGGCCCACCGGCAGCGCTGACCCCTGACCCCCGCCCGCAGCACCCCTCCGCCCTCTGCCACCCCTGACTCCGGCGGCGTCACAGTCCGTGCGGACGTCGTTCGTGTCACCTCGGAGCTGCCCGAAGTCCTTCGTGCTGTTTGGGCTTCAAGCCGCACACAGGAAGGTTCCGGAGAGATCGATCAATCGGCTTCATCTGGGACCGGGGCGGGGGGTGAATTCTTTTTACTTGACGCGCGAGGTCTTCCCAGGGGCCGATCACAGCCGCACGTCCCCTGCGGGCTCCGTGTGCGTGACGCGCCGGGGCTCCCGCGTGTCGCGTGCGTGTTTCCGGCCGCTGTCCCTGCCGAGAGGTCGTGGGCGGCGGGGGGTTCACGGCGCGTCCGCCTTCGGCCCTGACGCGTGTTTCCTCCTCGTTCGCGGGCGCTGGATTGAAAGTTTGCGTTTAGGAAGCGGAAGGCCACGTCGGTTCTTCCTCTTGTCAGTTTGAAAGCCGAGGTTTGAGGGCGCTCGGCCCGGACCCCCGTCTGTCTGTCTGACGGACCAGGGCGGCAGGGGCTGGAGAAGCTGCAGGTCCCGGCGCGCCCCTAAGTGGCTGAGGGCGGCCGCCCAGCCTGCCCGGACCCCGTGGCTCCAGCCGCCGACAGACGGAGCGCGTCTGGCGTCTGTCACCGGGCGGCTCCGACAGGACCCCGGCGGGCGGGGCGGGTGAGACCGCGACACAGACGGTGGGGCCGGCCCCGCCACAGGGCACCCTGACCGGGGAAAGGGTCGTTAGTGCGCCTGGGAACGGCGCCTCCGTCACGTCTTCTCGACGGAGAAAAGCCGCGAGGAGGACGCCGCGAGGGCGGTAGTGAGGGTCACCCCACACCCGGCCCGGGCGGTGCCGGGCGCCTTCGGAGGCCCCCCCCCAACGCCCTGGGTCCACGCGCCATCTTGGGGGCCCGAGGGGGCCGGCGGTGGCCGGTGGGTGGACGTCGGGGGTGGGACCCTCGGGGAGCAGGAGCCGCTGCGGTCTGAGGCTGCCGGGCGGTCACTGCCATGAGCTGCGACGTGGGCGCAGGAGCACGGAGTCGGCAGCTGCGGGTCAGAAGTGACCGCTGGGCCCCGGTGACCCCCTTGGCCCCACCCGCGCTCCTGGAGGCTCCTCCGCTGCCGCGGGCCCTCGACGGTGTGCCAGGCCCGGGCGGGGGCCCTGTCCCCCTCCTCCCCTCGCTTCTCAGGCGTCTCCCCACGCAGCCCGGACGTGTCTCAGCGCTGCTGGCCGCGTCGCGTCTCCGTTGGGCCCCCAGGCGCGGAGCGTGTTTGCTTCCAGGGCGGCATGTGGACGTGAACCAGGGGACACCAGCTGGAGGAAGCGCCGCGTCCACACGTCCGGCAGCACGTGGTCCCGGCGTGGCCACTGTCCGCTTTGATCGCCGCAGCCACGGGAGGGGGGCCGCGGGCGGGAGGCTGGGCGGGAGGCTGGGCGGGCAGCGTGGGCCCCGGGGCCCGGCCCTGCGCTGGGAGGCGTCCCGGCCGCCGCCAGGCCTCGGAGGGGCCTGTGGGGGGGGGATCTCGTCCCAGGGGCAGGGGAGGGACAGCCTCGGGTTCAGCCAGACCCGGGTTCAGACGCCCGCAGACGTGACACCCGCCCCCCGGAGCTCGGCTCCCACGTGCGGACGGGCCGGCGGGGCTGCCCTCAGACGCTGCTGCCGGCAGCGCGGGCGCTCCGGGTCCCGTCACCCACCCCTCGCCCGAGACGACGGCTCAGGGCACCCCCAGTGTGGGGACCCGGCGCAGGGCGGCAGGAGTGGCGGACCAGACGGCGCAGAACAGGGCGGGGAGCGACGGCCCAGCCCCCCGTGACCCGCTGGGCGCCCGCCGTGCCCGCGCTGTCCGTCAGCGGGGGGTGCCTCCCGCCTCGGGCCCTGCGGGCCGCGGAGGCTGTGACGCTGCGCCCAGCGCGTCGCGTCTCGCGTCGGTCCTCGCGGACGGCGTCGGGGCGTCCCCGGGCGTGCAGAGTCCTCCGGGAACCCTTCCGGGCCCACGCGGGTGGGGAGGGGAGTGGCGAGAGCGTCTCCCCGTGGCCCGCGTGAGAAGGAACGCGGCTGACCGGGGGCGTCTGTCACGCTGAACGCGGCGGCGGTCTGGCTGCCGTGGGCGAGGGCTGGAGAAGCCTCTTCCAGCTGAGCAGGGGACGGCCTGGGTGCGTCCCCCGGAAGGAAGGACGCCCGTCCCCGTGGCACTTCGGGGCGGGAGGCGGCCCCAAGCGTCGGACCAAAGGTGAGTGTCTGCCCCAAAAGGTAGCGCGACGTCGCCCGCCACGCTGCCGAGGGCACACGCGTCACTTCCGGGCGACGGAGGGGGAGAGGCGCTCGCCGGCTCGCTCTGAGGAGAAAACTCCGGGGGGCGTCCGCGGGAGCCCCCGCGGCCTGCAGGCGCCCGTCTCCGCCACCCTTCGTCTCCGAGAAGGTGCGGACCTGCAGGCTGGCGCTCGGGCCGGGGCCCTGGCGACTGAAGCCCCCATCGGGAGGGGGCGGCTCCCGGGGGCTCGCGGGGAAGAACGTGAGAGTTTTCGGGTATTTTCTCAGGAAGAGTCGCAGGGCCCGGGGAGGGGAGACCGGAGGGGGTGAGCTCGGCCGGGCCAGGGTCAGCGCGCGCTTCTGACCGGACGGTCCCTGGTGCTTTCCAGCGGCGTCCAGGTGCGGACAGACGGAGCCGAGGACACTGCCCCGCGGTGTCCCCGGTGTCCCCGGTGCGACTCGCCTGTGGCGGGGCCTCGGGGCAGCAGACAGGGGGGGGGGGGGCGCAGAGCCCTGAGGAGGGACCTCGGTCCGCAGCGGCCCCTTCAGGCCACGCCTCAGAGGTCCGGACCCGGGGGAGGGCGGTGCCAGAGGCCGTGTCCCAGGACGCAGCCCCGAAGCGGCAGGGAGAACACGGACTCGCGGGTCCGCGGGAAACCGCCCGAAGCAAAAGCGCGAGGTTCCCCGCGGGAAAGCGGCGCGCAGAGCCCCGGGGTCTGTCCGCGTGCGTGAGGGGCGTGCGCGGATCAGCGAGAAAATCCCCCCGAACGGCGGGCGTGGGCTGTGGACAGCGGCTCCCGGGGCAGCCCGCAGAGGGGCCGACGGAGGCCTCCGGGGCGGGGAGGGCACGAGGGCGGACGCCGCGCCGGGGGACGGCGTGCGACCCCGCAGCCCGCTGACCGGAGGGTTCGGGTGCGCGCGCCCGCGCGGAACCGGGACGAGGATCCGTCGAGGCGAACGCGCTGACGCCGTGGGGGCAGGTGCGGGCGGGGGGAGACGCTCCGGGGCGTGCGAGCTCGTGCGCGCGTGGCGTGCGCTTCCCGGTGTGGCTCGCCTGCGGGCGGTGCTTGTCGCTCAGCCGGTTCGTCCCAGGGGATCGCACGCGCCGTGATTTACGACGCGCGTCTCTGTGGCGCGACACGTCAACGTGGTTTCTGTGAGTTTGCGCAAACGAACGCGTCAGTGGCGTGTTGACGTGTGACGAGACGTGCTTTATCAGAGCGTGACGTGCGGTTCTGCGTTAGAGCCGCGCGTGCGTGCGCGTGCGCGCGTGCGTGTGCGTGCGTGCGTGCGCGTGTGTGTGCGTGCGCGTGTGTGCGTGCGCGTGCGTGTGCGTGCGCGCGTGCGCTCCCACGTGTCTCACTCCCCTCCTAGAGACGGTCCGTAGAGCAGGCCGGGAGGTCTGCTCCTCGACGGGCTCCGCGCGGGCGACGGCGACTCAGGCCTGCGCCCGCCCCTCGAGGGCTCCTTGTCGCCGGCGGCGTAAATCTGTGTTTCTGGGCAAAGCTGGGAACTCGGGACCCTCGCCCCTGCCACTGTGAGCCCTGCAGCTTGAGTCCCGAGGCTTTCCCCAGGAGCCCGGGGGCCGCGGGGGCGAGCGCCGCTTTCTCTGTGTCACGACGCGAGACGCGCCAGCGCCCGGGAGGCCCGGGAGGCCCGCGACCCGGCCGCAGCGTCGCCAAACCACGCGCCGGCCACGGGCCCGTCACGGTGCGGGGGACCCGGAGGTCGGCGGGGCAGGCGCTCGGGGGTCACGTGCCGGGAACGCCACTGCGCCCGCTGGTCTCGTTTTCGCTCCGGAAAACGTAGGTTTCGTCACGAAACGTTTGTTAACTCCGCCTGAGTACGCTGGCGTCGTGTCCTTTGTAAGAAGGTTCTAGGTTCCTCCGCGTACTGGGAAGGGAAGCTTCGCGCACCTGCCGCGGGGGCCTCGGTTCTTCTGAGCGTGAAGGGGCAAATGGGGGCGGCCGGGGACCCCCGGGCGGGGGAGCGGCGTTCGGAAGTCACGTTGCGTGACGAGGCCGGGAGCTCCTCTCCGAGCGACGCGCCGGGGGCCCCGCCCTCCCCGCTCTGTGCCGCGGCGGCCCCCTCACGCCCGGGCGGCGGGTTTCGATCGCGTGGGGCCGGGTGGCTGTGAGCCAGCTGAGCCTTTTCTGTAAAACCCGCACCACGGCCGCTGGGGCACGAAAGGAACGATCTACGAAAACAAGCGAGCGTCCTCGGCCCGCAGACGGCCGGAGCCGCGTCCGTGCCCCCGCGCGTCCCCTGAGCCGGCGCGGCTGCCCGCGACTCCGTGCCCCCTGGACACGCGTCGTCGCGGGGACGTAGACCCAGCGCCGCGGGCGGTAGCTCAGCTCCGGGACGCTGACCCCGGCGACCTCCGCCCTGCGCGCGGCCTCGTGGCTCTCGATCTTCAGTGCCGCGCGGCGGCGTGCCCGCCAGGCTGGGGGTCGCAGAGTCCCCGCGTCCCGGGGCACTGAGACGGCAAGTGTCCGCGCCCGGCGGCGGGTCACGTGGCAGCCGGCTGGACGTGCCAGCGGCTGGCAGGCGCACCGGCCGCCGCGGCGGAAGGGGGCTTCGTGCCCCGCGCCCAGGGACGGAACGAGGCGGCGGGGGCCCCGGTGGGCCGCCGTGCATGCGGCGTCAGGGCCGTGGGTCCCAGTCGTGCTCCGCGGAGACGACGCCGGCCCCCCGAATGCAGGCGCGGGCCCCACACCGCGCTCCCGCTGGGAGGCGCCGCAGCGCTGCGGCGGGTCTCGACTGCGCGGTTGGCCCCTGCCCGGCACGCGGGCGCTGCGGCACGGGACGGGTGTCCGCGCGGTGCCGCCCGCCCCCCAAACAGCCGGCCTGCGCCTCCGCCGGCCGCGAGCCCCCGGCCTCTCTCCCCGCCCCCTCCCGGCCGTGAATCGCGGCTGCCGCCCGTGCTGATTGTTGAGAATGTGACGTCCCCGGGAGGGAAACGCCGTCGCCTTCAACATCGACACGGCTCGGGGTCGAGAAGCGGTTTTCTGCGGAGGCGCGTGTGAGAATCACTTTTGAGCGCTGGGAGGGGGGCGGGGGCAGAATTATCAAATGACGCGGAAATCAGTCCTCGCCCGCGTCCGGCCCGGCGCGCGCTGCCCGGCCCAGCTCCGGACTCTGCGGGGACGGGGAGACTCGTGATGGAATTCGACGCGGAAACGGGAAGAACAGCCAAATTGGTGCAGCAAAGTGGTTAATGGGACCATTAGCCTCCTCGCTGGATGTTTTTGGACACGGCGCGCCCGTGCCGCGGCGCTCGGAGCAGATTGCGGGAACAGGCTGACGGCGCGGCGCTAGCTCAGCAGTGCTGGGCGCAAACTGCCACCTTCCCGTGGATTTACAGCTGCCACTTCTGCCGCTTCAATTAGCTCGATGGCACCCAGATGTTGCCTAAATGTGGCTGCTAATGACGCCGCAATAAGCCGAAGATTCATGCCATATTTCGAGGCACGTAAATTTCTCAAGTGGCACAATTAAGGGGGAAATACCAGGTGGGGGGAGCCGGCGGTCCCCGGGCCGAGGGAGGCGCGCCCGCGCGCCACCGCTGTTCCCAGCTTTAAAAGACGTCGCAGCCGGACGCAGAGTGGCGACAGGCCGGGCGGAGGGAGCGGGAGGCCCGTCCGGGGGGGCCGAGGGGCGAGGAGAGCGGGGCGTCGGGGAGCAGGACCCACGAGCCGCGAGCAGAGACCCTCCGAGGCTGGCGGCTGTGGCCGGTGCCCGGGGCTCGGCGGGCGCCTCCCCCGCCCCCAGGGACTCGGGGATGGTGTCCTGCGCTCCCGGCTGTTTTCGCCCAGACCACGTCGCTTCTGCCTTGTGCTTCCAGGTTCCGCGAGGGGCCCACCAAGGTGGACAGTGTCCGGGCGGGTGGCCGGCGGGTCACCTGGCAGGTGTCCTCCAGGGACTGGAGACGGAAGACCCCCCCAGCGGTGACGCGGGCTCCCTGAGCAGGAAGCCCGGCCCCGTGGACGCCGGCCCCGGTCCCGAGGACAGCTGCTGCGCTGCCGCCTGCCGCTCGGCCCGCGCCCTCCGCCTCCACGAGCGAGCCTGGCCCGCGCCCTCGGCTTCGGGGGGTGGGCGTCGGCGTATGGGGTGCCGTGGACGGGGCGTTGATAAACACTTAGTCTCCACGTTAAAAACGTGCGGCCGCCAGGAGCCGACCGTAGGGGCCGGGAACCCCAGGGCGGATTCTGCTCGGGCTGTCGGCCGGGCTGTGAGTTGGGAGAACGGAAACGAGCGTCGCCGGCGAGGCGAGGCGACGTGACGGCGCAGACGGTGATCCGCGGGGCCTGTGCCGCGTGAAGCCGCGTGGGTGCCGAGGACTGAAAAGGGCAGGAGGCGGGCGGGCGGCGGTGTCGGCGTCAGACGCAGGCCGGGCGCCCCCGGGAGGAGCGCGGTGGGTGCTTCTGCCAGGGGAGCTCGGCGAGGGGGCAGCGGGGACGGCGGCGCTCGGGCAGGGGTCTGTGCCCCAGGAGCACGGGCGGCCGGCCCCCGGGAGGGGACGGCGGGGGGGCGTGGGCGTGGGGGGGCAGCGTGTCACCGCGTGCCTTCGAGATCGATTCTGGGCGTGAGCGCGTGTCGGGGGCGTTTCCCGAGGCGGCTGCGCTGCTCGCCCTCCCGTCGCAGCCGACACGAAAGCTCCTCGCCCGTCGACGGGCCGCCGCCTTTTAAGAACAACCTTCCCTGACTACAGGTGACGAAGGTTTTCCGTCCCGCGGTCTCGGTCCGATGCTGCCTTCAGGCGAGCGCGGACGTTTTCCTGAGCGCGGCGAAGCCTGCTCCCTGGGGGTTCCCTGCCGGTGCCCGTGCTTCCTGCCGGGCCTCCCCGTGGGCAGAAGCCCTCGTGTCGGGGACCGCAGACGTCTGTCGCGCTGGCTGCGGGTTCTGCGCCGGGGCCCGGCCCCGCCAGCCTGGGCCCGGGCGGCCCCCCTGCGGTGGCTCCACGGGGCCGGGCCTCCGGCGGGCGGGAGCGTCAGCCCCCGGTCCTGAGCTCGCTGCGGAGCCGCCGTCCGCCCGTCAGCACGGCAGCGCGGTGGCCTGCTGCCCGGGGCCCCCTCTGACCCTCCGTTTCTGCTTTGTCCAGCGCCTCTCACGCTGCCACCCGGCTCCTCGTCGCTCTGCTTTTCCTCGTCCGTGTCCTGTCCCCACCGTCATCTCGCCGGCCCCCGAGCCCCGGCTGGGAGGTGCCTGACGGGCCCAGCCCTGCGGCCCAGCCCCTCCGGCCGTGGGGGCCCTCCGTGGCCCCGGCCTGCACCCCTCCTGTCCCAGCACGAGGCCAGTGGCTCCCACCCCACGTGCTGGCTGGAGCAGGGGCATCCCACCCCTCAGCCCGCGGGGGACGCGGGAGCCCAGGCGCAGTGGGGCGTCCTGGGGACGTGGCTCCTCGGGAGCCTCCGTGTGCCACAGGCCCTGGCGGGGGCCTCCGCCGGCGCGGCTGGACCGTCATCGTGTGGCGTGGGCCGCGGCCTGACCAAAGGCTCCTGGGCCTTGCCCCAGGACAAGCCAGTCCCCATCGTCCAGCCTGTCCAGGGGGCCCGGGCCGCGTCCCCCCTGAGCTTGGCTGCTGGGACCTTCCCGGGAGCCATGGTCCTCGCCCCACGAGCTGGTCTCTCTGCTGCCAGAGGCCTCTGGACCTGTCTGTCCGCGGGACGCGCAGGGCGTTTGGGGAGGGGAGACCCCGGGCGACGCTGGTCCCTCCACGCTCTGGCCTGGGGCTGGTTCTCCCTTCTCCAGACCGCGGTCGTCTCCTGAGGGAGGGAGGCGGCCCCGGCGGCACGCCCAGGGACAGCCACGCGCTGGCGTGACCGCGGGCATGGGGGAGGGAGACGCCCCTCTGCCGCGTGAGACGTGTGGGCGACCTGACTCCCCTGAGAGACTGTGACTGGAAAGGTGGCTCCACGCAGTCTGGGACCCGGAGTGTCCTCTGCCCTCCCGAGGTCGAGCCACCCGCCCGTGTCCCCGGCCCCCGCCTCAGCCCACGCTACGTCCCCGGCTCCTGGTGGGACCCTTCAGCCTCGACCCCCGGCGCGGGAGCGGAAGGTGAGGACATCACGGCCACGTCTCGTCCTTGAGAAGCCCAGAGTGCGTCCCGGTGCCTCGGGAGCACCCTGGGAGGCTGGTGCTGGCGGCCTGGGGTGCGTCCCGAGGAAGGACCCGCATGGGCCTGCGAGGCGGGGCCGGCTTCGTCAGGGAGTGGCGCTTGGGCTCGGGGAAAGTCTGGGCAGGAGCCGGCCGTGTTCTCGCGCCAGCCCGGGGCCTGGGCTCTGCGCGTGCCTTGCTCGTGGGCGCATCACAGCGCAGGTTCTGGCCACGGCACGACCCCCAAGTGCCCACGACCCCAAGACAGCGTGTTGGCCACCGAAGGGTCGCGCTCGCAGACCCAGAAGCCACTGTCCGCCCTGCCGGGCCGGGCGTGGCCGGGTTCAGCGCCGGGTGGCGGGCAGAGTCGGAACCGTGTCCCGCACGGGGGGACGGGCCACTGCCCCCCCCAGGCCCAGGCCCGGGAGCTGCGTGCGCGCCGGCTCCCTGGGAGCCCTGCGGCTGGCTCCACGCTGGGAAATGACAAATGACCAAAAAATCAATTTGTAATCTGATTGGAGGTTTTTGATTTCCTCTGATGAGTTTAAATTTCATTAAAAGCAACCTTATTCCGACATAAAAGGAACCCTTGAAGGGTAAAACGGGATTGTCTCAGCAGCATACAGCGGCCGCTCCTTTGTGTGACTCGCTCGTCGCGTTAATTGTGAGGCCGCCCGGGGGCCGGGGGCAGCTGGGCCGTTATCGGGCGAGATCGGGGAGCCGGGGACACAAGGACTCGCATTCAGAAGTCACTCCCCGCGTATCGACACTCGAGTTATCAACATGGGGGGGGGGGGCGAAGGGACCGAGGACAGACGGGGCCCTAGGAACGGCCGCCGAGCCGCCTCTGCCTGCTCCGAAAGTCTGCGTTCTCTGGGAAAACACCGTCGTGGCCTCGCGTCTCGATGAGAAATTGACGTTTGCCGAGGCCTCCGCGGGCGCCCCAGCAGGAGATGAGGCCGCAGCCGTGGGGGCGGGGCGGGGGCCTCCTCCCGCCCGCCTGAGGGGTGTGGACTCGGTGAGGTCTTTCTCAGCATTTGAACCATAAGAGGTTCCCGTCGACACCAGCCCTTATAGACAAAAGGTAACCTTGCCCCCTGAATCCATCGATTCTCTATTAACCGGCCTGTTTAATGCAACGAAACGAGGCCTTAGACTGACGCGCGTTCCGAGGGCTTTGAATAATCTTCAAAAGCCTGAGAGGCCTTAAGAGGCGGCGGCCTGACCGTAGTTGGCACACGTTCCGGGGGATCGTACTCCTCGCTTCCGACTCCAAACGAAACCCCAGCAAGAAAACAGTTTCCCCCCAGGTTGCGGGGCCCCAAAGCCTGCTCCAGGGAGGCCCCCGGGCCCCCTCCCCCGGGCTGGCTCAGAGTAGGCAACGGGGTGCGTGGACGTGCCCCGGCCCGGCCCCGGCCGCGGGGTGCGGCTGGGCTGCCGCCTCGCACCCCCGGGAGGCCCTCTCGAAGGCCGTCTCTCGAAGCCGAGACAAGGAGGCCGGCCCAGGAGGCGGCCCAGGAGGCGGGTCGCCACCGCGGGAGAAAGGCATTCACAAGTTGCTTTATGTTTTGAATAATCGCTTCCTGTTTTGCTCGGCAGAACAAGTAATTAGGGGGACTTCTGTGAGGCCTCATTTGGCTCGCACTTGGGCGTGTGTGTTGGGAGCTGCAAGCCAAAGCGCGCAGACCGGCCTCCCGTTCAGCAGAGACAGGACGCCGCCGCGGAGGGCCGCGCCGACAGCGCCCCGGAGCTGGCGGCCCGTGCACGGCAGTGGACCTGGGGTCGGGCTGGCACGGTCGTCTGGTGCCCCGATGTCCCCCGCCCCCGCCGCCTGCCTGCCCCTCCGTGCAGAAGCGGGGCTGGGGGGCTCAGGGGGCAGGGCGCCCTGGCCCCAGGGCCCGCACCAGCGTTTGGGTGCCACAGGGCTGCTGGGGCCCCGCGTCTGACGGTCACATGCGGGCGAGTGTCCAGGCGCCACGCACACAGGTGGGGACCGGACCATCCACTCGGCCACACGTCTCTCTCCACAGGTGCGTGAGGGTCGGTCGCTGCTCGAAGGCTCGTCTGTGGCCCCGAATCGCTTCCGTCTTGGCCACGACGCAGCCCCGGACCCAGGGTGTGCTGCACACGGCACCCCGGGGGCTTCTGCGCGTGTCCACCCACTCGCTGTAATCATCGAAACGTAAAGTTACCCCAAGTGACGCTCACAGACGAGAAATACTTTGATTAAATGTGGTGCAAACGAACACTTTATACAGTTAAATGTCGGAGGAAACGCACAGACAGACCATCTCGTTGGGGGTCTTTAAACAGTGACATCTCCGCTTGGCCAAGCGCTCGGTTCCGGGCCCGGGACGCGGTGGCGGCGCCGACGGCGCGTGTGAGCCCGTTGCAGACCAGACCCCGACGTACACAGGATGAGGCGGAGGCGCCGTCGTTCCGAAGTCGTCCCTCCTCAGGCTCTTCCACGTGGCTAAGCCTTGGCGGCCGCCACGGGCCGGGCTGCAACCGCTGACCACCGGGGACACTGTGTGTATCGAGTCCCTCGAACGCTTTACCACGTTGTGCATCGTTTCGCTTTTAGTTAAGAAAGTTCTTAAAAAGTCCCTCCTTTCTGTTCTAAACCTGGTTTCCGCTGCAGCTTGTGAGACGTCTGCACGGGGGCGGGGTGGGGCGGGGTGGGGGCGGGGATGACCCTTTCGGTCTCTGCGGGTTTGGCACTGACGGGCACAGGAGCTGAACGGGCTCATCTCGGCTCAAACAGTCCGCACAGAGCTGCTGGGGCCGACGCACCAGAAGTGCAGCTTTAAAGACGGGTCCTAACCCAGCGGCCACTTCGATGCCCTCGAAACCTGCGAGCCTGAGCTCGGAAGGACGCGGACGCGGGAAGGAGGGACGCGCGGTCACCAGGTTGGTGCTTCCGCCGCGCGCGTGCGTGTGTGACCCATGATCCGCGGCGGCGCGCGCCCGCGGTTCGACAGCACCAGGGCGCTGGGTTTTTTTTTAAAGAAGTCCACTTTTAAGGCATCAGAGAAGTTACTGTGGCAAACATTTTAATGAAAACGTCAGAAGTAATTTTATTTTAAACTTTAGGCCTCTGAATCTTTCCAGTAAACACAGGTCAGCTATGTGGCAGGGTCATGGGTGGCAGCTAGAGTGACTTTACATTCTACGAAAAGTAAAATAAGGACACAGCCCCCACGGTGTCGCCTCTCCGCGGCCGCTCCACATGCACGAATCTACGAGGATTTGTCACAGCCGGTGGCACCGTTTCCCTTCGACTGTACAACGGACTTCCTTTCCCAAAAGCGTTTGCTCAGATAACTTAAAAATAATATAAAAATAAACAATGAATTTGACTTTTCCTCAAAATAATAAAAAAAAAGATGGACCGTCTAAACGATAGCGAATGCTTCACGCACAAATGAAACGCAGGGGCGCCGGCTCGCCTGGGGGAGGCCGGCCGGCCGGGGAGACGGGGCTCGGCCTCGCGCGCCTCGCAGCGCCACACCAGGCCGCGCCCCACAGCCAGCACGGACGGGGACGAGAGCACGGCGGGAAAAGCATGTACAAAACTCCGAAGATAAATACAATATTTATAGTCGATATGTTACAAATCCAAGTCCCTCGGCAGCTGCAGGTGGCGGTGGAAGAGCGGGGATGGAGGCCGCTTCGCCCCCGATGAGGCGCGCAAGGGGCGAAGCCTTCCTCTGAAGACTTAAGTGGATCGGAAAAAACTCAAGACACGCGTATAAATATTCAGCTACGACTTTGGCAAAATCACAAAAGTCTACAATTGTATAACCACATACAAAACACAGGGAAGAAGGATCTAGAAGTCAAAAGGACAACCTCGGTACGAGAACAGGGACCTCACAGGAGCCTACGAATGCAGGAGTGTACAGCGCTAGCACAGGTGCGCGCGGGGCCCGCGGCGGGGGACGCGCCCCCACGGGTCAGTGTGCTTGTCGAAGGCGAGGATCCAACGTCAAAGTGACGACCTCTAACTACAATAAGTTACAAAGCCTCGTTTCGTCAATAGGGAAGCCACGAGAACCCCCCCGCCACCCGCCCTCTCCCGCGCGGCCCTCCGCCCCCCGTCCCGCGGCGCACGCCGCCTTGGCCCCGGCTCCACCACAGAAAGTATTTCACATTAGAGGGAGACGCCGCCGCCGCGCGCCCGGGACGGCGCGGCGCACCCGCGGGGTCGCTCCCGACACACAGCAAGTACGAGACACGGCCACGACGCGGTCGGGAGCTCTGTACAGAACGGCGTCGCTTCGTGCGCCGTGGTCCTTCGCGACCGAGACGTGTGGACGCGCGAGAAAAGTCCAGTCAGTTCGATGCGGCCGCGAGGAGGAGCGGCCGTCGCACGTCGCTCCCCGGGGCGTGAGTAAAAGCTTTAGGCAAAGTCTTTCGTAGCATTTCGACCGCCGCCGGCGCGGCCGACGCCGTCTCCCCCGTCGGCACGTCTGAGCGTCCGGGACGTGGGCCCTGGGGTCCGTCCGTGGGTGCCGGGCGCTGCGGAGGTAAACAGAGGCCCTCACATGGGCGGGACTACCAGCCCAGACATAGCTGCAAGAGAGAGACGAGCCGTTACTGGGCCGGCCCTCGCTGCGCGCCCGCCTGGCCGGGGCCAGCCGGGGCTCGGCGGCGGCGCGGCGGGGGGGCCTACCGCGTGGGGGAGGGGTGCGCTGGGGCGAAGGCCTGTGGCCCCGTCACACTTCCCGAGGCGGGGGCCGGGCTCCCACGCGGCCCGGTGGCTGCGCTGTGGCGGCCGGAGGCCTCTGCCCGCACGTGGGAACCGACCTGCGCGCTCTCCCTAGGCGAAAGCTGCGCCGCCTCCGACTCCCCTCGGCTCTAGCCCCCGCCTCGGCCCTCCTGCCGGCCGCTCTGCGTCGTCGTAATGGTGAGTCGCCCGTCCTCCGGCATCAAAGCCGCGCGGCCCCGCCGTCTCGAGGGCAAGGGCCCCGCTCGGCCGGCTCGCGAGACTGGAGGCTTAGGGCCCGGACGCCGGGGGCGGCGGGCGCCCCCGTGAGCTCCTGGCACGAACGTAATTTGGACCCTTTAACTCTGGCGATGTGTGGGTGTTGCCAGGATGGGCGCTCACGGTTCGCGTGCGGCGTTTTAACGCGTTTGCGCACGCGGCGCGGCGCACTCCGCCGCCCGCCGCGGTCTCGTCAGCGCGGAGGCCCCGACTCCGACTCACCGTTACAACCAGGGCCGCGAGGCCTGCGCGTGTGCACGAGGCGCCCGCGCGCCGCCTGCACGGGGGACCGGCCGCGGCGGCCGGCCCCGCGCCTCGCGGGCAGCTCTGGTGACCGCGGCCGGCCCGCGGGCCAGTCGGTGGCCCTGCGGGGCCCTGCGGGGGCCTGGGCGTCCCTCTCAACACTAACGGGTGCTGCGAAGACAATTTCAAATCACTGATACCTTTCCAGTTCCTTTTTTGAGCATTAGTTCATCAAAGTGAAATATGCCACCGACTTCACAAAAGGGCCAGTTTGTCTTCTCCACGGGAACGTCCTCAGCACCCAGCAGAGAGCCTGGCACATAGTAGGCGCTCAGTAAATACGGGTGGAACGGGTTCGTTTCTAGAGGAGCAGCTGCTGCGACTTCGCCGGGAGGAGCGTGGGCCACACGCGGGTGGCGTCCGAGAGGCCGACGACGGCCACTCGGTCTCGGTGCCTGTGGGCCTCGGGAGGTCCCGCAGGGCCCCGGGCGGGCGCCGGGACCCTGTTCCGCGTGGCCCCTCCGTGGGCAGCTCGGGGCCGGCCCCTCCCCCGAGTCTCTGGCAGAGACCACTCGGGCACCGACGTGCGCACGCGGCCCCTTCCGAGGGGCAGGGCCGCCGGGACCCACAGGCTCGGAGGCCGGGCCGGGCTTGAGACGGGCTCCGCAGGCGTCACGGTGACCCGCCCGCCCGTCCCCACGGGCCACGCCGCTGCCTCCTGCCCACGGGGGCAGCGGGAGCTCCGGCCGTGAAGGCCCGTTCACGAGGGGCAGGACGGACCCTGCCAGCGACCACGCCCCGGCTCCTCCCCCGAGCGGCGCCCGGCCCGGGCTCCCGTGCCAGGACTCGCGGCTCCGCCGGAGGGCGAGGGAGAAGCGGCCCTCGCGGGGCCGGACGGCGGCGTGTCACCCGCAGGAGCGCGGGGGGGTGGGCCGTGGCACCGCGCAGAGCCCCGCATGCAGCGGCCCCACCCGTGCAGGGGATCGGAGCGTGCCCGAGCAGGGGCCGCAGCGCCGCCCCCCGGGGCCGCCCGCTCACCTTGGAGCCCGTTCCCGTTGGCGCTGGTGCAGGAGGGAGGAGGGGAGGCCTGGGGCCGGACCACGGGCGCAAAGGCGCTCTTTTGTTTCACTGCGGAGATGACATTGGCAGGTGAGAATGAGAAAATGCCGTGCGCACTGCTACAGTTTGAAGGGAGGGTGACGGAAGAGGCTGGCACGGTGGGGCTGGCCGGCCCGACTGCAACAAAGCAAAGGCGTCAGCACGCGGCCCCGCCGGGCGCCCGCCACGCCCCGGGCGCCGGGCCCGGCGGCCGCCCGCCTGGCGCCGCGCGGGGCCCGGCGCAGGTCAATGGACCGTGGGCGCGCGGACGCCCAGCCTCACGGCCACCCTTCCTTCTGTCCGGTAGCTCACGCCACAGAACAGCCGAGCAGCGCACACGCTGGACGTCGCAGTGACAATGACGCTGTGACGACGGGCGACAGAAACAGACACTTACTGCCGTAGGGCGAGTTGGCGGAGGAGCCGTTAAGGAACCCAGGCGAGCCCGGGACCCCGAGGTTGGCCATGGCGCCGCTTCCGTATCCGTTCATGCTCGTGCTGACGGTGCTGTAATTGGACTGCTGGGGGGTGCTGCTGGGGACGTAGCCTCGCGGGGACACGCTGCTCGTGTTGCGACTGTAGCCGACTGTCAAGATCCCGCCCCCCGGCCAGAAACACCGTTATGATCAGGGAGGGACACGGGGCGGGGCGTCCCCGCCATCGCCATCACAGACATTTCCGAACGACCGCGGCTTTCCTCGGCCCGGTCCCCGGGGCCGCCTCGGCGCGCGGCGCTGCGGTCCGACCGCCCGCTGCCTCCACGCGTCTCTCTGGGGCGACTGTCAGCAGCCTGGCTGCCCGGCCCGGGCCCCGCTGCGGGGACTGCGGCCTCGCTCTCCTTCACGCGCCGCCGCTGGCAAGGACCGCGCGGCCGCGGCGCCCCACGAAGGGCTGTCGGGGCCTTCGTCGTGGCTGTTTGTGGGCGGGGGACGGGGCGGGGAGGGCGTCCCAGGGGCCCGAAGCGGACTCAGGACCGCCCAGGGCGCCCCGCTCTGGGGCAGATGCAGGGCGGGCACGCGGGAGTCCCCTCCCGTTCATTCACTCCCGACTGGGACGCCAGACCCCACCCACGCGGGCACCCCGGGGTGGGGGTCCCACCGCTCGCTACAGCACAGCTCCCCTGCGGCTGGCCCCCGACTGTCGGGGGACGACCGCCAAGTCGCTCACAAGGGAGTTCCAGGTAAACCGGGCGCCCCGCACAGGGCCCCGCGCCGTCCGCACCCCGCCCGGGAGGGGCCGCCCACCTTGGTCGTTGGCTTGCGAGGTCTCGGAGACGTTGACGGCGAGCTGGCTGCTGAAGGAGTTCACGCCCATCATGCCGCCGTGCGCGGGCGTGCTGCCCAGCGCCGGGATCTGGTTGTGGTTGCGGGGCACGCTGTACAGCGCCTCGGCGATGTCGGCCGCCCGCTTCAGGATGATCTCCTGGGCAGGAGGGGCCCGTCACCGGCGGCCAGGCTCGGCCGCCAGCCCCCGCCCGGACCCGCCGACCTCCCACGGGGAATGAGGGTGGCAGGGCACGGCCCCGGGGCCGGACGACGAGAAAATGCTTTTTTCACCGGGAAGGAACTCCCCTCGGGGCGATGACTAAAGGTGCACACAGTGCTGGATCCCGGGAAACGGGCCCGTGCGCAGGGGGCCGGCCCTCGCCCCAGTGGCCCCGGGCGGATGGGGACGGCTACGGGGGCCTGCCCCGCCCCCTCCCGCATCCCGGCATCACCACGGGGCACCCCGCCACCATCCCCCGGGCGGATTTCAGAGTGGCTCTTCCCTGCGGCAGCTTCCGGTTCCTGGCCCGCGAACACGCGGCGTGAGGGCGCACGCGTGCCGAGGAAGGCGTGCTCGCCCCCGCCCCGGGTGCCGCCCCGGCCCGGCCCGCCTACCTGGTTGTTGTGGGGCATGCCGTACAAGGCCTCCACGAGGTCGGCCGCCCTCTTGAGTAACACCTCCTGCGGGGAGAGCAGAGGGGTGACTGCGCGGGAGGGACTGCGAGCGCCACCCTCCGTGGCAGAGCTGCCGCGTCACGGCCCCGCCCGCAGGCAGAAGAGGCCGACAGCCCGCCAGACCGACCCGTCCCAAGCCCGACACGGGCCTCCTGTCCGCGGGGACAACGCCGTCTGCGGCTCTCGAAGTCCGTCCCGACGCTCCCAGCGGCTGGCCCGGGGCTCGCCGGCGCCTCCGGCGGGCGCTGGGACACTGTTCGGTCAGCCCCTGCGCCCGTGCGTTGTGGACGACGCCGGCAGCACCTTCACCCCCGGAGCGCCGTGCGGGGGCCGGGGGCCCGGGGCGCCAGCCCGTCTCATCGCGCCCGCACGCCTGCCTCCCATCACGACCCCACGCACTGACGTCCTCCCCCTGGCGCCGTCATTACGTGCAGCCGAGCATCTCCGCCCCGACAAGCCAGCGCCATGGGCCGGCTCGATGGCCGGAGATCGGTTCCCTGGGACCCGGACCTCGTCTGGGGGCTCGGCTCGCCCCCTTCGGGGAGCGGGGACCCGACAGCCCCCGGTCTACCTGGCCCGTGACGGCCCGAGCACGCCGGCGCCGCAGAGAGGGCAGCGCTGCCTTCCGCGGGGCCCCCCGCCCGCCGTTCCCGCCCCAGACCCCTCATTTATCAAGATTAATCACCGCGGGCATCACTTTGCGAGCGTGGCCCACGTCCCCGGGAACGGCACTTAATCCCGAAAGTTCCCGGATGGGTGGCTCCGACAGTGGGCATCTGTAATTGGTGTCGCTGCACGGCGTGGCACGCGTCTCGTTTGCATACAAATAAAGAATTATCCTTGTCACGGAGCAGGTACAATCAATGAAAGGCACAGCTGTCTTAATCAGGTTTCGTTAGCGCGCAGCCCTCGCGAGCAAGATAAAGTGTTTTCCAGCGGTGGCGATAATCTCCCTAATCTCCCCGATCATACCGCGAGACTTTCTACATGCCTCTCAATTTTAAGCAACGATTAAAGCAATTAAGGCCGCCGCGCGCACAAGCCATTCTTCATTCCCGGAAAATATCCGGCACCTACTTGTCCATATGGTACTTTGCAGTCGGAACATAAGGATAGTTTAGGAAAATTGCGTCCGCTCTTACCCTAATCTGCCTATTACCGGGTAGTGTCTTAACTAATGAACCTGACTTCGCGGCTGCTCTGAAGAGGCGGTCCCGTCGCGTCAGCGCGACCGCGCGCGGGAACCCAATCAGTCAAGGATGCTCTGAGCAGGTCTGTTTGCTCAGGACGCGGCGCGCGCAGCGCCTCACGCTGCGAATGCGATTAGCGCCGAATGGTGTTTGAGAAGCATTTCCATGGAAATGCCGCGGCCGCGGCCAGTGTAATTGGCTGCCTTTCAGCGGGACGGAGCAGGCGTCCGCTACATGGGAACTCTTAAAGCTCCGACGACTTCTGCCGCGTCTCGTGACAAGAGCACGGTTTTACTGCTGCGCGCGGCCGCGCACCTCATCACCGTTCACGGAGGTAACCAAGGTGACGTGGCTTCAGGTGCTAATGTCATTACGAAACTGTAAAGCAATTATTCTGTTAGTTCTCGCCTGGGGTGATGAATACATTGAGGACGGCAGAGCCATTAGATGTAGCTACTTCAAAAAGCGGGAGAAGATGAATTTTAATGCACGGGTAATTGCTCGACGCGACCGCATTCCTAATAAATTTCTGTGTGTTAGGGGAAGAGCCGGATACATCTGTGTACGGAGCGTGAAGCAGGAACGGCCCGAATGAAATGCTCGCAATTAATCTGACGGGGAATCATCGCGGGCCGCGCACCTCGTGATAAATATAATTTGCTGGCGCCCGGCTCCGTGCGTGAAAGGCAACTCGTTCTTTCCGCTTTTTCTTCTTCGCACAACGTGTTTTAGCCTTGATTATGTTGTTTCAAATAAGGCCTAGAAAGAAGGCGCGTTCTCCCGTCTCTGCCCGCTTAGGGACGCCTCCCCTCCAATCTCGGTGTTTGCCACACGAGTGCCTCTGGATATTGCCTTTATTGTCGCTCGGCGCTTTTTCCTGCCTTTCATTTGCCTATTTGTGCCACTCCCCCGGGCGGAGCGGGTCGTTTCTGAGGCGGCCCGGGAGGGGAGGGAAACTTCCCCTCCGCGCCGGCCGTCCCTGGGCAGCGAGCGGCACGGTCAGCGTTTATCCCAAGCAGCGCGGGCGCCGCGTCGGCTTCCTGTCGCGCTCCAATTACCCACCGCGCCACGAGCGTCCGGACCTTCAGGAAAATTGCTGCGGAAATCAATGCCGCGGGAACACCATCGGGTGCGGGGTGAAGCCGCGGAGGGCGCGGAGCCGCCCGGCCCCTCCGCCCCGTCCCCCTTCGCTCTCCCTCTCCCTCCGCCTGCGACGACGCGGCCGCCCGCGTCCTTCATTCCATTCTGTTTTCACTCGGAACGTGCGGTAAGGCCAATCGCTGTTTTCCTCAGGACCCGCTCTGACCCCGCAGAGCGGCCGCAGACGGCTGGCTTAACCATGATGAATCGCTCGGCAGTTTAATTTACATGCCGCTGAACTCCACATTTGGGTCCATTAGAGCAAAATCAAATATTTATGTTGTTTATTGAAACTGCTAGATTTCATCTCATTCAGCGGCCGTTCTGTGTGAAGCCTGGACGACGCCGTTTCACCTGAATTAAAAGAGCCTAAGTAATAGGGGACGGTGGGCTGGGTGCTCGGGGACCTGCCACCCTGTCGGGGGGGAAGAAAACAAGAGCCCCTAACCGGGAAAGTCCCCGGGAGCCACATCCAGCCCCCGGCCGTGCGGGGGCACAGGCCGCCCTGACGCCGCCGCCCGTGAGGGCCCCAACCAGGCCCGATGGCCTGAGGCGCCGACCCTGCCCAGGCAGCTGAGACAGGCGTGTCCATGGGGCCCTGCGCGGGGGCAGGGGCACAGGTGGCCCCGGACGTCCCCCCCCCCGTGAGCGGGCACAGCCCGGACGCCCTCCCGAGGTCACCCGGCCTCAAACTCAGCGCCCCCGGGCCAGCCTAGGGGTGGCCGAGCCCGGCGGCTCACGTGGCGCAAGCCGTCCGTGGCCTGAGGCGGGCGCGGGAACCAAACGCCGCTGCGGCCGCTCTGCACCCCTCCCCGACCGCCCCGGTCCTCGCGGTGACCGTGACGTCACCGCTCACGTGTCCCCGCGTGCCGCCTTCACGCCCAGCCTTCGGGAGGCGGCGAAACGCAGAGCGGTCGGGGCCCGGGGCGCAGCGTCAGCTCCCGTGTCGCGTTGCGCGTTTCTCGCCGCGCCCTGGAAACCAGAGGGGCTTCCGACGCGAGGAAGGGACAAGACTGTCGGAGGAGGGGGGCTGCGGGCCTGGCTTCGCTCTGGCGCGGACGTGAGAACGGGCGCCCCACGCGGCCGGTGCGTGAACAGGGCGGCGGCCGGCGGCCTTTGTCTGTGCCGCGTACAGGGACCGTCCCCCCGGACAGCAGCGCGCGGCCCCCACTGGTGAGCCCGCTAAGGCAGGGACCTACTTACGACAAAAGCTTTGTAAACAAGAGATTAAACCGAACCGAGCTTTGGAAAATGAAAGGAAAACACGAGGCGAGTAATCACAGATCAGAGCGGGCGGCCAGATTGGAATCAGCACGGGCTGCTGGAGTGGAAAACGTCTAATTGAACCATTTCATTACGCGGAAGTTCGCGTCCTCCTCGCAGGATCCAGAGCGTCTGTGTCAGGAGAGCCCCCCCCAGGAGCGCGGCCCTGCGCAAGGGAGCCCCGGGCCGCGGGCCGCCCGGAAGCCCCTTTCCCCGAGCCCCTGCCGCCCCACTCACCTTGGGTAACCTCTCGGGGTCGCCCGGATGCCTGGGGATCACCTTCTGCAGCCGCTGGAAGCCGTAGTCTATGGTTGGTTCGTTGAGGGCTGCAACAGGGCACAGAGACGGAGGTCGGGTTAGTCGCCCCACGCCCCCCGCGACCCGCTCGCCGCCGCGCGCCCATCGGCCTGCGAGCCCCCCCCCCGACGCGCTGGGGGGCGAGCACCCCGGGCGCCAGCGCTGCCCTCAGGCCACGGTCACGTCTGACCTGCACTCAGACTGGGGGACAGTCAAAGGGCTGCTCGGTCTAGTGTCCGAACGGCGGCGCGGCCGGCCGCTGCGGGTCCCGGGCCCCCGACAGCAGCGTCGCACGGGGCCCGCCACGCTGGCCCGGGGTGGATGGGAGCAGCCGTGCTGACCCACGTCCGGCCGTGGCGAGCCTCAGGTGGCCCCCGGCGCCCTCTCCCGCCCAGCGGGCTGCCTGAGCACAGGCCGGCAGGCGGAGCGCGCGCCCCTGCGGAGCTCAGCACCCGCGAGCGCTGCCTGCCCACGACGCGGGGCGCGCTCCGCCAGCCCCGCCGCACCGCCGGCCACCAGCAGGAATTAATCTCTCTATCCCCCCAATTGTCATTTTGACTACGAACCGCGCGCGGCCATCAATCAGCCGCGCGCGCCGGGCACGGTGCATGAATCACGGCCGGGCCGCAGCCCGCCCGCGCGCGTCGTGTCTAACAAGCTTTAGCAGCAGCCGCGGGGCCTGATGACGGCTGCGCCGGCTCCGGCGGAAGCCGCGCCCCGGGGCCCGGGGACGCGGGCGAAGATGGAAACACTTATTAGCGCGCGTTACCCCTGGACGTGGGCTGCGTCTCCCGTGGAGGAGCGCGGCGCCGCGCGGCATAAATCAGGGCCTTTCCCCAGACTAGTGAGGGCCGCCGCCGCCTATTCATTACCCGGCCGCCGTGCGGGCCATCACTCATTAGCACGGACGCGCGACCGCCGCCCCCGGCTCGGCAGCCCCACGCACGGCCGGGCTCACAGAGGCCACGGCGGCACGGGGCAGGGTGTGGGGCCGCCCTGGAAGGCGCTTTGCAAGGTAATTGGCCACCGTCACCCTCGAGCGCCGGGGCCGCCGGGGTCAGCGCCCGCGGCGGGGCCCGTCCATGATGCCGGAAGGCTCCGCGGGCGCTCAACGACGCGCCCGGAGGCGGGGGCCACGCGCGAGCTGACACGCCGGCCTCCCCCCGGAGACAAAGGCCCGCGCAGGAACGCGGAGTGAGACGTTTTCCTGTTAATAACGCATCGATCCGCCGTATTGATCTGGCGTGACAGGGCTCTTGCTGCGATCCTGCCCTCTTTCTTGCCGGCCAACAGCAAGGGCGCGTCGGGACGCCGCGGCGCGTGTGACACGGCAAAATGCCCGACTCCCCGGGATGTAAATTCTCTACGTGCAAAACCACTTCATAATCAAACCATTCATCATCAGAAGCTGTCAGCGGCGACGGGGGCGGCGATTCGTCACGTCCCTGCCCCGGCCGGGACGAGGGCGCCAGGCCGGAGCGCGGTGCGGGCAGCGGGCGGGCGGGTCCAAGCCCGGGACGAGCTGGAGTGTCCCGCGCCTCCAGGAGGGAGCACACGGCGGCCCACGGTGCATCTCGGGCACGTCGGGGCCTCGGCTCGGCCCCGGCTTAACGAGTCGGCCGGGCAAAAGGTGATGGGGGAGACAGACATGGGCGGCCGCTGTCGTTCCACGCACACGCCCCCGACAGGCGGCTGACGCGGGGACGCGCGCGCTCGGACGCGCCATCACCCGACGCTCTCCCCTCCGAGGCGTCTTCCTTCCAGTCCTTCAGCGGAACTGACGTCCTCCTCCCGGGACCGCAGACATCTCGAAGCGGGAAACGCGGGGGACCTTCGCCTCTCGCTTCGGCCCGAGGAGCGTGGCCATCTCGCGCGCGGCCAAGGGGACGGCACCGCGCTGCGGGGGTGACGTGGTGCCGTCCCACGGCAGGGAGGGGGCTCGCGGTGCCGCTGCCCCGTGGATTTACGAGGAGCCGCCGGGACCGCCGCCCTGGCTCCAGGCCGCAGGGGAAGGGACGCACCTCGCGGGCCTGGGAGGAGTCCGATCGCCGGGGGTGGGGTGGCCCCGTCTGCCTGTGCGCGGCCCCCCGGCCGCACAGGCCCCCGCGCCCGGCGAGATAGGCGGTGCCGAGGCTTCCCCCGCAGACCCCGCGGCTCGTCCCATAAATCCTCCGCGTGTCGAGTTCACACGCGAGGCCCGGCCGGGCAGGGCACCGCTCCGGCACGTCCAGTCACCGAGCAGCGAGCCAGGCCAATCAATACCACTTTCCTGTTTCAGAACCGGGTAATTATGAGGGGGAGAGATTGCCTGACCTTTCACCCGCGCTGCATTACTTTGCTGATATTAAGATAAATTGCCTGATTTTGGGTAAACATATGCTGCAATTCAGACTGTCAGCACTGGTTTGCTCAGGGATAATTTGTATTGATCTCCCCGCTTCTTCCCAATTCTGCTTACTGACCTCGCGGATAATTAGAGCCGGGGCCGTGGGTGAGCTCGGGGCGGGGACGGGAAGGAGCGCGAAGAGGAACAGAGCAGATGTGTTTTATGCTAATGTCCCGCGGCCCGCGCCGTCCCCACGTCCGTCGGCACCGGCAGAGCCGGGGATCAGCGGCCTGGCTCCCGCGCAGGTCGTCCCCGGGAATCTCTCAGCGGCGGCCCCGTCTCCGAACACGTGCCCCTCGGTCCCACGAATGTAAACTCGGCCCGAAACGCCAGAGGAACAAGCGCTCCTCTCTGCCGAAGGGGAGACGAGGCATTTCTGCGAAGGTGCGCGGAGCCCCCCGCCTTTCGGCGCGGCGCCGTCCGGCGCTCAGAAGCAGTTAGCGCCCGTCACGCGTCCCGCGTCCCGATCTCGCGGAGAGGGGCCGCTCCGCACGGAGGGGACGGAGGGGCGCGCCGCAGCGTCCCGGGTGAGATGTGTCCGACGACAAGGCCGTTGTAGCAAAAGCCATAAAGCGAGCCTGCCCTGTGAAATCCCTCGTCGTCGGCCGTGCCGGGGATCCGCGCGCCTCGTTCGGCGGGGCCGTCGTCCGCTTCACACGCACGGCCCGTCCTCTTCGAGACGAACGGTGTTCACGTCCACCTGAGCAGGCGCCGCGGCCTGACGCACAGCGATTCCTGCTGGAGCTGCCAGCGCAGAACACGAGAACCTCAGCGCGTCAAACCCGGGCGGCCAGGCATCCCGGCCCACGCCGAGCGGGGGCCGTGGAAGCCGCTTCTCGTGACTCGCGCCGCGCGCGCTTCCACCTTGACGGCTTCCCCTTCTCCGTCCGCCGGGCCTGCCCCGCGGTCTGCGCTCGTCTCTAAAGCTCCGAGACGTACACGATCGTTCCATGAGGCTCGAGCGGCGAGTCCGTTACCGGGAAACCGGACTCAATTAAGCGAAGGGACCCGTCAGGCGAAACAGCGTTTCGGGCCGCAACGTGCACGTCTGGGGCGGCGAGTGCTTCCTACGAAGGGGCACTTTGCGGGAAGGGACGGGGCCAAACCCGGCTTCTGAGGTTCAGTCCACGCTCCCGAAGCTGACCGAGCGGCTACGACACGCCCGCCCCCGCGCTGGGTGCCCGCTCTGGGCGCCGGGTGCCCCCCAAGACCAGCCTGGGGGGGCCCGGCCCGCACGCGGGGCCGCGACGGCGGCCGGCCGGAGAGATCACGGCGACGACGCGTCACGGCAAGGGCAGCCCCCGTCCGCCCCCGCCGGCCAGCGGTGCCAGCGACTTCGGGTCCTCCCGGGGTCGTCGCTGCTGGGCCACGGCGCTGCCTTTAAACAGCGCCGTCGAACACACGGGGCGACGCTCGCAGGCGGCACCAGGGCGCTCAGCACCCTCTCTCCACGGTTCACGCCGGGCCCGGCCCGCGACGAGCGGCCCGGAGCCTTCGGGGCGGCACGAGCCCCCCTCCCCCCTGCCAGCCCCGGCCCGGACACGGGAAGCGGGCCGCGCGGTCGCCGCGCCCCAGCTGCGGCTGCCGCCCTTCAGTGAGTTCCCGTTTCGTTTTGGTAACGATCGCCTTCCTGCGACTCCCCAGTCCCGCGTTTGTCACGAAGCAGTAACTCTCGCTGCGGACAGACCCCGGCCACGAGGCCGCGCCGCATTCGCGGCCGAGCGCCGCCCCGAGAGCGTCGGCCGCTCCTCTTCCGAGGGACGCGCGCGCGTCCGGGCAGGCGACGGGGGCGGAGAGCGGAGGCCGGGCAGCCCCGACCGACGGCGCGCCTTCCCTGCGCCGGAACGAACGCGGTTGTAATGTGTAAAAATTAAATAAAGTAAAATTAAATTGCTCAATACAGAGACATCCCTCTAGAGGGTGTTAGTGATTTCAGTGACAAAGTGCTATTTGCTGACAAGTAGTTTACACATTAACCAGCTGAATCCGAGGGGGAAATGCCAATAGCAATTATATCACCTCGAGGTTATTAAATGTCCCACTGATAAGTAACTGGGTGCACTTGACCAGGTGACGGAGACCGCTGTGAGCGAACGGCCGCGCGTGGAGGGAGCCGCCCGTCCCGCGGTGTCCCCAGGCAGCCTCCCTTCCGGAAACGGCCGCATAAAACAGCGCGTTAGCGACGTGCGGCCACCGCGGCCGAGACCGCGGCGAGGCCCCCGACGCCTCACCCCACACAGCGCCCGCGCCGGGCCCCGCGCCCCGGCCCACGGCCGCGAGGGCCCGCAGAGCCCCCCCCGTTCTCGGGCTTTAAAATGATGCTAAGTTCTCCACTTTATCATCCACTGTCTCCGCCGAGCGCATTTCATCTCTAAGAAATTCAGATGCTCGGGAAATTAAAATTTCAAAGATCTGCTGCAAAAAAAAAAAAAAATCAATGGGGCGAGATCAATGCTCATAGAAATTTCATGAACTTTGAACTGATCCAGGCATGATGATGAGCGGTGGCTGGAGTTGCAGGCGGCTGGCGGCGCCGCGCTCGGATGAAACGCGCCGGGCCGGCGGGGGGAGGGCCCCGCGTTAGATGGGGTTTTGCTTTCATATTTTGTCCGACAAAAAAAAATTAATTTCGAGTCTATTCCGGTAACAAGCAAAACTCGGAGAGAACGTGTCCGTCCCCGACAGGACGCGCGGCGGCCCCGCTTCTCGGGGGCGCCCCGCGCGCCAGCGCCGCGGCGAAACGGGGTCGGCTGCCTGTGCAGCCGATTGCAGGTGCAAATTAATATTGTAAAATGAAGATCAATACATGGACAGCGCCCAATCAATAGCGGCTAAATTATTGCTGCATTTTCCTCCTCATTCAAGATGAGTTGTGTTTTCCTCTCAAAGTCAATACTTTGCAGCTTTTCTCATTAATTTCTCAATAAATTTGGCAATGAATTTCAATCACAGGACCCGGCAGGGCGAGCGGGCATTGAGGCGCGCATGAGAAGCACAAAGGCCACGCGTGTCCCGCCGCCCGCCGGGAGGCCCCGGCCGCGGGAGCCGGCCCGAAGGCTGGGGTGCCCCGGCTTCCTCGTCAGGCCCCCAGCCCCGTGGCCAGGACTGCGGGGGCGGGGGAGGGCCCCGCTCGACGTCGCAGCGGGACCAGGCGCCCCCCGCCGGCCGCGCCGGGCGCTCCGTGGCGGTTTTCACGGGACGCCCGGCCCGTGCACGGGGACCTGCGTCCGTTCTCAGCCGCCTGGCGGCGGGCGGCGGCGTGGTGGAGGGACAGCCACGCCGACAAGGGGACAGCGCATCCTCCTCGTCCCCGAAACCACACCCTTGCTGACCACGACTGGGTCGCACCCCCTCCGGGGACGCCCTGCATCCGGCTTTCACAGTCCTGCCCAGGGCACCTCGGGGCACGGCTTCCCCGACGGCCTCCGTTCTGCCCGGAGACACACGCCCCACGGTGGCCGCCCCGGGGCGCGGAAGCGGCCCGGCCACCCCCCAGCCCGCGCGCCCCCACCAAGGCGGCTCCGGCAGAGGCGGCCGACACGGGGGCCACTGTCCCACGGGGGCGAGGGCCCGGGCCCTGCTGCCGGGACCGCGTGGGCGAGGCCGCTTCCCGGGCGCAGGGACGCCGCCTCGCTCGCGTGCCTCTCCCTTCCGTCCCGTTGAAACCAGTCAAGGTCGACGCGACCTCCGTTTGCGCTGGCCGCTAGCGCACGAGGCAGCTGACGGTCTTCGGTTTGGGACACGCCGCGGCCCGACGCCGGGAACCACCTGGGCCATCCCGTCAGGACGGTCCTTCAGCCACACGCACGCCGGGCTGTGCCCACGGCTCCCGGCCCAGAGCGCCCCAAAGCCCCGGGCGACGTTTCTGGGTCGCGACGTGGCGTGTGCATTAGGAAGGCCGGACCCGCGGCTGAGGCATCTGGGTGACCAGCGCCCGGCACGGGCGTTCCAGAGACTGGGGGAGGGGCAGGGTCACGGGCCGCCAGCCCCCGACCCTCGGGGCTGAGAGAACGGGTAACGGGGTGGAGAAGGAATCGGCAGAACCCCCCATCCCAGCGCCGAGACACCCCCCTTCCGTCCCCCCGGTCATCAGAGGCCTGGGGCGGGGCCACCCAGCCAGGCCCACTTTGTCAGGGAGCAGGACTTGCGCCTCCGGAACGGAAGGGGACCTCGCGAGGTCGCGAGGCAGGGAAGGGTGGCGTCTGGGGTGGGAAGGGGTCACGTTCAGAACGCGACCCCCACGGGCCTGCCAGAGCACACGCGCCCCCACAGGCGCCCGCGCCCCCACAGGCGCCCGCGCCCCTGGGAGCCGAGCTAACAGCATCTGGAAACTTCCGGACGTGGCCGTCCCCACGCGGGCTGATGGCCGTCCTCTGTGGTGCTGTTTTACTGAAAACCCCTCCAGGAAAGTCAGGACTTTGCATTTTCCACGCGTAGAAACGACCCAGCCGTCTGGAAGGACCGCGTGTCAGACGCGCTTCTGCTCTGCCCGAGCCTCTCCCTGGAGCGCACGGACCCGACAGGCCCGACAGCCTCCGGGAAGTCAGGGACCCCAAGGCAGCGCGGCCCCGGCCAGGCGTCCAGCGTCTGCCCTGAAACGCCGGCCGACACCTGCCGGAGCCCGGCGGCGAGCTGGCTGCCGTCCCGCCGGGCCGGGACGTGCACGGCGGCGTCGCCTGGACGCCCCGCCACCGCCCTTGGTGCTGCACCCCGCCGGCCGCAGGCACGCCGGGCTCCGCGCGGACCCGCTGGCTGCCCCGCCCGCCCTCCACCCTCGCCAGCCTGGCACCCCAGGTCCGTGACGCGAGCCCCTCCTCTCCGAGACGGCCCTCCCTGGGCCCCCCGGGCGGGCGGGGAACAAGGCCGGGCCCCTGGCCACCTCCCCCGCCGGCCCGCGTCCCGACGACCCCTTTGTCCTTTGGGGAAGATGAATGGCTGCCTGCCCCCCGCCACCGCGTGTCAGGCTCGGAGCCGCAGAGTCAATCCCTTCACCTTGACACGGGAACTTTGTGATTTATCAGCCGCCTCCCCCCCCGACGCGCGGGGCCCCCGAAGGCGCAGCCAATCCGCGCGCGGGCGCACGCTTCGGTCACAGCCGCTCGGAAACCCAGCGAAGCCCCTCGATGACAGACAAATGCGTCTTGTTAGCGACTGCCCAAAAGCGCTTGACTTGTACTAATAACAAAAAGGCCAGGCCGGTCACCGAGGGTGCAAAGACGAAGCACCCTGTCACCAGCCGGGTTGGGAAATTAGCAAATAATGTTCTTTTCCTTGATAAATGGGTGACAGCCCCGTCTCACCAATCATTTTTAACATTTTGATGCGTGCCTGCGATCCCTCCGGAGGAGCGGAAAAGTTTGCTGGCCTCAATTTCCGCATGATGAATGGGACTCTCTAAACGTGCGATTTCTGTATGAGGTGCAGTTCATTTTAAGCAATTCTGGTAAATGGGTGTCACTGATTAGGACAAATCGTCCACTTGTGCAACAGCACGAGCGGGAGCCTCGTTCTCCCGGCCTCCTGCGAGACCGAGGGAGCGGGGACGGTGGGGACCCCGAGGCCTCGCGGCGCCACTCCCGAGGAGGGGACAGCCTGCAATCCGCGCGCCGGCGGGGGAGCCGAGCGTCCCGCGGTCGCCGGCTGGGCATCCGCCTTTCTCTGCGACCCCGGGGACGGCCGCTCGGTCCCGCTGCCAGGCCAGCCCAGTCGATGGGGACGAGGCACCCGCTCCCAGCAACGTGGGAACCGACGGCCAGAGCAAAGCTGGGCTGTGCCTGGAGGGGTCGCGCGGGGTCGGGCCACCCGTCCGATTCTGACGGGCCTAGAGGGGCCTGAGTCGGAAACGCGCGTCCTGACCTGACCTGACCTACGCCTTCACGTGACCAGCCCCATCTAGCAGCAAAGGCGTCTGCCCCCCAGGGGACCGCGGACCTCCATGACGCCCTCCGACGGGGCCCTGGAACCAGGGACACCAGAGCGGCCGCTGCACAGAGGGCCGGACAGGGACAGGGCGCCGCGGGCCGCGGCTGGGCCCACGGGCCGGACGGACAGACGGACGGACGGGGACCCCGGAGCAGCCGACGGAACTGGCCGGCAGCCTCCCTCCCCCAGCCCCGGGACCGTGATCAAACGTGTCCTGCCACCGTGTCCACTCGTGCGGCCGGCGGCGTGCGGTCGAGACGATGGGGTGGTTCACGCTTGCGGGGACGCGCCCGCGCTCGGTTGGGCACGGAGAAAGCCGTGTGGTTTGTGGGAGGCAATTAGGAGTCGTTTGCTGCGTGGAAACAAGTGACCTGTTGGGAGGGCGCCGGCCTGGGACACAGCGGGGTGCGGCTGGCAGTGGTCGAAGGCGCTGTTGACGCGCCCGTGTGTACCGCGCTGTCGCCAGAACCACGTCTGGACGCACACGACGATCTTTAGGACACTCCGGGAGCACGAGCGCCTTCCGGGCGGCCGCGGGCAGTGGGGTGAACGGGGGAGCCCGCCAGAGGGCACGGGGTGGGCCGCGGCGAGGAAGCGGCCCCCGCGGGGGCCGGCACGCACCTGAGGACAGGCCGTCCGCCCGCCCGGCACGGCAGCCTCGTGAGGCGCAATCTGACTTAGGAGAAAAGGCGGCGAGCGTGGACACGGCATCGGAAAGAGCCCAAACGGTGCAATCCCGGGCTGCGTGACGGCTTCCCGGGCTGGGAGCGGAACGCATGTCTGTGCAGAGAAGCATCGCTCTGCGTCCCCGTCTAGGGAGTGAACGGCAGCCCCGCGCGTGCGTTCAGCAGGCCACGGGCCGCCGCGCCTCCCTGCGCGGGCGGGGTTGGCCTGCGGCGGACGCCACGCGGACGCCCGGCGATTGTGCCAGTTTCTTTAATTGAGCAAAAGGAATCCCTCCCGCGAGGGCGGGCCCAGCGACACTGGGGACAGGTCGACCGCGGGCGCCCCCGATGCGTCGCCCCAGCGTCACCACGCCCGGGTCACGCCACCGCCAACCAGCTTCCGCTGGTGCGTGTAGCAGGAAAGCCCCGCCAGCCAGACGGAACCTTCCGGAAAGCGACCGCACGCACGTCGTGCGGGAACGCCTCGCGCCCAGAGACGCGCCCGTAAAGCGCTTTCTGCCCGAACGTGATTTCACTTCGCAGCGCACAAACTCCGACCCGTCTCATCGAATGACACCGCGATGCTTCTCTTCCCCCTGCTGCCGGAGCGCCCGGGTGCGCTGCGGCCAGTGAGGCGGGACGGCGGGGCCGGCCACACGCGGGCTCCTCGGGGCCGGCCGCTTTCATCGCCGTCGCAGCCCCCGGTTCGCTCTCAGACAGACGCCCGACGAGCACTGCGCGCGGCGGTCCTTGGCCGCAGCGACCGCCTCGTTAATTAAATTCCAGGGGCCCGGCCGCCCGCCCGCACCCAGCGCACTTCACAGCCTGGGAGCCAACTTGCGGGCGATGCTAATGCTGCTCCTGAGTGCCCGTCGCCTGGAAATTGTTCGCCCCCTCGTTTCTGACCTTACAACGGGGCGAGGCTCGCTGGGAGCACAAAGGACGAGCGGCAGAGCCGCACGTGTTAATTCTCCGCGCTAATCAGCTGTGCCGCCCGCCTGCCCCGTGACTGTGCCGGCGAAGGGCGGGGGCAGCGGGGGCGCCCGCCCCCCGGAGCGGGTCTGACTCTGGAAACCGGTGTTTCTCAGGCACTCGGGCCGGTGCCCTGGCGGGCGGGCCCCTCCCCCAGCTCAGCTTCCTTCCCGGGGTGGCTGCGGGGGCGGGGGCGAGGGGGCGGGCAGGTCCGAGGCGGCCGGGGACGCTGATGGGAGCCAGATGCCCAGGGGACGGCGCCCCCCCCCCCCCGAGTGCTGACAAGCAGGGGGCCCGGCTCCGCTTTCAGGGGGGAGAGCAGCTCCCGGTGATTACTGCATCGTCCCCATCAACTTCAGGGCAATGCAAATCAGACAGCAGCTTCCAGGTCAGACAGGTTACGACCCCACCTTTCCTCTGCGGCCTGAGAGCCCAGGGCCCGGATCCTCCCGCGTTTGAAATGTATATTCGCGGGAGTGACTGGGGCGGGCGAGGGAGGCGCTGGGCGGGCCTCCCGCCCCACGGCGCCTGCTCCTGTTCGTGGGAGCTGCTGGGGGAGGGAGCCCTGGACCCTGACCTCGGGCCCCAGAGGCCCCGTGGGCTTGGCGTGGACGCCGAGTCCACCGCGGGCCGGAGTACGGGCCCCTGGACAGCGGGTGGCGCTGCAGCTGACGCGGGATAAACCCCTTCCCTTGGGGGCAGGAGAGAGAGCACCCGCGGCCCTCGGAGGCAGCTCCTCGCCAAGGCCGCGACCTGGAGGACAGTGAGCGGCCGCGAACTGCCCCCCGGCCCCGGAGCAGCGAGGGTGATGCCGTCCCCGCGGCCCTCACACGTGACACCCGCCGGCCAGTCACAGGCGGCTCCTCCCTGCCCACTCCGCCAGAGCACCGGCCCCGTCCACCGGCCCCGTCCACCCGGCCCCGTCCACCGGCCCCGTCCACCCGGCCCCGTCCACCCGCCCCCGTCCACCGGCCCTGTCCACCCGCCCCCGTCCACCGGCCCCGTCCACCGGCCCCGTCCACCCGCCCCCGTCCACCGGCCCAGTCCACCGGCCCCCGTCCACCGGCCCCTGTCCACATGCTCGGCCCGGGCCCACCCCCGCCCCCACAGGCTGAATCCCCAGCAGGCGGCGGGCTCGGGGAGACGGCCCTCCCGCCACCCCTTCCCTCTCAGGAGAGTCACCGCCCCCGGCAGCAGCCTGCGCCTCTCCCCGGGAGGAGCCCAGCGCGAGGGGCGTGAGGGACTGAGGACCAAGAGGCCCCACCCGGGGCTGCGGCAGGCGGCGGGAGGAGCGCTTCCCCGGCCGCTCCCACGAGAGCCGCGGTCGGTCTCCCCACGCACAGGCTCACGCTCGCTTCCGCGCCCTTAGCCACGTGGGCCCCGCGTGTCGCGCGGCAGACGCGGGACATGCCACGTGGCTCCTGAGCGGTGACAGAGGTCCCCGCCGGCAGGAGGGACACCTCAGGACGTGTCCCAGGAGGCGGCAGTCGATGGGCACCCCCCCCGGGTCACACCGCCCCAGGTTCTCTGTGACGGCGCGACCCCGCGTGAGGCCGGGCGCCGGCAGCACTCGGAGGGGCGGGCGGGGGCCCGGGTCCGCGGCCGGCAGCAGGCAGGGCAGAGCGGGCACCCTCCGCCTCGGCAGCCTGGGGCTCGCGGGCCGGACCCCCAGATGGGTGGCGCCCCAGCCAGCCGTCGCCACGAGCAGGTGCGCTCAGCGGCCACCGTGCCCGGCCGATCCGATGTCCAGCTCCCACGGCCCCGCGCACACAGCGGCCTCCCGCACTGGCGGGGACGCGGACAGGCCTCGGGGTGCCCCACGGACGAGCTGCCCTCTCGGTCCCTGGGTCCCGCCCTGCTCTGGGGTCCCTCGGGAGCGTGTGCTGCCCCCCGGCGTCCCCCCCCCACACCTGGACCACGTGGACGACTGCTGAGCACCGAGGGGCAGGCTCCTCGAGCCAGGACGCCGGGGTCACTGGAGTCCCGCCGGCCCGGGTGACACGGGGTCCCCTGGAGAGCGGGCTCCGGAGGTTTACATTCCGCATTTCACACGCGACTCTCCACGTGGGGTGGGTGAGGAGCCTCCCTTCCCTCCTCAAACCCCGAAGTGGAAGGGACCTCTCGGGTCCGCCGTGTCACCCGCCTGCTGGACAGAGGACGGGTCTGGCTCCCACTGCAAGGCCAGGCCGGCCGGGCACCCCGCAGCGGGCGACAGAGCACCCTGAAGCCCCTGTCCCCACCCAGGCTCCCGCCACGCTCGCACGCGCCAAGGCCACGGCTCTCCGAGGGCAAGTCCGCGCCCCGCTCAGCCTCGCGAGCTTTCAGCAGGTGTCGTCGCCCTTTCTGCACGTGGCCAGGACAGACGTGAAACCCTGACCGCGCCCCACACCGGCGCATGGTCTCCCTCAGCAGCGACCTCAAACCACCCTCAGCTGAGCCGAGCCCGGGGCAGCTCCGGCCGTGGCACGGGTCTGCCCGAGGCAAAGTACGGACGCCGAGAGGGGTCCGGGGTGAGGCCCAGAGCCAGGACCCGGCTTCACAGGGCAGGTGACCTCGGGCAGGGCACCTAACCTGAGTCTCAGCTTGTACAACGGCACCAGCGACGAGACGGGCGGCCACGACGACGGGATGGAGGCCACGGGCCTAGGCCCCCGGCGCGAGCCCAGCACTTGGGCAGCTCCCCGGTGGGAGGAGGGGGGCCCGTTACCGAGGACCCCGCCGCCCGGCCCTACAGGTGGGAGGCAGAGGGCCGCAGACGGGAGGGGCCCGAGTCGCGTGGCCAGTGGGGCCGCACCCGCCCACGGTGTCTCGCCACCTCAGACGCGGACGCAGAGTCCGTGCGCGTGACCAAAGCCCGCTCCTCGCCTCACCCCGGAGCCCCCGCCCCCGTGCCGCCCGCCTCCCACGTCGCCAGGAGGGGGAAGCGCGCACTCACCGGTGTAGACGAACCGTCCGGGAGCACCTTTACAGAACTGCTTGGACTTGTAGGACAGGGTGACCTCCACGACGCCAGGGATGTGCCGCGGGGGCGTCTGCACCCGGATGGCGTGGGGCGTGATCAGCTGCGAAACCACACAGGGGCCTCAGCGCTCGCCAGTTGGATATAATTACCAAAATGAGCAAAATTGGAGCCTCGTCTCGGGCGCCCCCCTCGCTGTCACCCAGAGACGCGGCATCTCGGGCTCTTTAAGAAAAATATCTGCCAACGACCCCGGGTTTTAGTTTGCAGGAAAGGCCACGGGGCATCATTCATATGAAAATTGCCACCATATGTCCCCTTAAACCCGCTCCTGGTAATTCGAGCACTAATTGTTCCAGGGGACGCAGGGACCTCCCCCCGCAGGTCTGCCGCCCGGGACGGGGGCTGGGCGTCTGCGCCCGCCCCGGAGGAGCCCCGCACGGGCCACCGTCCCGGACCGGGGGCCGCGGCTTACCTCGCTCCACACCAGCATGGTCCCGAACACGACTTGGAGGCCGTCGAAGAAGTTGTCCCCGATGATGATGACGGTGGCGCCCCCCGTGGTCCAGCCTTCGCTGGGACTGATGGCCTTGATGCACGGAGTGGCTGCCCACACAAGACAGAGAGGGCGCACCTTAGCCCCGGCCCGCCCGCTGCCCGCCGCGGGGCACGCCGACGCGCTCAGAGCAAACTCCTAAGTGTTTTCTGAAGCAGAGGCCACGCCGCGGGGCCCGGCGAGCGGGGGAAATGGCTTGACGTGGCAAATTGCGTGTCAGGGCAAATGTGACTGTTACAAATGGCTACGCAGCGCGCGCGCGCGGCCTGTCGATTCGTCTGCTGCGCCGTCCGGGTCTAAGCAGAGTCGATCGAGGGGCTGTGGAGGGGCCGGGGGGGCAAACGCCGCGCATTTCGATTCCTCGAGAGCGGCTAATTGGGTTGGGTTTTTCCATCCGCGAACTTTGCCTCTTGGTGCGAAACTTCATCCTCCTGTCACTGCACAACTACGACTCTTCGCTTTCGACAGGAAGAACATCAGAAGCGCCGATTAATGCTTCCGTCAAAGGTGCGCACGGCACGTCCCGGCTGTTTGTCGACGGGAGGCCCCGAGCCCCTGGCCTGACCTCTCTTTGTCTCGGGAGCCCTCGCATTTGCATGAGTTATTACCGCGGCTGCGGCTGCGCGGCCGGGCCGGCCTGCGGGGGGGGGGCCGCGGGGCCGGGAGGCCACAGCTGGGCGGCCCGGGGGAGCCCGGCGGGGCGCTCCCGGCCGGTCCGGCCTGCCAGCCCTGCTCCGTGGTGGCGGGGACCTCGCCCGCCGCTGCCCTGGCCCTCTGCAGGCCGGCCGGCACGCAGGGGCGCCCCGTGGACACACGCCTGCCGCCCGCCACTGCGCCGGGCCCCGCTCTGTCACCCGCAGGGCCTCCTCGGCCTGGCGGGGCGCCGCCCCCCGACGGTGGGCCGGCTCGACCTCTCCGCCCTCGGCCCACGGGGAACAGCTGCGCAGGCCTGTGTGACGGGCGGCGAGGGGGCCCCGGATTTAGCCCGGCCTCCTAGTGTCGTCTGGACCCCACCGTACCCCACGTGGTAGGAGGCCCAGGCCAGTCCTCCAACCAGAGACAGGCACGGCCCCCCGGGGACCAGGGCCGCCCGCGGGGGCGCCCTCTTCCTCCCAGCTTCGCGGCGGGACAGCGAGGCTGAGCGGAGATGGAGGACTCGGCCCGCGGGGGCCCTTCCGTCGCCCCCCAACAGCCCCTGCGGACACGTGTCCGGAAGGTCGTCACTAAGCGTGGGAGCAGCGCGCGGCCGCGCCGAGCCCCCGGTCACCGTGCAGCCCCCGGCGGACGGCTCGGGCCGGATGGGCCGCTCGCCCCACTTGAGCCCGCGCACCCGCCTTCGCGTCAGTCGTCTTCCCAGGCGCCGGGTGGACGCGGGAGCGCGCGCCTTCCGGAGGCCCCGAGTGCGTGCTCCTGCCGGGGCGGCCGGCGCTCCCCGGCGCCGTCTAGTTAATCACCATTAGCCATTGTTGTCGAGCACACGGCGACACGCCGCCCGCCTTTGTTTGCTTTGATGTTGGGCTCGCGGGGGTTATATTTGCTCACTCGGCGCGCGTCTCCCCGTGCAGCCGCGGCGCAGAGCACACACTGCGAGCCTGCCCTTAACTAGCGCTGTTGACTCCATGCTAATAAGTTCACACAAATTTTCATTTCTGAGGCTTCCGAGTGACATTTGCTTTTCTTAATTGCATGGAGAGCATTTGAAAAGGATCAGCTCTCTAAAGACTGACAAGTCTCCTCCGAGGGGGTGACCTTCATCAGCACAGCCAATTACGGCAAATAATTCAGAAAAAAAAATTACAGTAAACAAATTTACTTTGGAGGTGAGAAGAGGAAAAAAACCCAGGATCCAGGGCGTGCACGGGAGACGCTATCTGGCAGCTGAGGCCCGGCGGCCGGCCGCGGCGCCTCGGAACGAGCGCTGGTTCTGAGCGCAAAGGGAACCGGGCCGCCCGGCCTCCTCGCGGCCCACGACGGCCACCGTCCTCCGGCCGGGTCTGCGTGCGTTCCGATGCACGTGGAGAGAGGGCCACGTGTTCAGTGGGGACCACAGCGTTGGAGCCTGGCCATGTGCGTGCACGGGGCGCTCCAGCGAGGACGGCAGGGCCGGCGGAGAGGCGGGCGGTGGGAAGGGAGCCCCCGCGGGCCCGCACCCCTCTCCCCGGGCCACGGTGGGGCGCGCCCGGGCCGGACCCGGTCCGTGAGGCTCCCGCGGCCCCGACGTGCCCGGAGCGACCTGCCTCAGCCTGCTCGGGGGCGGAGGCGCTCACGACCAACGGCCTTGGCCCTGCCGACCGCCTGCCCGCTTCCCGCCCGGGCACCCACGTGGAGCGGCGCGGCCAGGCTGCCCGGCGGCTGGGCGAGGACCTCGAAGGGCGATGCGGCGACTTGACCGAACACGGTGGCCGGCCTCGCGTCCGCCCCGCTCGCCGTTAATCAGCGCGCTCTCCTGAGCCATGCCGCAGCATTCGTCACCTTCCCCCGCGCTCACAGCATCGAGGCCCTCGAGCAGGCCTGATCCTGCCTCGTGGAGCCTCCTTTGTTCTGCCTGCTAAAGCGCCTCGTAATTGTGCAGGGATGTCCAGATGGCGGGCTGATACTCCAGCTGATAGGATTATACCTTTTACCTCTCCTGGAGCCATCTGTTCCCCTCGCCCGCGAAAGCCCTGCAGCCTGGATTCGGTGTCCTTATTGCATAAACCTAACCGCATTACGGCGCTTGGCATGCAAATCGCTCCGCGCGCGGCGGGCCGGGTGCGGGCAGGGCGCGCGGAAGGTTTGAGCAGGGCTGGAGTCGCCGGCGAGGGGCGAGGGCAGGAGGAAAGGGAGAGCCGGGTTGTGCCGGCCGCGCTGGCAGGCGGGCCGGTGGTCGGCCCTCGCCCGCGGTCGGCCCTGCAAACAGTCTGCCCCGCGGTGGCACACGTCCACGGCGACAGCAGGGGCCTGGCTGACTCGGAGACCACGCGAGAGCGTACACGCGGCCGGTGGAAGTGGGGTGATTGGATAACGAGGTGCCAGCCAGGAGAGGCCGCGCAGAGGCACAGGGCTGCGGTGGACGGGGCGCCTGCTCCTCGAGGCACGCGGGGCCGACTCGGAGCCCAGAGCCACCCCTACGGCATGTCCCGACCGACAGGCGGTGGGAAACGGGCTTCCCCGGTGTGGCGGGAGGGGACGGAAGCACGGCCGCGGCTCCTGGCCGGACGGAGCCCGGGGCACGCCGCGGCGCACGACCACGCAGGCCTGTCTCGTGAAGCCCCGCGCAGGCCGCTTTCGGCGCCGCTTTGCGTTCCGATGCGAGGGGAGCCCTTCCTGGGGCGGGACAAGGGGCTCTGCTCTCTTTGCAAGAAAGCGAGTGGGTTCTAGTGTCGATTTAAGAAAAACCCGAGAAACAAACATACAACGACACCGAGGGGGACTGCACCGCGAACAGCTCGTGGTGGGCGGGGTCCTGCCGCGGGCGCCACTCGCGGCCTCCGCTCGCCGTCGGCCGCCTTCTCGCGCGACGGGCAGAGAGAACACGCGTGCTCCGGTCACGTCGTCACAGCTCGTTAGAGGCGGCGGCTCCGGGCCTGGACCGCCACCTCGCGCCGGGCGCCCCTGAACCCGCCGCGCCGCGAGCTCCGGCTCCCCGGGGACGCGAGGGCTGAGCACGGGGACTCGGCCTGCTTAATTGCGAGCCTCATTAGCGGGGGTTGCTAAGCGAAACACACACCTACCTTGGTGCATAGGAAGCAGATAAACAGCACGTCACGGGCCCCCGGGGCCCTGGGGCCCCGCGCGACCGTTAATTGTGACACTTGTGTTCTCGTGTCCCTCAGTCATTAACGCAGAAAAACAAGTGGGTTCGTTTTCGGGGCCCGCGGCAGAGCCACGCGTCCCCGTCCAGCTTTCACGTCTGCGTCGAGTGCGGCCCCAGAAGCCGGGGCCTCGGGACGGAGGGTCTGCCCGACCCCGCTCCGTGGGATGGGCTCCGCTCTACAGGAGCTGGTCCTGCTGTTCTGTTTACGGTTCACGTTTCTAAGGGAAACTTCCTCAACAGCTCCCGTTGGCCAGACTCTCGCGGCTCTTGCGACAGGCCCGGCCGAGGGAGAGGCTGTGACTCTACGGGGAGCACTGGGTCTCGCGGCCGCACGTGGCAGGGCCTGGGCGTCTGGACGCGGCCGCGGTGTCGAGAGCACCTCCCCCGCCCGCCCGCCCGCCACTCGCACCAAAATCCTCCTTTTAATAAGCAAAACGAGAGGCCCGGCCCCTGGAAGCGTTTGGCACAAACGCCTGGTGCCGTTTGCCTCGCCCCCAGCCGCGCCCACGGGTGACCCCTCGCTCTCCCGGCCCCCGCCCGGGGGCAGGAAACGGTCCTCGGGCCCTTTCTGCGCCGACGGGACGGGACGGGACCGCCCTGTGTACGCTGTACCCGGGAACGCCCCTGCGGATGGGGGCTCTGGACCAGCCAAAGTAAAACCAAATAAATTAAAATTTCGAGAAGCGCTCGAAGCCAAACAAAGCTCAGGACAAGCAACCCACAGGGTGGCGGCTCGGGCGGGCGGGGTGAGCGAGTGGGGGAGCTGCCGGTCCTCTCCGGGTGGGGGTGGGGGCGGGGCGCGGGGCCCGGGTGGGGGCCGGGACGAGGACAGTCAGTCGGCGAGAATCGACACGAGGCGCGAGGCGCGTCGCAAAGGGGAAGAGACATGTAACGTGTGCCTACCATTGTCCAGATAGGAAGGGGCCGTACCTTCTGACGGGTCGAGGCGGCGGGCCCGCCGCCCGTGCTTCGAGTTGTTGTGCACAAACATGTTGTCGGACACGGCCAGCACGTGGCCGTCCACGTTGACGGTGGTCGACACAACAACCTGCGGAGACGAAGGGGATTTGAAACCGCAGGCGGCAGGGGCGCGCCAGAGGCCGCGGGGACAGCGGGCGGGGGCTGGCGCCCCGGCGTCCCTCCGAAGCCCGCTGCCCGCTTTCGGTTTAACCTCCTCTCAGGCTAACGCGCGGATTCAGTCCAGGGAGGCCTTCCCGCAGCCCCCTCCGGCCACTCATCTCGAAGCCGCCGTCTGATCGATCGTCCACGTATTGATTAGGTTTATCTGGTGAAAACTTGTGAGAACTCAGTTGCCAGAACAAAAAGGCTTCAGGGGTCAGAGGCGTCCCCACGCGCCACGCGCTGCCGTCCACACTCGCCCGCACGCCCGGGGTCTGGCAGCGAACTCGCTGACCCCCTCAAAGGCCAAGTCGACGACGAGCAGCGCGAGGGACCCAGGGACAGTGTCCTGTCTCAAGTCCCCTCGAGGGTGCGAGGACCCGGATGCGCCCAGGGACTGGCCTCTCTGCGGGAGGGGCAGGCTTCCCGTCCCACGTCCGGCCCCAGAGGGCGGCCAAGGCTGACCCCACACACCGCCCCAGGGCCCGGGACAAGCCTCCCAGCGCGGCACCCCCGGGTGCGCCCGGGAAGCAGGAAACCGCCCCCGCCGCGCGATCCCCCTTTCACAGAGGGTGTCCGTGCGGCTCGTTCTGCCGGAGCAGCTGGAGCGGCAAGGACAGGGGCCCAGGGGCCCGTCTGCCCCCACAGCGGGTTCACGGGCTGGGCCTGGGTTTGGGGCGCCGGGAGGGCCAGCACCCCCGGGGGACACGCCCCAGGGAGGGACGTGCAGCGTGAGCGGGCGAGTGGGGCACCGGCAGGGCTCACGGCGGCGTCCGCCCTGCACGCCGGGCTGAGCGCGTCGGAACACGACGCCCGTAGAAGGCCTGCGGGAGCCGAGGCTGCCGTGGCCTCCGCGGAGGAGCGGGCACCGGGCGCTGCTCGCCGGGGACCGCGGGGCGCCCAGGCCGGGCGGGGATTCTCGGCACCGACCGAGAATCGTTTCTGCAGCCCTCAAGCTGCTCTAAACCCAGCTCGTTCGTAAAAAAGTAAACGCGCCCTACGTCCAGGGCTCCGTGAGCCAAAGCTGCACCCGTCCACGGGAATGCGTGCTGGAGGTCACCCTGAGCAGTCGGCAGAGGGGGCAGCGCCCGCGGCACCCCCGGGGCCGTCGTGCCGGGAACCGTCCTCGGCGCGTCTCCCCCTGGGCACTCCCAAAATCCGGGGCCTCCACCCCAGCGGGCCAGTCTGAGCCTCGAAATACCGCCAGGTGCAGATCCAGACGCCTGGGCACCCTCTCTCCCGGCCCTGGCCGGGGGAGGCTCCGACACCACCGGGCGCCACGCGTGGCCTGGCCGCGCGCCCGGAGGATGCACGGCTGCTCCCGCCCGCCCCGCACACGGCTGCGTGGGGCGCACACGCCACGGACACTGCGACGGGCCTGACCCTCTCAAAGTTCCCCGGGCGTGGCGTGCTGCGGAAACGGGGTAAAAATAAAATGAAGGACGCGTCTCGGCTCTGTCGTCTCTATGTAGGTCAGCCGCCAGGGGAGAGAGTGCAGCTCGTCACGGAGACGGGCGGCTGCGCCCTGCTCCTCCGCGGTGGCCGGGCCGCAGTGCACCTGCGGGAAGGCGCCGGCTCGCGGGGCCCGCTGGCAGCGCCGCCTGAGCCCTGACCTGCCGCTAAGTCCGCTTGAACCTCTGAGAGGCAGAGATTAGCTGGCGAGGCTGGAGGAAGTCTCTCCAGGAGCCGCGGGCCCCGCGCTGACTGACGCTGCGTCTGGCCGTCGATGAGCTGCCGCGCGACCCAGCTCTGCTCAGACGGATCGACGGCGCCTGGGAAGGCCCCGGCCAGGAAACCGGGGGCGGCCACCTGCGTGCCCACTGCGTGCCCGGGCCCTGGCGCAGCCGCAGCGCACGGCCGGGGCGAGCCCCGAGGCCCTCCCCGAGGGGCTGGTTGGCCGTGGGGGCAGACGCCACCTTCCCTAGAAGACTGAAGCAGAAGTTAGATTTCTAGAACCACCCGGAGCACCTCGCTGGGGACGCATCCCATCCGGCAGGCGCTCCTGGGAGCGGCAAGCCCCTCCCCGGCTGGCGGGACCAGCGGCAGCTCTGAGACCCGGCCCGGAACACTTTCTCAACTAAAATCAGCGAAGCCATCCGTCGCGCGTGCAGCACACCCTGCCCCTTGAAGCCACCTCCAGTCGCTCACGAAGGCAAGACGACGGCGGAGTCGGCGGAGACGGGCATCCGGCAGGCGTGGCTCCCTTCGAGGGCGGCCCGGGCCTCGCGTCTCCCCGACGGGCTGGCTCCGCCCCCGGAAAAACCCACCCACCGGCTGACCCCTGAGGGACCTCCAGCGTGGGCTGCAGGGGCACGTGTCAGAGGAAACGGGCTAAACCGGACGCTACTGTTCACAAGGCTCTATTTGAAAAAATCCTAAAACAGTCATTTTGAGACACACCCAGGGACTTACCACGGTGGAAAACAAGGGGGACCCAGTTAACCTACAGGCCTGGTCACTGCGGACCGGGACGGCCGGGGTGCCCGCCCCGAGGGCGCGCCTCGTGCCCGGGGCAACAACGTGGCCGTGTCCTCGCAGCCGGTTTCGCCCCCGGGGCCGCATCCTGGCCCTGGGGCTGGCGCACGGAAGGTGCCGGATCACGGCTCGAGCATTCGGCTCGGCCGGCGGACCGGTTCTGGGCGCTCCCAGGGCCCGGAGAGCGAACGGCCGCCTTCCGAGCGGCTGCAACGTCACTCGCGGACTCGCGGGGCCGGGCCGCGGCCGGGGGAGCCGTACCTGGAATCTCCGCATGTCTCGGGGGTTGCCCGCATTCTTCAAACAGTTCTGATTGCACTTGAGGAAAAACTTTAGAAAGAATCTACGAAAACACAAAAGATGGACACGTGTTAGCGCCGTCAGACAGAAGACACAGACGCTCCAGACACCCCGCTCGCGTGGGGGACGCGACGTACGCGTCCGGTCACTATGGGTTTCCAAGTTCTGGGGCCACAGCGTGGCCTGGACGGGCCATTTCTTGCTCAGGGTTCTGCACGCGTGACCGTTGACCCTGCGCGAACCCTCGCCCCGAGGGCCTGGCAGCGACCACAAACCCGGGACGCCGAGATACACCCGACGCTCGGGCAGGTTTCTTAGGATAAGTGATGCTGCGGGACAGGCCCATCCTGAACAATCAGTCCCCGTTGGTCCGAAATGCACGTTACCTGTCCCCGCTGTGTTCCACCTGGCGGCCCTGGCCCCAGGGGACAGCGCTGCCGAGGCGAGCACGGATTTTAAGTCACAGAAGAACGACTCGTAAGAGAAGAAGGGGTGTGGGGGTGTCGCTTCCGGCTACAGGGTGAGGGTTGACGTGCGTGTTTATGGCGACAGTCGACGCCCTTCCTACCCGGGAGGAGGGCAGGAGAGACGCAGGCCCCCCGGGGCAGCGAGCGTGGAGAGCGTCCGCCACGCCCGCCCTCGGCTTCGAGGCGTGAGGGTCCAGGGGTCCAGGCGGCGTGTTGAGAGGCCGTGACAGCGCCGGGCTGGCCCCCCATCCCCGCGCACTCGGCAGACGCGGAGGCTCCGGCCCACGGCACGGACAGCTTCGTCCCGGCACCCCCTCCGCCTCCTCGAGACGGCCACGCCCGTCGTGAGCCCCGGCGGGGGCGTCTCCACGCCGACACGCGCTCTCTCGGGGCCGAAGCGTCCCGTCCGGCAAGGCCCACGCACAGGCCGTCCCCATGTGCTCCCGAGCAGCGCCCGGCCTACTCGACGACGACGAAGTTGCTATGAAGCGTCACGCGGTCTCCTCGGACCTGACCCTGTGCTGTTCCTCGTCGACCGCGACCGCGTCGGAAAGCAAACCGCCTCGGCCGCCGGAGCCGTTCCTGCACCGCGTTCCCAGCGCGTGCTGACGCCCCTCACCGGGGCGAGAAGAGCGGCCGCTTCATCAGCCGCCCGTGGTGCGGCGGGGCCTCGCCTTCGCGGGCCGGAATTTGCATCTTTTATTAACTCGCCTCACCTATGCGCGCGGCTCGCCCGGCCTCCTCACACCATCTGCCGCCGGCACGCAGTCCGTCACTTGATATTCCACCCACCGATTTTCCCTAACAACCGCCGCGCAATTAAACCCCGCGCGCTCCGGGCCAGGCAAATTAGGCGCACCTGCGGCCGCGCCGCGCCGCGCCGCCTCAGAAGGGGCCTAACAAGGTGAGGGCGGCACGGAGCCGTCGCCCTGTCAGGCAATTAGGGCCTCGCTTCGGGGACGGCCACGCGGCGCGATTATGCCCCACATCACCACCCGGCTACCCTGCGCGGGCCGCCTCGGAGCCCGCTCGTGACCCTCGGCTCTCCCCCGCCCGACGGGGCTTCCTAAAAGGCCTCACGTGTGCTTAGCCAGCCCCCCCGGCCCCCCAGCAAGCAGAGCAGGTGCGGAGGGTCCGACCGGCCAGGCCGCAGCGTCGCGGGGCGCGGCCTCCCCTGCCGTCAGGTGCGGGTCGGCCAGGTTGGGGCCGAGCCCCGTCAACGCCGGGTGTCCTCCGGGGCTGACGCTGGGGCCGGCGCGCACCGATGCCAGTGCCCAAATGCACACGCGTGCGCGCACACACCTGCACACGCGCGCACACGCTGGCGCAGTGCACTCCGGCACGTGCACGCACAAACGGTGCGCGAACGCTGTGCGTGCGCCGTGCACACCCGTGTGTGTGACCACGTGCGCGTACACTCACGTGTACACACGTTTGGGGTGTGACCGTGAAGTCTTGCTCCTGTTCCGGCGTCTCCGGCGGCGCCGGCACGGGGCGGGGTCGGGGTGTGTGGCCCCAGACAGAACCCCTTTCGAGCCGTCAGGTCCCAAACTCGCGAACCAAGCCAGGGGTGCCGGGACGGGGCGGCCTCCACTCGCTTCTCACCCTCGCTTCGGCTACACTTAACTCAAGGACCCAATTAAGCCTCCCGGGCGGACGGCACGGCCCAGCCCGCAGCCCGTCCGGTTACACGCGGGGCACACGCCGCGTCCCGCCGGCCGGCGCTCGGGGCGCGGCTGAGGAAAGGGGACGCCCCACGCGCAGAGCCAGTGGCACGTCCCGGCCTCTCCTCGACTGCCCTTTAATTGGCTTTTCCCTGCGAAACGCCTGACGGCCACTTTGCATAGCTCACTCCCGGGGTCTGGTACACAAAGGATTTAATGCTCTCGTTATGAAAGGAAAAATCTTTCCGATGTCAGAAAATCTTTGGCTTTAACACCAATAAACTCTTTATTACGGCTAAACACGGATCTGCTGCTCGATGGCGACGAGACGATAAAACCCTAACCTGTCATTAGTACATTACGCTTAATTGTGTGCCGCGCGCTCCCCGCGGCAGCTGTTGGCCCATCATCCAAATGACCATTATGTACACTAATCCCCTGACCCCGTCTTTATTTCCCTAAAGAGTCGTCATCCTCCACAGCAGGTACGGGAGTAAATCAAGCCTGAAATATGGGCTTTATTTACTGGTGTCTCCCAGGCAGGGAGAGGCCGCGGCTCGGGGCGCGGGGCGCATGCCCGCCCGCCCGCCGGCGCACCCCATCCCGCTCGGCTCCAAACGGCGCGCAGGGTCCTGGAAAGTTCTCCGGGGCACTTAGGAGGGGGCCAGGTGCGCTCTGGTCACTTCTGAAGTCAGGTATCCCCCAGGGGTTCGGGGGACAGGAGGGAATGCCCGCTGGGGACCCGTCCGCTCGCGAGAGGAGAGCAGGTGCCAGCACCCCGAGAACGTGGCCCCGGCGCCTGTGCCTGGGACGGCAGTGACCGGGGGGCCACGGGGCCCAGCCACTGACACCCGGATTCTGAGCTGCACAGTCCCAGCCCGCCCTCCCCGCGGGGACGGCCCCGCGCCTGCGCCACCCGGGGCCACGGCCGCCGGAGAAAGTTAAAACCCCGGTCCCGGCGGCGTGGGCGCCAGGATCGGCTCGCACGACCCCGCGTCCCGGACGCGCGGCGGGCCCCAGGCAGGCCCCGAACTAAGGAGAGGCGCGCGGCCTCGGTGCCGCGCGCGAGGGGCCGGCCCCTCCGCAGCCGCCCGTTCCGGAGCCGGCTCCGTTTCTGTGTGTTTAAGCCGTGAATTAGTTCATTTATATTTACTTTTATGAAGCTGATTACCCAGAGCCTCTCGATCTGATGAAAATCATTTTAATTGTGGCGCGAGGCGCCCGTGTAATATCCATTACATTAGGAACCGTTTAAATTCTACAGGGGTATCCGCAAATTGGCCCTTTGTGAGCGCGCAGGCAATTAGGACCAACAGGCCTCCTCCGAGCGGCTGCAGAACTTCGAGCCGCGCTCAGGACAGTCGGAAACAAAGGCGGCTGCTTAATTGTAATTTAATGGAATATCACGGCGTCCGTGGCACCCGCGCTGGCAACAAGAGCAGGAGAGAAAAATTAGCCGCAATTACGTTTGATTAAAGCCATCCTTCTCAATAATCAGCGGCCCTGACAGGCCGCGGGGCTCCAGCGGGTGCCGGGACGGCGAAAGGTGTGGGGCGACGTTAGGGCCAACGAAGGGGATGTTGGCCTGGCTGACTGCAGCCCGGCGAAGCCTGCGAAGGGGGCCCCTGTGTGCTGCGCCGCGGGGAAGAACTGGCCGAGGCCGTTACCAATTACGTCAGGGATGAACTCGGGCGGTCGGGGAGAAGCGAGGCGACCGTGTCACCGGACGCGGCCCGGCGGCGGCGAGCTGGCCCCTTTCACCCAAAGCTGTGACCGGGCAGTGGCGACCGCCGAGGAGATCGCGGCGCCGGCGAGCGTGGGGGGCCGCGGCCCCGCGTCCTCCCCGCCGGCCCTGCCACCGCGGCTTGGCCCCTCAGCGCAGCCCCCGGCGCGTAGTGGTGCTTCCCTTCCCGCCGGCCCCAGGGGAAACGGACGGTCTCCTCGGGCAGCCGGGGCCACGCTGGGGACGGGGCGGGGCGGGGCCGGGGGCGGGCCTTCTGCGCGCGGCCCGCACGAGCGTTTGAAACCGCCGATGCTCAGCGTCTCGGGAAGCCCACCTGCGGGGACTTGGGAACATTTTTAGTTGTTACGTTTGTGGGGTGGGTCTTGGCGATGCTTGGAAGCGCGAGCGACAGCGTGCTCGCCGAGCAAGCGCAGGCCGAGGGTGGCTCCGCCGCCACCGCGGCACGGGTGACGCGCCACGCAGAGCCGAGAGCCCGGCCCACCTCCCCCCCCCCACGGGCCCCTCCGGTCTGCACTCCAGCCCCGGGCCCAGCAGGCCCAGCGTCCCTTCTGGGCCCGGACACCAGAAACCCGAGTCGGGAATGGACGAGGCTGGCGGGGCGGGGGGTGGGGGGTCACTCCTCTGTTTCACGGCCTCCACGCGCAGCCACCATCGTGGCGAGGGCCGGGCCCCGTGCCATCCGGCGAAAGCCCACGGTGCTCGTGAGCGAACCACGGCGCTGGCAGCTCTGGAGGGTCCTGGAACCGCAGGCGCCCGTTCCAGTCGAGGCCCCCGTTCTTAGCTGCTGAACCCAGACGGCAAAGCCGGACGTTCTGACACGGAACGGCCTGGACAAGGAAAAGCGAGCGTGGACACCAACCGGAACACGTGGACGTAGAGGTCGCGCCCACGGGCGGGGCTGGGGGGCGGGGGCGGCCTGAGGGGCTCGGGGGTCCTTGTGGGGTGACGACAAGCCCGGACCGGGGCAGCTGGGGGCCGAGCCACCCTGCCCGCGTCCTAGATGCCGGCGAACACTCGCTGCCAGCTATGCCCCCCGCACTCCGTCCCCTCCCCGAGAGGGGGGAGAAGGGCCAGCCCCCGCGAGACGCCGGCGAGCGACCGCACTCCTGGAAAGAAACGGTTAAAGCGTCAAATTAAAAGACGGAGCCGGTAAGAGACTCTCCCGCGATGAGAAAGTGACCGGCGGAGTGCTTCCTCGGAGGCCCTGCTAATTACTGGAGTCCCCGAAAGCAGTGGCCGCAGCTGCGGCGGGCGCGGGCCGGCCATCAGCGGCCGCGGCATCGATCCCCGCAGTCCCGGCTGATCGGGCCAGGGCCGCGAGACAACGCGCCTCCTTCGCACGCGCCGTAATGAGCCGTTGCCACACGGGCCCGCGTTCTGCTGACACCAGATCTGCGCCCTCGGATCGTCCCCCGGTCAATACGGAGCGGACTGCCGATTCGGCGGGCCTTCGTGCCGGCCCCTCCGCTCGCCCTCCCGCCATGAGCCGTCGCGGGGCCCCCGTGCTCCCACGCCAGGCGGGAGGGGAGTCCGGTCCGTTCGTCTGATTTATTCTTCAGAAATGCCACGACGAGTCGCTCTCACACCAGACTTATTAAATTCTCGCGCGTTTCAGGTCGCGGGCCTCGTACGCGCGCGGGGCCTCGGTGACGTCATCGCGAGGGGGCAGAGGGCCACGGCCCTGGCCTTTACAGCTGCGCCCAGAGGTCCTCGGTGAGGGCCCCCGCGCCCCGGCACGGAGGTCTGGGCTGCCGGGGCCCCCTCGGCGGGTGCCCGTGCTCCGCGGGCCCCGTCCCCGCACGCGCCGTCCTGCATGTAGCCGCGGCGGGCGGGGCTGCGGCTCGGCGCCCCCTGGCCTTTGTGTGGACGCCCCGGCCGGCCGCCGGCAGCTCGGGCTGTCGCCGCGGTGGACGGCGGCCGGTGGACGGAGCCCCCCTCGCGGAGGAACCGCACTGCATTAACGATATTTGTACTACAATCACCGAGGGACCCACTTCCCAGATTCTATCACTTCTTTATCTCCTGACAAATACCTCGCTATCGAACATTATTAGGTTTAGAGAATTAACCCTCGGCGGGCCGGAGCCTCGCTCGGGCCCGCCGTCCCTCCGAAGGGCCTTATCGCTGAATTTCCGCCGTAATGGCTTTTCTCTTCATCTCGATTTCCGCGGCGGCTGTCAGGAGGCTCTCCCAGACGCCACGATCTGTCCTTCCGCGGCGATTCTCATTAAAACGACGCCGGCGAGATCTGCCGGGGTGTAATAGCTTGGCCGGCCAGTCCCAGTCCGGCCCCCGCCCCCGGGCGACCCCACCCGGGCCTGCCCCGGGAAGCGCGCGCCTCGGCTTTCCCGGGGGGTTTAATGTGCTCAGATAAGGAAAGCCGGGCTGGCGCCCGGACGGCGGCCGCGCCGCGGGCTCGCTGTCGGGCTCCGGCGGGTGCTTTCCGTGAGTGCTGCCGACGGTCCGCGATAGCCGTGACGGGGTTATCGGCTCGGGAGCCGCCGACCGCACCGCACCGCACCGGAGGCGCGCGGGGCGCGGCGTCCCTCCCCGCCTCCCCGCGGCGCGGCCTCTAATGGGCGGCGCAGGCCCGACGTGCCTGCCCGGCTCCTCGGCGCTGTCAATCAGCCGGCGTCTCGTCTTTCGCTGCGGGCTCATTAAAACGCTCCCCGCTCCCTCCGGACGCAGCTCCATTTGCCAGCTCTGATCACGGAGCTCCTGGCTTCAGAAAGACGCCAGCGCCGCGTGCCTCGCGTCCCGGGCGCCGTGACTTGCTGCCCGCTGCGGGCGAGACGCTCGCGGGGCCTCCGCACGCGGCCAGGACGCGCCCGCGCGGACCCCGGCTCCGGGCGTCGCACCTCGCCCCCCACGTGCGCACGCGGGTCCAGACCCACAGACCACGGACGGGCCCTCTCCCGGGCCTCGGCCCTCTCCGCCCTACAGAGACCGTTCTCGCAACAAACGAGCTGTTTTGGTTTTTGTGGGTTTTTGTGGTCCATCCCCCCCACCCCGTCTCCAAACGGGGCCGACCTCGCTGGTCTCTCCCTCCCAGACGCACGGCTTCCCCTCCACGCCGCTGGCTTGATTGAGAACCGCCCTCTTCGTGGGTTGAATTATTAATAACAAGAAAAATCCGTTTTGAGTCAAGCCCGTGCACGCACACAGGACACGCGTGTCGTACCTGCCGACGCGGGCCTCTCTGGCCCCTCAGTCCTGATTAAAAACTTATTAAAACATGATAAATGATTAATGGGAGCGCGGCTCGGAGTGGCAATTATTAGTTTTAATGCAGGTAATGCCGCTTAATGAGGGGGCACATGTGTGCGGAGCTGTAACTTCATTACTCCCGCGTGTCAACAAATACAAGAGAAGCGCGTGTCCAGGTCATCCATTACGCCAGCGGCACCGGCCTCCTCTCTCCGCCGCCCTCTGTGGCTGAGCCGGGGCCGTAAATTAGTCCCTTCCTGGGCCTCGGGGAAGGGCCAAGGTGCCCAAGGGTGGGCCCTGGTGGGGCTCCGCGCGCCCGGAGCAGCTGCAGGCGCGAACGCCCCCCGGGCCGCCCCCCGGGGCCCTCGGCACACGGGGCTTCTTCCCCGGAAGCCCTGCCGGCCGCCCCGGGCCCGCTCCCGGGCTTCCGAGCCCACCGGGCTGCTTTCCCGTCTGGTTCCGAGAGGCCTGGGAGCGGCTGGGTCTGGACTCCCCGCGCCTAACTGGTCGACGCGGGTTCCCTAAACACTCGAACGTGTTTCCCACGCCCTTGGCGCAGGGGCAGCGTGACACACAGCGTGCGGGGGCGCTCGGGGCCGGAAAGTGGAGCCCGGGGGCGGGGGCAAGGGCCCGGCCGCAGACGTGGGGGGCCCGGGCCGGGCAGGGGCCGCGCAGTGAACGGAGGGCGCATCAGGGACGCCAAGCGTGGGTGCAAGGGCTCCCTCTGCCCACAGAAGCTGGGGGGCCCCAGCCCCACCGGGACCCCGCCCGGGACCCCCGCTGCCCCGGGGCCTGCGCACAGCCCGCCGCCGGGGTGGCCGCTCGGCCCAACTTCGCGGCCGCCTTCTCCTTCCGTGTTGGCGACAGCGGCTAGGCCCGGGCTGCTCCCACCGTCCGCTGGAAGAGGACGCGGGACCATTTGCATCGTTTTATGGCTAATGTATAATATATGGCTCTAAAGTGAGCCCGCGCTGCCTTGTTACCGAGCGTAAAACAGCGCGGGCAATAAAGACGCATTAGCCCTCTGAAGCTCAGCGCGGAGGCCGGGCGGGGCGGCGGCGGCTGCAGCGGGGAGGCCCCTCTCGCCGGCCTGAGACAATGGGAGAGGAAAGGAAATGTCAGACCCAGGAACACGGGGCCTGGAGACGAGGCGCCCGCGATGACGTCGGCGCCGTTTTCGTGGGACTAGAACGCTGTTGGCAGCACAGCCCCGTGCTTCTGATTCATCGAGGGCCGCGTGGCAAAGCTTTGTCAGTCTGCGCGGGGCATAAATAATTCAGGGTGAGAGATGGCAATTACAGGGCCCTGCACAACCAAAATGAATATTTTATGAGGACTAAAACTGCTCAGGAATGAATCATACACGCGGAGTCGCACACACATGGCGAGGGGGCCCGCGCGGCCACCCCCGGAAGGGGGGAGCGTGGCCCGGTCCCTCCGGGGCGGCGACCGGCACCCACAGACGGGCGCGCCGCCGGCCAGGCCGGCCTGTCCCCGACGCGCCCAGCGGCCGGCACGCAGGCCCCGCTCACGAGTCCGCGCGTGACGCTTCGCTCCCGTCCGCGCCGCGGCTCTGCTGGGCGTCGGCTGCTCAGACCCACCGGCAGGTGCGCGCTCAGTGCGCGCTGAGCACCGTGGGGCGCGCGAGGGCGAGGGACCCGGCGCCAGGAGGCGACGGCTTCGTGGTCCACCGTGAACTCGAGGGGCTGACGGAAGGCGGGGGCCCCGGGCCAGCGCGATCCCCCCGACTCCCGCTCGTGCGGCCTGGGCCACCTGCAAGACGGCCCGGGCCCGTGGCTCCCCACGTCCGCACGTCCGCACGCCCAAACTCGCCCGGGAGACGCGCCCTGCTCACTGCGCCGTGCCGCTCCGAGTGGGGGCGGGGCGGTGCCAAGGAGACCTGCAAAGGCTGAAAGGACGGTTTCATCTGCTCCGTTTCCTCCGAAGCGGCCCCTGGTGCGGCGCAGAACAAGTGGCGACATTGTGTGCGAGGCCGCGGAGGCCAGGCCCACGCTGAATGGCCATTGTGTCGCCGGCTACTGATACCTGCGCTTTTGTGCAGGGAAGAAGGCCGGGAGCCGTGACATCAACGCAGCACAAGCGTCCCTCTGTGCGGACGCCCCGGGCGGGCCCTGGCGCGGTGGGAACCGGCCCCAGGTCCCCCGAGAGGGCCCCTCTACGCCCAGCTCCCGCGCGTCGGTTATGGGAACGAGGCTATTAGGTATATTAATAATTTGATAAATAGGGATTTGCCCTTAATTATTCATGAAGAACATTTGGCAACAGTAAAATTATACTCGCAGAACAGGTTTATAAACCAGCTAATTGTAAATTAAGTATGCAAGGGGAAATTGCTAACCCTGAAATTAAAATATTTTATGATTCTGCAATTACCAAAAAAAAAGAAAAAAGAAAAAAAAGTAGAGAATTACCAAGCCCCAGGGTGAGCGGGGAGGACGCAGGACTCTGCAGAGGGCGCAGCGCGGCCGGGCAGTGACCGCAGAGAGGACGCCCGGAGCGTGCCCCTCCCCCGCTCCCCGGGAGGGGACGGCCGCCCCGGCCCGTTCTGCTCGGCTGCAGCTTCCCAGGAGGATCACCTGACAGACCCGGCACCGGCCGGCAGGCGGGTCAGCGCCCGCAGGAAGCTCCTGTCCACTCTCTGCAGGGTCGTGGCGTGTCACCGCTGCTGGCCGTCGAGCCGCGGGCCGTGGGCAGCCGGGCGGGGCGGGGAGCCCCCGGGGGAGCCCCGAATGGCCCTCGGGCCCCTCCCCCACCTCGCTGCCCTCCTGATGGGGGCCCAGGTGGGTGCTGGGGCAGACGGGCACGCAGAGTCACCAGCGTCCACTAGAGGGCTTCCCGCGGCCGGTGCCCGCGTGCCCCCCGGAACCCGCTCCCACCTGCAAAGGAGCTGGGACGGGCCCTGGCCCGAGGGGTCGCCCACCTCACTCTGGAAGCCGGCAGGCTTCGCGTCACGGGCCCGTCCCCACCCCCCGACCCTTGCAGGCCCCTGGCAGCCAAGTGGCTGGTGGCAGAGTGGCCGACCGCGCCCCGAGGCTCTCACCAACGCTTCCCTGTACTCGTGCGCCGGGGGCGCGTCCCTCACTCACTCCTCATGACTCGACACCTCACCCCCACCCTGGCAGATGTTAAAGATTTCAGGACAGCGACCAGGACGAACCCGCTGTGACACCCTGTTTAATAAACGGTCCGGAAAAGGAGGCTGCGTGCCGAAACGCCGGTCCCCACGGCCCCGTCGCGCGTGCGCCACTCCGCGACGCCACGTGCGCCCCTGCGCTCGCGAAGCCGAAGGTGAAACGAGCGACGCGTCGAGCTCTCTTCTTCCTGGCGGTGGAGAGTCGGCCGTCCCCGGGAGGAACAGGCCGCGTCAACTGCAGCCGAGGGAGCCGGCGGCCGGGGCGCACAGCTGCGGGAGCGCGGATGATGAGGCCTCCCCGTGTGGGAGATCCTCCATCCAAATGCCAGTGGCGCCACCCTGCAGGTCGCACGCCGCAACTGAAGATGGACGGCCGACCCGCGCCGCGGCCTGCGGGGTCGCGACCCGGCCCAGCAGGCACGGACCCCGCCCTGCTCCCATCCGGCAGGGATCAGGGACAACCGTCCCTGCCCCCGGGTCCCGAGGCCTGCAGGGAACCCGAACTGCGGGGACAAACCCACGAGACGACGGTGGCCCGCGGGCCGCGCCACAGGGCCGGGCGGGAGGTGCACGCGCACGGCTGCCGGCCGGTCCTGGGTGCGGGTACAGGCCGCCTCCGGCCAGGCGGGTAGTTCAACTCCAGCGCCGGCAGCTCGCGGACGTGTCGATCACCTGGGACGGGCTGTCTGCCGCGGGACGGGACCCAGGCCCCCTCCGCCCCTGGGACGCGCCGCAGACGCCGAGCAACTTCCCCGAACAGCGCTCCAGCCGCTCGCAAGGCCTCTCTAAGCACCGGCCGAGGGCCTGGCGTGCCCAAGACCGGCGTCCCCCTAAGTCTCTCTGCTGTAAGTGGCAATTTCACAACTTCGTGCTCGTGATCGATTCTGACAAAGCTCTGCTGACACCCTCTATTGGCCTCCGAAGGCGGGGTGGCGGGCACTGCACGAGCCACCAGAGAACCCTCAATTTGCGGCGAGTCCGCCGCTCCTCCGCGTCCTCAATCTGCATGGAGGAAGATTAAACATTCAATTTGTTACTTGATAGGCCACGAGGTTCAGCACTTACCATACAAATGGAAAACATTACTGTCATTCCTCAACTTGCCTGCCTGAGTATTTTATTATTTGTAATATTTACTTCAGGGAAATTATGATTCATGTCGTATTTATCTTCATGAAAAATGAGCATCTAAATGGAAATCACCTTTTGAATGTACCGGGATCGAGTGTAATACTAATACGCTTCATGAACTATAAAATTTAGTCACAGCGCGTGGATATATTGCCGCACGACGCTAATACGCTCGCGGCGCGCGGGTCCTCCGCGTGCGAGGCCGGCGGCGGCGCCGACTCCAGCTGGATAGTCATCACACTTACAGGATGGCACAAGCCGCGGCTTGCAGATTTATGTGCCCCCTCAGCTCCTTTGCATTAATCTGCCTCTGAATAAGCCATTCGCACTTCCTCCAGTGCGCGCAGGAAATTGAAATAAGGTGCAAATTTGTCGGCCTTAAATCTGAACAAGCACAGGCAGGTATTTTTCACCTGATACCACTCATTTGTTCCGAGTAAATACAAAAGGCATTTTCCACTCTTTGTCTCGCCCTCAGGCTCTTCTTCAGGACTGTGGCGTCCCGCCTCCCCGCCCCACGCGCACATCCGTGTGTGCAGGGGACGGAATTCAACGAACGCGCCGCCATTAGCTCCCCATCGGGCTCTGGGTGACACCCAAGGGGATCCGGGGTCCCCGCAGGCTCCGAGCCACCCTTGGTGGTCCCGTGGCCCCCGGTTCAAAGCCAAACAGCACGAGGGCCCACGACTCGCCTTCGAGGATCCTCTTGTACCGTCGCAGAGCACAGACCTCCACGGCGCGGAGCCCTCCGCAGCCCGGGGACGAGGCCTTTCGGTCACTTACAGGTAGTTGGGGAACACACACGGTGACAAGAAGGGCTGGGCGTCACGCTCCCCCCGTCGTGTGGAAGTTTTGAGATTCTTGGCGGAGCCTGCACCATCCCGGGTTCCCTCCTCTGGGCCGACCCGCAGCCAATCAGGCTGCTGGGGGGGGACGGGCCCGCCTCCCCGGCGACACCCCGCGGCGGCACCCGCCAGGGAAGCAGCCACTGAGCGGTGACAAAGTCAGGTGACCTCGGCTGAGCTGGATGGGCCTGGGCCTCTCTGGACCCCAGGCTAGGACGGCAGGCACGTGGGGGCCAGGACGGGTGCCGCGGCGTCCCCACGAAGACAGGAGAGGGCTGCGTCCCCACTCTGGAAGGCCCTGCCGTCAAAGCAGCGGAGGACGGGCTGGTCGGCGCCACCTCCACATACGACCGCGTCCTGGAGACGCAGGCCCCTCGCCCGGGCCGTCCGGCGAGGCCCGCCCGTCTGGGGGCCGTGGCGCAGGGGACGAGGGACCTCGGGTCCGCATCGGGACCCCGCCCAGACAGAGGGCCGCGGTGCATGTTTACACCACAGATTAACGCTAATCACCGGCGACCGTAAACAGAGCGCAGGGGTCAGGGCTGGAGCCAGCCCCACGAACAGCGCGAGGAGGCCGCGGCTGAGGGCGCATCCATCACGTAATTACTGTTTCCACTGCGTCCGCACATTCCCTCTAATCGGAACGCCAGCCTGCTGCCGCCCCCACGCAGGCCTAACCTAATCAGACGCTGCCCGAGCCGCCCAGCAGCCCAGCCTAACGAGCCCGCCCGACCGAAACGCTCTCCCGGTCGGGTCGGCCGCGCCGAAGCCTGCGCCCCCGCCAGCCCCAGCACGCGGCTCCCCACGCCGGGCGGCTCCGGCGGGCGAGCCTCGCCCTGGCGCGCTGGCACCCTCGTGGCGGGGAACCGGCCCCGCGCCCGGCGCGGGCTGCGTCTCGATAGCCCATTGACAGTAATTGATTGTGACCCACTCCTGCAATGCACCAATCCCGCACAGGGCACGGGCTTTCATTCATCAATTTCAGCTTCATAAGTGGAAATTTATACAAGGTATGCAGATGTTTGGAGTTTGGGGTAATCAATAAGGGGTAAATAAAGATTGGCACTCACTACACTCCACTTGACAAGCCCGGCCTAATGTTTGTCAAGCAAATTAAACACACTCAGACTTTTCACCTGCTCCGACAACGGCACCACATATGGCCCTGAAGTTGGAAATAAGAAAGTGTGCATACATTATCATACATAATGCACAACTCCCTCCATTTAATATGCAAATTTTGTAAAATATTACTGAATACCTTCTGTTCTAAATGAATAAATTTGAATTGCAATTAGAATAATCTTGTATAATTAATGAAAACTGTCAATTTTTGTTCATAAGTAATTTGATTAACATGTTGATAGGACACTTATCAAGTTCAGTAAACTGTGAGATTAGGAAGATGAAAAAATTTGAAGAAAATTTTTACCAGCTCTGACAATTTCCCCTGGCAGGGTAAACAAAGGCTGGCTGGCACCCTTCCCGCCGCGAGCGAGCCTCTGCAGCTAATCTGCGCGCCGCGGCGCGCCGGGCCGGCCGGCCCCCCGCCTCCCCGCGAAGCCAGAGTTTAAAGACACTGAACTGCCCTGGTCAGCCCGGCGCCCGGCGCCCGCGAGGTCAACAGCGAGGCGGCACCTCTGCCCGGGAGCCGGGGCGCGGGCCCCACACGCCAGGGGGCTCCTCACGCTACCCACGTGGGGGGACAGAGCAGGTGCCCAGGCGGGGCCCGCCCGTCCTGGGGGGATGCAGCTCCCGGCCCCCCGCCAGGCCCCCCACCAGGCCCCCCAGCCTGCGCCCCCCCCTCCCCCCGCCTGCGCCCCGCCCCTGCTTTCTGATAGAAATGAAACTTTTATCATGCGGACGTGGGCTCGCTCGGAGGAGAAAGCTGTCAGGCTGGTGATTCGCACTTGGGTGTCTCCCGCGCAGAACTTTAGATGTTTAATTCATAAATCCTGTCATCCATGTAAGCCTCCTGATTTCATAATGAATAACTCTTCATCATTTAATTAATTTAATAATGCCTTTCACAAGCCATAAGTGAGGGGGCTCTACGACGGGAGCACTAATTAGCCGGGACCAGGCTGCGGACTCACTTGCCGGCCCCCGTCCCATCAGCGCCGGGCGCTGGAAGTGGCCGAGTGGGCCAGAGCCAGGCTCTGTGCCCGTCACCAGGACCTCGGGCCCCGGGGCGGGCCACCTGTGGGCCGGTCACCCACGGATCTGGGCGGCCAGCCCCGGGCTCCTCCTCAGCCTGAGACTCGGGCCGAGTAGCCGGCCGGGAGGCCCCTGATGGCCAGGTGGGCCCCTAAGTCCACGGATCACCTGGGGACCCCCTGCTCCCGGGGAAGACTCTTCTAGAAACCCCCGTCTGCTTGGTGCCTCCGCAGAGCTGTTTCTCACGTCCCGACGTCCTGTGTCGGCCGCTTTGCGAAGCTCCACGTCCCCGGCAGCGGGTGGAGGCGCTGGACTCCGTGTTTCCGCGGGGCCTTTCCAGGGAACTCGGAGAAGGAGAGGGGCCGCTGGGGTCCCCGCGCCCACACGCGCGGGTCCGTCTGCGAACGCGTGGCCGTCCCCGAGCCTCTGGGGACACGCCGGTGGGCACAGGGTCGGGGAGGCGCTGGACGTGTCAGGCGGGGCCCAGGCACCCCAGGGAGAGAGGGGAGTGTGTGCCCGGGGCCGCAGCCCTGGGGTCAGCGGGGCCCGGCTCATGCCCTCGGTCAGCCTCTGCCCGCCTGAGCCCCTCTGGGCAAGACCCTCAGGTCTAACCCTCACTCGGCTGGCGGCTCCGCGGGCTGTTGGGGGTTAAACGCAACAGGGGCCCCCACGCAACGCGTCCGACGCGTGGGGGCCTGGGAAGCACCGACTGCCTGTCCGGGAGGGGGGCGGGTGCCCCAGGCGGGGCTGCAGAGGCCGGGCAGCGAGGCTCCCCGAGCCCCCCGCGCCCCGCCGTGCCCGGCAGCCGGGGGCGGTCACTTCGCTCGTGACGCTCACTGGCTGCGCCGCTCCTGAAGGACAGGGCCCCGCCACGCCCGTCAGTCCCCAGCCAGCGCGTCCTCGGAGGACGAAGGGAGAGTCGAGTTAACCCTCGGCAGCCGAGGCTCCAGGACGCCATCCCGGGGCAGGGGTGTGGCCGGGACGCCCCGCGCCGGCCCACCGGACCCGGTGCCACGCGCAACGCCACGCGGTCCGCCCGTGTGGGTGTCTGCGCCTTCGCTAAACGATGCTTTTGATTCCCTTGCTGTCGGGGACAAGGACGTGGCACAGATTACTTCTCCGCACATATTAGTTAAGAAATCCAGCTGACTTCAGAGTTTGTCAATATCAGGAGAGGTAATTAACTGTTTTGAAAGAATCCGTAATGCGGGACTTTGTAATGGCATCATTTGGAGTCGAGTCACAGATGCGGCGTGTGGAGCCATACTGTAATTAGGAAGAAATGCTGTACAGGTTTTCTACTAATTAGCAAATTATGCTGAAAATAGCATCAAGCTAATTAACAGTTATTATGGCATTTTTGAAAGTATGACTTTAATTAGCAAAGTCCTGACGTATGCAACTTCCAACTTGTCCAGAGAAACACGGGACATGATCAAGAAGCTGCAAAGATTATTAGGGAGAAGTCAAAATGCGGGAGGGGCGGCCGCCCCGGCGGGGCCTCCGAGCGGAGGGCCGCGCGCAGCCCTGCCAGGAAAGCCCAGGCCGGCTGCCGGATGTCAGGTGGCCGCGGCGGCCGCCACCGCCACCATGCGAAAACAAGTCCGAGCCCAGCTGGTGCCGGGAAGATCCACTTATTCTACTTGAATGCACATTAAAAGAGCGCCTGAGTGAAGCCGGGCAACAAGACGGAACCTGACAGCTCCGCGGCCGGCCGCGCCCGCCACCGCGGCCCGAGCCCCTCCGCGCAGCTGGCCACGCGGGCCGGGCGGGCCGGCCGAGGACCAGGAGCAGCCAGGGCCCCCGGGGCCGCCGTCCTGGGTCCGTCCCGGCGGCGGGCGGGGGCCGAGTGCGCGGGACTCGCCGCCCGAGGCGGTTCGCTGCTCAGCCCATTAGCTCGGCCGACCTTGGCCTCCTTTGTCTTTGCATCCTGCTCCCGCCGTGCCCTTCCCAGGCATCCCTTTTGTTGTCTCCGAGAACGAGGAGGGGCCACCGCCTCCCGGGCCCCCCGAGCCTGAACTCCTGGGCGTGGCGACGCGCCCGGCCTGCCGCCACCGCCGGCCCTGCGTGAGCCTGGCACGGGGCCGCCGGCCATTAACACGGAGCGGAGGCGCCCGCGCCACCCCAGGCCCGCTTTACTGCCTGTCCTTCACAGAGAGGGCAGAGCCCGGGAGCCAAGTTCTGACACGGCCACATATGGCCTCCTCCATCAATCTGACTAATCAAGCAGCAAGGAGAGGCAGCGCCAGCCTAATTGCCAGCCCTCGCCTCCTCCGTGGACCCGGAAACTGACAGAAGCCGAGAGGGAGCGGCCGCGCGGGGCAGGACAAAGCCGGCCCCGAGGCGTCACGGGCGGCTCCACGTCACAGCCCGCGGCCGCAGAGACGCACGCCCCCCCCGCCCCCCGCACGTGGGCCCGCCGAGCCCGGGCGTCCTGCTCGCCCCCCCCGGCCCCCCAGAGACGCACGCCCCCCCCGCACGTGGGCCCGCCGAGCCCGGGCGTCCAGCTCACCCCCCCGGCCCCCCAGAGACGCACGCCCCCCCCGCACGTGGGCCCGCCGAGCCCGGGCGTCCTGCTCGCCCCCCCGCCCCCCACAACGTCGCCCGGGGTGACTCCAGCAGCACCTCCCTGCTCTGAGCGAGAACACGCTGCGGGGTGCGGGGCGGGGTGACCCCAGGGACCCCGGCACCTTCCTGGGATGCGAGGCGCCCTCCCGTGAAGCCCTGGGGCTCGCGGGCCCGCCCTCGCCCGCACACCGGCCCCCACAGACGGGGAGGCCGGGAGGAGCCCCGCGCGGCACTGCCTTCCGACTGAGGGGCGAAGCCCCAACGCCCCGCGGCGCCCCGGCCCCCGCCCGCGGTGCGCCCTGACGGACAGCTGACATTCTCCCGTCTGTTATCGAGAAGTACGAGTTTTGATGCTATCGGAGAGGAAAAACAGCCCAAATGTCAAAGTCTGAATATTTTCCCCCGTTCCTTGAAATGACATCTTACTTTCCCACCTTCGCCGCGCCGGGGCCACCGGTGGCGACGCGGGCGCGTGGGCGGCCGGGGCAGCCACCACTGAACCAGGTCGGGGTTCTGTTAGGCACCCCGAGCGCGGCCGGCTGCCCTTCCCCGGCCGGAACGCCTCTCGCCGTTAGAGAGGATGAGTCCGGCCGCCAGGCAGGGGAGCCCAGCTGACCCGCGGCGGCGGCGGCGGCGGCGGCGGGATTACATTTTCATGTGAAAAGGACGTTTACCCGCAGCGAAAGGGCAGAGCCGGGCTCCCGGCGGCCCGCGCGGCCCGCTTCCCGCTCCGCGTGCGTGAAACGAGCTGCAGTAGGTGTCAGTAATTAAACGATCATGTTTCAAAGTCTTGACAACGGCGCAGAGCGCGAGAACAAGACGATAATTTCATTAGTCTGAAGAGCGAAGTCATAATTAGGCGCCTCTCGCAGAGGCCTGGCGGACAAAGGGCGCCGCTCCCGCCCGGGCTGCGGCGCGGGGTGCGCCCCGCCAGGGGCCCGTCCGCCGAGGCGGCCCGAACAGTCGGGCTCTCCTCGGGCAGGCGGCAAAGGCAAGGCCGCCGGAACGGGCTGAGGACGGGGAGGCAGCGGGACCCCGGCGGGGCCCGGCCCGGCGAGCTGCCCCTCGCGGCGCCGCGCCCCGTGCCCGTCGTTAAGCACGGGGCGAGCCGACTTGGGCGAAGGAGCGTTTATTGAAAACTAAACTGCGGGGACGGCTCTTCGCGGCGGCGTTAATGTGCGGTTTGATGTTCCTGTCAGTGTATTCATCTCTGTCTTTCCTCGCCGAGTATTTGCATATTTAATTGATCAATATGCTCCCCGTTCCTCTCGCACATCTGCCAAGCTGGTCCCAGCCTCTTACGCTCCTCATTTCTCAAAGTGACAGCTCCCCGCCCGCCGCCGCCTCCTCCCGGCAGCACGGCCCGCGGCGGCCGCCCGGCGAACGGGGCGCCTCGAGGACGGAGGCGCCGTTTCCGGCGTCTGCTCTGTGCGCAGTGGCTCACACCGATTCTCCACGTGGCCACACGTGCCCGCCGCCGCCCGGTCAGCGTCTGTCACGGTCCCCCGCTCCCGCCGCCTGGCGTCGGGCTCCTTCTCAGCCGCGCTCGGAAGCCCCCGCGTCGCCGCCACCGCCCCCGTCTAATCGGTCCTTAAGGGCTGCGCCGTGAGCTTCCGATCCGAGGGTCCTCGGCCTCGCCTCTCACAAGCCGGGTCGGCGGCGGCACGGTGGGCGCGCGACGCCACCGGCTGCCACTGGAAACGCCTGAGGTTTTCCCAACGACCCGCGGCATTTCCCGGGGCCAGGAGGGCGCCGCGGAGCGCCATCGCGCGGGCGACACGAGGCGGCTGTCCTCGCGTCCCCGCCCCTCGACGCCGACGACGTGCACGAGGGCAGCGAAGTGCGTGCGGCCGTCCCCAACTAGGGCGGGGCCCGGCCAGGGGCGGGACCGAGACGGCATCACTGCGCGGTGGCCTTCCCCGCGGGAGGACACGGCCGGGCCGGGCCCAGGCGGCCTGGGCGGCGCGTGCGGAAAACCCGGGACGCGATGGCCGCGGGGCGGCCACGCGGAGCCGCCCTCCGTCTCCACGGCGTCCTCCTCGGTGGCTGTCGCGTCGCTTCCTCCTCGTCTGATGGATGTCTGAGTCGGGGCCGTCGCTCGCTACGTTAATTTTCTCTCAAAGACAGTGGAACAAGGTCCGCGAAGGCGAGCCTTAGGAGACCGTGAAAATAGGCCGCAATCCGGAGGAAATTCAGACGTGTGGCCTGCCCTCGTCATCACGGCACGGAAACGCGCTAATTCGGTGTGAATTCCTCAGGAGGAGCTTTAAATTAGCTTAGATTCGGCGGTGTTTGAGGGAGAGCGATTCAAAGCAACAAAATAAAGTGCCGTCTGCTGACTCCGGCGTTTCCACGTCCGCGCTTCTGCGTGCCCCTTTTATTTCCCGCTCAGGCTAAATAAATGCCAATGTTCACCTTGAGAGAGTCATCATAACGCAGCTCCCGCGGGACGTAAAGATATACTTCTCTCCTCTTCCATCCGAACACGTCAGACGGAGTTAAAAGACCCAGCAAATGTGCGAAAATCTGCTTATGTGGATCGTTTTTTCCAGGACAACTGAGCCGCCGCCCCTGCACCGTCAGGATGCGAAGAGGGACGAACGTGGCGGCTCCGCGCCCCAGAGCCGGCCCGACTTGGAGGGGTGGGGACGGCGGGGGAGAGGCACGGAGGGGGAGGCGGAAGAGGGGCGCAGAACCCGAGAGGGCGGAGCGGGGCCCGGGCCAGGCTGCGGCCCCCACGGCTCCAGCCGCCAGCACCGGCGGCGACGCCACGGGGCCCGCAGGGCTCACCCCTCGCCGGAGCCTAACTCCAACCGCTCGCTGGAAGCTCCTGCTTCCCGGACAGCCACCGGCACGGGCGGCCCGTGCAGGCGTCGCCCTGCAGCGTCCCCAGGCTGCGCCGTGTGCGGGCTGCTCCGCGCGTCCCGGTCGCCGCGGCCCCTGAAAGCCAGCGTCGGCGTTTCCTCGAGTCACGTAATTTGCCCCGCCCGTCGGGTGGCCACCCCAGAGCAGGGCTGAGGCCACGCCTGCCGGCTCAGGTCAGGGTGACCCAGCTCGCCCGGGCCCTGAAGCAGAGGCGGCGTCTCGTGAGCCGCGAAAGCGCGCCCGGCCCGACGCCCGCGAGGGCCAGGGACCAGGCGGCCTGCGTGACGCCTTCGGGAGCGAGGCTCTGTGTGGCGCGCCGCCAAGGGAAGAATAAAAACACGTTCCCGATCGCAGGACGCTCTCGACACGCCAAGAAGTGGGGCCTTCCGGGTCAGACGGTCAAGTGCGCTTGGAGAGCCTCGTCCAAGTGGCCGCGGCCCTCTGCGCGGAACGCGGCGCCGGCGGCCGCCTCCACATGACTCACCGCCGCGCCGGCAGCGTCGTCATCATGACACCTAAACGCGCCCCGTTCACGCGGGCGGCAGGGCCGCATGATTGTTTATTTTTATTGCAGACACCGATGGCAACTCCCGGGCATTCCCTTCACCGCCATGTCAGGTGCAATTGCCCCTCGTAAAGCATCTCAGAATCCCGGTGCCGATTAGCGCCCTGGACCGGGCCGCGGGCCGTCCCGCCATCCGTCTTAATTTGGCGCGCGCGGCCTAACCGCACACCCCGCTCCCGGAAGGTCCGGAGTCCGTTCTAATTGTGCAGCCTGCGCCGGGGCCACACTCGCTCGGGCTGAGAGCGTCCCGGTGATTTATCCTCATTATTGTGTAAATAGGGTTCGGCAGTTCTCAGTAAATAAAACAGAGACTGACAGGAGGAGGAGAGGGAATTTGCTTTCCTACCAATTAGAGTGGCCTCAGGCAGTACTTTTAAGAGGAGATAAATCCTGCAAATCACCAAAACGATCCTGTCACACGCACCAAATATTAAAATCGCGCCGCGGCGCCCTCGCTGGGCCGCTCCGGTTTAATGAGTCGGGGCGGGCCGCGCCCAGGGCCGCCCGCCCGGCTGTCGGGACCCCTGACTGACAGCGGAGCTCGCGCCCGCGGGCAGCCCCCCGACCCGCGTGGCCGGATGGAAACCGCGATCCAGGGCAGCGGGCAGCTCTCCAGCGCGCCCGAGTCTTCTCCGGTCGTGCGGTCACCTCCTGCCTGGGAAGTCCTTGCCGCGACAGACGCGAAGGCCACCCGGGGCGGCCGCGGCGCCTGCGACGCCCGCGTGTCCCTCACCGACCGAGGCCACGGTCCCCGCCTAGGACGGGAGCGAACTTCTTCGATGGAGGAAGCTCGGGGGACACGGAAAGTGCCATCCGCTGTCACAAGGCAGCGGTCAGCCGTCCCCGACGCCGGGCATTTAGGGAAACGCCCAGGAACGCCCAGAGAGAGTTTCCACTCCGGCTCAGCTCGCCCACGTCCTCCAGCCTCCGGCTGGACGTCAGCCCACGGCCAAGGACGCCGGCTCACGCTTCCGCCGGCATCACAAGACCCGCGAGTCCGTGTCCGAGGCCGGTGCACCCGGTGCTGGGCGCGTGGCGTCCCTCGTGGGCCACTCAGGCCCTGTGTGCGGGGACGGAGTCGTCCACGGCCAACCAGGAGCTCGTCGCGGACCCCGCAGCTGCGGAAGGGCCCGGTCCACACGGCCGACGGGAGGCCCCGGGCTTCGGGCTTTCAGCGGCGGCCGTGGCCTCCGGCTCCGCGCGAGCCTGTCCTCGGTGAGCTAAGTGCTGAGTACTCGCTCTCAGTCCACCGAGCGGCGACCGTCAGCTCGTCTCAGCGTTCCCGTGGGAGGCTTCACGCGAGGGCGACTCACTGTCCGACGAGAAGGCCCGAGGCCGAGGCTGATCCGCGAGGCATTGGGACGGGACGAGGCCCCTGGACCTGCGTGCGGCGAGCCTGGGCGGGCCGGCCAGGGCCCGGTGCCCGCGCCCACGAGCCCTTAGGAACCAGGCGTCCCCACGCCCCGGGCTGCAGGTGCCGCTGGGAGCGAAGCGTCATCTGTGTCTGTGGCGCTCGCAGCGCCAGCATCTCGGCCCCGGCTCCGCCTCAGGTCCTCAGGCCCCGGATTCTCGTGGGAGCGCGGTCCCTGGTGCCAAAGGCTGGAAACCAACTCGCCCCCGAGGGAGGGGCCTCGTGCGGGTCTCGGACGCGTTCAGGGCCACCGGTGCTCCCGTGACCTCGCCGCCACCGCCCTCCAGGACGCGGACTGAGAATGCCCGCGAGCCCCGGGTGAGCGCGACCAGCGGAAACACCGACGATCCGGGGCGGGGCCGGAAGCCACGCGGCATCCCGCCCGCTCCCCACATCCCGCTGGAGGCCCGTCCCGCAGGCACCGGACACAAGCCGGCTGCTCCTGTTGGTCCCAAATGACCACGGAGCAGCGCGCGCGCGTGGTTCGGCCGAACGTCTCACGTGAAGGTGACATCGGGACCCCAAGGCCAGTCCCCAAAGCGGTGCTCTGTGCGCGGTATCCGCCTGGCGGCCCCCGGGCCTTTGCACAGTGACCTCCCCCGTGATGGCAGAGGCAGGACGCTCCCACTTCGCAGCGGAGCTCGTCTCGTCCCGTCCACGCCCTTCCCGCACGCATCCGTCTGCCGTCCCGTAGACGCGTGCTCCGCGCTAAATTCCGTGAAAGGGGACGCTGCCGAGGCGCCGGCAGCCCACCCCACACAGCGCGGACTGAGGCCCAAGACGCCGAACCGTCACGCACGCGCCCGCCCGCTCCCCGAGGTGACGCCAGGAGGTGAACCCTGGCTGCGGTGCAAGTGGCCACCGCGGCAGAGGACTTGGGGGTCAAGCTCAAACCAGCGTTGAGGAACGGACACAGGGGCGGCCAGCCCAGCCCCCACGCCCGCCTCCCCTCTGCCCTCCCGTCCCCCAACCCTGCATTCAGTTCCAAAGGGCTCCCCAGGAAAGTCACTGCCACCCCGGAGGAGGGCGTCCCGCACCCTGCGGCTGAGACACGATGTCCCCCGTGCCCGGGTGAGGGTCACGTGGCCGGTGGAAGCGGTGCGGACGCTGCGCTCCCCTACTCCCACCCAGGCTGCCCTTCCCCAAATCCTCCCTGAGGGCCCCAGGCCCCGGGGGCCCAGCACTGCCCCCACGGGACCCGAGGGTCGCCTCCCCGTGCCTTCTGTCCTGCCTCTATCTTTCCTCCTCCTGCGGGGCGCGGGTTACGGGCAGAGACAGGAAGGCGGACGGGCATCTCGCAGGGGGGTCAGTCTGCGGACAGCGTGGACCTGCGGACGCGCAGGTGCGAGAGCGTCCACGTCCACGCAACGGACACGGAGACACGGAGCCAGAGCCCCGTCTGCCCCGCCCAGCCCTCCACCATCATCCAGCCGCCATCCGTCCTTTCGCGCAGAAACGGCATTTTTTAACCATCTTGCCTCAAATTAATAGATCCGCAATAAACGTTTCCTGAACGAGCAAACGGATGCGTCGCTGGCCATTCCCATAAGAACAGAAGCGACTCGTTCAACAGATCCCAGACGGCAGCCGTCGGGCTTCTCCCGGAGCAGGGGCAGCCGCGCGCCCGCAGGGAGGAGACGGCTCCGCAGAAAAGCCGGACTCGCCCACCGGACGCGGGTCCCACGCCCCGCGAGGGGACGGGAAGAGCCAGTCCCCGCTGACCGCCCCGCGGGACGTGCCCTTTGGGCCGAGGCGACGTTGAACTCCAGGGGTTCGCCCCGGCTCCCCGCGCCCTCGCCCTCCGCTTGGCTTGGGGCTGCAGCGGCTCTGCCTGGGCCTTGGCGGTGACCGGGGGTCACTGCGGGACGCTGGGGCGCGCCACAGGCCGGCCGGGCGTGGGGCGGGGCTGCGAGGTGCAGCGCACGCCGCGTGTCCCAGCGTCAGGGAAGAAAACACGACAAACACCTCGGCCACTCCTTCTATCGGTTTCGTACTGACATGATGACCCTTCGGATCCGTCCAGAAAAGTTAAACTTGTTGCTGAAACGATTTCGCTTGCTCCCTTAGCGCGCTGGGTGGCTGCCCGAGAGTCTGAAGCGGCCTTGCTGGCCGGCGCCCGTGGCCCCCGCCAGGTGGCCCAGGGAGCGCCCTTTGACCTGGCCTCACCCTCCCACGAGGGCGCGAGGATGAGGGAGGATGAGGGGTGTCCCCAGGGCTCCGGAGGGTGTGGCCCCGCCCCTCCCACCGCCCTCTGGAGACCAGGTGGCGGGATGAGAACCAGGCCTGGGCCCCGCCCCGGGCCGAGGCGACGTTGGTCCATCCGTCCGTCCTGCCTCGCGGAGCCCACGCTCACACCCTCCACCACGCTCCCGCTCCGCGTCCTGGAGCGATTTCAGACGCGCTCGCCGTGTGATTTACATACCGGCTGCGGGTAAATTGAGAATAATTTGGCCTGAATGATCCTCGCTGAAATGGATGGCCACGAGGAAAAGACGGGAAAGAAAGAGGCAGCTTTACTCGGAATCTAAGCAATTTGCAGGGGAGCACGAGCGGCATTTCCCCAGATTATAATTTACACGGTATTAACTGTCAAGAGCGCTTTTGAGAAATATAGATAACAATTCAGATGCGATCGATAGGGAGTGACAGTTGATTTTAAAGCCTAATGCAAGACAAGAAAGAAATGACTGGGCCATCAGCTCTGGAAGAATAAATTTGTTTTGTATTTGATTTTTGTGTTAAATTTATTACTGCCAAGAAGGGTTTTCTTTCAGCAATATTAGGAACAGGATGGTGAGATTGCAACACGCGCGCCTCCCACGCTTTGCGCCGCGTTGCCAACGCGGGACGGCGCGCACGCGCCGCGGTCGGACCCGACGGCCCTGCCCGAGCCCCCGAGGTCCGGGCGGGGGTCTGCGCCCCGCGCCGTGCCCGGACCCTCCCGCCGGGGTGGGGGGCTGCCCCGGGCGCCCTGACGAGGCCTGCGCAGTAGGCCCCGTCCTGGAAAGGGCGCACGGCCCACTGTGCCCGCCCGCAGGGACCTCGACAGCAAAAACCTGGGAAGGGCGTCAGGCCGGCCGCCGCGCGGCGGCCACTGAGAAGGGCCGCCGGATCCCTGCCACGGCCCACAGGGGCTTTGCCCGACTCTGCCAGAACGTCCGGCGAGGCGGCCCGGGGCTCGGCGTGCCCTCCGCGCGGGCCACGGGAAACTTGCTTGACAAACACGAGGGAAAAGAATTTCCCTTTCAGCCCAACTCTGTGCCCCGTCCCGCCCCCCGCCGCCCGCGCGCTCAGAAACCCACGGCGAGGCGGGATGACGTGACGGAAGTTGCCACAGTTCAAACTTATCCATACTTCCCACTGATGACATGATTGATTTTCCTTCCGAGGGCTCCGGCGCGGGACTGGCTGCCCTCGCCGCGGCGGGGACAGCTGATGCATGCGGCCGGCCGCCGGGCCGGGGCAGCGGCGGACGCGCGAGCCCCGCCGGGTGGATGCGGATGAAATTTGAAAGTGCAATTTTCCATCTGTCAGTCACCGCTCAGAGGGCCCCGTTAACCGCCCGTCGGGAGACGCCCGCCGGGGCGTCGCCGTTTGCGCCTCTCCGCGCGACCGGGCCCCTTGGCCTCGGACAGTAGCCGTGGATCCAAGTCGCGCGCAGGTACACGGCCCCCTCCCGCGTGGCCCCGGAACCTTCCGGTACGCCTCTCTCGGTGCTGCTGACGACTGGGACTCTGAATTTAAAACGAATGGTCTCCCCCTGGACAGAAGGTGAGTCGGTGACGACAGAACCTCCGTCCCCCGCTCTGGGGGCGGTCCCCGCTGACCCCTCCCCGAGCCGCCTCGGAAGGAAACGCGAGGTGCTCGCGCATCAATAATGGATGGTCACCCCAACCCCTCCCGGCCGCGCGCCAAGATGCCTCGAAATACGGCCAATTAGGGTTTATTTAATTATTAAGGTTGAATAAATAACAGCGAAACATGTTAAAAATCTTTCGGTTTCGGTCAATCATGATAAAAAATTAATGAGACTGGATGGCGCGCCATAAAAACTGATAGACTGCGATCGTGAATTATAAATTGGTATTGATTTTCCCGTGCAATAACACTCAGGTAATCGCATGTTGTCACATGTAAAGTGCACTCTCCCGGCCGAGACTAATATGAACTATCAAATATAGATGAGACGGAGGCATTTACGACACTTCGGATTTCACACACAAAAAGCAGAAAACACAATTTGTGGGCTCGCGGCCGCGCGGAGCAGAGGCTCCTCGGCTGTTTATGGGAGCCGGCCGGGACCCCACTGAGCCGTGAATCCATGAGGCGCGGTTGCCTTATTCTGCTGCTGCCATCCCTCCCCTGATATGTTGCCTTGTTAGTATCACTAAGAAAAGCATAAATATTGTTTATTATATGTGAGGCTCATCCTGTCCTGCCTAATAGACAGGCCACATGGAGTTAAAGCCATATTATACGACCTGGCGAAGGCGCGATCACTCAAACCCCCGAAGCCCGCGCTTCATGCCGCCCGCTTTATTAATTCTAAGCCCCCAAGAAGGAGCGGGAGGATTTCCAGCTTTCTGTTTATTGAAGTAACAGGGAAACAAATAAGACGTTTCCCGAGGCCGGCTCAGACAAAGTGGGCGATCACTATTGGCATCCGCATGTAAATATTTAACACTTCGCAGCTAGTTTGCACCTAAACACCCATTAGCCGCTGCTCCGCGCCGGACACCTTCTCCCAGCAGAGCCGGAGGCCGGCCCGCCCGCCGGTTATTGGATTAGGGCGGACACAAATCTCCGTGGAGGCCGCTCCGGGAGGGGCGGGCCTGGGCCGCAGGGACGCCCTCCACGGGCGGGCGACGGCCTTGAACGACACAAACCAACTCCAACGAGGAGGAAACTCAGACAAAGCCGCACCGCGCGCCACCGCCGCCGCCCGGCTAATTGATGACCCGTCACTGCAGTTCGTTAGTGGTGTTGATCGGATTCCCCTCATTTGGGGAAAAACAGATACGGTGGACAGGCCCGCCCGAGGGACCGCCTCCAGCCCCTGGGCGGGGCGAAGGCCGAGACGCACAGCGCCACCGCCCTTTGGGGGCCGGGATGCGTCCGAGGCCGAAGCCGGGCCCTGGCACCGTCTAGAAACGTCGCAGCCGCCTCTTTCGGGGACTTCTGCTTCTTAGAGCTGCAACAAAAGTCGTTTTTTGCGCGAAGTTTAGCCGAGTTGAAACTGCGGACACGACCGCCCCACTCTGATGTGTACACGCAGATTCCTGGGCTTCCCTCCCGCCCCGCCGCTGGCACCAGGCGCTGACGACGAACGGGCCGGGATCACCTTTCCTGGAGGGTGGACGTCCCCCTCCAGCCTTTCCAGGCCTGGGGGCGCCGCCGTCTGGAACGGGCGTCTCCGAGCAGCTGCCCTGGACTGAGGGGGCTGGGCCTGGGCACCAGCTCCGGCCCCTCCTGCCAGGAAGCCCACCCCCTGCCCTCGGGCAAGAGGGCCCCGCGCTCCCCATCAGACCAGGGGCTCGTCTCTGGACACGTGTCGTTTGCAAAGACGCCACTGACCGTCTTCAAGCAGCTCTGACCCTCACTCTCAGGGGCGCCGCCTGTCCAGCCTCTCCACGGTGCTCCTGGAAAGGGCGGTGACCGCCCCGGGACAAGGCCCCTGGTGGTCGCCCTGGCTCCCCGTGACAGGCCCGGCCTTAAACGCCAGCCCAGGCGCGACTCGTGGCTCTGGAAGCCGAGCCTGGAACCGCGCCACGCGAGGTTGGCGGCCCAGTGGCCCCGTGCACGCCCGATGCCCGCCAGCACCCTGTCCACGCATGAGGGTCCCTGTGCTGGCCCCGGACCCACCGAGTGCCCGGCGGCAGCCCCAGGTCCTTGTGGGGGTCCCCCGGGACGCAGCGCCCTGCAGGGCGCACAGCCCCCGGGCCCCCTGCCCCCCAGCCCCCGCTGGCCTCCGAGCTCTGGAAACAATTACTCCTGGACGGGCTGTCAATATCATTATTTTTACAAGAAATCAATACGCCTCACGAAGTTAATGGGGGATCCAGGCGGGCGGCGTTTACCTCCTCACTGTCAGGGCTCAGGCCCTGCTCGTGCCGATGACAGACCCGCCGCCGCGAGCAGACAGTGCGCACGCCGGGGAGGGGCCCCGGCCCCCGCGAACGAGCCCGCCCGGCGGGGTGCGCCCAGGGCGCGGGCAGACACCCCGCTCTGGCCGTGGGCAGGGCGCAGGGCGGGGCCAGGGCGCCCGTGCGCAGGGGGTGACAGCGGGGCTCCCTGTCTCTCTCCTCCAAGGCCCGGGTCTGCTGACCTCGCCCTGGCCCTGGGGCACGCCCCTGTCCCACCTGCCGGCCACAGTCACCGCTTTCGAGTGACAAAGGAGCCCCAGGGGCCCCTTCGGCCTGCTCCAGTCCGCACTGAGATGCCCCCCTAAGAGCATTCCAAGCCAGGGCCTCCCCACTCGACGGCAAACCGGCCACGGACCGGCCACTGAGTGGCCGCGTGGTCGGGGGAGGGTTTCCGGACTGTTTTCTCGCTGTCACCACTCAGCACACCCACTGCTATCTGGCGGGCGCGGATGCCACCAGGCCGAGGCCACGGACAGGGCGGACGTGCCGCACGGAGCGCGGCTCAGACTCGGGGCCCACGGAGAACCCCACACCTGCCCCCGGGGTCCCGCCCCCACCCCCACACCAACCACGGCAGAGCCACAGCCACGTGGCACCCAGGTCACTGGCTCCAGGAGCCAAAGCACCAGACACCGGGTGAGGTCAGAGACGCTCGTGGCCCGTCCCGGGCCCGGAGCCGGCGGACAGGGCGGTGGGAGGGGGACAGAAAGGGCTGTCCTCGCGGTGCTGCGTCCTGGGTGGCTCAGGGCACTGTCTTCAGTTCACCCGGCCGGCCCGTTCCTCCGCGACCCCGTCCCGGGTCCTCCTGCCACCCGCGGCCCCGTCGCCCCCCGGCGATCACGTCTCCAGTCCCGTTTCCCTCCCATCAACACCCCACTCCAAACCCACGTCCGCCGAGGCCCCCGAGCCTCCAGGAAGGGACCCACGCCATCGGCCGTCCCCCTCCACGGGGGGCACAGAGCCGGGGGCAGAGGTCGGGCACAGCACAGGGACAGACGAACAGCAAGCCCGTCGCCCGGACCCCCGTGTGCCAAAGCCCCGTCAGGAAAGAACGAGCCGGCGCCCAAGGCCGAGCAAGCCAGGCCCCACACGGGGGGGGGGGTCGGTGCCAGCGCTCTGAGGGGGTCTGTGCGAAGTAAGGAGCCAGGCGGGTCCCGACCGGCCCTCGCCGAGCGCACGTGCTCGCGGCCCTTCCCGGACTCTGGGCTCGTGACCCCGGCCGACACGTGCGGCAGCGCCTGGGCACGCGTGTCTGCCTGCGCGCGGCTCTCCGGGAAGAGGGGCGCGAAGCGAAGGGGTGCCGGCCGGGCCCCGGAGCCCGAGGGGGCAGGGGCGCCCGGGCACCAGGAATTCCAGCGATGCGGCCGCCTCCTGGCGTAGGCTCTGCCCCCCACTCCGCGGCTCCCGGGTGGGGGGACACAGGCCGGCCTCCGGGCAACCTCGGGGCGTCCCCGGAGCTCCCCTCCCTGCTGTCAGCGTCTGGAATGTACCCGGGTCCTCTGCACCCCGACCCGCCCTCCGCCCGCCGTTTCAGGGCCTTAATGCGGACCATACGCAGCGCGGCCCGCCCGGCCCGCCCGGCCCGCCGATTGGCTCCGTGCGGGAGGGAGAGCGAGGCCCCCGGGGGAAACGCAAGGCAGACCTCTGGCTGCAGAGCAGGACGCAGAGCGCTTTCGGCGCGTGCCCCCTGCACACGGCAGGCCCAAATCGAGCATTTGCCTGACGCGACGGAGAAGCGCGTGCCGGTCCCTGGGACACGGCCCCGGCTGCCTCGCCGCGGACACATCCCCCCGTTCCCCGCCGGTTTCGCAGCGGCGAACCCCGCGTGAACCGCCTGACACGCTGCCTGCGGTTCTCTGACCGCGCGCTCAGCGGGAATTGCAAGGCCCCTCTCTCCTGACAAGCAGAAATATCAATATTTGAATAAATTGTGGGTTTTAAACTTCTCACGCTGACGCGCCGCGGCGAGGAAGAGCGAATTCTCCTCCTCCCGGGTCCAATCCCCCTGAGCCCCGGGAGGAAGTCCGCGCGCGGCGCTTCGTCTCGAGCAAGCGGCGCGGGGTGACATCCGAGGCGCGCGGCTGAGCCGACCGGATGCCGTGGCCGTCCCCCCGACGACGACGGGCCCCGGCTCCGTGTCGCGCCCCCTGTGAGGGGAAGAGCCGCACGAGCGGGGCCTGAGCGGAAGCCGAGGAGCCGCTCCACGCGTCGCCCCAACATCAAGCACCCCAGGGCCGCGGTTCCCCGAAACCGTGCGACAGTGACAAGACGCAGAGCAGGGAGGTGGCAAACGCAGGCCCGCCACCGGCGGGGAGCAGTGGGGCCGGCTCGGGACCCCGGCCACGCGCACCCCGTGCCACGGTCTCCCCCGGCCTGTGGCCCTGCGCTGTGTGGCAGGGGCTGCTCCCGGCCTCAGTTTCCTCGTCGGCGCGGGCTGGCCTGGCCCTCTGCGGTCAGCCCGCACACGGCCGGGACTCGGGGGCCTGGCTGCCGTGTTCCCCCTTCCCCCGAAAGCCGTTTCCGTCCTTCGTGGGAATCTGCGAGCGGGCTCTGCACCCGTCACCGTCACCTCGAGTCTCAGCCGAGGGACGAGGACCCGGCCTGGCAGTTCGCGAACTCGCATCCCATCTCCTAAGGCCATTCCCGCCCCTGGGAGGCCCACGGGTCCCCATGCGAAAGCCTGTCCCAGGCGGGGAGGCCCTCGCAGGGGCCGGAGCCAGGGCCAACAGCGCCTCAGGGGGCAGAGGCCCGCCCCCGGCATGGCGGACGCCAGTCTGGACAAAGCGTCTGTGACGCTCCCTGGCGGAGGAAGGACGCGGGTGTGGACGTCCGCACGGCCTCTGGGGGTCCCTGAACCGCTGCCCCCAGCCGCACGCGGGAGGAAGCGGGGCGGGCCTTGGCCCCGCAGGCCGCCTCCGAGCGCGGTCTCCGTGAGCCGCGCTTCCCGCGCCAGGGCCGACGGCCGGAGTGGAAACAGACACGGGCAGGGGGGAGCTCCAGGGCGCAGGGAAGGGGGAAAACGCGACGTCAGGACACGCGGCCCTCGGCCCAGATGCGGGGGCGGATCCGCCCCCGGCTGGCGGCCCGTGTGCTCACGTGGCCCCGGCAACGGGTGGGGTCACCCCGAGCAGGGCCTTCGACTGTGAAGTCAGTGAGGCCCTCTCCCTGCCAGGACGCCCGGGCACGCCCCGTCCCCCTCGAGGGCAGGGCACACGCATGGGCCTTCCCGGTGCTGGGCACCTTACTGGGCGACCTGGGGGACAGCGAGACCCGGAAGGAGGCCCCGGCTGACCCCCGAGTCCACCCGTCACATGTTCAGGTCCCCCTCCCTCTCCCCCGCCAAGCAGGGGACCAGCGGAGGGGGCGGGAAGGGCAAACAGTGACGAAGGAGAAACGCCCGAGAGTCGCCCTTGGCGTGACACTGGGTCGGGGAGGTGGCCGGGGGCTAGGAGGCTGGGGGTGGGGTGCAGACCCGGTGGGGGCACCCGTGAGAGCAAATGTGCCCGGGGGCCCTGTGCACGTGTCAGTGCTCGGGGGGGTCCGCGCCCCACGCCGGGTCTGGCCCCCTCAACAGAATCAGGCAGGGGAAGGAGACGAGGAGACAGGAGACGCGACGCTCGTCCACCCAGTCGGCGGGCCCCCCTCAGACGCCCGGACGGGGTGCCGGGAGCTCTGCCGCACGCGCCGTCACAGGGCCCGGGACCAGAGCCCGGCCGGGACGCGGGAAAGCCGAAGGGCAGCTGCCCATTCCTCCTCCTGGCTCGGGTCAGGGCCGGGGACGGCGACGTCCACGAACGCCGCGGAACGGCCACGACACAGAACCGCGCGCAGGCACGGGACAACCAGGGACGACGGCGTGACGGGCCGGGCCAGGGGCGGCCCCCGCGAGTCTGCTCCGAGGAGCAGGCCCGGGCGCCGTGCCGGGGACACGCCAGGAGGCGGGGTGGCCGAGCGTTTGGGGGCGAGCACAGTGTCGTCGGTGGCACCCACGCACACGCGCACCCTGTCACGTGACGCCCCACGCACAGCCGCCGGGCACGGCCCGCGGCCCCTCCGTTTGGGCTGCCTTAAGTGTCCAGGTGAGTAAGACGAGGGCGCAGCAGCCGGGGCGGCTGCGACCCTCGGGGACCCCGGCTCCGCCGGGCGAGCGGAGGGGGTGACCGCCGGGGCTGGTCTTCCCGTGGCCACGCGGCCATGCTCCGGCTGCGAGATGGCGCTCCTCCCCGCAGAGCAAGAGGAAGCTCCGTCCCCCAAACTCCGACGGGGCGGGCAGGGCCGGCGGGGGAGGCGGGCGCCAGGGCCAAGCGCGGAGGGCGGGGTCTGCCGCTCCGGCCGCCCGGCCCACAGGGGCCCGCGAGGCGGGGAAGGGGCGTCCAGGAAAGCTGGGGAGGAGGAGACGCGGGCCCCCGGTCTCGCGCGTCAGCTCTGCGGCCCCGGACAAGCCGCCGTCCCTCGGTGAGCCTGTCTCCACCCTGACCGTGGGAACAGCCCTGACGGTGGATGCCCCGACGGAGACGACGCTCAGGGAGCGCGCTGGAGCCTCCAGCCGCCTGCGCGTGGGGCTTCGACCCCGCGAGCCGTGGGGCCGCCCTGAAGCTCCGGCCGGGCCCTGAGTCACTCCCGGGCGGATCCCCCGGGCCGGCCGGGAAGTCAGGTGGGAGACGCCCAGTGAAGGGGGGCTCGGCCCTCGCGCGGTGGCCTCGGTCTGCCCCGGCTCCGGGCAGGAAGGCGCCAGGCAAGGGGCCAGGGAGGCTGACGTGGAGGGGAACACCCTGAACCTCGGGCACAGCTCAGGGCTGGCCACTGGGGCCCCAGTAAGAACAACCCCAACCTGGGGTACCCCCTGAAGTCCCAGAGCTTCGGATTATCCCGGGACCCAAGGGCTACATGGGGGACCGAGAGCAGCTGGGCCCAGGGCGGCCTGGGGGGAGGGCCTCATGCCACAGCCGCACCCCTCGAGCAGGGGCTGTGGGCGTCACGAGGGCCTGCGGACCCCGAAGCCACGTCCAGGGCCCCGCGTCCAAAGCGTCAGCCAGAACAAAGTTCCAGAGGTCCCGGGGGACGAAACCCACTAACGACAAGAACGACGCATCTCTAGGTAGCAGGCGCGGAGCAAAGCCGGTGACTTCCCAGTCCTCCGCGCGGGCACACGGGCGCACGGACACGCGCACGCACCCACGGGCGGGCCGAGGAGCAGCGGCGGGTCGGGGAGGTGCTCGTCCCGGTCCCGTCGCGGGGCCCACTGCGGGCGGGCGGGCGCCCCAAGTCTCCTGGAACCCGTCAGGCGAGGACGTACCAGCTCCGCTTTGCAGGTGCAGGTGCCAGGTTCGGAGGCCCTTGAGCAGCGGCCCCCACCACACCGTCGGGAGCGGGTGGCTGGCCGGCCTGGAGCCCCTCACCCCACTCACGGGACACGGAGACTCGGGGCCAGCGCCCGCCCGCCCGCGTCCTGCAGCTGAAGGCTCTGGGTCTGCGTTTCAGAGACGTCAGCGTGGAGCCTCCGGCACTCGCCTCACGGCTATCGGCCCCCGGGAGCTCCGGCTGGGTCCCGGGGCTCGAGTCCACACCCCCACGGCAGCCCCCATAACTTTTATTAAACTGAGGGCCACAGTCGGGTTCCCACAAAGCCTCCCGTCTGCTCTAACTTGCGAGAAAATCTTAGAAAAAGTCTGAGACCTAGAAGAAGATCAGAAATCAGAGTGGACCACAAGACTAAGGGGAGGGGTGAGAGAGTGCCAGGGCTGCCGTGTCTGCTTCCCCTGAGGCGGCCTGTCCTAACCCCTCCGCGGGCCACCGACCTGACAGGGCGCCCGAGGGACCCCTGTGGGCCACGTGGGCCATGTGGGTGCTCTGAGACCCTCGGGCTGCCCCACCCCAGGGGCCAGCGAATGGGGACCGGAGGCCAGCTGCGTGCGCACGCCTGCGCGCGGCTCTCACGCCCGCCCCCGGCTAGGGTCTGGGCCCCGCTGCTGTGGGCGGGCCGGCGGGGTGCGGCGGAGGCTCCCGGTCACCGGAGAAGGCTCCGGTCACGTGAGCCGAGACCTGCCCGGCCCCTGCCCCCAGGGCCTCCAGCATCTGCTTTTGAAATCCCCGCAGCCTGGCACCTGGCACCGTCCTTGGCACAGAGCGGCAGACAGCAAGTGCCCGAGCCACGTCTGGCAGAGGCGGCAGGTGACGCCCCAGTCACACGCCCCAAGGGCGACATGCCCGGGACATTCTGGGCACGACGGGGAGGGGCCCGGCCGTGACTGAGGCGCACAGGGGAGGAGGAGGGTGGGCATGCGGACAAGCGAACACCCCGCAGGCCAAGGCCCGCGTCCCGGCGCGGGCGTCGACGCCGCACGAAGCCGGCGGTCGAAGCGCTGAGCGTCGGGTCTTTGGGACTCGGGGTGCCCAGGCAAAGAGGCCATGCTGACCTGGGCTTCGAGGTCGGGGCCCAGCCTCTGGCGAGTGGGTAAGAAGGTGCTGGGGACAAGGAGCAGCAGGAAGGTCGCGAGGGTGTCTGGGACCCGCCGGGTGTGGCGGGGTGACAGCTGATGAGGTCAGGCACGGCGGAGGGCTGTGCATCTAGGAGGCCCCGAGGAACATTCCAGCAGCTCGTGCCCGCTGTGCTTGCGGGGCCCACTTTATCCTCGCTCCGACCCCAGGGAGACCTGCTGCGCCCCACGTGCTGGTTCAGGAGCAGAGCCCTAGAGCCCACGGCCGTGGCCCAAGGGCCCAGTGTCCCCGGCCCCGGTGTCCCTGCTGCAGGAGGACGGGGCCGGGCCCCAGGCACACGTGGCGCTTCGTGGGCACCGTGTAACCGGGAGGCAGGGGAGGGAACAAGAAAACGCCACCGGGAGCTCCTGGGGCCTCCGGGCGGGACCGGGGACCGAGCACGGGAGGAGGGGCCGGCCTTGCTCCCCGGGGCAGCCGCACGCCCGCCTGGAGGGGGCAGAACGACCGGGGAAGCAACGCGGACGTCCCGACAGGACAGGCCTGCAGCTGGCCTCCCGGAAACGGGGCTCTTGTGCACAAAAGAAGGCGGCGCTTCTGAAGTCGCCCAGACACGACCCCCGCCCACGAGGTGTGGCCCCCACGCTGCCCCCGGGGGGGGGACTCGAAAGTGCTGCCTGGGGGGCAGGACCAGGCAGGCTGGGAAGCGCCTCGGGGGCTGGCGGGCAGTCAGCGGGGTCACTGTCAGCTCCCCCGCCATCCTCACTGCTGGGGGGCGGGGGCCGGGGCAGACCCAGAGGCTCCCAGACGAGGGGGATGCGCCCGGCCCCCACCGAGGGCCCACAGGGCTGGTCCCGGCCCGGGAGGTGACGCAGTGGCTGTGTGTGTTCTGCAAAGGCCCTGGGTGTGACCAGCATCTCGGGGTGCGGCGTCAGCATCCCTGAACGCACAGAGGCCCGGAGCGTCCAAGTGTTCCCCGACCCACCCGTTTCACCCCGAACTCGCGTAGACAGCCCGGGGGACACAGCCCAGCCCCCCCTTCTCGCCCTGCTCCCCCCCGTGTGGCGTTCACCCCCAAACATGGTCCCCCGCAGACACACGAAGGCAGGGCTGGTGAGCCTGTCCTCGGGACACCCCGCCGGGAGCAGGGCGGGCGCACGGGGCTAAGTCAGCACCTCCGCCCCGTCCTCGCGCGCCGCGCACTCCCGACAGCAGGCGACAGCGCAGCCGCCCCACCGACCTCTCCGCCTCCAGACAACGGCCTGTGCGGGCCCCTCCCTTGCTCAGCTGTGGCCTCCGGGACGCCCTCGCTGGCCGGCCCCTGCTCGGAGCTCGGCGTGCCCGGGAGGTGTGCCCAGGACACGGGCAAGGGCAGCTCCCCCAGGTGGCACGGCCGCTGAGGGCGGGGCCGGGAGCCAGGCCAGGCCACGCCAGCCGCGCCCAGCCCCAGGAGGTGACGCCGCCTGCGCCGCCACCCTCGGCGCTTCCCATCCGTGCACGAACCTCCAGTCCTGGCCCTGGGCACGCGTGGGTGCTTCACGCGTAGTGCGTGGGTGGCCCTGTGAACAGGTGTGGGGTGGGTGAGCCCCACGAGGGCAGGCCTGGTCCCAGGTGCCCGACCCTGCACCGAGCACCCTGACTGAGCCCAGCGCCCAGGACTGAGAACTGCGTGTGTCAAGCCTGTGCCGTGACGCCAGGGACCCCGGGACCGGGCAGGGCCGGGGCGATGGGCCAGCAGGGGCTGCCCGCGTCTTGCAGAGGCCTGGGCAGGGACGGCCCGATTCCCAGGGCAGCAGGGGCCGGGCAGGCGGGCGGTGAGGGGCTCCCCTCTGCACACCGCCACGTGTAGGGGTGCTGGGGAGGCTCGGGCCGAGGCCACGCACCGCCACGCAGCCCGCTGCAGCCGCGGACACTCATCGCCCCCGCACGTTCCCGGGTCCTGGGCTCCAGCTGGGTCCCTCCCGCCTCTGGACCTCAGTGTCTCTCTCTAGAGTGGCCTGGGCGCCCGGGTGCCCACACGTGTCCACCCGGGGTGGCCGGTCCCCCAGTGGCGAGTGTGGCCCAGTCGCAGCGACAGCCCCCGGCCCCGGCCCCCGGCCCTGTGCGGCTACCCTCTCCGCTGGCGACTGCGTGCAAGGCCCCCGCGACGGCGAAACGGCTCTGACAGAAGCGGGGCGGCCACCGCCCGCGAGCCACGTGCGCGCGCGGGGACAAAGCCGTGCGCCCCGCATCGCTCCCTGAACAGACGATTCCGGGAGGTGACAATCCGACCCCGGCCCCATCCGCCGGGCACGGGCGCTGGCGCCGAGGAGGTCCGCCGTCCGAACCGGGGACAGCTACGGGCCGCGTCAGCCCCCGGCATCAGACCCCCACGAACGTGTGAGGACGGAACTGGGATCCGAGTGAACGTCCCCGATGGACCTACGCCTCCCTGATGGAGAAAACGGGTGGCACGCGGGGGACGGGCCAAGGACAGGCGACGAAACGACCAAGTCCCGTGGTTTCTAAGCGGGAGGAACGTCAGGCCCTTAGACGCACCTCAGTACCCAAGGAGCCGCGTTTCGTCATCCATCCAGTCATTCATTCATTCATTCGTTCATTCATTCACCCATTCACAACGAAACCCGCCCAGAGGGCGCGCACTCTGCTTGGGAGGTGGCCTGAGTGACCGGGCACCGTGAAGGACCCCGTGCGAGGCCGGAGCGCCACAGGCCACACGTGGCCGGTCTGTCCGCGGGGGCAGGGGGTGGTGAGCAGGGGAGGAGGCCGCTGGGCGTGGGGACCGGGCACGGGGCTGTGCACGCGGGGAAGGGCAGGCAGAGGGAGGCCGCTCGGCCCGGAGGGGTGGCCTGCGGCCTCGGACCCTGGGCTGAAAGAGCTGGGACAATCCAACCTGAGAGGGACCCAGCCCGAGGCGGCACGGGCCTCGTGTCACACCCGTGCTCAGTTCAGAACGCCCAGGGCTCGAGGGACGGCAGGGCTGAGGGGGACCTGGGCCTCAGGCCCCTGAAGACCGTCACGTACCGTGTCCTCCAGGGCAGGGCCCCCCGAGGCTGAGTCGGTGCAGCGGGAAGGTCTGGACGGAGGAGGGTGCCCCCCACCGCCGCACCCTCTGCTTCGCGGGCCACTCGCAGGAAGGGGACGCGGCCGCGGGAAATGGCTCCTCCCCACTGCGAGCCGCGCTTCCCCTGGTCATTCACAGTGTCCTTGCTCTTTCGTGTCCCCGGCCCTGCACTGCCCGTGTCAGCTGCCGCAGGCGCCTGCCTTTCCCGCTACCAGAAGTGTCCGGAACGACCCGTAAAGGGCGGTGTCACCGTTCAGAGCCACCACCCCCGGCCCTGGAAGCGACACCGCGCACAGGAGAGCAGGCGGTCAGCGTCAGGTGCCGGCGACCCTCTCAGCAAGTCCCCGACGTGGGACGCGCCTGACCCCGGGAAAGGACCCCGAATGCCCGGGGCTCGCGGCGCCGATGCTGTGAAGGCACAGACGGGCGCACGAAGCGAGAGGAACGGCCTGTGAGCTCCCGCCCACCGCGCCACCGTTCACTCCGTTTCCTCTGTGCTCCGCTTCCACGTTCTTAAAAATTGGGATCACGTGGCACATACCCTTTTCGTCCCCTCCACGGCGCTGTCCGCGTCGTTCGCCGCCTTCCTTTCAGACGGCTGCCTCGTGCTCCGGGCGCGGGCCCTCCGGGGGCCGCCTGGCCGGGCCCGCTGCGGGGCGCGGCGCCGACCGTCCGCTGGGATGAGGGCCCGACGAACCTCCCCGTCCACACACCTCTGAGGTGCTCACTGGCAAGTCTTGGGTGTGCCACCACGTGAGCTCCGCGCGACGCGGCCATCCCGGCTTCACCGGGGGCTCCCCGTGTTTTCGTTCATTTTTGTATCTAGTGGACGTCACACTGTCCCGTCGACGGCTAACGCCATCGAAAGAAGCAGAGAAGTCAGGGGCGTGAGGAGCCCCGGTGGGTCCTGAACAAGGGCCCCCGGGCTGTGCCCGGACAGCGCAGAGCTGTGCAGCTTCCACTTCCAGAAGATTCGATTTAGCACAAACTCGACCAGGGGGAGGGAACGACTCGGGCGCAGCGGGCGCCGCGCAGACGCCTGAAGGCGCCCTGGGCACCCGGCGATGAGTTGTTGGCCGACGTGAGGCGGGAATCAGCGTGAAGCCCAAACCTTCAACTCAGCTCGTGTCTGGGTGGGCGGGCCCCGGACACGTCCCAGGAGGCCGACCCAGACGCCGGGCGCCACGCGCCACCCACGAGGGAGGGACACCGAGAACCGTGACGCGGCCCGACGTGGCTCCCCCAAAACCCACACGCAGACACAGGCAGCTTCCTCCTGTCGCGGGCTGGCCCCGGCTCAGAAAGCTGCTAACGCGTCCTCAAACTCAGAGCCCCGACAGCCGTGGCTTGTGTCGTCCCTGCCCCGGGCCGGAAGGCCCTTCGAGAAAACCACGGAAGGGCAAGGCTTGGGCTATTTTTTGATTTGAGGTCGCCGCGGGCCCCTGTGGTTGTCTGGGACCCAAGCGCGGGTTGAGACCGTTGCTTGGAAAGGGAGGGGACAGTGTGGGAATGGCTGTGAGGTCCTGGTGGGCCACGGCCCATCCTGACGGCCTGAGGGGCCCCCGGCACTGCCCACAAGGTGCCCTGGACGTGGAGACTTCGTCCGTCACCCTCTTGAGAACTGGGCCCCTACACGGCCTGCACCAAAAGGCCCCCACTGCCGAGCGGCCCGCCCGGCCAACAGCGCGTCGTCCGAAGGCAGGGCCACGGTCCGACCCAGCCCCGCTGCTGACGGCCGCCTGATGCCTGACCCCAAGCCCGCAATCAGGAGTCAGTCCAGGCCGTTCTAAACGGGGACTCTCAGACTTCATTTTCTCAGTCCCGCCCTACCAGCCTGGGCGGCAGAACCGACCCTGGCCCACCGACACCCGCAGACCAAACGCGTCCTGTTGCTCTCACAAGGCACTTGGACTGCTCTGTCCTGCTGTGCCCGGACCCCCCTGGGCAAGGCGGGAGGGGACCCTCCTCTGAGCTGCACCCACGCGAGCCCGCTAGCAGGGCCCAGCCGGGGCTCTAGGGAAGCCCAGCGTTCTGGCCAGGGCACCCCGCGCCCCAGCCCCAGCCCCATCTTCACAGGTGCTTCTGAAGGTGACGCGTGGTCCTCTGAGCTGACGGGCTGCGTCCAGTGGCCAGGGGCAGCCGGCCTGCTGGGGAAGACAGCAGCGTCCCCCATCTCGCGGTGCCATCGCCAGGCCCAGAGGGGTGGAGGCGAGGGCGGCGGGGCTGGAGCTGGCCGCCCCGCCGGGCGTGCGCACACGGGTACCTGGGAGGGCACCGGACTCTCTGAGCTGCCCCTCAGACGCTGAAGACATTTCTCGCGCTCTCATAGCCCAGACGCACGGGCGGCTAAGACACAGGCCTGAGCGAAGCGCCCACTTCGCACTTCGGGGCACCTGCTGACAAACGGATGGCAGGACGGACCAGGAGGGGAAAAGCCCGCAGTGCGGGAAGCAGCTCCGAGCGGCAGGTCCTCGTCCCCTAGCCGGGCCCCACGCGCCTGGGCCACAGGAGGGCCCCTCGGCTGGGCGCTGGGCGCGCCGGGAGACTGGCACCCTTTGGTCTCAGAGCTGCCACTGACCTGATGGTGCCACGTCGTGATCGAGGGCCCCTTCTCGGAGAACGCGAAGGAGCGCTTTCAAAGCTTCTGTTTCCTTGTCGCCTTCGCAGTTTACTCCCCCCGCCTCCACGATCAACCCGTCACCATTTCCGCGGGCGACACGGAGAGGGGCCGAGGAGGGACGCGAGCCCTGCCTTCCTGCCACGCCCGCGGGAGGGCCGTGCCTCGCCGCGTGACGGTTCTGCTGCGAAATTTCACATTTTTAACCACGGAAACGAACCAAAGCCAGGGCAGCCTCGTCTGTCCACGAAGCCAAAGACGCCGGCTGAGGGGGTCATCCAGCCGGGAGCGCGTCTCCGGGCGGGGGCCTCGCCGCCGCCGGGTCTACAAACAACTGGCAACGGCCACCGGCCCCGCGCGCCGCACCCGAGCAAGACAAACAAACTTCTCTCGTCCTTTCTTTTGTTCAATTTCCGAGCGCTCGGTGCACCGGCAGGGCCGGGATGCATTTCACTCTTGACTGGGTACAGTGAGATTGCTAATCAGGATTACTCCGTTCGGTCAACACTGATTTCAATAAAGAGACCCACAGAATTATCATAAATATAGAGAAAGTGCGCGCGGCAGTGACAGGTGATTAAAATCTCATTCGCTCCGAATCGGCGTGACTCGCGGCGGCGGAGGCGGATCCGCGCGGCGATCGTTATCGGCCACCGCCGAGCACCGGCGCAGCCGCCGGGAGGACACACACCGAGGGGCGCGGGGGCCCGGGCCGCTCTGAGTCGTGGCCCTCGTGAGACACGCGGGGTGCGGGGAGCCGGTCTGCCAGCAGGCGAGAGGGGACGGGGCCCACGGGCTGGGGGTGGTTCCGGGGAGCACAGGGCGCTCGGGCTGCCCAGGGCGCTGCGGCAGGTTTCCAGGGTGGAGACCCGCCCGCCCGGGGCTGCAGGGAGCATCTACCTCTCAGAGTCCAAGCGACGCCTTCCCACGCAGCAGAAGGAAAGGGTCTTGAAACCCGCGGGAGCCACTGCAGGCCAAGAGGACCCAGGAGTCTGGGGCAGCGGGGACGGGGTCCTGGAACTGCAGGCTGCACCCCAGGAGATCGGGGCCTCGGGGCAAGCACTTTTTTAAAGACCCCAACGTCTCATGGGATTTCCTCGGTTCACTCCATCACCCAGGCCCCAGTGGGGCCCCACTGCGCCCTCCGGCGGGGTCAGAGCCCGCTAGGAGAGGGCGAGGGTGTGGGCACAGACGGCCCTGCGGGGCTAGCCACCAGCCTCGGCCTGGGCACCGCACCCTCCGGGCACGCTCTGCCTCTCCGTCCAGCCCCTTCCCCTCCCGCACCTCGCCCCACGGCCCCTCCCACTGTCCCCAACTCCTTTCCAGCGGTTTCAGGAGTCCAGGAGGGCCCTCTGCTCCCAGAACCCACCCGCCCGGGGCTGCCAGATTCACGAGCGAAACTACGGCCCCAGTCACAGTGGCTAACGCGTAGGGAGAGTGTGTCCCACGGTACCGAGACACACTGACCCTGCAGCGTTTGTACGTTCATCTGAAACTCAGATGCAACTGGCGTCCTGTGTTTCCCGGGGCAAACTTAGCCCTGGGCTCGGTCCCTCCCCAGACTCCCCTCACTGTCCGCTGATGCTCTGCCCGAAGGTACCTGCTCCTGTCCACCTCAGGGTCACAGGTCACCTTCCACCCATCTCAGAGGCCTCCCGCCTTCCGAGCAGAGACGCTCTGACTTGGAATCCCCAAGGAGCTCGGGGCAACCCCGCCTGGCGCTGTCCCTTGTCCTCAGCAGGCACCCCAGAAGCCCTGTGACTAACTGTCCCCTGCACAGGGTCCCCGGTGCTCCTTGCTGGCAGGTCCTGCCTCCTCTCTGGGTAATCGTTTGCCCGCTGGCTCGTTTGCAGACTATTAAGTGGCGGGCTTAGCACAGGGGCTGGGAGCCGCGAAGTTCACTCCCCCTCGTTTCCCTCTAATTTACAGCTGCTCCTTCACGTGCCTTCTGCATCTGCTGGGAGGAGGGAATCCTGGAGGCTGCGAACAAGGTGAGTGATTCCACAGGCGCCCACGAAGCCAGCACATGGCTGCACCCTGGGTTCCACGTCCGCCGCTTAGCCGCCCCTCCTGTGGTCACAGAGGTCGGCAGACACACTGGTGGGCACTGTGGAGCCTGGGAGCCTGTGGTCTCCCCTCACAGAAACCCGAGTTCATTCCCTAAGGCAAAGCCAGGCCTCTGGAAGCTTCTGGAACCTCCTGGAAGCCTCTGGAAGCTAGCACATCAGGCCTGGATACAACATTTCACCTTCAACTACAGCGGGTGTGTGCCAGGTGGTGAGCACCAGAACATGGGGCCCACAGGAGTCTGCAGTGTCCTCATCGGCGAGGCCACACGGGCAGGGGAGACAGGAAGACTCGCTGGTGCTGCGACTGCTCCTCACGGAGATTCTGGAGGGTCCTACTCTCGCGCCTCAGCAGCCACGGACCCCGCACACACCCATCGCCGTGATGGTGGCACGAGGCCTCCCCAGGTGTCAGAGGCGGAGGGTGCGTCCTGCTCTGCCTGGCTTGGGGTGAGAGGGGACCCATCGTCCCACACACAGGGGAGCCCAGAGCCCAGCCGCACCGCAGCCAGCAGGTGACGCCGGGCAGGCAGAGGGGCCCCCCACCCTGGCCGGCGGCGGGAGAGGCCCGGGCTCCAGGGAGGGCCGGGCCAGGCGGGCAGGGACCCCAGGCCCCCCCCCAGCGGCAGCACTGCCCGCCCCCCCACCATGGGAGGGGCTTCCCGGGGCCCGCCCATCCGGGGAGGGGCTTTCCCGGGGCCCGCCCTCCAGGGGAGGAGCCTTCACAAAGCCCCGCCCCCTACCGGGAGGGGCTTCCTGTGGCCCCGCCCCTTGCGGTGGGAGGGGCTTTGTGGGCCCCACCCCTCTGGGAGGGGCTTCCCGGGCCCCGCCCCTCGCGCTGCCCTGCGGAGCGGCCAGGGCGCAGCGCGGGGCGGCCCCGCTGCCCGGCCCGGACACCCCCGGACACCCCCCGCCCGCCCCTCCCGGCCCAGCGCCCCACAGCGGGGGGTGGGGACCGGGCCCCGCGCTCCGACACCGGCCGGACCCCGGGACACCGTCGGGCGGGCGCACGCGGGCCCCGGCCCTGGGGCCGGCTGCCGGCGGCGGGGTCCACCCAGCCCGGACGGCCGGGCCCGGGGGCCGAGGCTGCGGAGACGCCCCGGTTTGCACGGAGGGGCAGGACGGGCGGCTCCAGGCGGCGTCCAGCCCAAGGACAAAGGCCAGGGCGTTGAAAGGTCCCAACGGACTTCCCCCGGGGACGGGGACGCTGAGAAGGGGATCCCCAAGAAGGGAGAGCCCCAGAGGCCCCCGCAGCCCCAGGGGCCAACGCGCGGTGTTCAGACAGAGGAGGGAGCCGTGTGTCCCAGCCCTGCGCGAGCCCCTCCCTGCCACCTCTGCAGGTCACGGGTGCGTCGGTCGGTCGGTCCGCATGCGCCTCTGCCACCGAGCAGCTCCACGGGACCGCGGGGCTCCCTGCACGCCTGGCCAGCACCGGCACCACAGCCGGGCCCTTGGCAGGGGCAACGCCACCCACTCCTCGCCTACTGGGTGGCCCAGGGCACAAGGGGTCTAGCAGAGACCCTCTCCCTCCCCACCACGGCCTGGACGTCCTCGCCACTGCTCCGAGGAAGCACCTACCTCTCCAAGCCCGAGCACCAGGCCACACCACATGTGACGGTTCCCAAGGGATTTCCGGGGAAACCACCCTAAAAGGTGAGCAAGCCTCATGAAACACTGCCCTTTGCCTCATGCTGTCATTTTCTCTGAAGTGGGCAAAGGGCCGATTTCTATAAAACACGTGAGTTAAAATCCTCATAAGTAGCACTAGCTATTTCCTGGCATGTTCGCCTGTGTCAGGAACACGTCTGTGCCCGTGACGTTACAAGCTGTAAAAAGGCCTAAACATAAACATCCTCCAGGAAAACCCAGCAGGAGCTTTCCCCTGCTGTCTGGTGAGTTTTCTGTCCAGGCTGTTTCGAGGGGACGCCCTGGTCCCCACGTGCGGTGTCCCCAGCCAACCCCTCAGGAAACAGCACGTGTTGCATTCTAGAATGAAACCAGCGGTTTTAAAAAGTTGGCAGAAAGAGAGAAATGAGTAAATATTGTTGGATGGACAGCACAAGCAGGCACGAGTGTGTTCACCGGCGGGCGGGTGAGTGGCTGCCTCGCCAGCTGTCACTAGAGAGGATGCGCTGACCACCGCTGACGGGCCAAGCCCCCCGTCCCCCTCACATCCAGAGGTCTGGCCCGGCCACGAGCACTTCCAGGCCACTGAGGCAGGGGCAGAGAGCCAGATGCTCTCTAGGGCCTTCGTAGCTCATAAAACCAACCAACCTGGGGAGGAGGACTCAGAGGCAGGACCAGGACGGCCCCACTGGCCGGCCTTCTGGATCCCATCAGACTGACAGAGGATGAAGACATGGGCTCACGGAAGCGACCAGTTGTCATCTGATAACTCAATTATCCCAACTCGATCCTTTCAAAGCCTCCTTGAACCTCTGACCTGTCCCAAACACACAAGGCCTCTTTGTGTCTCTCTTCTTCATGTGAAATGCCAAAGCCACTCCACTGCACAAATAACTTTGGAACCTCAAGTTCATGACATTTATGAAGCAGATAATCTCACCCACCAGAAGGCGTACCTAAGCGGGGGAACGGCTCAGACGGTTTCTAAGACTCGCTGTTCTTTGTGAGAACGAGGAGGGAACAAAGTGGGCAGGGAGCTGACTTTTTGAGTAAAGGAGACGCTGTCCAACTGGCAGGCCGCATTGTCCTCCTCCATCATCATCCCCGCCTGCCACTCTGCCCTCCCCCAGGGGCCTTCCTGTCACTTCGCAAGTGACGGACAACGTGCTGAGGACTGCTTAAAGTCTGAAAGCAGCATTAGGGTTTGAATCGACATAAACACCTCCAGACTTCCCCAAAAGCACCAGTAAGCAGCGACGACATTCGAGGTTTCCACCGCCGCCGTCCGGTGACGGATGCAGCCCTGCCTTCGGGGGCGATCAGCTTCCTCCTGTGCAGGTCTCGTGTGAAGACGCGCATTTAGGTGGTGTGTTCCATTTGTTTTTCTAACTCGGTGAGGACATGGTTCCGGGGGAACCCGGCGCCCAGCCAGCCCCCTCGGCCGCGGAATGTGCATTTTCCACAGAAGACGTCCAGGCGTTTATCATCTGCGGCTCCGGGCTTCTCCCGTCGCAGGGCTTAACCAGACGGGAACCCTCAGCACTTCCGACGGTCAGTGAACGAGAATCCCCACGCGGAACGCGAGATCCCAGGGCGGCGACGGCCAACGGGCCTCCGCGAGCTGACACTGGACCACGTCTGATGTCTCACAGGCCGAGGAACCGTGCCAGGGTTCCAGCCGCACTTACGCGTCCGCATCCCGCATTCCGGCGACTCGCAGGTGACTGCACCCTGTGCACGCCTCTGGTCCTGGGAGAGGGCCCCGTGTCCCTCTGACCCTAGATAAGCGGGCTCCCTGTGCCCCTCTGGCCCACATCCCCCCAAGGGTCTCCTTCCGGACGACCCCCTATGGGGACGATCCCAGCCTCACAGGTGAGCGACCTCTGGGCCCCACTGCTCGCTGGCTGCATTTACTCATCCAACCAAACTCCACACCAACTGGCCGCTCCCCTACCCCACAGATGCGGGCCATCTGTGCACACGTGTGAGCCCTCACGCCCCCCCCCCCCGTGAGATGTCATCACAAAACCCATCACCTTTCAAGGGGCTGAAGGGGCTCCCCAGAAGCCTGAACTCGGACTCCCCAGGCGGTGGGACGCGAGCTCCCCGGGCCTCCTGGCCGTGTGGGTGTGTCCCCAGCGCCTGCCACGGCGCCGACACGGAGGGTGGATGAACGAAGGGTCCCAGCAGCCTGCGTTCAAATCCCCACAGCCCCCCTCCCAGCTTCTTAGTGTCCCCACCCCGAGGAGGGCACAGCACCCTCACAGGGCCGGGGCGGTCGGAGGCTCATCGTGTGATGAGCCGCCACTCAGGGGCCCCATGGCCGTGGGCCTCTACGACTGTCTCGGTTGTGAGTGTCGCGAACGGTCACGACAGGGCTGCCGGGGCCAGTGCTGCCCCTCCTGCTGGCACCCCGCAAGTCCTCCGGGCCTCGTCTACGCGGGCGGCCGGGGAGCCGCGGGCAGGACGGGCCCATCCACGTGCAGGGCTCGCCCTCCCCAGAGCCAGGCACCAGGGCTGCCTCTCGGTGCTCCCGGCCCGGGCGGCCGAGACGGGCCACGGCGAGGCAGCGGGTGGCATGAGCAGGCAGGAGGGCGCTGGGCCAGGGGCTGCCCGCGAGGAGCAGGGCCCACCACGCCCTGCCACGGGGGAGGAACCGCCTGCGCCCAGGACCTGAGGAGCACCTGTGCGTTGACGTCAGGAAAGCGAAACGTCCTGCCTCGAAAGGCAGCTGAGACGGACGAGCACCCGCGCCCGCTGGCCGGCGTCAGGCTGGAGGGATGACAGAGCCCGGCGACAGCTTAGCGAGACTTAGCGGGGCTATCGGCTTACAGGCCAGCGGGGGACGGCGAGACAGGCCGGGCTGGGGCCCCGGGCCCTCGCTCGGAAGCGGGAGGCAGCAAAGCCCGAGAACACGGGGTGGGGACAACACACGCTTCTGCTCTGCCCCAGTCACTCCTGGGCTGCCAGGTCCCCAGTGCCCAGAGAAGGGGCCCAACGGCCCTTTCGGAGGCCGGCGGGGTCGCCCTGCCTCCCAGGAAAGGCGCGGAGACCGGGGTGAGGCCAGCGCGACAGGGCTGCAGAGGAAGGGGCCACGGCCACGGGGGTGCGGAGTCTGAAAGGCCCAGGGAGGACTGGCGGGGTCTCAGAGGGCGGGCTGGGGACAGCCTTCCGCCCCCAGCCCCAGGGCACTGACGGGGGCGCTGGCGGCGCACACAGCAGGCGGAGGAGCCGCGAGAGGTGGGGGTGGGAGCGGGACCCTGCCGCGGGGGTGTCAGGGAGGCGCCGAGTGGACCCGGCAGTCCACAGAGGGCCTGACGGGATGGGACCTGGGCGAAGGCGCCGACTGGGGCCCTGCCGAAGTCGCAGCGCCCACGGGCGGAGAGCAGACGCCGGCCGGGCCGTGCACGCGGGGCGTGGGTGCGGGTGGGAGCCCAGGCGGGGGCGGGGGCAGGGGCTGGCAGGACGCCGGGAGGAAGGGCACGCCGCTCCCGCCACGAGTCGCCTCCGGTTGTTGGGAAGCCCGGACCCCGAATCGAGGCCGCCCCCGGCCTCAGCTGCTCAGCACGGTCCGTCCACGTGCAGGGGCCTCTCGCAACGCTCAGGTGACAGCCGTGGCTGCGTGTGGGGCGCGCGTCTCTGCGGAAGCCGGCGACGTCAGGACGTGTCCCAGACGGGAAAACGCGCCCGCGGGTCCAGGACTCGCCCCTCGTCCCGTGGGTCGCCCACCCAGGACAGCGACGATAGCTGCACTGACAAAACCAGCCCCCAGCCACAGGCACAGAAAAGACGCTCGCACGGACGCTGCGGGGAAAAGCTCTCCGGTCAACTCCCAAGGAAACAGGACAGACCGGAGCTGCACGGGCCGCCTGCCGAGTCGCCAGCGCCTGAGAGGACGTGCCACAGGCCGCAGGACGGCGACAGGGCACCCAGGAGGGCGGCTGACGCGGGCCCAAAGGGAGCTGGGGAAGTGGGGGGGGTTCTGCCTCCTCTGGAGAGCGTGGGCTGGGACAGAACCTCTGCTCTCGAAGGCGCAGCAACACGTGCCTGTCCGCGACCCTGGCCATCGCCTGTGACCGTGCATCATCAGT